>OU823265.1:14970613-16213266 GCA_917490735.1 Dryobotodes eremita | reverse complement strand
AATATTGTACTTACGGTTTTTGAAGTGCACGAAGTCAGCCATCTCTAAAGCTTTGGGGTGAAAGACACAGATATTTTGATTTAGGTAAGAGCAAAACGTAATTTTGTTTTTGCTTTTCTAGAGACCACACAGATTAGTCATGAATTTTGCTTTTTCATTCAACATTGAGTTCGACGTTTCTTTAATTTAATAGATTCATTTTAAAATTATATAGTAAAGATTTTCCTAGTGCTTTCACGACACCTGTATTTTTTATTACAATATTTTGTTCTTCGTCATCGTCATTATCAACTGCCTAGTTCTTCCCAATTATTTTGGGGTCGGAATCCTATCTCAGCATGTCTCCGTTATTAAGAGTCACTAGTTAGTTGCTGCTAAAAAAATACATAAGTTCTTATGCTACCGAGTTTATAAGCGTGATGATTATTCGTAATGCAATATGTAATACATTTCATAGTGGTTTTCGATTTCTTCGTACACGATCCGTCCAGTTGCCATCGATTTTCGCTTTCGATTGTCGAGTATTTTGCATCGAGTCCATTGCCAACGGTTTGGCATGGTGTAGTGTATGAATTGTTGGCGTTAGTGTTATTTTCAAAGTCATATTCATCTTTATTTTAATGTTTTTGATTATTGTTATGGAAGTTGATTAATAGTCTTCTGTTGCAATCATGGTTGAAGTATCTCCTAATAATAGTTGTTATTCCACTTAGATTGAGTTGCTTCACCAAAAGTTTGTCATCTAATAAGATTTATTCATAAGTTATTTTTTCTGTCTTAAAGGATGAATACAATTAAAGAAGAAGAAGTTCCAGTTTACTGGACTTCTACAACCGACTTTTAAATTCTATATACTTTTTTTCTGTAGCTAGCCGACTGCTGCTACTGTATTTAATCTGGTTTCATTTTTTTAGTGTCATTTCTTTTAGTTACATAGACATTTGGATGGATTTCGATGTTTTGTACAATCAAAAACTTTATTAAATCAAATTACATGTTTACTATCTCTTTAAAAGTTACGTAGAGATTATTTCATAATATAGTTTGCTTTAATATAAAGAAAAATTTCCAAATTTCAAGTCTGTCACTTGGACCAAACCGATTCGTGACTACAACCACGATTTAGAGCATGCCAAGTTTACGTCCCGCGAAGTCTGAACTAGTTCATGTCACTCTTAACGTTTTGAACTTATAATAGTTCTGTGAGCTGAATTTTAAGTGTGTGTTCAGTAAATGTTCTCTTTACAACGTCTAGTGTTGTATCCACTGCGAGTTTATTTAACATCAGAATATCTGGACAAAGCACAATATCGTAATTTATTTGTAGATTTAAATTCCGGTCCCGGTCTATTAATGTCCAGTAGCAATTTACACTTATCTATTTTAAACAAATTATGATTTTCTACGTAGTAAAGTATATATGCTCATGAAAATCAATATTTTATTGAAAAAATTGTTGTTCTTTTTTATACCACAGCGTAGGTATTTAACGCGAGTTATTTGTCCTGTCCCCACAATTCAGAACTAGTCGAAACATGTCCCTCTGACTGAACAGCGATGTAGCGTAAACAGAGGATATTTTCGACTTGATTGACGAGAAACTGACTGCGCAGTCTAAACACGAGTTTATGAGTTATGTTAGCGTTTGGTCGAGTTTATTTTTAGATTTTGCTGATTTTATTTGTAATTAGAAATTGCAGCAAATTTTTTTTTAGGTTATTTTATATCTTACGACAATTTCCAACAATTATTATTTGAATAATATAAAATTGTTTTAGAACTAGAATTACTTTTTTTTTTGTAGCACTTTACTTTCACCTAATCACTATATAAAACACATTGCACAAAATTCTAATTGTGTTACTAATTTTATATCTAGTTAAAAACCGGAATTAAAAAGAATACCTGCCTACCTAATTATTTATGAGTAAAAGTTTCAGACACTTTCAAGCTTGTTTAACTTTGTTTTTTTTTCAATGACCTAGGTCTTAGAGAATTTTTTATGAAATGATTCTAGTCTTTTTATTTAGTAATTGTTCACCACAGTTAGTCGGGTTCAGGAAGTATTGCAGAAAAACAAACAGAATTAAGTTTTTACAAAATAATATTTATTTCACAATAATTATCCCATAAAATGTTTGGGTGACAAAAAATAACACAATCCGGGTTATACGTTTCGATTACATGCGGTACTTAACTAGAATAGGTATTTGTAAATAAGTATGAATGCTTATCAAGAAAAAAAATCACAAACTTTTAAATGCAATATTTACAGGTCAATTAATTAATTCTATATCATATTTTTATACAAATTAGGAATCAATTTTTTTTTTCAAGTTTTTTACACTTTTTGGAAACAGAACATTTTGGAACAAATTGTACGGCTTTAACAAAATTAAATTCACGTGATAAAAATACGTCAAAATATTTACAGTTGTCCTAAAGTTACCTAATTATTAATTATACATACATTAAAATAAGGGGACATTTTTATAATTGTAGTCCTCCTTAAAATGATTTCAATAACTTTTAAACTTTCTTTACGTTTTCGTAAATTTAACTAATATTTGGTATCTAATCGATTCCAATGAAAATAATTAAATGAAAATGAAACTATGACTATCGAAATTATTTGGAACTAAAATAATAATTGAGATCTATCAAGTAAGTTAACCTAAGATCTAATTTTATTTTCATCGTCAAATAAATGGAATAAATTAAACTAGATTTAAATGGATCTAAAATTGATAAACAAGAGATCAAATGGAAAATGTAACTAAATCAAAAACTTAACAACACTAAAATAATTTTAAAGTCGCAATCAATTACAATACCTATTCATTATTATTTGTAATTATCGTAATCACTGGTAAAATTATTTTGTAAAATGCAGCAGATATTATTGGCGAAAGCACTTACGAACATATTTATAGAAAAAATCTTCCGTACGATTATAAACATTATATTAAATGCACGACATAAGAAAATATAATTATTACTTTTTTTAGAATTCATGAGGCGTTTTGTCGAACTTCACTCAAATTTGAAAAAGCAAAATTCATTTTTAGAAAGCGGAATAAATGTTAGAATTGCAAAGTCGAATTAAATTGAGCTGCGGGGACCTCTCGATTTAATTCGGACGTAACCACCATTTACAATTTAAGTGCAGTTGGACACAACATCTCTTCCAGAACAAATAGGCACAAAATAAAATACGGAGGGACTTAAAAATACGTAACAACAGTCCAGACCTGCTTTGCAGTATCACTGTCAACAATACTTATCTAGTACAATCTTCATTTTATCTGATGGTATTGAAGAGAGACGATGCGAGGGATACCTTTATGATGGCCACGACCATCACTAGGTTGACGATGTAGGTCGAATTGCATCTTAAGTGATAAGGTGGTGTGTTATGCTCACGAGGACACTCACCTCGCCTATTGTCCTGGACTTCTTGGCCAGGCTGTCGTGATACCAAGATGTGGCACAGAACTTCGTACAGCTCGGCTAGAAGCCGGTTCAGCCGCGAAAAGTTCTCCTCTGTTGCCTCTCTCTCACTCGGTAAGTTGAATGCTATAGCCATCTTTGTCTTTCGCTACGTCTTTTTCTACGGAAGAAGCGTGGACAGATAGCTGTTTGTTTGTTATGCATAAATGCTGTGTGACTGTTTGTGTGAAGTTCCTTTCCGCTTTTGGATCCACTTCTCCGTTTTAAGTAAAAATTTTGAATCAATCAAAAATGCTCCTCCAAACTTTCAAAATCGCCCTCCAAAATTTTTTTAGGATCAAAAATTCTTTCGTAGGTTAGTTAGAAATTGTTTCATTTGGTAAAAAAGTTTTCTCGGGGAAAAAATTCTCGAAAGTCAATTATGCGAAAATATCACTCAAAAAGTTCACTTTGACACACCAAATGGCACATAGTCCAAAATAAAATAAAAATATACACAGTTCAATTTGGCGATAATGAGATCACAGGTAAAGTTCCGACCTCAAAAGTTCACAAGTTCACAAAAAGTTTTGGCCGCAAAAAACTCGCGCGGTACATTGTCCGTAAATCACTCGTAATTTAGGTGCAACCAGTGCACGGTCGATGACACAATTGCGCTAACTAACGCACTATGCATCGCTGTGGCTAACCGTCGTAAACAAACTGACTTCGCACGCCGCTCTACAAAAGAGGTCGACAGACGACTATTGCACGTGCGGCCGGCAAAGGAGCGAATCGTGTAATACCCCGATAATACTCGTGCACATCATTGCCTCGCTCGACGCGTCCCCCTGTGTTGGTGCGCTGCATAACGTGTGCACACACGCACACAAACGAAACCCATTTGATTATAAATAGTGGAACGCACGGTAGCGAGCTCCCTTCGCACTCCACTACTACAATCAACGTCCACACCGCTGTCCCCGTCCTTTTCCCTCTCTCTATTTCTACATGCACCTATCTCTTTTCAATCAGGTTACATCATGTTACAACAGCAATCGACAAAGTGTGTCTCTCTCGTTTCCGTGATACAAAACCTTCCCTGAGTGGAAGGGGAAGAGATGATCGTGTCGATTTTGGATTTTGGATATAGAAAGCGCGCCAAAGTGAACTGGCCAATCGGAGGCCTTGATTCGTATGGGGTGAGGTGACGTAAGAATGGAGGACTCGAGACAACGGGGTTGTTAAACGGAAAGCGTTCACTCGACCACTGGCTCTCGCCGCAAACCTACTATATTTTGTTTCGCGATATTTTAACAGCTCTTTGTTCAGGACATAGACGTAAACTTGATTTCGTTAGCCTCGGGGCTTCGATACTGTGACAGGAGTTAGCGCGTGTGTTTTATTATTAGTAATTCGGTAGTACGTTCGTAAAAGCGGTATAAAATGGTTTTAATGATCGTGGTTTTGCCATACGCGTTGGTTTGTGAAATCAAGAGGTGTTTTTTAGGTTTATTGGCGTTTAGGGTCGAGTGGAAACCTTTGTTTAGATTGAATACCGACAATAAAATTGATAACCGAAGTTAAACATAAAATGGTAAATAAAATAGCCATTTGCGTGATGTTGTAATTCTTTTGTGCTTGTATTTTTGTTTGTTTTGAAAGTGACTTCAGATTTTCTGCCAAATTAGATTGATAACCATTTTCCTTACAAACCATGTTTTGTGAAATAAGACGTTTAGATTTTTTTTTTAATAATATAGTTAGTTAAAAAAGTCGTTTTAGAAAAATTCTGTTAATAATTTTAGAAAAATAAACTATTTCAAAACTTTTTCGAAGTTACAATATAAATTGCGTGAAAAATAATTGTTTGAAAAATGTCGAAAGACATAAACAGGTCACTTTCATTACTCATCAATAGCAGTTTAAAATTAATAGGTACTTGCATGAGCACATTCAAATACAACGTTTTTTTTAAGCCAAATAATACTATCATCGTAAAAAATGTTAGGTAAAAAAGTTTCAGGAGGTCGAGTTTACATTTATGTAAAAAAAAAAAATATGAATGATTTTCAGGTTACAGCGATGCAGTGCAAAAGGCAAAGTATATTTGTTTTAAGAAAAAATATTTATCTACAAATAACATAACAGTCCTTAGTTTTCTATTTCTTAATTATTATTTTTTTAGAACGTATCTCCTGATTTTAAAACATTATTTTTACATTTTATTTTTATATTGTTTTTATTCACTTACATTATTATTTGCACCTCACTATCACAGTTCTCAACATCATTACTGTACTGAACCAATCTAACACCACTGTCTTCATCAAACATCAAATAAGAACTAAAACGACAAATCAAAAGGTTTTTGGCTCTGCCGTAATATTAGTCATAGCAAACAAAGTCAGACCAAGGACTGCCCGAACGATTCCTGACTCATTTTTGTTAAACTAATTAAATAACACGAACGGTATATCTTGAGAAATTAAAGGTTAACAAAGACTTTGAAGAACACCGAGATTAGATTTTACAACGTGATTTTGAATTTCATTCAATTGAGCGAGGTAGCTTTAATAAGGAGATTTTAAAATCATAGATTTTCTACACACATTAAAAAATCATATGTCTGCTGATCGACGGACATTGTCAAGAAGAAGCTGTTATGATGCCATAAAAGCATTGATGATAGATTGGCTAGAAAAGGCTTAAGGAATGCTATGTAGGAGACCAAATTTTCCCCAAAAGTGGTACAGTACGGATTTAAAAAGCCAAGTTAAGGAAAAAATATGACAGTACAGATATATACTCTAAAGTAAAATTTTGGATTTAGTAATGCTCTATCAATTGACATATACTAAGTACAATGTCTCAGTAAAATTAATTACGTTAGAGTTCTAATAGTTACATCAGCAAAATAAAAATCATCTTAAAGTCTCCAAAGCGATTCCTATCATGCATTTGAATATTCTCAAATAAAGCAGAGGTTATTTCTTTGGAAATATTACTCAGACTTTGGTCATCACGTGCATATTCAGAAGCTAATTGATACATGGAATGATAGTAAGTAATTGAAAATTCTACAAGATCACTAACTATCAACTAGTTTATCAAGGAAATAATATCATGACAACTTGAGACTTTCTGGTCCATTCAAATTACCTATTACGAACTTTGAAGCCATTGACACATAAGAATTTCACTCGGTAAAGTCTGCAGTGCAATCACTACCAGAATATTCCTGCAATGTTTATTAATTATCCATAGAAAATTCTATTATTTTACGGTCAATTAACAGCTATGTATAAGTAGAATTTTAAATATAAACAAACCAGTAGCACGTACAACAGCGTACAACTATATAAATATTAAACTCTGATTAAAGTGCTAAATGAAGAAGTTATACGTTATTGAATATTAAGAGTGTGCAAATAACGTCGGTTCGACAACCTATTAGACTTATTAGCTCTGGGCAAAGATGTAAATGTAATTAGATTTATTGAACAAGTAAAACTTTGAATACTCTTCATATTTTCCTGGAACTGAGCATACTGTTAAAAGATTCTTTAAATTATGTAGATGGTAAACTCAAGTGTATATCTACTTTAAGTGATATTGTAGGCCGGTTGGAGAGGAAACTTTAGCTTTTGACTTTTAAAAATAAACCAAAGGCAGAACAACAGCGTCATGAAGATGAGTTACAATTTAAGCCCTAAGGCAAAAATGTTCCAGTTTGATTTAGGAGTAATTTACTCGATTCCTCCCTCAATAATTAAAAAGACAGAAAAGTTTTAAGTAAAAGTAGTTCATTAACAGAACTGGTTGCCAGAGCAACACCACGCTTGACCAAAAAATAACTATTAGTAGAAGATGATAATAAATAACATATTATAGAACCTGATAAAGAAATACAACCATCCAAGCATAATCATAAACGCTTTACTATCAACACAGCAAGTTCAAACGTGTTCACTGAGGCGATCGAGTGACTTAACATATTGAAAGTAGGTCATACGCGAGATGACTAACAGAGTTGCTATGAGAGACTTCGTGATAGCACTCTTGACTTGACACCATCATTTGAAGGGTAATTTGTTGAATCAATTAGCAATTACATATAAATGATATCACGAATTTGGTTTTTATTGTTAGTGAGGAGTTCTATTGTTGTCGTCGCGAAAAAAGACGAGGGCTGATTATCTAATTAAAATGATTCCTACACAAACATAAATAATTGTGTTATTCTTTTGTATTAATTTCGTCACTTTCGTTGGTTAATCTATGAAGTTTACAATACTTGGAACAATATTGCAGATTATAATTTTTGCCAAACAAACACAAATAACTAGAAACACTTCGTAAGGATTTTGCAAGGCTTCCAAACTATCCAACAATTCCACTCAATAGATGGCGCTACTAGTCTCACACGCTAGTAAGGCAGCAAGTTTTCACTTAATTTGGCGGCAAAATTCATGCAACAGCTTCGTCGACCGATGTTTCGAGCTAAAAAAATGCTAAGGAAAATAAAATTATTTGTGTATTAGAATTAATTCCAATAATAGTTATGGAAGTTTTGTTACCGGTACAAACCGTAGCACCTACCTACACTCTCATGTCGTTTGGAGAACAATTTGCTACATAAACATTTCAGTTCCAATTTTCAACTGATTGTAACACAAACAAAATAAAAGCAGCCACAGATAAATAATTTAAAATATTAAATAATCAGACATAATGCACATTAAGTTTTACAACGCAAAGGTAGAGCTGGAAGTAATAAATATTAAAATTGATATGAATGCATAATGCGGTAATGGGAAAGAGGTATAAATTCGTGTTAATGCGATTGACAACCGCTACTGTAATGGTCGCCAACCAAATGCAACGTTATTTGAGATATGGCTCAATATATAGTAGTTAGCGGGGATAAAAGTTATTTTTGTGGTGTGAAATTGAAACACCATTGGTTGAAATAAAGGCTCCTGCAGATACGCGAGCCGCGACACTTGTAGAACAATTTCTACGAAATTAAATTTTCATAGAAATTGTTCTACTAGAGTCGCGTCGCGCTTGTTTGCCTTAAGCCAAACGTTGGTCTTCAACATTGTTACTGTCAATATCGTTGATTTTATGTACCTACATTAGATGTAGATAGTTTCATTTCAGTCGATCCAACTTAATGTATGTATTGCACTCTGATTCTGCTATGTAAGATTCTTCTTCTTTTTTCTCATTACGAGTATCTGCATTGCTTTTGGTTTTTAATGAACGTATCCTTTTTCTTTATAATTTTTATTTTTTTATAAATATTTTATGGCCTGGTTGCTAAGACCTTTTAGCCAAGTCTTTAGTTTATTTAATTTCGATAGTGTTTTTAATATATTTATATATTGCTCGATAACAAGTCTTATTTTTTAATAATTCTGTCAAGCGGCGGGAGGTATTATTTAGCACAACACTTTCTCAACACAATTCATTTAATTCACTCGCTTTGTTTGGGCTTGATAATTTAGGTTTCCACTTTTCAAGGTACAAACTTGATACAAAGAACAAAGAATATTTAGCTATTTTAGGTACTTATTTTCATATTTCTTGACAATGATTTCCATGATGGTCAATTATTATTTATTTTTTTACTTCGGTTTTCGTTTCCTTTATGTTATTCCCGCCATTTTTCCATTCAGTCTTTCTTTATAATTATGTCATACATGTTTGTTTTCTATGCCCAGAGTGTTTGATCTTATTGTTAGTTTGTCTCTACACTGTGAGTTTATAGAAACTTTCGTTAGTGAAACTTTTCAGTTTTTCAAAGTTTTTCCCTCATAATCTTTAATCGCTAATGTCGCTGCATCTTCATTCTTAACCCACTCCAAAACCACGACAAAGAGCAATCAGAACGAGCCCAAAGCCGTGAAATCGGACAGTAGCTGCCACGGCGGATTACGATTTAAGTCCAAATCGGGATCTCCTTGGTCAAAGTGTAAAAGTGAAGATAACACAATCAATATTTTTTGTTGACCAAAAAAGGTTAGGATTTCTTTTTTGTGTATTGTTGTTTTCTTAATGAACTGGGAGTGAAAGAAGATAATATACTAAAATAGGTATAAATTTACGGTATTTTAAATTATGGGAATCAGTTTAATTGATTTTTATTTTTAAGTGCAGGCCAAGTAATTTTATATGCGACGTCTTTTATTGACAAAATGCTAAGTGTAACTACAACAAGATGAAAAAAAATGCTGCTTTTTCTTTTAGATATACAAGAAGAAATGGATCTACATAATCTGTGGCTACGCGGAAGCGATAATGATAAATAATATTTTAATTTCATCAATTTTAACACTCATTTTATTCTTCATTTATGTTATACTATAAAGCTTATTGCGGGAGTGTTTCTAGTTGGTGGTCTTCTTAAGTGGCAATTTCTAACATTAATTAATTACTAGCTATTATTTCTTACAAAATACTTTTTAATTGTTATGCTCCGTCAAATTAGCTTCTTGATTGTTATTTTTGATAGGCCTGGGGGCTTCTATTTCTAACGGGATTCTATTATCTTCTTGAATCCTTTTCATTTGTTGAGTATATATGTAAGTTCCAGAAATTACGCATATTTTAATATGAATTAATGCTGAATTTCAGTCTCAATGTTTTTTTTTAAATAATTTTCTAGATAGCAATGTATACAAAATATAAAAATATGAGCATTTTCTTTCTTCTTATAAATTTTAATCATAATGACATAGCTACTGTCTAAATTCTTCTGAAAAATCGTTTCACAAATATAACTTTAACAACAAAGTAGCCCAGATTGGACTTAAGTACTTGCAGCACATAATAACGCATCTTGAAGCTCATCCTTCTGCAGAAAGCAACAATTTCAATAATCAAAACGGTGATTTTAATTTTCTACCTCGACGACATCAACTTTCATGTCCTCATACACGAGTATATCGCCAATAATATCCATTATGACACCATTAACAGCCAATGCGGGATCATCAGTAAAAGCTCTTGTAATCTCAAATTCCTTTGCATCAGCAATTTGGTTGGTCGGTTAATAGATTGAGTGCATATTGATTGGTGTTGGGGCGGGGGCACATTGGCGTGTAATAGTTTCAATGCAAAGGAAGGGTCGTTTGTGTGGTTAAGTAATAAACAAATGCAAATATGTAATACGAGACTATTTTGTCAGTTACCACCAGCATTTTAAGTCTTGAGTGCCTCAAAGATTGTATGGAATATCAACTTGAAATTTTGTTGAGTGGCCTTTGTGGATGAGTCACATAAGTGGTAACGTCGTTGACAGAATATGTGCCAAATTGTTAAAAGATAGTGCAGGCCTATTTCACTTTGTAACGTTTCATTTTTTTCGTTTTTGTTTTAACAAATTTAATCAGTGGTCTCATGGCACTTACTTTTCTTTTTTTTGAAGTTATGGATTATGATTTAACAAAGTAACAAGACAAGTTTTGTTATAAAGAAAAAACTTATGAATGAATGATTACCGTAAGTTAGAGGGTTACATTCTTCCAAAGTAATGTAATAATTTGTAGTTTCTTTCCAACGCCGCTTCTTGGTCTTTGGCCTTTCAATATTCGGTCCTTCTAGTAAATTCGTGATACCCTTTTACACGACACTTATAGCTAACTATCAACTAATTAACTATTCACGAACCGTGTACCCTACTCTGAACAATAGTATATTACAGGCTGACATCAGGTGTCTCTTTGAGTGAGTTACTGCCAAAATATATAGCCATTAAAATTAATTGTTTCCCAATGTTGGCCAATTGCTTGGTCGCGGTATTGACTTATTGCCAATTAATTGGTCTCGCTAAAGAGTTATTGCTAGATTTTAATAATGGGAGTATTGATTATTTCTCCTCCTCCTCTTCGCGGGAAAAGAGTTCCGGGAAGTACTTCGGAGAGGTCTTAGCCTTTTTTTTTTTTTTTGGGTGGGAAATCATCAAATGACCTCTCCTGCTCTGGGCGGAGCGGAAGGGCGTGTCAGACTCTTACTGACTAAAACCCACCCGTGTTCCTTCAGTTGCTTGTGCGCCAGGGCCACGGTAACTCTTTCGAACAATCCGCAGCCCCGGCAGGCATCGGTCCTATCGGACCTCGTCAATTTTGCTGACATTTCTTTGAGGCGCGCGTGGAACACGACGCGCCGTCGACCCGGGCCTGGTCCTTACCGGACGGCGAGCTGCCCATTGCTCGCCGTCCGCAAGCCCGCGCCTACGGTGGCCGGGAGTCGGCAATCGACTCTCGACGCCCAGGGTGTCTCCTTCTGCGGCAGAGGTCTTTGCCTGGCAGTGGGACAGCACAGGTAAACAAAAAAAAAAAAGTTATCTCCTCATATTGTGATACATAAACATTACATTCATTGTATAGAAATAATTACAATTGTCTATCTGAAGAGGAATACAACTTACGATCAACTGAATCATAATTTTTAATTGTTTGATCCATGAACACCTTTATTTATATTTGTACATAACGCGTGTTAAATCTGCTAGAGCAAAAGTAACCATGTCAATTCCTCAAGGTAGTGTTTTAGGGTGCCTATTGTTCCTAATATATATAAATAACCTCCCTAAAGAAATAAATTCATACAGCGTCCTATTTGCTGACGACATTTCAATAATTTTTCCTTATGATAATAACGGGACCCTAAATGAAATCTTATATGACATTCTTACTAATATAGTGGCATGGTTGAAGGACCATAATTTAGAAATAAATTTCTCGAAGACGAAGCTGATGCAATATAGACCATATCAGAAAGAAAAGGTAGATATCGACTTCTCATATAATAATACAAAATTACAATGTGTAAACGACTTTTCACTGCTAGGCCTGACTGTCGATACAAATATAAACTGGAAAGGTCATATACAAACCCTATCAAATAAATTGGCTAGCTTTACATACGCCTTAAGAGAACTAAAAAAAGCAACCGACTTCAAAACAGCTCTTTCAGCCTACTACGCATACACATATTCGTGGCTAAACTATGGAATTATATTGTGGGGAAATAGTGTAGATATAGAGCGACTATTTATTTTACAAAAAAAATGCGTTCGAATCCTAGTAAATATAGAACGTACGGAAAGTTGCAAACAATACTTTATAGAACATAAAATTCTAACGCTAACAGGTATTTATATCCTAGAAGCTAGTAAATTTGTGAGAAAATACCCATCGCTTTTTCCGCTAGCAAAACAGCAACGCCCACAGCAACGCAGTCTTAGAAACCGATATCTAAACGAATTAGCGGTACCAACTTCAAGACTTGCTATGTTTCGTTCTGGGCCTCTGGCCATGTGCGTTAAAATCTATAATAAACTCCCGAATTCAGTTAAGGATACAGAGTATGATAACAAATTCAAAAATGACCTACAAAACTACTTAAACTTAAAATCATATTATAGCCTAAAAGAATTTTTAACTGAGAAATAAATAAATTACTATCGACTCGAACACATTACACATACATAACTAGGTACTCTATAAGACATCAGCCAGAAAATGATAATTTATTTATTTAGTTTGTAAGAATGACATAATGTATAATAATAATTAATAATTTTTAAATTAATCTGTATTAACAAATTGTACTAATAATTAATAATGATAGCATGTTAAATTAATTAAAACCTGTCGCCTACACATTGCTGTGCCCTAGCAGGGTTCATTGTTTGGAACTATCATAATGTAACAACCTGTAAACAACATGAAATGCAATAAATGAATATGAATACATTTGAGAGGCTTCTTGTAAGTTTTTTTTAAATACTTAAAAGATAAAGTTTTCACATCATCGTGTTTTCCTTAAAAAACCAAATCCTGTTTATTTGAAAATAGACACAAATGATCGAATGGTCGAAGTGGCGGTGTTTGGGGGAGGCCTATGTCCAGCAGTGGACGACTTTGGGCTGAAGTGATGATTATGATGATAAAGAGACACAAATGAAATTAAATGAAATTTATTTGTAAGAATGGTAGTATATTACAGATTATCGAGTCTTTCTAAATCTCTACAAAATTCGCTAAAACTAGCATGCAAAATTATAGATAAATGATAAATGATTTTATTTCTGTTAGGTAGTGGGTTTGTCAAAAAACACGTCAATCATATTTTTAAAACTAGATGAGGTCGGCGTTTTCTGACTGCTCTGAGAAGAAAGGCCGAAACAAACTAGGAGGTCACAGTCTCTTTTAAAATCCAGATATAATCTTGGTCAAATCATGTAAAGACCATGTAGATTGGTGTCTGAAATCGTCTTTTGGAGAAAGAACCACACAGACTAAGTGGCCCTGTACAGAAAGTGCACGCATTTGTCAGTAACCGTGCAGCTCAACTCAGTACTTAAGGAGCTCAACGATTCGATGGACAATACCAAAGAAAGGACATTAGGGTAGGCCGCATAAACTGCTTAAACTACCAGACCATGATTAAAACTAAAACAATGTCCCACATAGTCCTCACATTCACAATAATTAAAATAATACATAGATATCCGAAAAATAATATAATACTTTATGCAGTAAATATTCATGTCATTGTATAAGAAAATGGTATAGAAAAAAAAATTGATAGCAAAAAAAAAAAAAAAATACTCACTGTGTAAATTTTTTTGGAGCTGCTCAATCCCAATTATTTTTGTCCCCAATATAGTCTTTGACAATATGATCGGCTTCTTTGCATAGTTTCCGCTTTTTAAAAGATATGAATATTAAGGCTTAGAATAGAATAGAATACTCTTTCTCTTTCTTTTTTATTTTTTCTTTCTCTTTCTTCTTTCTTTCTCTTTTTCTTTCTTTCTTTTACTTTTACGCTTAGATCTTAAATGTGGCTAGGAAAAGTTTATTATAGAAACGTATACCAATGGCACCTATTTCCTTGAGCCTGGTTGTAGGAACAACAAAGTGCTTGTTCCTAGTATTTATATTATCGATATTACTGTATTTTTTAAACAGATAAATATTTTTATGTGCATACAAAACATTTTCATGAATATACTGAGAAGGCACAATCATAATATTAATCTCTTTAAATTGGTCCCTGAGAGAGTGTCTGGGACTTAATTTATAAATTAAATATGTCTGGAATATGCACCTATTTAACTTTAACTTGTCCAAGTCTGTCATTCAAAATTATTCAAATTCATCTCTCCAACACCAGTCAAAGGAGAGGCCACAGTTATTACCAACTTTACAACCACAATATTGATGTGTATCAACAGAGGTGACTGCAAAACTATTAAATATCAGTCCAGGATTAAACTATGCATGTCAAACTGAAGCAGACCCTTTTTCAATCATGAGGGCTTACATGCTGATGGATATGAAATAGTTTTCAGCAGACATTGTGTAAACAGATGCCTGTATTTATTGCTGTTTTCGGGGATAGGTATTGTAGGTAGTGTGGAAGATGGAATAAATTATTATAGTCGAATGTGTGCATTTGAGGTTAGTTTACATATTTTCAAAGATAATTTTTTTAAACTCAAACTCAAAGGATTTATTTCAAATAAACCAAGTACAGGCACTTTTGAATTGTCCAGGGGTCGGTCCGTTAGAAAGATGAAGCTAGTTGCCCATTCCAAAGCTTAATTGGTACCTATGGAGAAGAATGGTCAAGAAACTCCAAGGACACTCTTTTAAATCAACATAGTATAGTTATAATTTTTTTTTTATTAAATCATTCATGTTGAAATTATATAGTGAGAACGATGTAGAAAGACGTGCACGTTAAAAGCGTCCGTAATAAAAATGGATAAAAACAATTTCACTCATTTCCAAGATCAGTGTTTGTCTTTCTGTACAAATTACCTAAGGATTGGCTATCCTCCAGACGCTAAGAACGTGGTTCATCGAATAAAAAATATAGACAAAAAATATGTGATAAATATTGTATTAGGTCCTTACATATGAAATTGATGTTTTATATGGAAAAACCAAAACAATTTTTTTTATACATTTTTTTATTTTAATCAATCAAAGTAGGTACCGTTGTGATCTATGCACTTTTGCCATTTTATAGGGAGTTCATTGATTCCTTTGCTGAAAAAAATTTGGGAGCGAGAATCAACAAAATCTTTGAAGGTATTTTGGACTGCCTCATCTGAATTGAATTTTTTTCCAATTAAGAAATTATCCAAAATCCGAAAAAAGTGGTAATCGGTTGGAGCAAGGTCCGGGGAGTATGGTGGGTGACGGAGACATTCCAATCCTAGCTCCTCTAGTTTCGCCACCGTCTGTTGTGCAGTGTGTGGTCTGGCGTTGTCCTGAAGCAGCAGTGGGCTAGATCGGTTGACCAATCTCGGCTGTTTAACGGCTAGATTTTCCATCATGGTTTCCAATTGTCGGCAATACAGATCTGCCGTAATCGTCTGACCAGACTTTAGGAAGCTGTAGTGGATGACACCAACGCTGGTCCACCAGACACTAACCAGTACCTTTTTTTGAGTCAACTTTCGCTTCGGGCAGGATTTAGCCGGTTCTCCTGGAGTTAACCACTGTGATGAGCGTTTCCGATTATCGTATAGGATCCATTTTTCATCACAAGTAATGATACGATTCAAAATCCCCTCGTTATTGTGACGGTTGAGTAACGTGACGCAGCAGTCGACTCGTGTTTGTTGGTTTGCTTCACTTAGTTCATGCGGTACCCATTTTTCAAGCTTTTTCACTTTTCCAATTTGTTTCAAATGATTCAAAATGGTTTTATCACTCACACCGAAGCCTGCAGCTAACTCTGATGTGGTTTGAGATGGATCCGCTTCCACGATCACTTTCAATTCCTCATTGACAACTAGGGTCTCCGGCCGTCCACGAGGTTTGTTCTGGAGGTCAAAATTTCCAGAACGAAAGCGTTGGAACCAAAAACGTACTGTGTTTTCTTTTACAATGGCTTCTCCGTACACATTATTAATCCTTCGAGCTGTTTCTGCAGCGCTAGTGCCACGATGGAATTCGTATTCGAAAATAATGCGATATTTTATGTTTTCCATAATGAGCACAGAATGATGTCAAAGCAAAATTAAATGGCGCGAAAACAAATGAATGATTACATTCGAAACACAAATAGACACGCTTTAAATTGAAATAAATTTGAATTTGGAATTCTTAACCAAACGCCGGCTTTTTGAGATCAAAGTGGCCAGTTCTATAAAACATCAATTTCATATGTAAGGACCTAATAAATATTCCAACACTATGTTTGTGGAACAACTAAGAATTACATGATGTTAACAGAAAGTGACGAAGAACATAATACATATTTAACTAGCACGCGTTCATGAGTGGATTCATGAACATCACGCCTGCATTTCCCGAAGGGTTGGGTAGAGGTTAACCTAGTAGTACATCCACACTTCGCCAGTTAAGTTTAAGTCCCATGTAATAGGGGGCGAGCCTATTGCCATCAACCGGGCACGAAACCAGACTCCGGGCTGCTACTGAGAAATCCCTGACAGAAAATCCCTTAATTATGAACATATCGACGGTCTAGTATCAATATCTAATAACTACAAAGCCATGATTTTACAGGAGGCGAAAACAACGTATCATATCTAAAGTTTTTAACATTTGAATCAAAAAGTTACTCATATATAGAAAAAAACAAAAAAAGTGAAAAATAACTTTAATTTCGGAAGTCGGTGGCAAAAAACGAAAATACAAAACCAAAAACACCGACTTCCGAAATTATAGTTATTTTTCGTAAAAACGTTTGTAAAAACGTTATTATTTTTCACTTTTTAGTTGTCGTACCTACCCCATACAAATTCGTATACCACTACTTGATATGTAAATAACAGTGACATGAAAAACATCATCAATATAAACTAAGTGGAAAAAATACGCAATATTATTATATTAAGGATAACTCAAAAACTACGAGTCAGAACTTGATCAAATTTATATTAGACCACATGAGAAGCACCAGCTTTCAAATAAAAAAGAATTATCCAAATCGGTTCCTGTAGAAAAAAGTTCTGAGCTAAAACACATTAAAAAAAAAACATACATTCGAATTGAGAACTTTATCCATTTTTTGAAGTCTGTTTAAAATAGTAGGAAACGCTTGTGATGCTGATAATGATTTCAATCAAATATTTCAGATTAGGGATTTCATGTTTAATCTACGAATATGCAATAAAGTGAAAATCGCTAAAATATTATTTATTAGATATTGATACTTCAACGTCGATATACGGAGTTAATAGCATCTTGACACGTTTGGCGTTCTGTAGCCTCTGCTTATCTTCGTAAAGAAAAGGTGTATTTGACGACGTAGGTACATTGAAGATCTCTAAATTAGCAAACCTAGGCTCACCTACAAAGCATTTCACGAAAGAATACAACCTAACCTCCTTTTCTTCATTATCCAATAAACCATAAGCACGAACAAATCCCTCCTACATTTTAAAATTGAATTCGCAAAAAGTGCTGCGCGGTCAACCTGGCTGGCAGGACGCATGTCTACTGTTCAGATAATAAATTGCAATCCGATTGATGCGCACAGATTAGCGAGTACCGCGGAAAGTTCAATGCCCTGGGTTTATATAGAGCAGTTAGTACGATGTAAGCTGGGTAATGAGTTAAAGTGTGGATTTCCTGCATCTTAGCCGTTATTTATTTTGATTACTGTCTGATTTTTACTACAAGTTGACTTGATGTGGTGAAAAAGGCAAACATTCTCTGCCATCATAGGCAGTTTTTGAAAATTAGTCTTGATGGACCAGAGAGGCTCATGCCTTTTGCATCTCAATTTCAATGCCTAATAAAACTGTTTATTACCTTAAGCTAAGCATTATCATACAACATGGCAATTCTGCCAGTCTTTTGAGTCATATGAACAGTCGACAGCGATGCAGAAGAATTTTTCGACGCCACATTTTAGTTTGTTAACAAGTTTAAGTTAGGATATTAAAATGTTTCTTAAAATCGGTTTTAAATTAAATGATATACAATGATTTAATTTCTGTGTAACCTTTCCAAGTTTTGATAACTTCATAGATAGATATCTATTGTTTATCATCTTGATTGTCACACCAAAACCATCACAGTCACGCTACGACAATCAACTCTATATCCTCCACTTAATCTGCCATATTTAGTTCGAAGGCATATTGCACCATCGCACTTGTTGTTTGAAATACATATTATTTACTACGGTAAACCCATGGGTTATCCACCATAGCGTTCCATTAACAACTTTTGCTCAGCTCTTTGTTATGGTAGAGTGAGTTTGAGCGAGAAAGTCGTGGGAAGTTGAAAATGAAAGTTTTTAGGGCGTAGTTGTAGATTATAGAGAAGTTGAGGAAATAAAGATTGTAAGAGACTCAGGGGGACTTGAATCATTTCGCCGTCCGGTAAGGACCAGGTACGAGTCGATGGCACGTCGTATTCCACGCGCGCCTCAAAGAGATGCCAGCAACATTGACGGGGTCCGATAAGGCCGATGCCTGCCGGGGTCGCGCATTTTTCGAAAGAGTTACCGTGGCCGTGATGCACAGGCAACTGAAGGAACATGGGTGGGTTTTAGTCAGTAAGACTCTGACACGCTCTTCCGCTCCGCTCAGAACGGGAGAAGTCATTTGACTATATCCAACCCCAAAAAAAAAAAGGGCGCCTAGAATCACTTCTATGTGATTTCTATATCTTGAACTGGCACGCTTTGTTTTCTTAACATATCATAACATAACACTACGCCTTGTGTCCTCAATAGGCTGGGCAGAGGCTACAGTACACCCACAATTCACCAGTTATGTTTAAGTCCCATTTAATGGGGGCGAGCCTATTGCTATTAAACGGGCACAAATCCAGACTCCGGGCTGCTACTGAGAATTTTCAGATAGTAAAACCCAATAACACTTTGCCCGACCTGGGAATCGAACCCAAGACCTCGTGCTCAGTAGAAATTCTTGCGACCACTGGACCAAAGAGGCAGTAGAGGCCTTAATTTCTTCTTGTGCAGTTTTGGCGAAAATGATAAATACATGATTAATGATTTTGTTTCTGTAAGTAGGTTTGTACAAACACTTCACGTCAGTCATATTTTTTTAAACTAGATGAGGTCGGCGTTTCCTATCTGACTACTCTGAGAAGAAAGGCCGTAACAAACTTAGAGGTCACAGTCTTTTTTAAAGTCCAGACATAATCTTGGTCAGATCATGTGAACACCGTGTAGATCGGTGTCTGAAATGGTATTTCGATCATACAATGTGAAAAACATGACAATGACATGACACGTCGACCCCAAATGAATTATGACTAATATATATGACTAATATCCAGAACACACAGACACATATTATAGAAACAAAGTGACCTTCTTGGTGATGTTCTTCAGAAAGGTCAGGTGCGTAGTACTCGCAACCGGCGGCGTGCGTATATGACTACATGTATGAACGTAAACGAGGCAAATGGATTATGTAAGGATCGTAGAAAGTGGCGTTCTGTAGTTTCTGCCTATCCCCATGGGAAGGAGGCGTGAGTTTATGTATGTACGTTGCACCGCGAGGTAAAGTTGCACTTAGTACTGTAGCGGTATCTACATCGCCACATGCAAGCTAAACGTCACAATGACGTCACACAAGATCCTGCATCGCGCAAGTAGAGTTTACCGCGCAACTAGCATATATACAACGTCCCGACATCAAACGTCGGGCAGTTGCCCACCAGACACGACACCCGTCTGGTCGGAGGATCCTCCCTTTACCATAGAGTAACAGTGAACTTGATGCCCTGTTCCTCAAACCTCTATAGTGCGAACATTACAAGGTAGTGGAACCGCAGGCCAATAAAAATTGGTCTGAGAGTGGAACATTGATAACGCATCGAGACTTCTTTGTGCCGATGATTAAAAAAATACTGAACTATTGACATCGTTCTGGTAAGTAAAATATGTAAAAAACAAAATACTTATTTTAATAATGTAGGTATGTTGTAATATTATTTAGTAGGTATGCGTTATATACAGGATGGCAGGGACATCGACGCGTAAACTGAAACCATGAATTCAGCACATGATTCTAACCCCCTAGCGTAAAATATTAGCTATTTGTTTTATTTTTCTTTTTTACTTGTAGGTAGGGTAAAACCAGGAGAGATGGACCACATTTTTTCCAACTTTAATATCTTTTTTTATTGCTTAATAACTAATATACAATTTAGTGTTATACTAACTAACTATCAATAGTCAACATTTTTTTATTTTAATATGGCGCGATCATAGTTTCTTTATGGAAATAATTGAAATATTAAAAAAAGTACCATCGGTCCATCTCTCCCATACTATACGGGTGAGTCGGACCACCCAGCAAGGAGAGATGGTCCTAACAAAAATAATCATTAACTATTATTAAACAAAAAAATAAACATTCAAAACGAAATTAACAAGTAAGATAAACAATTAAATGAAAGGAAAATCTACAATTTGTAACCGTATTTCCGCATCGGTCGCACATATTGGGATAATTGGTGCAGCCTTCATGGGACCAGCGTTCACAAATGATGCATAGCAGCCATTCATCTTGACTCTGGTTATCCTCATAGTTTTCACCACAGCCTGCACATTCGTTGTCATCCCATTCTGTCAATTTAGGACTATCACGCAGAGTTATCACCTCTTTTTCACTATCTTCATCAGAACTGTCTTCAATTTTTGTCTTTTATTTTCTTTCTGTGCAGAAATTTGTCTTTTAGTTCCCTTCTTTTTTTGTGTTTTATTTTTCAAGTCTGTTTAGTTTCAGTAGAATTGTCCTCTTTAATTTTCCTTGATTGATTTTCTTTTAAATTCTGAATATTTTCAGTAGAGTTCAAAATTTCTGCTATTTTTCTTGACCTATGACGGACAATTCCAGTTTTTTCTATGACAGGGATTGGGGAAACTATATCCAAACAAGAACATCGCTTTTAGTCAAGTTATTTTTTGCAAGTCTTCGCTTAAATGTAGTTTTTGGTATCCCAAATGTTTTTGCTGCTTCATTGATACTCATTCCATTAGAAACAGCTTGAAAAGCATCAGTTAATGCACTTTTTGTCCATTCCCCTCTACATGCTCCACTTTTCCCCTTATATGTTAAAGGCATATTACCTACAAAAGAAGAGATTTACTCATTAAAAATGTATAGATTAAAAAATAAGTAGCAACTAATAATCTAAAACCTCTTAAAATTATTAAATAAAATGTTTGACTATTGGTCCATCTGACCCATACATAGCATGGTCCATCTCTCCTAAATTGAGTTGAGAGATGGACCACTTTCTCATATTAAAAGCACAATAAATAAACAAAAAATTTGAGGTTATTTTATCATTTCATGAACATACTAACACAGAAACATCAATTCATATTCTACAAACACAATATCTTACACATACCTTTGTATTTAAACCACCTACACAAAAAAAATCACGCTTCCGAAACCTTTTAATTCACATTTTATTAATTTTACAAACAAAAACCTAACAGTCTCGCTTTCTACACCGAGCAATCAGGTTGACAAGGGCTCGTAAGTATTGTCAGCTTAAATAAATTTAATAGTATGGTAGAAATTACGATGGTCCGTCTCACCCGCTGGTCCATCTCTCCTGGTTTTACCCTATATGTTGTGTTGTGTGCTTTGTAGTCAGTGCTAAATAAATGTTTTTTCTTTCTTTCTTTAAAAACCTTCATCGGTTATCAAAAAAAATTTGCCGTTACATAAAAAAGCGCAATACATACGCGGTCAAAATTAATAACCGATAAAAAATTTCCGCTTGTTCCCAACGAGTCACACCTCAACGGGTAACAGTGTGACCGGTTGGGAATTAATTTTAAAAATAATCCCAACCAGTCATACTGTTACTCGTTGGGAAGTAGCGCTCGCCGGCCGCTGCCGCGGCACCGCTCGCTACGCTCGCTCGGCTCGCGCGCGGTTGGTCACAGTTTTAACCTAACCTAACCTATTTCACCCAATTCACGCAGAAATGTTTTTACCATTGGCTAATTATCCACTCGCAGGCAAATTGCGCTTGTTCCCAACGAGTCACACCTCAACGGGTAACAGTGTGACCGGTTGGGAATTAATTTTAAAAATAATCCCAACGAGTCACACTGTTACCCGTTGAGGTGTGACTTGTTGGGAACAAGCCAAAATTTCAACGCATGGGTTCAGAATCATGTACTGATTCCATGGTAACTGTATATTATATAGTATTACGGTTTTAGTTTTTTGCAGAGTGCGGGAAAGCTCCAACTCCTTCCTGAAAACCATAGCGGGGAGGTACGATTCTCCTTTGTTAGGTGATGTTGTTCGAAGATGCATTATGAGCAACAGCCTGGTTTACAAATGGATAATAAGTTTACTAACATAGGTATAAGTTATCTTTTTGTTTACTAACCCATGTGGATGTTGCTTATCCGAAGTATTTTTTTTAAATATTTTTTTATTACATATTATTTTAACTTTAAGACGTATAAAGACTCGTACACACTGACGCGACGCGACGCCCAACACAAAGGCACCGCGTGTCGCGCGACGTGCGTTGCCTTTGTGTAGCTCTGTCGCGTCGCGCCTGTCTGTGGGAGCCTTAACTCAAACTCAAGCCATTTACAGGCACTTTTGAATTGTCAAAGAGTCGGTCAATTAGGCAGAAAGTTGAAGCTAGTTGCCCATTCCAAAACGTAGATCTCTATGGAGAAGAACGGGCAAGAAACTCCAAGGACACTCTTTTTAAATCAAGATATTACAACAATCCTGGTTACATTATTCTTGTTGCTTATACATGTGAGAAAAATGAAAAAAAAATATTAAGAAATAATTCAAAATATAAGATTAATAACAAAAATAAGCCGTGGCAGTTAAGAGATGACCAGTCTCAACTGACGGCGCCGTTCACGAACATGACGCGTAACGTAACCTAGCTATACGTTAAATGTAATAATGTTTGCTATGCCCTAATAGGATCTTGGTCTAGTTTTAGCCTAGTCATAACCTTTAACTGTGTTTACATTGTGACAATAAATAAATAAAAAGTTAATCGTAACTGATTGCTCGTAAATCGTAAATATCGAAGCTTGGACCAGTAGTAACTTGTTGATTCTGGTCGTAACAGGTTACCAGCCTTATTATCTATGTGCTTCATAAAACAACACGGTTCCCTTCTTATTTTTATTTTATTTTTCCCAAACTATTATTTATCTCCTGATATAGACTGTTGAAATAAAATAAATTATTTTCTACAAGGTGGACATATTCGGCTTGTCATGCTCTATTCCTATAAATAAAAACGAATCATTTTGCTTACCAATGGTAGCATTTTTTATTGCCAAACTGGGCATATAAATAGATTCAATTCAATTCATTTTATTTCAGATAAATTACAATCTTTAATTATAAATCCATACATGTTTTATTTTTAAATAATATAATAAGAATAAGAATACAAGAAATAGACACACAACAATGCATTGTTGTGTGTCTACGTCCTGTATGGAAACATTGGATCAGGACCGCACTACTCGAACATGTAGTTTTGTCCAATGCTCCATGAAGGAGCAATCCACATCCATTCTCTCTGCGATAAGCTGCAGGAAGCTGTTGGGGCTGCCCCGTATGCGGCGCATCAAACACGCTATTCTTTTGCGATGTATCGCTTGAAAGCCATCCACTTGAGCGTCTGCAAACATACCTGATGCGCTACAAAAGCGTGGCAACCGCATCAACATCCTGAACGCATTATTGTATTGGACACGCAGGGCACTGTAAGTCTTCTGCGTATGCCTCACCCATAGGCTGCACGTATAAAAAGACTGACAGTACGCCTTGAATAAAGTTACTTTTACCTGTGCAGTACAGCGTGCAAACCTACGGGCCAGCATATTAGCTCTGACTGACAATGCCCTGCGTTTCCTTTCCACATCCACGTCATCTGTGAGGGCCTCGGTGACCCAGTGGCCCAGGTACTTAAACTGCGCCACTCTTTTGAGAGCACTGCCTTCCAATGTAACCAGATTTGAACACCATCACCTCACTCTCGGTCGTGTTATACCTGAGCCCATGGGCCTCCGCATGGCACTCGCATATCTTTATTAAGCGCCTGAGGGCACTGATCGACGGGCCCAGCAGCACCGTATCGTCGGCGTAACTTATATTGTTAACAAAAACTCCAACTCCAAGATTCGTAAGCTAATTTTACTTGTGATAGCTACTTCCATAAGGGACGGTCTACTATACAAAGTTATGAGGTATTTGCTTCATTATTGGTAAAGATACAAGAGTCTTAATTTTAACCAATATCGGTCCGTAAATTATGGGGATTCGGCCATAAATGTATTTGAGAAAATTCAAATTCAATCCCTTACGCAAGTATTGACCAAGGTATTATTTTGGAATTATCATACCGACCGTGTAGATCGTGAGTTCTAACCCAGGCAGCTACTTTACTTTGTGTCAATAATTTCATCACCACTGCTATCAAAACGGTGAAGGAAAACATCGTGTGGAAACCAACATGTCCTAGAACCAAAAAATTAGAAGAAAAGTGAAATCTGCCAATCCGCACTGGGCCCGCGTGGTGGATTATGGCCCACTCCTTCTTACAGAGAGGAGGCCTTTGTCCTAGTTTTGGGAACGTTATAGGCTGATTAAGCATAATGACCCAATTTTCTTGTCTGATAAGGTGTTGTCTAAAACATAAGTAAATCGGTTAAATATTTACTCAGATTGTGATGTGGAATAAAATAAAAAGTACCTACTTAAGATAAATAGTTACGATAACTCAAACATGTCGTTACTTGTCGAAATAATATTGCGTGACTTACTGTAAATAAAGAAAACCAATTAGTTAACACTTAAACGTTTTACGCTACGCAATAGCTTAGCGTTTAAAAACTCAAAAATTCAATGACAAGTGGATTTTTTTTCGCAACTTCCTCCGCTTTCCAAAAAGTTCAAAAGAGATTAACTACTATAGTGTGAGCTACACCCAATGGGTTGTGTGTCAGAGCTCATCTCCAATTTTCTCTTCTGAAATTTCCTTGTATTTCGTACAAAGATAAGGTAAAGATAAATGTCCTCTTAAACAGCCTTATAATTCCCGTTTGCTAACGAATGTTGAGTTCATTTGTTGATGGCCTACTCAAAAACATCTTCACTACCAAAAACTCTATCAACAGCCCTGTTACCTACTATACTTGGTTATCCAAACAACAAAGAGATAACTAATGTTCAAATAGGAAAAAAATCACTACGAAATAGCCCTACGAGCTTCGGTTTCTGCCTACCTACTTTTGAGCAAAAAACTCATCCACAGCTGAGAAAGACAAAAAATGTAAACAAATTTTTTTTGACACATCTTCGGACATGTTGTGGACTAGCTGATAACCTTTTTGGGGTGGAAGGACCAGTTTATGAACATTGTTCTGAACTAATTGAAAATGTTTTTTTTAATACAAATTACTAATCTAACACTTGAATATATACACACATCAAAAGTCTCAAGGGATCAAGCACGTTTTTGCTAATTACTAAAAATAAAGCTTTTTGATTATACTTTTTTTTACTCTTATGTATACTTTTTAGTAAATTTTGTTATTTGAAAAAGGAATATATAGTTTTTGATCAAAAATTTCAAATCTTCTGCCAAGTCGTATTTCTATAGAGTCTTGCAACGGGTTTGAGGCCAAATCATTAAAATTCTGCTTGCTTCCGAGTGGAATCAATAAAAAAGAACGTTATTGTGGAGAGAAAACGACATTTAAGCCGAGAAGAAATGATCAGAGCCGTGGGAACTGAAATTTGAAATAATTACTTACCACAATAATTGAACTAATTTACATAAAAGTCTTAAATGAAATCTTATTACTGTATTGGTATTTAAAATTCACCAAGGGTAGGTCATGGTGCAAAAACACGAAGGATTCTGCGGTATTTGGCAGGAGTCTATTATATGCGTTCGTATAATTACCCAGTAAAAAATACCGAAGATCGGCCTACTTATTTTCACCGAATGTTCGGCCGAAGTTCGTATTCGGTTCAAACCACATTCGGCCCATCACTGAAGATTATTTAATATATAAAAAATAAGTTATAACTTAACATTATGTATAAAAAAGCACAAAGAAATGCAGTGACAGCAACGGCCCGTTTCACCCTACATCAACAAAACTACAACGCAAAAGAATACTCGTAAAATCGACCTCGAGGTTAGAGTAAAAAATGGTTTAAAAAAACTATACATTTGTAAAAGTTAAAGCCATTAACTGATAACATAACCATTAGGTAAAGGGAGATAAACTGACTTATTGTTATTGAAGTAAACAATTATGTGATAAAGATAAGGGATAATGAAATGATTTCACTTGTTTGTGATTGTGTCATTATAGGGGATTTACTTTGTAAGTACAATGTAGTTGTTTGTACATTGTCTCATAAGTCTCCTGCCCTTATTTGGCCAATTTATTTGGGACCCGTGCAACATTTCCTTTTCTTCTAAAATCAAAATCAAAATATTTTATTTCACATAAACCTACATGGGCACTTATGAAACGTCAGAAGCTAGGTGCACGGTTCCAATTGGTCGTTTCCTATGGATAAGACCCAGCACGAAACGCCACCTTTTGAAAAATAAGTGGCTTTTACAATATTTTCAAATTACAGTGTTAATAGGTATAGCAGGACTGTGCAGGCCTGTCAACAAGTAACAGGTACTCAATAAAATAGAAAAAGGTCTACAAATCTACAGTCTACCGGTTAGGCCTACAACGCTATACTTCTATATTGATCTTCTTCTTGGTAGTCCCCCCCTTTCTAGCCATATCATCTTCCACACAGACCATCTATCGTTTCTTTTTGTCTTCACGTACTTTACTAGTGATCAGCAAATATAATAATCAGCAAATGTGAAATAATTATAATAATTATCGTTATTATTAAACTAAACAGTTATAATATGAATGCTCAATCCTTACATGTAATTTTATATTTCTTGTTCCTTCAAATTCAATCATTTGTTTTCTCTATTTTATTTTTATCCTGTTTACACCATTGTAATATAAATGCTCACTCTTGACATGTTATTTTTTTTTCTTTCATCATTCATCATTTATTTTCTCAATTTTTATATTTATTTTTATTGTGTTTACACCTAGCTTTATTATATGCATGCTATGGTCTCCTGTAATTGAAGGAGCACACGTAAAAGAAACAATTTTATTATTGTAATTTATGTTGTATATGTGTATTTTTTGTTGGTGATCCCAAATAAATAAATAAATAGCAATCCACACATCTATGAGCTGCGATAATTGGTACACTACTCTCTCTTTCCAAATTATAGGTAGTCAGAAATGGTGGTGGGACTATTAATTGTACTAAAATTATCACTGGCACAAAAAACTGTCGTCACGTTTTGATTCAGTCTAATTTAGCAAATCTCTTGGATAAGAACAGACTGGTGTATACGACTAGCATACATGAATATGGACCAATAAAGTGTGTAACTAATAACAAATATATTATACTTAACATGCGAAAACATTGCGACTGATAAATTCTTTTTTTCAGCTAAATAGCTGACTAACGTTAATCCTTAAGAAGTCTCTGTAGATATTGATTCTGATGCAAATATTCTATCGAGCGAACTTTTTAGCAAAGCCAGTCTCCTAAATAGCGCCAATAACGATAAAACCTCTCAACAAAATCAAAAGGCCCACAATTTTGCATAAGTCGTGACAGGTACACCGTTTGGCGTAACAAAGACATCAAAAATTTGAATGACAATGCAGACTTGCTGAAGTAAAATAAATAAAAATCTCTACTAAAAGAAATGATCCCAAACCCTTCGGTTGGCACCGAACCCACTCCCACGCTGATCGTTCCTCGCTACTAATCCGACGAACAATAAGACACAGCTGTGTAAATATAGAGGTCAGACTAACGCGGAGATGTGCGAGAAGTTTTGGAGAAATGATTGTTAGGTTTTTGTTTTTAGACGTTTAGAAATGACGGTGGTTGAAAAGGGAAGAAAAGGTTTGGATTGAAGAAACAGAATTGATTGTCGTCCAGAATTCCCTGCCTCTGATTAACGAAACAACAAATAAAGAAAGATACAATGCCATTACATTACAACGTTAGCAATCAGCAAGGCATCTTTTCACACTAGCTATTGTAGTTACCGTCACCATCAGAAATATCACAGCGAAGATTCAAAAGAATGTTAAATATATATCGCCATGATGTTGGGACAGATACCGTGGCAGCAACTGGGATAGTCCAAAATCCAAAACAAAAATACTAATAGAAGCAGGAACTTCTCAAACGTGGACACTGGAAACAGAACTCGAATATTATTAAAAAGTTTCTTCGTAACGTAGAACCTGGTACACCCATCAGGGCTGTCATCACTGCTAGCCCTAAAAACAGCCCTAAACCTAATTCACAACCATCAAATCTTTACTATAAAGCACAGCTGTTCAACGTAAACAATTCTAAGACCTAGATCGCAGGATAAGGCCTAAATTGTCGTTCAATCAACCTAGTTTCAAACAAACAGATTCCTTTGTTCCGAAACCGGTTAAAACCGGTATTTTAACTTTTAACGCGAAGTTTGATGTTAAGGTTGCTAAGTTTGGTTTACTTTATCTGTTGGTACTTAATCGTGGGGCTAATGCATTTGATAGAGGTAGATTGGGTTAAGTAAAGTACACTGAAGGTATTGTTGGTAATGTGACGTAGATTTATTTTGTAAGAAGACAATGACATGAAATTGTTTATTCTGTAAATAGAATATCGAAATCAGATTTACACGTCATGTAAAAAATATAAAAATAAGCTAGATGGAGTCGATGTTTCCTATTCCTGACTAAACTTGAGAAGAAATGGCATGGTCTTTTGAGGAAAGAACCATACAAATTTGAGTGGATCTGTCTAGTATATAGGATATAGGAAAGTATCTTATAGTCAACCTCAACTATATATGGAAACAGAGGATGAAATTTAAATCATAAAAAGGACGTTACTTCTGTGTGCTTCTCTTGATCCCAAGGAAAAATATTTTGGAATGAAAATTACTCACTAAGTTATCCTTAAAACATCGAAAGGCATTTCTTATTTTTTTTTTTTTTCAATACATTAAAAAAATGTTTTTACTTTTGATCCAAACTTACCAAAAGCTTCGCAAGGCTAATCATTGCTTTGGTCAGTCTCACTTAACAAAGTTAAGGGCAAAAACACCAAATTGAAACCTGTTAAAAACTTAAATTGCAACTAACTGCAGGAAAAACTGAACCTTACAACAGTTTGCATCCCTGCCCTACCCTTGCCCAGACCATCAGGTGGATCACTTAGCAAAAAAAGTAACAAAATATCAACAATAGCACTTTCGAACAATAACTTTCAATCCTAAACACGTGCAAGTAACACAAAAAGATTTTTTTTTGCAAAACTTGCTAGTAGGTCAGAATTGGGCAAAAAAATTTGGAACTAACTTTTTTTTGCGTTTGTTGTGAACTTTATAACAAGCCAGCAAAGGTCAAATTTGTTTACACAAACAGATGCTATAAGATTGCTAAAGTAGAGAAAGAGTGATAGTTACAAAGTTTTCAGTGCTGTCATTAGAAATCTAAAGAGCTAAACAATAGGGGTGAATTTTATTAGAGTTTTAGTTTAGTAAGTTTGTTGAATAACACTACCTGTTACGCAAAACAGGGGTGGTTTAGAAATTAGTCATGGCACCAAATACGATGTTTTGTTAAGCAAAATTGGCTTTGTAGTTTTTGGGCCAAGTTTGTACGTGTCTACCAATTGATTAGTGAGTGAACAAGTGTATTCCCGAGCAGAGGTTTTTTTTTGTACAGACCTGTAAGGGAGACCCTTAAAAATATACAGTCAACTCTGGCATCTTTACTTTCCATGAGCAAATTTACCCATTAATACAGTACAATTCAAACTTAGTGGCGGCTGTGAAGTGCGCTATTCGCTGCGCAGTACCTCACCCGTCACCCCCGCTGACACGTGAATTGGTTACTGCGCAGCGACTCGCTTCATGTTCCGAACCGCCATTAAGTTAAAAATTGTACATACTGTACTTACATATTTCTCGATTATAAAAAATCGGTTGCTGCCGTTTAATATCAGAGCGATACAAAAGTAGAAAAATCGACTATTTGTAACAGATTTTTAGTAATCGAGAGATATCTAAGTACACTTACATGAGTAACTGTACTTAGATGTCTTTACTTACCATGGGCAACTTTACCCATGAGGGTAAAGTTGCTCATGGTAAGTAAAGATGTTGACGGTACACATTTAGTCTTTGCTGATAAGCTAGGTACCCATAAGTGGTTTCTTTCGATGATCTTTTATATTGCATTTCAGCACCCTAATTACGTAACACACTATCTATCATAATCTAAATCATTTTGAAGCCTATTACTAATCCATTTCTTCATAATATGTTCGAAAAATTTGTCTGCTCAACAACGTAAATAACGCAATGAATGTTGTTGAACTGTCAAAATGAAACCCGTTCCTACTGTTAGTGTGTTACGTAATTAACTAATTACCCCGCAGGTCATTTTGTTCACTAACCATTAGCATATCTTACTTTTAATTTTACAAAATCATTTGCTTATACTTTGCGTATGTTTCAATTGCAAATATAATTATAATATTAACATCTAAAACATGAAAATACAAAATTACCATTAGGTGACTGAATAATGGCAGTAGAGGCATTATCCTTTTGTGTGCAGTAATTTCCTTCAGCCAGTATTCAATAAAGATTCTTGTCACAAGCGATAATCATGTACTTAACCAAAAATTTTAAAACACGTTTTGGAAAGGAAGCTAAAATTATTTTCACACATTGAATCACCCCTGATACACATCGTTTCAATTTGCAGTGATTGCAATCATCCCAAATCACCCAAAAATAAACAGAGTCGTCCATTTTTGTCGAAAAAAGAAACACTTTAGCCACCCAAATTTTTATTTTGTCCTTACCCCAGTATGTAGGTACAGACTACGCTTCCCAGGCTTTTTTGGTTTTGGTAAAGAATAACAAAGGAAAGAGCTGCATTGCAACTTTGTGTCGGAAAACTTATCTACTTATTTATTAATTAAACAAGGCACAACGACATATTTAGAAGGATAGTAACAATAGGTCTTCAATACTGTGTACATGCATGCACAACATTCTTATTAAAAGGTAAACAATTAATCATCTTCTTGATGAACAGTTTTTTTCTGTAAACTACTCCTGCAAAAACATAACAGTCATTTTTTGAGCCGGTCTATTAAAATCACTTGCGGCTGTGCGCTCATCAGCACCCTTCGTATCATCATCAGAATTATAGGCACTCTCGGTAAGTGCTTTTCTTCCAATCTTCTTTTAAAATATATAATTATTATTTTACTAAACAATTTTAATATGAATGCTAAATCTTGAAATGTAATTTTTATTTTTCCTCCAATTTTATCATTTATTTTCTCAATGTTTATCGTGTTTACACCTATTTATAATTTATGTGCAAGACTCAAACTCAAACTCAAAGTATTTATTTCAATTAAACCATTTACAGGCACTTATGAACTGTCGAAGAGTCGGTCAGTTAGTCAGAAAGTTGAAGCTAGTTGCCCATTCCAAAACGTAGATCTCTATGGAGAAGAACGGGCAAGAAACTCCAAGGACACTCTTTTTAAATCAAGATATAACAAAATCTTGAGTACATTATTCTTGTTTCTTCTATATGTGAGAACAAAGAAAAAAAAAAATAACCAAGCTGCGGTCTCCTGTAATTGAAGGAGCACACATAAAACAAACTATTTCATTATTGTGATTTATATTGTATATGTATATATATTATGTTGTTGATCCCAAAATATCCTATGTCTTTTCCTATACCTTTTTCTGGTAACTCATCACCATAATATATCCCATCGCCATCTCAGTCAGCTGTAACTTCATCTGTACATTCACTAATGTCCAAATTGCGTGTTGCACCGAAACTGAACAGATAGCGCGGTGCTAAAATAACTGATCGTTGTTTAACCTATTTATCGATTCGCCTGCAACCAACTTTGTAGTTACGCCTTCGTTGTGGAATCAATCTTCATATTTCATTGCTGCTTCTATGGAACATGATTTTTGATCGTCTTTTGTTTTTTGTTTAAATGATAAATGATTTTGTTTCTGTAAGTAGGTTTGTACAAACACTTTGACACGTCAATCATATTTTTTAAGCTAGATGAGGTCGGTGTTTTCTATCTGACTACAAACTCAGAGGTCACAGTCTTTTTTAAAGTCCAGACATAATCTTGGTCAGATCATGCCAAGACCATGAAGATTGGTATCTGAAATGGTCTTTTGAGGAAAGAACCACACAGATTGAGTGGACCTGTCCAGTCAGTGCACGCATTTGTCAGTAATCGTGCGTTTGCTTTCATATTCAATAGCCCATTCGAGCTACACAGACGTATTATACTACTATCATGCCACAGTATACAATCCATCTGAGCTACTACATTTAGATTCAGGTGCCTATAACTAGTGCAATCATCAGATTCAGTAAGACCGTATTTTTAACTAATCTCTACTGCCTCTCCGAGATTAGACGGCTATATAAAGCAGGTCCATTTTGTGAGGATGTTGGCCTATATATACTTGTAGATAGTGAAAATATTGTCTGAGTAAAAGATAAGTCTATTTATTCCATACAACAGGGATTTTTTTTACATATTGTACATTCCACTATTTGTATATTAGGTACAAAATTCAAATCCAATTTCATATCCTAGTAAATATAATTATAAAAGAGTAAATTCTCATGAAAAATCATCGTCAGGCTCCTGTAATATCGGTACTCTACCTAGCTCTGGAGCCAGGATCTCACGTTTTTCTATAACCTGTTTTTATGGCAATAAAATAAATTTATTATTATTATTATCATCATATTCATTCTGATTCCAAATTCTGGTAATGACCAGAATCAATATAATTCCCGATTAAAAGCAACAACATTAAACCAATAAAGACCATTTTTAAATAACGATCATAACCGGAAACACTAATGTAATGTCGCTTAACATTCATTTTTGTGTTCTTAATGAGTCACATTTAGTCGCATTAAACTAATATTCGTCATATCCTGTGTTCTGTTTGATATAGATAAGTGATTAAGTGGATGAACCTGTTCTAGTTCTGGTTTTCGGTTGAAGATTTTATTGAAATCTCATTATAAGAAAAGCATTTTATTTTAATCATAATTAAACTGTTTTTGTCGGTATTATGAATGAAATATAATTGCCCATAGAAAAAAACAAAACTGTGGACCATGCATATTGTAATCATTTCAAAACCTTCCTAAGTAGGTACTAAAAAGCTCTATTCTTTTTCCCAGAAACCGAGAAACCTTTTTGCTAAAATAATTATCAGAATGCAGTCAGTGATCTCTGCGCTGCCACCGATAACGCTGTGAAAGTGGCGAAGTTTTGGGCCAGCAAAATATGAATTACACGCAGCAAAATTTTAATTATTTGAAAATCTATCAAAATCGGTTGACTGTTTTTTTTTTCGCATTCATTTTATCCCGATCAAAATTCATACGAAACAAACCAAAGGATTTTTTTTAATAACTTCGAAAGACTAAGACCCACTTGCATCGCCAATCACTAAACACGTTTAGCGCTATACGAGTCTTAAACATCATTCTGTCTCTGTCATCTTCAAAAATTTGACAGAAATAGAATTATGTTTCAAACTTGTTTAGCGCTAAACGTGTTTAGTAATTGGCGGTGCAAGTGAGCCTTAATAATAGTATCGCATGGGTCATTCAATTACGGGGACATCGTTAATCTAATGAACCATAGCTATGTAATCCTATTTAGATTTTCCCATGCAGGTATCATAATTACATTTACTATAAAATTGATTAATAACTGTAATACAGGTTAACCAAATGTTGCTTTTAGGCGGTTAATCATGGGTCGTAGGACCAAAAATGGGCAGATTATACGTAGTTGACACAATCAAAGCATGTTTTTCATATGGTCTTCATTAGAAAAAAAAAGTTATCAATACATAAATATAGAGACTGTATTATATACTGAAATAAACATCTAAATGTTGATAGAACAAAAAAAGTCCTCGAAAATCTGGTCACCTTCTTCGTAGAGGGTAAAAATTTCACCACACAAATTAAATTTACATCTTTCTCGTGTGTAAATCTACTCACACACACACTGAACAAGACATTGTAACGGCAAAGACCATCTCTTAGAATCCAAGTAGGCTCTTAATATTCGAGCAATTAAACCCCACCTGGTGCAACCTACCACAGTACCCACCCAAAATAAGCAGCCCATAAGTACCATCCATCTATTGAAAGACAAAGAAACTTGTTTATTACTAACTAATAAAACAGAGTCAATAACTCACTGAAAACCCATTACAAGGTTTAAAACTGACAATTATACATGGTGTGTCTTTAAGCATTCTTTATTGGGCTCACACTTGACATATTGTACACAGGGCGTTTTATTTTAAGCGTTTTATGTGTTTTCACAGCAGTCGGGTCTGGATTTGTTTTGGTATTCTGTGTTTTTGGACTAGGGTATATGGTCATTAATTTTTAGCACATATTCGTCGTGTTGTCATTAGCGATGCCGTTTGTTTTGGGTCACACCAGATTAGACTTTACATTACAAATATTATAAAGAAAATATTCTTCTAATAATTGAGAAGCATTATTTTATTTGCGATGTTTTCAAAACGGATCTTTTTACGTGATATTGCTAAGTCAATTTTACCACCCATATTGAAACGACATAATATCAACTGACGGGCTAAGAATAAAGTTATCTAAACTATACACTTATAATTAGTGATAAATATAGCTTGCTTAATTACATTTTTTATAGAAGCCTAAACAGCTTTTCTTTACCAAAACACTGCAGCAGCTGATCACCTCATAAACAACGCATTTTATCTCTCTTTTACGCTTCGCCATTTGAATAATACCTGAAAATCCTCCCATCAACGTCTTTTACTAACAGCAGTTATCACCGCACATAATTAAAACCATTGTCTTGCACCAAAAATTACGGTCCCCATAAATAAAAGCCGGGCTTCGTTTAAGATGCCATATTTAAAATAGTGCCATAAAAACATCTTGCGTTGTTACACCCAAAAAAACTGGTCCTTCGAGTCGTAATACTTGTAGAGTGACACGGGTCAAGTTATTTTGGTTCTTCGATCCCAAAAAAAAGTGAAGAACCATCGATCTAGCTTCCTCGGGTACACGTCGGTACTAAATATTTTATTGGTACTTAAAGCATCTTTATTATTCAACTCAGAGATTAGTGTAATAGGTATAATCATTAGGGTGACAAAGACTGAAGACTTTCTCTATGAGAGTGTTAATTTTATCGCAAAAGATGCTACAAAGTTGCAGAATGAAACATCGCATCGGCATCATTGATACAGTGATTGCACTGAGGTTCCCAGCTTTTAGAAAACAAGTTTTACTCGTGTTAGATGTAATTAATTTGCATTAAATTATGACCAATCTTTAACAGGTAAATGTTCGTTAACATCATGACAAAATGTAGTCGATATTGATATAATTGAATATTCTGCAGTTTCCGAGTTAAACCATGGCGTTTTATAACCGTGGGTGTTGTAAAAGCTAGTTCAATTATAAAATATCGTAAGATTATGGACTACCGCGTTTATTTATCGCTATAGTCGTGACTTAACTCCTAATGAAAAACGTGGTATAAAAGTCTTTGTATATTTGCATGAATTTCTTGATTTTAGCTCGCTTTGAGTTTGTTTTTCTATTATAAAGAAATTTTGTTTGGGCAAAAGTGATTTACTGTGTATAGGTAGACCAGCAATCATCAAAATACTTTCCCTAAAATTAAATGAATTATCATCGGTGTGAAAATTGATGTGACGCTCAAACATCCATAAGTGTTTGGCTGACTAACACACATTACGGTAAAAGTCAAGCTGAAAAAATCGGAAAACTAAAATTATGATCACATTGAGACGATCTAGAGTGAGTCAAAGACACACAAGGACGAGACAGAAGTCAAAAGCCAAAGACAGTACAAAAAGATTGATAGATATTGCTCTTATTTTAACGACCAAAATTCTTCAAATACCTCAACTTTAAACAACAGGAACTATTAATATTCCTGTTTATACCAATCAAAATGAATGTGTTCTCGTAAATATTAGATTCCTTTGTCAAATCTCAAGGGGTTCGGTAGCCGAGATGTTTGGACATAAAATCAATCACACATGGTATTGACGTAAATACAGTTATATTGGGATTGAGACAGTTATTGGGGTGTTAAATGTGTGAAGTCCCTTGACGGTCTGTGTGTTTGATAGTTTTTAAACATGCTTTTATCTTACTGTTGGTATCCTGTCTATCATTGACGTTTATATTGCGTAGTGCATTTGTAATCTTTAATCAAACAACTGCCCCGCTATGCCTCTTATCTATCACTGGCTGCCCAATCTGGAAGTATTTTGAAATCGGGTTGATCGCCAAAAAATTGTTTCAGATGGCAAGTCATCATCATCCTACAGCAGTCCACTGCTGGACATAGGCCTCTCCAATTGCTGCGCTATCACGCTATTCAGCTCGATTCTCGGCAACTCTCATCCAGCTGCTACCAGCTACCCTGCGAATATCGTCACTCCACCTAGCCTGAGGGCATCCTACCTTACGTTTACTGATTCACTGTTTCACGTCTACCCCAACGGGCATCGGTTCTACGGCTAATATGGCCGGCCCAATGCTACTTCAGCTTGCATATTATGTGAGCTATGTCGACAACTTTGGTTCTCTGCCGGATCACCTCACTCCGGATTCAATCCCTCAGAGAGACTCCAAGCATAGCTCGTTCCATAGCTCGCTGAGCGACCTTGAATTTATGGACCAGCGGTACCGAGACTGTCCACATTTCGGCTCCATAAGTCATAACAGGCAGGGCGCATGGCAAGTAATGAGTGACAATGTTGAAGTACATTCAGTGTATGGGCAGTTACCTATGTTGCCAGTTGATTGTCGAATATTTTCACTGTGTTAATCATGAGCTATTCACGTCAAAGCTCCCGCAGACTGACGCGACGAGACTCTTGTAGAACAATTTCCATGAAGTTTTCATAGAAATGATTGTACTAGAGACGCGTCGCGCCTGTTTGCGGCCTTTAGTATCATGTTTGGAAAAGAAAAAACTGACGGTGAGTCTGTAAGTGTGTCCTCTAAAAAGCAAAAGGTACAAGTCATAAAGTTATCAACCGTGGAACTGACAACCATTACCAGTACCCGCAATTAAATTCAAATTCCCTTACAAATAAATTGAAATATCAAATCTGAAACCGTGTTTCGATTCAAATCGTATTGAGACAAAGACAATAGACTGTAAACAGGTCTTGGACCTTGACAGTGTAATTATAAAGAGCCATTTGCGCTGTAATCACGAAGCGAAGGGACCGTTTTTAAAGGCTTAGGATGGAGTTTGATTTGCGCGCTGTGGACGAACGTTCGGTGTATTTTACGTCTAAGGCTTGCTTAGCACCTTGAACACTTGATATGTTCTTTTTATATATTCTTTCTTACAATATGAAGGTTTCTGTTTCCTTCCTCCTACTTTAAAATTGTTCTTTTTACGGCTGAGAATATAACCCAAATATGTAGGTATTCGTACTTGTACCCAGTTCTTTCAAGCCAAGGTAACCATTACTGTTTAAGAACTATCTCATAACCTATTTTGAAAATCATTCTTGATCATTTCATGTGGGTCACCCGAACTTGAAATCTGTGTAAAATGGCCAAAAATATAGTCAAAAAACATAGGTTTTTCTCCGTTACAACAAATGTTTTTGGTTGAAAAATATCGTGACATGATTATCATTGGACTCGTAAAAGCAAACTTATTTTGCTTCTTTTAACTACATATTAATTTTTTGCATTAAATGTGTAGGTATATTTAATATTTTAGTTTAAGACAGCACTTAATCATATTTTTCTCTTCTTGTCCTCACACATTATTGTCTACTTTCTTTTCCACTTCTCCTTTTGCAGGTCTGCTGGAAGAAATTTCTTTAGAAATAATCAGTACCTTTGTACTCAAATGTTAAATAATAAATGTTATAATTATGTCGCATCTTTATCTATTTTACAGTGTGTACATATATAATAAAAAAAATACGTGTGGCACTCGGGGACTGCCGCGGTAAAGCTATTGCATAGCATTTTTTATCAACTTATGTAATTTTTTTTTTTTTTAATTTTTTATTTATGCAGTATTTGTTTTTCTTTGATATTAATTAAAGTACAGTCGTACCATATACATACACGTTAAGCGAACGCTCGGCCGAGCTACATGGTAGGCGGAGTGGGGGGTGTTAGGTTTTATTTTCGTTACGGAATTTCTTGATTCGGTCACCGCGCTCAAAGCCCGCGATAAAAGCTATGCAATAGCTTAATAAATAAATACATGATTTAGAAACGCGTGAAACAAACTTAACCCTAACAGATTTGTCGCCGGCGGGTGTGGCACAAACTCAGTTTTTACCCATAAATTTATTGTTACAGTCGGTACAGCTGCTCAGTTGCGTGCGCCGGCGCAGAACAATAGCTGTCATCGATATACACTAATCATAGTTTATTCGAAATTAACTTTAGTTGTAAGACTTTGGATTATGCAAGTAACTAGTTTTTTTTGTGCAGTATGTTTGGAACATTAAAACTTGGATATAAATCCACAGAAACACATTAGATGCAGAAATAAATTATGAGCAGATATTAAAAAGAAAACCTGACTTTGCTTATCCCTTCGATGCATACGAAATTGAGCCAAACTTTGGAAATTATTTATTTAACCATTTATACACCTAATATATAAACAGACAAGAAGAAAGGAACAGAAAAATACGTACAAAGGTGATGCTTATTTCTAAAGAAATCTCTTCCAGCATACCTGCGATAGGAGAGTATGTTAAAGAGATGTAGACAACGTGTGTAAGAGTAGAAGAGAAAACAAAATACATAAAGTCTAAAATAATTTTCTAATTTAAATATAAACATACAATACTAGCTTTTGCCCGCGGCTTCGCTCGCGTTATTTTAGAATTTGACACTGAATTCGGGTTGTTTGGGGAATTATATTTAGGAGGATGAAAAACCCATCTGTCGACACTCTAGACTCACAAAATGTATTAGGTACTTAAATTAAAAATAAAATAAAACTCTTAACACACTACTAAAGTTTATCCTACTAATCCTACTAATCCTACTATCCTACTATCCTACTAATATTATAAATGTGAAAGTGTGGATGTTTGGATGTTTGTTACTAAATCACGCTAAAACAGCTGAACGGATTTGGATAAAATTTGGCACATGGGTAGACTATGACTTGGATTAGGACATAGGATACTTTTTATCCCGATATTCCCACGGGATCGAGATTTCTGCAGGTGAAACCGCGGGGCGCAGCTAGTATCCTACTATATATAATATTATATATCCTACTATATATATATATATATAGTATTATAAATGTGAAAGTGTGGATGTTTGGATGTTTGTTACTCAATCACGCTAAAACGGCTGAACGGATTTGGATAAAATTTGGCACACAGGTAGACTATGACCTGTATTAGGACATAGGATACTTTCTAAGCCGATATTCCCACGGGATCGAGATTTCTGCGGGTGAAACCGCGGGGCGCAGCTAGTATAATAATATAATTCAATCTTGATTCGAAATACACGTGGCGTGGCGCCATCATAGGAAGGTTATTGTTGTTTTCCTCGGGAACAGTACTTTTTTTCGGGGTGAAAGGTACCCTATGACCGTTTCTGTACACCTGACAACGTATATGCAAAATTTCAGGATGATCGGTTCAGTGGTTTAGTCGTGAAAAGGTAACATACAAACAAACAAACTTACTTCCGCATTTATAATATTAGTTAGGATTAGGAAGTTAGGAAGTTAGGATGAGAATATACTTACATACATACATACTACATGTTTGTAGTATGTATGTATGTAAGTATATTCCCCTTATCACTGTAATAAAAAGTATGATGTATAATAGTTTTTATTACAGTGACAAAGGGCAATTATTATTGGTCCTTGCTATCGAAAATGCTGAAAAATAATTTTGAAATGAATCTCACAAATAAACGCAAGCCAAATTTCATTTTACATAATGTTTTTTTTTTTCAAAATTAATTTAAAAAATGATCATCTCATTTACAGTATCTGATAAAATCAATCATTATATCGGCCAAAATTGGCAGAGGTGCTGTGGCACCCGCTACGCATAGCAAAAAGCGTGACCAATACGTTGGATCAAAAGACCAAAGAATCTTAATACCAAATCACTCAACCCGTTATTAATACTACTACTAATTTGCACAAAAAAAAACAATCGTACTCGTAAATTATCTACAGTTAGCCTCGCTAATGACCTAGGATATCACGCTCGAATTGTCTGCCTGTCTGAACTTGACCTAACAATAATATATCAGTAAAAAATTCTTGAACAACACCTATTTTGTAGTCTGCTGAAAAACAAATGCCGGTAGCAAAGAACTTAGTGGTCAAGGAATACGGGTGGATTTTGATTGGTATGTTAAAAGTGTTAAGTTTGTAAGTAAAGGCGTGTGCTGCCGTTACAGCTTGTGTGCACGCGACTGCAGCCGGTAAAGACAAGGTGATAAGTGTTGAAGTAAGATTTTTTCGGAAAAAGGACTAGGTATAAAAAAGGATGCGTTGAAACTCTTGAAATCGCTAATGGGAAACAACACTCGAATCATGGATAGTGTGCCTATAATTATGTGGAATAGGTATTTTAAATCTAATAGGTATTAATTTTACAATAAGACCACCTTACAGTATCTGATTCCATAAGTAATATCCTCATAATAGACTACACTATTTTGAATTTTAATTAAATATTGTCCTTATTTGGGGTACGCGTTTTAGATCTCACATTTCTTTATTTACTTACTTAGGTACGTATACCATCACCACATAGATAATATGGTACTTTTTAGGGTATCGTACGCAAAGGGTAAAACGGGACCCTATTACTAAGACACCGCTGTCCGTCCGTCTGTCTGTCCGTCTGTCACCAGGCTGTATCTCGTGAACTGTGATAGTTAGACAGTTGAAATTTTCACAGATGATGTATGTCTGTTGCCGCTATAACAACAAATACTAAAATATTGAATAAAATAAATATTTAAGGGGGATCCCATACAACAGACATGATTTTTTTGCCGTTTTTATAGATAATGGTCCGGAACCTTTCGTGCGCGAGTCCAACTCGCACTTGGCCGGTTTTTTAATGATAGCAATTATTAATAGCGCGATCAAATTCTGTTGCTAATGTGTGTAGCACTTTACACTTCACTACACCTAGAAAAACGTGTTTACATTTGATCCTGAAATTTTCGACATTAAGAGCAGTTTATGTAAAAATAAAGTGCTCTTGCATCACAAATCACTAAATACATTTATTTATTAAAATAACATGGGAGACTTACAACTAAAACAAACAAATCAAGGACAGTACATTTATCGCTGAACATATTTAAATCATCATTCTGTCTCTGTCATCTTCTCACGATTGACGGAAACAGACCGATGTTTTAAACTCGTCGAGCGCTAAATGTATTTAGTCATTTGTGTGCATAAGAATAATCAGCCTATAATGTTCCCATCCCTGGGACACTGGCCTCCTCTCTGTAAGAGGGAGTGAGCCATAATCCACCACGCGGGCCCAGTGCGGGTTGGCCACAGGTCACAGATATGATCTGTGGGATTGCCGGATGTCACATATCTTCGTATTTTTGGTTCTAGGATATGCTGGTTTCCTCACGATGTTTTCCTTCACCATTTTGGAAGTCGTGTTGATGAAAAGTGCATACCTTGCATATTTTCGTTTGATTTTTAAATATAATATAACCTACCTTTATTCTTTTTAACAACGAATTTAAACTACAATTAGGACTGGTGGACGTAGTTTTTTGATTTTTTTATATAAAAATATGGTATTTTAAAAATAAGAAAATTCTTAAGTTGTTCCATTTTCATACCTGAGCACAGGTCTGAACAATCGATAGCTTTTTGCTTTCTCGCTACAGTTACCCAGATATTTTCCCACGATCATTGTTTCCAATAAAAACATAATAGAAAGCATACAATAACCATAGTGTTTTTATCTTGTGCGATATTGAACGCTATTTCATAGCCGATAAAGACTGCGCACATTTAATAAGAAATCCAAATCCGTATCAGGTTAATTACTGAATTATTTTGTTTTTATAAAGCGTGCCGTATCCGCATTCTTTTTTTGCAACTATAAAATAAGAAATTCAAGCAAAATGGTCCACTATAAAATCTGAGGATCTCTTTGAATTATTAAGCTGTACTTGATAAAGGAGATTTTGAAATACGTACTTATAAAGAATATTAAAAAGCTTAATGAAAGTGTTTTGCATTTTGGATGAGATCAATCAACTCAGCCTATCGCAGTCCACTGCTGGACATAGGCCTCGCCCAGGCTGCGCCACAACACCCTGTCCTCCGCCTTCCGCATCCAGTCTGCCCCAGCCACTTTTTTGAGGTCGTCGGTCCATCTAGCTCAGCGGTTCCCAACCTTTTTTGACCAGGGACCACTTTAATTTCATTACTATTATCAGCGACCAGTTTGATTTCATTATTATTAGTAGGGACCACAAGGTTAAAAAATAAACTATCAATCTAAAAAATAAACATTAATCGAAAAGTTTGGCATACGTAATCGTTAAATTAAAAAATAACATTAGTTAACAAAACACTTAATTTTTTTATTAATAATTCAGTTTGCATCATTGAGATTTTTGAGCTTGCGATTTCTCCAATTTTAGTGTATGAAATTGTTTTGGTACACCAAAACTGCTCCAAAAAACGAGTTTCAAACGCGTCCTTACAGTTTCTATAATTTTGTTTGAAATCTTGCACGGACCATATTTTAGCTCTTGCGGACCACTGGTGGTCCACGGACCACTGGTTGGGAACCACTGATCTAGCTAGACCAGCTAGTTGGAAGAGATACGCCTTGAGAATCAAAAGTTCGTCTAAACCCAATCTCTTTATTTTGCCATTTAACTTCATAGGGTTAGCGAGGGTAGGCCTTACATATTTTATAATTCACTGACAACATTTTGTAAGCCACAAGGGAGCTGACTCATAAGTTATTTTCATATTCAAAACCATTTTAGGACCCTCAAAATTACCAACGTCTTTACACCAGGACCTTATTGCCAGAAATAATTTCAAAAAAGCAATTTAACCGTCAAATTACAAGAGAAATTACAATTTTTCCAGAAGAATTACAATTATTGCTTTTTTTATTGCGGCAATACCAAATACTTGGTACATTTTTTACGATGGCAACATTTGAATAGACGTAGTAGGCTTTTAGTGGGGACCCTTGCCAAGTGCAAAAATACGCGGCTTTTATCATTAAAATTAATGTTATTGTACAGGATAATATCTGTGGAACTGATGGAGCAATTTTAGGCAACCCCAATTTTTACGTAACACATATTTTTTGCTCAATATGTAGGTATGGAAACTACAAAAGAGATTTCGAAATAAAATTCAATTATGGTCAGTAAGTTTTTATTTATTTTTTTAGTTTGCAATGGCATGGCAGTTTGCAGCATCTATAGGAACATTACCTACAATGTCTTTTTACATAGATATTTTGGTTGATATCTTTTTTACTAAAGTTTTTGCCATGCATATTACTAAAGGGATATTATTAATTACACATCAAATAAATAATCACATAGCAATTTATTTCCATCATTTAAATACTGACTGCACAGCAAATTAAATACTGACTGCACAGCAAATCAACCAGTATGAACTAAGTTTCCGAAAACATAATAAATGTTCCCGAAAATACTAACCCTAGATGGTCGACGTCAGTGGCATCCCGAGGTCCGGTTGGTTAGGTTCCTTTAAACCCTTTAGACAGAAATAGGAGCCCCGAGAAGCGGGGCTCCGTCGACCAGCTTATTAACCCTAACCCTATATTTAGATTAGCCTAGATTTCGGTAAAACGCAATTAAAAAAATGTGGTACTCGTTGGGAATAGAAAATAAATTGATGATAAAGCTTTTGCTTTAGGAAAAATCGCTGTACGCTGCGAAAATAAATTGTAGTGTGTTTAGTGATATTTTGAGTTGAATATTTTGCTGTGCAATCAGTAATTTTGATGGGAATTCGGAATCTTATTGCATAGAAAAAGGATAATTTTTGATTTGCGTTTAAATACTACCCATTACTAAAGTAAAATGCTATGAATGCACTGTCATTAGTAGGTATTGTCATAACAACGAACAGAAATTACCGTTAGAAAAGTAATTACCGAACGTAATTTTCTGGACCCAAATTATGATAACAACTCATCATAATAAAACTCGTCAAAAATCTCGACGTTTCACTCAACCCTCAAATGCTTACAGGTTATTTATACCCCCTCACTCTGCCCCCTAAATCGAAACCGTAGCTCGTCCAAATGACCGAAAATAATGACCTAACTATTGTCCTCGCCCCAATGTTTGCGAAGCCTCATTTATTTTTATAACTCTACGGGATTTTTAACAGAAAAAAGTAGGAAAAAATGGTGGACATCACCGATGATGGGCAGAATTGATGTGTCGTGACGGTATTCGAAATTTAAATGTCTCGGACATTTTTTTGGGCTTTAAATGTGACCCATTTGGCAGTTAGAGGGTTGGGTATTTTTCTGTGGTGTGTTGAAAATGGTTTATTTATGTTGTGTTATCTTTTAGAGTATGTGATGACGACATGACGATAAATGATTGATGATCTGTGTGTGTTCTGTTTTTAAGGTGCATTTCCATGATACATATTTACCACAACTTTATCAAAAGTATGAGAGCAACCATTCAAAATATTACCTGCAAATACTCACAATTTATCTCACTAAACAAATAAAAAACAATAATCCCCAGCAAGCCGCCATCTTTAAAAAGGGACTGGTCAAACAAAGACAAATTAACCGCTACTCATCTGCAAGCCCACTCCTGGGGTACGTACGTAGCCCAATTATTTTCTACAGTCGGTGTTTGCGGAGATCTTCACAGAGTGCACCAGACTTGGATGGCCACTCGAATTTTGCATAACCAATTAGTTTTGCACAAACTAAAACAGACGTCTTTCGTATGACGGTCGGACAGACCCGAAGTGGAGTTGATAGGGTTACTTTTTTAAGTCACTTTGTAAAATAGTTTAGTCAGAAATGTTGCAGTTGTAGAGTTTATCTATAAACTTAGAAACACGATAATTTTATTGATTAATATTTTTTTTTTTGGTTAAACCATAGGTAAAAATTATAAAAAAATAAAAATTATAATTTTTATCTCTGGTTAATATACAAAAGTTTTTTTTTTTTTGTATAATTTTATTTTACACATTACTTCAACAGTGTTGCTAGGTTACAATGCCAACTAGTTTTAAGAATTGATAGTAAATCTTGTGTATTGAACCAAATATTTTTTTAGAAAACATCTATAATTAAACTAAGTAGTAATGTTTGTAAACCTAAATCGACTCCATACATTTTATTTCATTTCGGTCTTCTAATTAACACTACTTAATAAGGTCGTATGTGCTTAATCATGTTTAAATCCTATTATTCCAAAATGTACTCTATGCCATTTGTCTTAAGATTGTTTTATTCCTGAAAAAATTAAACAATAATTAATACGTGGACTCTGAAATTAAGGGTCATCCTGTAGATGCCTAAAATAACAAAGCTTCTCAAATGAAATGTTTATTACTCAACAATGATTTCGTAAATAACATTAGTTCAGTAAGTAGAGCAAGTATAATGAAGGAAAATATTTTTCCAGAATGGAAAAGAGTATGTTTCCATGGGACTCGAAATTATTTCCTCAAACTTTAATCAAAATATCTCAATTAAATACGTATTCAATAGTTCCATTCTATCCGAAACCACCACATTACCTCTCCACAACGTCACACGAAATTCACCTTTAATCACTACAACATTCCATTAACCCTTAGGGTTAATTTACCATCACAGGGGTAGTTTCCAAAGATACTTCCAGTAGCAGTGTTTGCTTATGCACAAGGGTGCTTATAGTTGTTTTTCCTTCTGATTAAGTTGATAGTGATGGGACCGGCGGCGAGAACAGACTATGTTAGTTGGAGAATAATAATATTAGCTCGTCATGATGGAAATGTCTGCTCCCAAGATCATCGAGTAGGTGTGTGTGTTACAAAATAAGTAGATAAGTCACTTTGGCAAATGATAGAATAAGTACTGGCACTTCTTGCTGTGTGAGGCGTTGTGCTACGGGTTCCTGCGGGTTAATAACGTAACACACTAACAGTAGGAATGGGTTTCATTTTGACAGTTCGACAACATTCATTGCGTAATTTACGTTGTAGAGCAGATTTTTTTTCGAACATATAAAGCAATAGATTAGCAATAGGCTTCAAAATGATTCAGATTGTGATAGTGTTTTACGTAATTGGGGTGCTGGGTTAGATAAAAGTAATAACATATTTGGATGGCCCTTATAATTCCGATCCAGCCTGTCCCTTGCTGTCCTCCCTTAGCGACGCCCTAAGCCGAGGCTTGTACCCCGCAGAGGGTGCCCTTAGCGTGTTGTCGCCTAGTTTGTAAGTTTTTTAAGCCCTGTCTGGGGCCTTAATTGATTAGGGCAACCACAGGCATGTCTGGTTAAGCAGCCGACAACCTCCTAGGTTGACCTGCGAGAAGCCAATAACAAAAAAAAAGGATGTCCCTTATATTTTCCTATTTTTGTTTGTATTTTTAAAGTCCGACTATAAAACATCGTGGGTTTGGGTGATCTTCCTAACGAATTGTTAAACTGTTGTTAGTATTTCTGATTTACAGCTGTGTTATTAACCCAAATATTGGCATAATACCTATATATGTGTAGATTAATGTCATATATACATATGTGCAATAAAGCAGGGCAGTTGAGACTATGTCATGCTCACTTGTCAAACTGATGGTGGCGCGTGTGTTGGATCATTCGGTTCCCTACAAAATGGTTGAGCTGGATGGTGCTGATCCACACGTCATGTTTGTGAACGGGCGCCGACGGTTGCGACTGGTCATCTCTTAACTGCCACGGCTTATTTTTATTTTTAATTGTTCTTATTTTTTTTTTTACATTGTTCTCACATAGAGAAGCAATAAGAATTTTGTAATACCTATCTTGAATTAAAAGAGTGTCCTTGGGGTTTCTTGCCAGTTCTTCTCCATAGAGATCTACGTTTTGGAATGGGCAACTAGCTTCAACTTTCTGACTAACTGACCGACTCTTTGACAGTTCAAAAGTGCCTGTAAATGGTTTAATTGAAATAAATGGTTTTAGTTTGAGTTTGTGTGTATGTGGTGTATGTAATCTGTGTGTGTTATTACGGCAAAATGAACGTCAATATAACAGCTCATAAGAAAACCATCATTGAGAACCAGTAATTTATTAATACAAACGCTTTACTCAAACTGCGAAACCTAAAGAAAAAACTCTATAGAAAACTCGCAAATCGACCTGAAAATATTTTATAACTATTTTGTTCTCGCCTGTACTCCCAAAACCAAATATTTAGTTAAACAGCCTCTATTTATTCAAATCGCCAGAACTATCGGACTATAACAACTTCGGATTGTCAATTAGCCGACTGCGCGGAGTTAGGGTAATGTGTTAGACTGTTTATCTGGCCTGTCTAAATTCTAAGATGTTATTTCAATAAATAGACGGTGTTTGAATTTACTACATTGCGATTATGTAGGTATTATGTATGGTAATTTAATAGGTGGTTCTGTGTGTTCGGCTTGATTAGTATACCATTTACTATCCTAATAAGTATTCTGTTTGAAGCTGTTTATAAACGCTTTTGCGAAGAAATATTGTCTTTCGAACGTTGTCCTACTTCACGATTTCTCTTGTACGCACGACTACATATCAAGCTATACATTTCCAGTATAATCTGACTCCTCATTGTACGAAAAGCCTATACAATGCGAGGTCAGCTAAAACTGGAAAAATATAGCATTATATATCGCCGTGTGTCCCGTGTTTATCAAGAAATTGTGAGGCGAAGAATACTATCTTACTCACTGCGCAAAATGGCCGTCATAATTAATATCCGTCTACCAATTTCATGAACTATGTCTTGTACCTTTCTCTTATACCAACGTCTGTGGCGAGCAGTTGTTTTAAAACGTAATACACATTAGACTTTACAAAATCGTTATCTACATCTTCTTGAATATCCTTCTGAGAAAACTAAAATACCGTCAAGAAAGTTCAAAGTCAACACAGTAAAGTATTAACAACTCCAAATACTCAAATCCGCCACTTTATCATAAATGTATATTGGAATCTCAACAAAACTATTAACCCGTCTAATGCTGCACACATTATATTTACGACTCATTATAAGCATAATACACCATCAACATACATCAAGGTAATGCATGAAAACACATAAAACTGACTCACGAACAATATTTTCAATCGTAGCCAATAAATTCTGTGTGTAATCCTAAAGTTGTGGGGCAAGTTAAAAGAATTTTGAAAAGGGAAGGCGTTGCAAGAAGACAAAGGTAGAAAGGTAGAAACAATACAAAGGTAAGAAGGAACTGTCAAAAAGATAAAGATTTAGGGAAACTTATAAAGCCAATTTGTTATTAAACAGGGTGATTGCGGTGCTCCTGAACATACTATTTCTCATCTGCTAGAGTGTCCTAAATGTCCGATCACCAGCACCATTTTTTTTTTAAATTCGAAACCGTCAAATAAATTTTCCCGCTCTGGGCGGAGCGGGAGGGCGTGTCAGACTTTTACTGACTAAAACCCACCCGTGTTTCTTCAGTTGCTTGTGCCAGAGGCCACGGTAACTCTTTCGAACAATTCGCGACCCTGGCAGTGACAGACCTGCACCCTTGACGATCTGAAAAACGCCACTAACGTCGCAATAAACGTGGCCACTTACTGGGCCCAAACAGTTTAAGCAACATATAATGTATGTACCATCGAAATGGAAAGAAGAAGAATTAAACAGTAATAAAGAAGATTAAAAAAGAAAAACAATATCATAACTGTAAAAACTTAACGCAATGCGTATCTTGCAATCAGCTGCAAGCTTTCCGATTCATACTTTCATCATAAACTTATTTACGCTTAAATTGTCAAAGAAAACAATACTTTAAAATACTAGCTAATAATGCAGCTAAATCAATAATTTAGAGGAGAAACGAAGAGAGGAGGAGAGGAGGGGAGGGGAGAGGGATGTTGTTAAAAGAACAGAATATAACTAGTAACAAATATAATTTTCATATAATTCTTACCAACCAAGCTTAACAATACCTGTCGTACGGTCACAAAACGTAAATTATAATACTCGCTTGAGTTTATCCCATACACCAAGCGGTCGTTAACTTTGAACCAACTGACGCATATGTAAATGAGTGTCCATGTTTATTATTCCTAGTTTTAATTGAAGCCGGCACAGCCACCATACTGCCATCACAACACCGACACCTGTGCTCTGTATTGTTCCATCGTTTATGAAGATATTGAGTTACAAGAGTTTTTTTTGTTGTAGGTGGCTTTTGATTATGCAGGGATATTATTGTGTGGTCAATGCTGGTTAATGTTCTATGTATGAAGAGAATGGCTGGTGCTCTTGAAAACCTTTCGATGATTTTGTGGATACTGAATAGACTATCTTAGATATTGAAAAAGCTGCCTCATTGGTCTCGTGGTTGCAAGCTCTATACCTAAGCATGAGGTCCTGGGTTCGATTCCCAGGTCGGACAAAATAGTTATTGGGTTTTTCTATCTGGATTTTCTCAGTAGCAGCCCGGAGTCTGAATTTGTGCCCGGTTGATGGGAATAGGTTCATTCCCTATTACATGGGACTTAAACATAACAGGTAAAATGTGGGTATTCTATAGATGCACCTCTGCCTTACTCCTCAGTGGGAATACAGGCGTAATGTTATGTTATCCTATAAATAGACTACATTATCTACAGAAGATCACAATCATAAAATGTATGTTGCAGAAAAAGCAGTTGAAGTCTGGGGTCACAAAGCTGAAGCAAGCAATGATGAGTGTGCCAACGGACTTTAAGAAGCAGTAAGTGATGGTTTTACCCAAGTAATAATACCAAATGAATTAAAAACTGAAACAAGAACTTTAGGGGTGTCGGACTTTGGAAATATCGCTGCCAGACAATTACTGTCTCATTTATAAAATAATCTAATAATACAGTTGAAAAAAGACCGGTCAATTATGTACTTCTAAAATGGTGTCAAAACTCCAAAATAAATATTTTTTGTTAAACCATGTAAGTATTACGAAATTAAAAACTTCACACTTTTAATTTTACTTTCTTTTTAACTTTTTCTAATAGATGATCACTCATAGCTAAAAGTTACTAAACTTATAAAAAGTTTTCAACTTGAAGCATTTGATACCCCAAGGATATTAATACCATCAATTTCAATTTAAACTTCTAATGAGGTGGTATTAAAGAAAATTTATTGATAGAAAAAGATTATGAAATAGGAAATGGAAGAAAATCTATGAATCAAACCCAAAGATAATAACAATAAGGGAAGTAGAAGCATAATAAGAATCACCTTGGTCCAGCTTGAAACAATAAAAGGGACTCCCATGACCGTAATTGAAGAGAACGAACCAAAAAGTAAGAATAATTTGCAAATAATGATGTATTAGAAAGTTTAGTGGTTAAAGTCTGACTGGAAAATGATACTACGATGTAGCTGGTGACAGAGGAATACAACCGTGACGTATCGTGCTTACGTCACGCTTCTATTCCTCTGTAAGATTAGAAGTAAAAGATACCTAATCCGATGCTGCGGTTAACCTTTAGTACTTTGTGTTGCTTAGATAGTGTGATTGCTTGTATTGTTATTGTTTAGGATTTCCGTACAATGCGAGATCAGTTTTTACTGGGAATGTATAGCTTGATATGTACCCATGTGTACTGTTTTAATATCTCTGAGAGTGTCAATGATAATGATACTAAGAAGATTTTTTTTAAACATTTTTTTTTCATGGAGGGTTTAATCACAAACTGATTATGCCATCCTCTCCAGTACAAACAATAGTATGTAGATGAGTTATACTATTTCTGTTACCTAATATTCTTTTTTCAGTATTTTGATTTCGATAGCTGTCTTTCCATAGGGCTAATTAGCTGCAGTAGCTGGTATTCCCTGAAATGTACCAAGGCATAAGCTCTTATCATACGGGCCGATATGACATAAAATAATTAGCATAATCCTGTAATGTTCCCACTGCTGGGACACAGGCCTCTTCTCGTTGAGAAGGAGTGGACCGTAATCCACCACGCGGGCCCAGTGCGAGTTGGTAGATGTCACATGTCTTCGATTTTTGGTTCTAGACGATGTTTTCCTTCACTTTTTTGAGAACACTGCCTGACTGGGTTTGCTCTTATTGAATGCAGCTCGTATTTTTGTTCACTTATAGAATAGTGACTTAAATGACTTAAACGCTCTATAGTAACTCACTATTAATCATTTTCTATATACAATTTTACCTTCAGCAGTTAAAATTGTCAGTTTTGATTGACGATCTGAGTCACCATACAGATTACTTGATGTGGATTCACAAAGCAAATAATGTGAAACATATAAAGCAGCTTTGATTTTCAAATGATAACAATATAGAATTGAAACTGTTGAGTGAATTTGTGGATTTTAGATTAAGTAAACATTGTTTGTAATGCTCATATTTATTGATGCAATCTGAAACTCAACAAGCTAAAGTTATAATTTGAATTATATGTTTTTGAAATTATTACTTTCCTGGAATCCTTTTAATGTCCGAGATTATTCCAAGAGAATGTTCATGTCTTGTACCGACACGAATCGTATTAGAGTAGTACCAGCCTTGGAAAAAATAAATACCAGTTCAAGCTAGCTAGTAGGACTTAGTTTATAGGTTCCAGAAGCTATACCTACCTATTCCAAAAATAATTGAGGATACTCTTTAAATAACTAGAAAACTAGATACTTTTCACCATTTAACTCTTTTGCAATTTTTTTTTGTTGATAGTCTCGCGTTTGACCACTCTCTACATATAACTATCCCACTACAATAGAAGAAGCATCGAACAGCAAAGATATTTTTGTCAAATCACAACGAAGAAGAAATTGACGTAAATAATCTTGAGTTAATGAGTACCTTTAAAGGTGCTTCTTCTATGAAATATATCCTATTAATAAAGTACTTCATAACAATTCCATCCACAACCACACAATCACAAACATTAGAACGTCTAAGCATTAGAAATAAAACAAATCCTGTAGTACCGCTAGACGCACGTGCGCTCGCGCCTAACGTGCTAAGCGTTCACTTGACCGGGCATATCTCTTTGATGAATACGTTTGTATATTATGTTCATGTGGTGTCTACGAATAGAACAACCGATCAATTGGCGTGATGAGAGATGGGTGGGAGATAAAACTAGAATGGTCTTAGCTTTGTGTCCATTTTAGTCTTCAAAATCTTTGATGGTTTTTGCAGTGGCTCTTTTGAATATGCTTGCATTTTATACATTGGCTCATCTAACTACGTTTTCTGAAGTATGACATACATACCTAGGTATTTTAATATATATTTACCTTTTGTTTTTTGCTGCACAATGTTTTTACTATTAATGATACAATGCTTGACTGAACTAAGATGACTGGACCTGTAGACGAAGAATAGAAGTAGTTGTTTACAAAGAAACTTATGCCTCGCCGTGGACTTTTATACGCTTAATAGAAATCATATCATGCAAGATTACTTACCAAGCATCAAAAATACACTTTCTCAAATAAAAATAGACCCATCTGTACGGCAGTTATTTTTAATCGTATCCTATCAACTTTGAAACTGGAGTACTACAAAAATAAACATACCGGGAACTCGACGCCAATCTATAAATGCACCGTGTGTGTACAAGTTGACAACAACATAAATAGTGTACATGCATATATGCATTTATGTATGTAAACACTGTATGTAATTACAGTACATGCTCTTGAACGCGAATCTATTTTCGTGGATATGATCGAAATGGTCGGATCTGACAGTCGTGGAATTACTCAGATAGATTTTTTCTACTGATTTCTGTTCTGCCGCTAGTATTAAAGTTATAGAAAAACTAACATAAGGCAATTCAATTTAGTCTGAAGACAACAAAGGCAGTGCAAGAAGTACTTCATGAAGATAATATAAATGTAATAGCGTTCTTCATTAAGGTGGAAAATATATAGCAGTTATAACAAACAGAGGTCCCTTTTTAACATTGCATGGGCAAACTGCCAGTTATAACTCTCAATACATATTATCATACCGCCATCTGTAGGTATCAGTGGCGTAGCTAGTCCTAAAGGGGCCCTGTATAAAAATGAGTTGGGGGCCCTTTGTACCTGACTGCCTCTGAAAATGGCGATATTTTGTGTTAACAAAATAATTAAAATAGCATCCACAGTCAGTAGGTTAAACTGTTAATGATAAATGATTTTATTTCTGTAAGTAGGTTTGTACAAACACTTGTAAACGTCAATCATATTTTAAAACTAGATGAGGTCGGCATTTCCTATCTGACTACTCTAAGAAGAACGGCCGAAACAAACTCATAGGTCACAGTCTCTTTTAAAGTCTAGACATAATCTTAGTAAGATCATGTAAAGACCATGTAGATTTGTGTCTCAAATAGTCTTTTGAGGAAAAACCACACAATGAGTGGACCTGTCCAGTTAGTGCACGCATTTGTCAGTTGTTATTTCGCCTTTACTAAGAAAATGCAAGAGCGAGCGAAGCGAGGTAATATATTGAGATATCCTGACCCGAATACGGCAAGTTTTCATTGAGGAGCGAACGAAGCGAGCTCGGAAATTGGAGTGTTTTGGTCCTGGATTGGTAGTTTTCACTGTAACTTTTTTATGAGAATGCGAGCAAGCGAAGCAAGATAGAAAATTGGAGCATCTTGACTCGGATAGGGTAGTTTTCAGTACGATATGCCGCGCCTACAGCTTACTAGCTTTTACTAGGTGTTCATTTATTACGGGCCTCTTATCAATAAGAATGAGGTCTTGGGAATTTTACGAATTATTACTACACACGTGGGGGCCCCTGTAGCTTGGGGGCCCCGTATAACTGATACGGCTGCTACGGCGGTAGCTACGCCCCTGGTAGGTATATTGTTTCATCTTATGCCTAGCGTGTTTGATTGTGACTTTTGCATAGCTCTGTATTTCTGCAGAAGCTTCTTCTTCATGTCTCTTGAACTTTATATCATCTTTCACACTATCTCTAACATAAACATAACATAACATCACGCCTATATTCCCCGAAGGCTTAGGCAGAGGTGTACCTATACTACACCCACATTTCGCCAGTTATGTTTAAGTCCCATGTAACAGGGGGCGAGCCTATTGCCATCAACCGGGCACAAATCCAAACTCCGGGCTGCTACTGACAAATGCCAGGTGAAAAAACCCAATAACACTTTGCCCGACCCGGGAATCGAGCCCAGGAAGTCATGATCAGCAGTAGCGCTAGCGACCACTAGACCAACGAGGCAGTTACTACCTCTATTAGTTCTATTACTATTATCATCCCTAATATTAAATGCAACCTCCCTCTTCATTAGTTCTATAGTAACATTATCAACCTCCACTTACTGCTTTAAGTTACTATCGTGAAGCTTAACTATAGTCATGACCTCGATACGATTGAATAATACCTATGTATAGTTGAGTATACGACAGTACACAGTCGCCGTATACTACGGTATACATAGTATACAATATATATACAATAATTATGGCTGTGTTGTTAGTATAGTGTAAGTTGCACGTACGTTGTGCCACTATAATACTTGTATAAGCGAGATGATTGCTAAAGGCTTGGTCACATGGAATTATTGTTAGAGATTATTAAGTTGTACTGAAAAATTATATGGATAGAAAGGGAGTGACTTTCGAGATGACGGCTAATAGAGAAGTATTTAAGAAAAAGACATGTTGTGCTGACCACAAATATAATGGGAAAGGGCAGGAGATTGATGATAATTATTATATTGTACTCTGATTATCCGTACTCCTTAATTGTAACTGTAGTATCCGAACCAAATTGCTTATTGTTTGTTATAGACCACTTTACCACAATACTTTAAGCCAGATGAAGAATATTTTTATTTTCAAAATCAATGTCAAAATATTTTATTTCGTATAAACCTACAAGGGCACTTATGAAACGTCAGAAGCTAGGTGCACTGTTCCAATTGGTTGTTTCCTATGGAGAAGAGCCGGCAAGAAACTCCACGCTTACGCTTTTAAAAATAAGGGGCTGTTACAGTGTTTTCAAATTACAGTGTTAATAGGTATGGGAGTACCAGGTAACAAGTAACAGGAACACAACAAAATAGACAAAAGTCTACAGATCTACAGTCTACAAGTTTTTAAGCCAGAGGCTGGAAAAATGCTTTTTGCTTGGGTTTAAGTGATAGCTAAATATCTCTGTCAAGTATGACTAAGTTTTAGTGGTCAATTATTGATAAAATAAAATAAGATTAGCGAAAACTTTTTTCATGAGGATTGATTTTTATTGAACTTGGACTAGTATTTTTGACAGAAAGATATAATTTCAAGCTTGCATTGGTTTCTTTGGACACTTGGAAGCAGGTGACACTGAGCATGTGAAGTCAATGAACCTATGAAGAAAATTTATTTTAAAATAATGCTATGGATTTATTAGAAATGTAAATTATTTTGATGAATGACGTAACAAAACTTTAGGAAACACTTCAAACTCAATTAACTTGTCACTCCCCTCCGATCGATACATTGGAAGCTAACCTAGACATGGCCACATTAAATATTAATCCTTATTCGTTCATGTGACACATTGTATTAGTGGTTAGTACTAACATGGAAATGCAGTGAATCACTTACCAAGAAAATGCACTGAATTAGTAATTTGAAATACTACATCAACCATTTCGTTCATTGAATTACGGAAAGGTGTTAGAAAATCTAAGTGATTTGTTACGTATTATTGTACAGACAATTTAAGTTAAGGAGGATACGCTAGGGTAGCCAGCGAAATTCAAGTTTACTTACGTTTTTTGCAATTTTCAGTGTCGGTGTCAGGTTGTATGTTGATTAAAATATGATTCGCGACCGTATCAAATATGGCTTTTCAGAGTTGTAATCATTAGTATCATCAATACAACTCCTTAAGTGAGAATTGGCATCAAATATCATGATTCCATGGAATAGTCATTCAATAGGGTAATATAGACTTAAAGAGATGTGTATTGTATATGTGTTTTGTGTATTTCATATTTCATGTTTTTGTAGCTGTTGTATTTGTATTGTAGCTGTCTGTTGTTCCATTTACAATAAAATAAAATAAATAAATTCTATGAATAAATACTAGTTACAGCCGCAAATCATATTTAGATCAACATACAAATTGATACTGACCTGCGAATTGCAAAAAACTTACGGAAAATTGAATTTCGTAGGCTACCCTGGTGCTTCCCTCTTAAGGATTCATTTATTATTTAGACAGCGGAAAAGCTACTGACAGTTTAGCTGTTAAAAGGGTTTGTAGCGAACAATATCACAAAAGTTAGAAATATCTAATAGGTCTTTACCTATGAAATTGCCGTTTTGTATGAAAAAATTTAAACGAATTTTTTTCATGAATTTTTTATTTGTATTAATCGAAGTAATCACCCATGCAATCAATGCATCTTTGCCATCGCAGTGGCAGTTTATTGATGCCCTTCTTAAAGAAATCAGCTGGACGGGAGGCAACAAATTCTTCAAAGGCATTTTGTACTGCCTCTCGGGTATTAAATTTTTTTCCCGCCAAGAAGTTATCCAAATTCTGGAAAAAGTAGTAGTCTGTAGGCGCAAGGTCTGGTGAGTAGGGCGGATGACGGAGAGCTTCCAACCCCAGTTCTTGCAACTTGGAGACCGTCTGCTGTGCAGTATGAGGTCGCGCGTTGTCGTGCAGGAGCAGCGGAGACGAGCGATTGACCAATGCTGGTTGGAGATGCGCCAGCTTCTCCATCATTGTGTTCAGTTCTTCACAGTACACATCTGCAGTAATGCTCACCCCGTTTGGTAAGAAGCTGTGATGAATCACACCGGCGCTAGACCACCAAACAGTGACCATCACTTTTCTAGGGGTAAGTTTTCGTTTAGGGCATTGTTTAGGTGCTGAACCAGGATCCAACCAACTTGCTGAGCGCTTACGGTTATCAAACAGAATCCATTTTTCATCGCAGGTAACAATGCGGTTCAAAATTCCTTCATTTGTGTGTCTGTTGAGCAGTGCAAGGCACGTCTCGACGCGTACTTCGCGCTGGCGATCATTGAGTTCGTGGGGCACCCATTTGTCAAGCTTTTTTACCTTGCCAATTTGACGCAAATGGACCAATATTGTTTTGACGCTAACGTCGAAAGCTGCTGCTAATTCAGCCGTAGATTGTGTATCATCAGCTTCCACAATCGCCTTTAATTCTTCATTGTCGACCAAAGTCTTCGGACGACCGCGAGGTTCATTTTTCAGGTCGAAATTTCCAGAACGGAAGCGAGCAAACCAATAACAGGTGGTGCGTTGGTTTGTAGAGTTAGCTCCGTAAACGTCGTTGATGTTGCGTGCCGCTTGTGCCGCGTTGCTGCCACGACGGTACTCATATTCCATAATTACTCGAATTTTTAACGTATCCATGATGACGAAAAAGATTGAAATGCGATGAAAATGTAACACTAATCAATAAAGAAATGACTACTTTTAGAAAAAAAAATCCATGTTTCTAAAATAAAATTAATTTGAAATTAGAATTCATAGCCAAACAAAAATTATTTTGATTTGAAATGGCCAGTACTGCAGAACGGCAATTTCATAGGTAAAGACCTAATATAATGTGTTTCACAGGTACCTTCTATGCGTTATAAATATAATTTCCTTCATCATTTCATCGTTTCTTATGTATTTTTTTGCCGTCTGCGTCGGCTATGCCAATCAGATTCCTTTTTTATAGAAACGGCAAAATGTTTTTCATTTCTTTTATCTACTTTACTATCGCAGGTATGCTAAAACAGATTTCTTTCAAAATGAACATCACCTTTGTACGTATTTTTCTGTTCCTTCTTGTGGTCTGTTTATATGTGTGTGCATAAATGGTTAAATAAATAAATTTAGTTTTGTTCACTAACTTTTTTCGTTGTTTATATGTGTGTGCATTTTTATGTGTGGTTAAATAAATAAATACAGTTTTGTTCACTAACTTCTTTCATGTCTACCGCTCTCCATCGATGACATAATATACTCTATCGTCCTTCTCTCATCTCAAATCAAGCCTAAGCCACCCCCAACATGAAACCTCTAAAATAAAACCCTCCACGTACTTACAAATCCTTTTCCATTATAAACGTGCCTTAACCCGTCGCAGGCGCAGCTGCACGATGCGCACACGCTACCGGTTCTGCGGGCTTACGACCCCCCCGCCACGCCCCTCCCGCCATCGATACTACCAAACGGAAAATTTTATAACCACAATATTACATTTACGTTTTCATTTTATAGCAGTAAATGAGTATGTTGTCATAGTAATAGAGAATGAATATTGTAGTTGGGTTTTGTTGTTTATTTAATAATGGTTTACTAATATACGCTGACGTTGTGAAAATTAGCATTGAATCTGATGCTGTGGATTTATTTGGAGGAAACTCACTAAAATATATGAATCAATGCAATTTTTTTTTACTCTTTCAGTATTTTATATGGATAAGAGGGAGTCCCTGTAGAGATACTCCGTAGATAGAATCTGGAGGGAACTCTCCCTACGAAGGGTTAGTAAAACAGGCTCCTGTTTTGTGCTCGGTTCCTATAAACAAAAACGAATCGTTTTGCTTACCAATGGTAGCTTTTTTATTGCCAAACTGGGCATATAAATAGATAAGCAAATTCAAGGTAAGCAAATTTTACCCGTGACAGTTACATCAATATAGGAGGGTCTACTATACAAAGCTATGAGGTATTTGCGTCATTATTGTTGAAGATACAAGAGTCTCTATTTAAACCAATAACGGTCCGTAAATTATGGGAATCGGCCATTAGACCCCTGAATTCAAGTAAAAGTAACCGTGGAAGTTAGAATTATGCTCACAACACTTCTAGAATTATAATAAGTGCTATCAATATTGATCACAATTGAATGACCATTTGTACCTCGCTGGTAGCCGCTGGATGATAGTGGCTGAGGACCGAGTTAACTGGCATGCCATTGAAAAGGTATATCCAACAGCGAACTGCAGCCTGCAGGTTTAAGATGATCAAAATTATTGTGACAGAGGCATGATCATCAGCTAAGTACAATGAGATGTATCATGGATTTTGTCACATTCAGTCCAACACTATTGAAGACTCCAAAAAATCTGAGACCCTAGCCGTGTCAGTGCGTGCAAGTCCGTCCAGTTCTGATTACATATCCTTATCAGGAGACCACACGTTGCTTTCCATAAAAGCCAGACCTACTGAATTAAGCGATCCCTTTGCAAGATCACCTTAACAAAGTTGCTATTTCGCAATATCTTAGATTTTGATCTGACTAGGTGGTCCGGTTCCTGTGTATCGGACTGGTTGATCTTATTCAGTCAGTCTGTAGACCTATCAATTAATTGTTCTATGTCGATGTAATCTTTCTGAAACTTGTTTAGGGAGTTTAGATTTTTCATGTTTTAAGTTTATTGTAAAGAGATTCGAAGTATCATTGAGTGGGTTTGAACTATTATTATAAGTTTATGACCTGTGATTAAGCAACCTGGTTGGTTTTCTTCAAGATTTGTTTTCTTCAAAAACTTGACTCGCTTATACTGTTGTCAATTAATAGTCAATCAAATAATAAGATTTAATATAAATAAATGAAAAATATAAATAATTAATATTGAATTGTTTTTTGTTTTTACCTTTTTATTACGGACGCTTTTAACGTGCACGTCTTTCTACATCGTTCTCACATGTATAATTTCAACATGAATATCTAATAATTTTTTTTTTGTAAATATATGTTGATTTAAAAGAGTGTCCATGCAGGTTCTTGCCCGTTCTTCTCCATAGGTACCTACTACGCTTTGGAATGGGCAACTAGCTTCATTTTTCTGACTGAGCGACCCTTTGACAATTCAAAAGTGCCTGTATTTGTTTTATTTGAAATAAATGCTTTGAGTTTGAGTTTGAATAACACAGGTAATTTTAACATTTCCCCAGATGCTTCTAGACCAGTTCTGAGATCCTGAAAAATAGAAGAAGAGGCAATCCTTTGCTGATATTATTATTAGGTAGTTAATTTCAGTGTTATGGCAAAATAATACACAGTTTTGAACCAACACTGCTGCTGCAGAATACAATTTTTAACAAACCACCTAATCTCTTTAGCGACTTTTACGATACTTACTTTCGAAATCTGTCAAAATTTTAACACCATCGAATCCTGTCAGATATTTACCACAGCTGCCGTCCAATATTTTACGATCTTTCTTGGCATTAAGCGTAAATCTGAGTGATTTACTCGTGGAACATCGTCCACATCAAACTACTGTGTACAGTGTGTACATTGCGAATCGTATAACGTACAAACGTGATTCTAAATTTAAATATCGACGAGAGAACGAGACGGCGAACGTGCTCGTGCGCATGCACTGGATTATGTTGATGCTGGATATGAATTCACTGAAAATAAGCTGACTAGCAAGAATAGTCCGCCTCGTGGAGATAATTATTTTATAGGGAGTCGAAATCGAATTAGAAATCTTAAGTTACTAAGGGTCCGTCTTGACTGAAAATATTACATTATTTTATTGCACGGTTGGCGCAGTGGTTAAGCGATTGACTGCTGCGCTGCGTGTCGCGGGTTCGATTCCCGCATGGAACAAATATTTGTATGACCTACAAGTAGTTGTTCCGGGTCTGGCTGTTTGTGTATGTGAGTTTAAATGTTTGTAAACGCACCCACAATACAGGAGAAATTCCTAGTGTGGGGCAACGTTTTTTTTAAAAAAGGAAAGAAATAAAGAAAAAGAAAAGAAAGATTACACATAGATTCGATTCGATTCGGAGTCATGATATTTGCCAAACATTGGTGAATATATTATACTATCTACACATCAATCCCTTCATGCCTTGAAAGTAACTCATGTCTATGAGTAAGTCATTAAATCTTTTCCTTGAACACAAAATTGGTGACTTCTATGATCCATTTCATACATAATAAATCAATATTCCATCATTGTGTTCGATCGACTTTTAAATGATTGTAACGGATACATAAGTGAATTCATCGCACTAAAGATATGGTTTTCTAGAAGATCGGTAGCACTAACCCCACAAGATCTACATTAAGTTCAACTGTATCATCGTAGTTTATCGATTTTATTTTTAAATTTATAATAATGCACATTTGCTTTTCCAATTCACTTTAGACATTGGCAGAATAGTCGACATCGGCTTTGCTTGCCATAATAAAAAATATAATTGAATAGAATAGCGGTGGCCGCCACATAACGTCTGCAATTTACCGGCGAATGGCGGCACTTAAAGATATTTATGAAACTAAGTAGTTGTGTTTTCTTAGAGAGCATTTTTTGACACCTTAAAGTCAAACTTGCTGTCATTATTTTCATCACAGCTGTCACTGTGGCGGCCACCATAGCTTAAAGATAGTGCATCAGTACACCACACAGATAAATTTTATGTCCGTAATTGGACATTTAGAAACCCTACTGGTGCTTTGAATGGTCATTCCCTGGCAGGTTTCTAATGCTGCCTTTTATCTTCTTGAACCAAAGGTCATCTCTTATTTGCAAACTTTCATTACTTATGTCATCATTTTGACCGCAAATCGGCAAACGTAAGGTAGAATGCCTTTAGGTTAGGTGGAGCGATGATCTTCGCAAAGTGGCTGGGAACTAGGGATTGCAATCCCGCAGCTCATTCAATCCCGCGGGATTGATATGCGGGATTACTCAATCCCACGCGGGATCCCGCATCTTTGAAAATTATGTTATAAAATCAAATTTAAACTACAGATTTTTGTGTAAAAATCAACTTTTATTAAACATTTCTTACATTAAGCAACAGAAATTATTTATTTTCTATTAATTAAGTATAAGTAATTAGTAATCTGTTTTCTTAGATTCATCTTCAAATTTTTCGCATCGCAAAATTTTTAATTTGCGGCTTCCGCGGATCCGCGCTTTAAAAGTGCGGGATCCAGCAGATTAATAAAAGCAGCGGGATCCCGCGGGAATGCGTGATCTCGTTTTGCGGGATTGCAATCCCTACTGGGAACTGCTGGATAAGATTAACGATAATCGAGTTTAGGTCTATGTCCAGCAGTGGACTGCTGTAGGCTGATGATGATGATCATTTTCCTAACGGTTTCTGAATATCATACGGAAACATCAACTCTATCTTACAAAAACTGCATTAATCATAAAATCAAATCCAAAAACAAAAATACTCCGTTCCCATCCAGTACCGACTTAATCTACGTTAAACAGACTTGTCTTGCGCTCGCGCACCGCCCTCCCCGCTCTCCTGTAATACCCCCCGTGCGTAAACGTGACCCCGAGACGTGAACTCAAACTACGCTTCTTTGTTTTTTTTTGTTTGTATCTCTTCTCTGCAACGGATCGTTATTGTATTGGTGTTGGTCACTTTTTTCTTTAAGTGCCAAGAGATATAAAGTGGGAGTATTTATTTGTATCATTATGTGGGCGAAAATTTTGTTTGAAGATCTTTGACGCGTAGTCACTATAACCTATAACGTTCCCACTACTGGGACACAGGACTCTTCTCCGTGAGAGGGAGCGCGCCGTAATACACAACGCGGGCCCAGTGCGGGTTGGTGGACATAAATGTCTTTGAAATTTTTGGTTAAAGAACATAGGTCTGTGGGTTTCTACACACCAATGCCCTACCCACACCTTTCACACTAGACACCTTTAAAAACTATCAGGTTTTGTGAATGATATCCACCTCTTCTGGCCTTGGTTTTTAGGCACTGCAATATTTGAGATAATACGAAATGTGTTCAAATCATTTCTCAATAACAGGTATTTTTGAATTACATACTTAACACGCTAACAACACAAAAGCAATAAGAAATTTGGTGACATTAATACTTTTTCGACGAATACTTAGCAAAATATCGGAAAAAAATAAAAGCTTGTAAAAAAACACAACTTTATTTTTGACACGTGCTGTCAAATTTTTATTAATCAGTATGGTTTGTAACGTCAAGTTGTCCTGTACCCCACCTTTGGTTTCTCGCCCAAAATTTTCATAGTTTCAACATCCATTATGATACGATCCCTTTGAGACCTTCAAAAATATGTGCAAAAATTAACTGCATCAGAATCTCCCCAAACCGCAATGATCCTAAATGACTTAGTATTTTGGGACATTATATTGTTGCCATACCGCAAAGGAGGATAAAACTAAATGTAAGTTTAATGGGCATAGGAGGTTTACTTCTTGGTTTCGTTTGTAGATAAGCAAGTGCATTGTGGTTGCGACTAGCATTAGCTCTAAGGTCTATCAAAAATACATTATTACAAGCTGTGTGCGTGATTGGATTTCCCATCGACAAGAATGACGAACTTTCACAAAGACTTTTATCCCTTATTTAACCCATCTAGAGGATGAGTTTCATCTCCTATTTGATTAAATAGTAGTTGAAACTCATCTTCTAGTAGGTACTAAGTAGAGATTTGTGAAAATTCATCCTCTAAAGAGATTTATTTAGAGCTTGAATTTTCACAAATCTCTACTTAGTGCTTACCTTTGTTATAAATAAATAAAAACTTTATTCAGTTCAGAAAAAAACACGGTACAATATTAAAAAACTTGTAACAGATTACATAGGAGCCTTAGGTGCTAGAGATCTTAGGCTAACCCGCAACTAGCTCGTAAGGACCAGACCCGGGTCGACAGCCCGTGGTGTTCCACGCGCGCCCCAAAGAGATGCCAGCACTCACTGACGGGGTCCGTTAGGGCCGATGCCTGCCAGTGTCGCGGGTCTGTCTGAAAGGGTTACCGTGGCCCTGGCACACAGGCAACTGAAGAAACACGGGTGGGTTTTAGTCAGTAAAAGTCTGACCCTCCCGCTCCGCCCAGAGCAGGAGAAGTGACGTGAGGATTACCCACACAAAAAAAGGTGCCAGATTTTTACAAATACCCTGGGTACGGAAATAAGGAACTGCTAAGGCTGTGCGATGTCTCGAAGTGAATTTAAGATTTTTATAAATGTATTACTAGCTAAGCTATTGCCCGCAACTCTGTCTGCGTGAATTTGTATTTCATCACCTATAATTGTATGACAAATGCGCGCACAGATTATTAAAGGCCGGCGGCGCATGAGTCGTTACCCGGAATGTTACCACTTTATAAATATTATGTTTATTTAGACATTTAGAACTAGGGATAGTGTATTTATTTTATTTCTAATTTTTTTGTTTAATTTTCATTTTCGTATGCTGCACTGGTTGACAATCATCACGTCAACGCCGGCTATTGCTGAAAACCAGCACTGGGGCTTTGTCTTGCATAGGGTCGTAGCATTATTTTGAGTGATTCCCGTTTTCCGTGGATGTGATGCATATTTTCCCCCAACTCGTTTTATTTGTATTTGTTTTTTCTTTCCGTCATGTGTACAGCAAATAAACGTAGGTATTTTCTTTCTTTCTTTATCATATTTTAATAACAATATCCAGGATGAAAAGTAGCTTATGTTCTTCTCTAGGTCCCAGATTTTCAAGTTACGTAACGATCGGTTCAGTGGTTAACAGACAACGATACTTTCGCATTACTATATTGGTTGGATAAATACGTATAAATTCAAGGAGTAACGGAAATAACTCAATCCCTCACCGACTTATAAATTTTGTAAACTTATAAATACAATACCAATATTATATAATAATGACTAGCTTCCGCCGCGACTTCGTCCTCGTGAGATTTCGGCCCCCGGTCTACCGTGTCGCATCCCATAGCACGCCTGCGCAATTTCTTTGTTTTCACTTAACGTTCTTTCATAGCGTAATGTTAAAAAGCCTTCTTTCTTTTTTTTGGTAATGATCGTGGTGTAATTAACCTTCCTAAAAAAATTACAAAATGCAAAAAGAATATTTCAAATCCGACTGGCATCTGGCTGACTCTTTAGCTTTAATACGTAGAAATAATAAAGTATAGATGACACATTGCAATTTGTTTCCTTTTCAGTGAAATATAAAAGCTAATTTGAATATATTAGAGACGATAAAATATTGGAAGGTTATAATATGAATTAACTAAATCTTAATTTTATTTGAACTAACACAAAATTGCATCTTTACAGCGGCTGCAATGGATCAAATCTTCATGATTGAGGTACTCGTCAAAAAGATCGTACTAAAAATAGAACCACCCGAAAAAGATGCATATGAACTAGCACAGGAAGAGGAAGAGAGGAGGAGAGAAGCAGAACTACTTGCTGCTCTTGAAGCTGCCAAGCTTGCGAAAAAAGCCAAAAAGGGTAAAAAAAAAGCCAAGAAAAAGAAGGCCGGTAAAAAAAAGGGCAAGAAAAAGAAAAAAGGCAAAAAAGAACCACCGGGGCCATCGGAAGAAGAAATGAAGTATATGCAAACATGCTCAATGGAGATGAACTGTCTACCCATTTTTGATTTCATTGTAGCTCATGATAACTTCGTTGCACCGCCCCCACCCCCTCCTCCTCCAAAAAAAGGTAAAAAAGGCAAAAAAAAGAAACCCAAACCTAAAAAAAAGAAAAAAGGGAAGAAGGGCAAAAAGGGCAAAGTGATACCATGGAAGATTGTGCTGCCATCCGAACCTTTACCACAACCACCATACTTTGGCGTCGGTAACTCAATCATGTTTCTTGAAAGACCTTCAAAATTAGAGGATACGTTAAGGAAAACTCCGATTTATATTACCGTATGGAACAGAGATCAAGACTTTAGCTGCACTGGTTTCTGTATTGTAGAATGGCACAAATCATTTTTTGAATGCCTTCAGAGAGCTGCCGATTTGAATCCAGTTAATTACGACTTAGCAGAATTCAGGGACACAAGTAAACCGGAGATGGTGACAAATACAGTAGAAATGGTGCGACCGTTGCAATGTGAGGAAGATTTGAAAGCATCGGGTGAAGTTGAATTTTACATTCGACTTTCGTGTTTGGGCAATAGAGTGATCAGTTACTTTGTGGCATTACCAGAGATGGAGCGGATACCAGGCCGGAAGTATCTATACGATGATTTGAAAGTTAAGGACCTTGAGGTTGTGAGACATTGGGAAGGTACTGTGATTGATGAAGTACCTCCTGTAGCATATTTTTTCACTGCTCCTGACATAACTAGAGAGCCAATAAGACCAGTTGAAGAGCTCGTGCAATACGAAGATTTCGTTGCTCCGTTTACACGAAGTGAACTAGCGATTCTAGCTATGGGCTTCCCGAAGGGCCCTTGTGGTGGTACTAATTGCCTGAAGAGAATGGAGTACAGAGGCAGTCAGCACCAGTTCATTCCAGGTGAATATGTTAAAGGAAAATACCAGCATGGTCAGTTTGTTAACAAGCGAGATGTACACGGTCCCTGTGGAAGAATTGATTGTCCCCTTGCAAAGAAGATTCGTACTTATCTCTGTACCGAAGGCAGCTATAAGCCCTGCATGAAACCTTGCTGCAAAGACTACTATTAGCTTGAGAAAATTTATAGTTTTTGGACATAATTTGTTTTTGTAGGAGACGTTCAAATTTTTTATATACAAGGCCAGGAATACTCCAAAGATATGATGGTATCATTAATATGAAATCATGATATTAAAACAAACAATGATTTTTTAAATTCATAATTTTAAATATTTGCAATTGCTCGCGGTTAACGGCGGCGGGACGCACAAACTATGACAAATAATAAGTTTGGAAAATTGTCGTTTTTTTTTTGTTTAATCATGATTTGATATTTATACCCGTCACGTCTATGAAGTTTCGCCAATTTAATTAATATGACCATATTTTAGCAATAAGATAAAAAAAATAAACAAAATAGATAGACAAAAAATTAAAATCATACCAAAATATTATTTGCTTGCTGCTTTCATTGATTCCTTTTTTTCTTGTTACTTAGTGGTTAAAATAAAATTTTATTTTAGCTTATTAAAATGTTGTTAAAATAAAATTTTATTTTAACCGTTATCTGGAAAATAAATAATTATGGGGGTTATACATTTTTTTTAATAAAAAAGCTGTCAAACCGCCATTTATATTCCTCAGATGACGACTGAAAAATCGACCCTTGATATTGCACGAATATGAAATTATCGACTTCTTTCTGAATCTTTATTATCGTGTCGACTAAACGGTAACTGTGGAGCCTAAATAAAGTCTGCTCTAATGTATACTGTGTGCAGTAGGTTAGCAAAAAATACGTTTTAAATCATTCTAGTGGGGAAGGAGGTGGCCATTGCTTCTTTTAGTTTAGAAATCAGATGAAACTTCACAGTACTATTGTTTATTGATTGAAGTATCATCGTAACAAGATCTTTAAGTCATTCATCATCATCATTGGCAGCTTTGTTCCTCCTACTACTGAGTATAGGTCTCCTGCCTTTTGTGCCATGCTGTCCTGGTCATTGCGAGTCTCATCCAGGTTTTCCCCGCGATCTTCTGTAGGTCGTCTACCCACCTGGTTGTTGGTCTCCCAAAACTACTGCCGTTTTTAAGTTCTTGTTTGTACTTTTCCCTTTTGTATAAAAACTTACAAGACTTGGTGGACAAAAACAAGTAGTAATGATTCATTTAGTACACTTTCTCTTTTAACTTCGCACCCAAGGCTAATGGGGGCAAAACAATTATAGCATGAGATCATCGTCAGGTCATTATTCTGAATTAAAATTGAATGAAATTGAAACAATATTTTTGAATCGACAAAAGTTCAATATAATCTTCGGTAACTAAATGATTAGGTAAATTATTGAGTGAGAAACAATTGACAGAATTTATTGAGTTTGATCTGAGTCAATAGGCCCCACTTGCTTGCATTCTCAGTCTCACCAAAATGGGAATAGCAGTTAACAATGGATTCAGCTGCAGAAGTAATATTTCATGCTATCCCTTACTACTTGTTTCTTCACTGGGTAGATGTCATGTATGTTTAATTGTCGACATTGTCGACATTGTCGACATTGTCGACATTGTCGACATTGTCTCCTCTATTTATTTAGATTTTCCAGTCAATTGCTGTAGTATGTTTTTCTCTACTCTGATCCCAAGACCAGTTGATGCCAAATATGTTGGCCTTTTGGTCACCCAAATCAACAGAGTAGATAAGTTAGCTTGCCCACCTCATAATGAACAGTGGCAACCCGAACAAATACGCGAACAAAACGAAGTCAAACATTCGTAATAACACGTTTTTAACAACAATGGCCATTTAAAATACCATAAAAAATCCTTCATGTCCTAATTGCGTTTTTATCCTCACCAGCAAACCGTGACGCTGTCCAAATCTCACTAATAATGACAATGATTTCTAAAGCCACTTTAACTTTACCACCAGCAAATACTATATCAACCTTTATTTTGAAAGCGTTATGGTCTTTGTTTTGCAAAGTAGTGGTAAACGTAAGTTGGTTTAACCGACATGATATGGGCCAAGGAAATTGAGCTTGTAAATCTCGCGTGTTGATAATTTTCTTGGAAACAGATTTTCTGAGCGTATTAAGGATTACGTTGTGATTTGTTAATGTTGGTTTGTAGTTTTGTAATGTTTTCCTAGAGTTTAGGAAATAGAAAAACGCAGGTATGCCGTCAGTAGAAGTCTTTGTTTTCTGTGTTGCTCACTAAAGAATTCATTATTTTTCTATCCATTCTTTTTTTTTTTATTTGTAATGGGTTTGCTCTTGACTTTAGTCTAGGTCAGAGATGACAGAGACAAAGTCGACGAAGGAGTGAGCTTGCCCAGAAGAAGTCTGTTCACTCTCACTTTGAAGAGATTTGGGTTGTATGCGTTTGGAAACACAGACGCATAAGAGCATTCTTGAAAGAAAATAATGAATTCCTAAATAAAGGAACCTCACAGTTTTTCTTTTAACTCCTAGAATTTTAGGGAAGTACTTTTTTATTCTTTGTGATGCTGCTATACCATCCCATATCAATATACTAATAAGAACACAAAAGAAGCACACATTGATTTTCGTATTATCACGCCTGTAATCCCGGAAAGGTTAGGCAGAGGTGTACCTTTAGTACCCCCATATTTCGCCAGTTATAACCGGGCACACATCCAGACTCCAGGCTGCTACTGAGAAACTCTTAATAGAAACACCCAATATCACTTTGCCCGACTTGGGAATCGACCCCAGGACCTCATGCTTAGCAGTAGCGTTTGCGAACACTAGACCAACGCGATAGTCAAGGTAATGAAAAAGTAATTTCGGTTATATTGCATATCATTGCTAATTGTGCGTGCATTTATTATAGCCTGACCCCCTCGCTGTACCACGCCTTAGGTATGCGCGGCGAGGCGGGGGGCGGGATGCCGTGAGCGTTGACGAATAAGCCGGCTGCAATGCATCCCCGTCTCCCCGCGCACATACCTAAGGCGCGGTACAGCAGTATCGGTCACGCTATAGTATAAATGCACGCGCTGCTTTTGCCCGCGATTTCTTCCGCGTAAAATTTCTGGTATCTCTGACCCACCCTGCCACACCGCATCGCCTGCCCGCGCTATTACTTCGTTTTCGCTTAGACTTCTTTCTGACTTTTTTTCTTTTTGCTCGGCTCCTAAGATCCTAGCTCCTAGCTTGATGTTAAATAGCCTATAGCCTTCCTCAGTAATTGGGCTATCAAGTGCAAAAAGAATTTCTGAAATCCGAGTGGTAGGTCCAGAGATTACTCCCCACATACAAACTTACAAAGGAATAAACAAATTATACCTCTTATAATTTTAGTATATATAGGTTCCTGATATAATCCTTTTACACACATAATATCATAACCAAGCCGACGAGACACTCACATAACAATTATTTTTTATCAAAAAGACCTTGCAACTTGCATACACAAGCGCATAATGCAGCATTGTTTATGCCAATTTGAATGCATTAGGCTAATCGTCGCAGTTGGTTAAGGCAGCGATTCTTAAACTGCCGATCTATTTTGTAAAAATCTCACCGTGAAAACTTGCGTGAAACTTGTGGAATGACAACTCACTTTAAGCTCACTTCATTTAAGTTTTGGCGATGAGATTTTTACAGAATAGACGGTTGTGTGTGAGATGGTAATTTAATCGAATGGATTCTCCGTTAATCCTAGAGAAGATTTAGTGTCAATTTAATTTTCAAATTATTCTTTGGTTTTCAGTACCCCCGCGTTACTTAAGAGGGCGTACAATGGTACTCTTGCGCCACTCCATTAAAAAAAATATTATCTCGTGACTGAGAAGGTGTTACGAATAACGGCTCAATAAGGACCCTCGGTAAGTGTGTCTCGAATTTTCTAATACCTCTTATAAAGTTTCATATTGAGATACGAAGCAACAAAATACAATCTAGAGGAATGTGGCCGCTTTCCTTTAGATCGAATTTTGTTGCTTCGTGTTTAAAATATATTATAAAATTCTAGACACACTTACCGAGGGTCCTTATTGAGCCGTTATTCATAATTCCTTCTCAGTCACGAGACAATATTTTTTTAAAGGAGAGGCGCTACTATAACGTTGTACGCCCTTTTAAGACAAAAGCCCGCGGGTAGCCCACGAAATTCAAACTTTCTTACGTTTTTATGCAATATGCAGGATAGTATCAGATTGTAGGTTGATCTAATTCGCGACCGATAAAAACATATATTTATAGAATTCAGATCATCAATACAAATTTCTTTGAATGTCTATTTCATGAAATTATGACATTTGAGGCCAATTCAAGAGTTGTAATGCTGATTCTAATGATGATAATAATTCTGTAAATATATAGAGGTATGAGAAACAGTGTATAAAGTTCACTCATACTCTATGGAAAAGGGAGGATCCTCTGACCAGACGGGTTTCGTGACTAGTAGGCAACTGCCCGACGATTGATGTCGGGACATTCTCTATATAATGCTAATTGCGCGGTAAATTCTGCTTGCGCGATGTAGGACTTTGCGTAACGTCATTGACTCGTATGTAACTCGTAGCTCGCATGCGGCGTTGTAGATGCCGCTACATATACATATTTGTTACGACCGAGAACATATATTTTAATCAACATACAACCTGACACTGACCTAAAAACTACCTATAGTATGTGTCAACGTTTTCAACCCAAATCTGGCTTTTGGTATTTTTTGTATTTTCTCCTATTGATAGTCCAGACTGGTACAGCAGCGTGGAGTCAGCACATGCATAGAGAAGCCTCCTAACCGTGGATAAAGCCGGACTATGAATGATGATGATGATCATTTCTCCTTTTGTGTGACACCGACTGATAATTTATAGAAGTCACTAGCTATTGCCCGCAATTTCGTCTGCGATCCAGGATGAAAAGTAGCCTACGTCCTTACCCAGGTCATGGTCTATCTGTTTGCCAAAGTTCATCCAAGTCCGTTTAGCCGTTTTGGCGTGAGAGCGAAACAAACAAACTTATTTTCGCACTTATAATATTAGTTAGGATTAGACACCACAGAAGGACTATATTTCTTGAACACTTCTTAGCAATTGGATGGTTATATCGTCATCATTAATTCGTCACAGCTTCGGTATTAAGGTTTAAGCTTAGATATTCTGGAGTGTGTGGAGTAGGAAAATTAGCCACTCGGCAATGTTGGTCGCAGAACTGACTACCCAGAGAACTCCAAATTCCTTATTAAATGTACAGTGCTAGCAGTTGGCGGAGGCTACTTCGTATACCATGGACCACCATGAGAACAAATGGAGCCTACTGGAGGATCTCAACATCACCATGTCTATATACAGTATGCCTTTTTTTTTTTTGGATGGGATATCATCAAATGACCTCTCCCGCTCTGGGCGGAGCGGAAGGGCGTGTCAGACTCTTACTGACTAAAACCCACCCGTGTTCCTTCAGTTGCCTGTGCGCCAGGGCCACGGTAACTCTTTCGAACAATCCGCGACCCCGGCACGCATCGGCCCTATCAGACCTCGTCAATGGTCATACTGGAGGAACTCTACATCACCAAGCGGCTGTCTACACTATGCCTGGAGCGTGCCCCCAGCTTTTTAGAACAAACGAGTATTAAGCGTTCACCTAACCATCGTATGGAAAGGCTTATGATCCTGGGCCGAGTAAAAGGAAAACGCGCTCCAAGCAGAGCACCGGCAAGAGGTCAGATGCGATCAAGAAGGCTATTGGAGGCACTATTTACCGAGCGGTCCACGCTGCAGAAGACCTCATAACTTGGAAACGCCTCGTACTTGGCCCCGATCTTTAGCATTGAAGGAATGACAAAGAAAGAGCTTATCTATTTTTCAAGTTCTGCAGAATGTGTCCCGAGAGGAACTTTGACTAACACTGGTACTGTACTAACTAAATTATGTTGAGTTGTGATGTATGGTAATTAAAGTCGTTGTGGAAACTTCCTATGTAAAAACTGTTCGTTTGTAGGTATGTTCATATGTAGCTTTAGTTCAGTAATCGAGTTATGAGTTATTATTGCTGGTTTGTAATGGCTGTGCTAATGTATGTCAATGAAGTTAATCTGTGAATTAAATTATGTGTTGATTTTAACAGATGTAAGGAGTTACTAACATAACACCATGAGAGGGTAGGCAGAGATGTGTCTACAAGCATATGATCCACATTTGGACAGTTTTAGTTTAGGCTAACCTTAGCCAGTCATTAACCAGGTACAGTCAGGGAAATTAATTGCTGAGTAAACTGTCATCCTATGTCAATTTTCCGTATTATAGCCATTTCATATACGCCTAATTTAAGTGGGTAGTCAATTTTGTTAAAAATTATTTACCTGATTTTACATTTTTTTTAAAAGATTACCTCCTACCCGACCAGCCCCTACAGTCTCGACATTAGACAGCGACAAAAATCTGTCGCTAAGTCGTATCAATGTCAAATTCCTTTAATAGATTTTCAACTTTATTTCCAAAGCATAAGGTTGAAAATCTATTAAAGAAATTTGACATCGATAGGACTTAGCGACCGATTTTTGTCGGTATCTATGTCGAGACTGCAGGCCCAGGGCATTGGACTCGAGATCCTCACTCGTTGCTCTAACGATCATTAGACCTTTATTTCTCAGCTACAGGAAATAATGCCAATCTAAAGACATCTGTTTGTTATTTCAACGCAACGGTGTACAATAAAGAAAAGGTATATTTTCTTTAATAAATAGGGTCAAATTAAATTAGCTAGTGAAACTACAAAGACGTGATGGGTATCGATATGTTAACAGGATAAAACAAAATAGAAATTAATGTAATGTTTCTTTTTTTTGTGGTGTCATCGACTGCAGTTAGTGTATTCACTTGAAATATCAGTATTTTTTTGTGTCAGCTTCACAGACGTGATTGGTATCGAAATCTAAACACGATAAAACATATGTTTTCAACTCATATTTCATGTGGTCAACACAACTAGTGGTTGGTTATTCCTAAAAAAAAATCCAACTTTTTTTTTTTCGATACCCATCACTGCTGCGGAGTTTCGCTAGCTAATTTAATTTAACCCTGTATAATCCTAAAGACGTGAGTCTATTTTATAAGTAAACTAAGCTTTATTCTTCTTTGTATTTGTTGTGAATTGCCATACATAGCACATAGAAGGATATCTTTGATTTCTTAAGCGGATATTGTTTGTCTTTTGCTGTAGGTAATAAAAAAAAACAATCTAGCTAGCCCTTTCCTAACTATTTTGGGGTCGGCTTCCAGTCTAACCGATACAGCTGAATATCAGTATTTTACATAGAGTAGTCTGCCTGTCTGACCTCCACAACCCAGTTACTGGGCAACACAATACCCATTGCTAAGACTGGTTGTCAGACTTTTGAGCTTCTGATAACGACTGTCAAAGATCTACGAATGACAGTCGAGGCCAACGGTTTAACGTGCTTTCCGAGGTACGGAGGGGTCTCGATATGTTATGGATGGTCACCCATCCAAGCACCAACCGACGCAAACGTAGCTTAACCTTCGATCGACCCGTACAGCTGTATAATATTAATATGCTTTGAAGAATCTATTATGAAAATGTCAACACTTTTCTGTTAGATAGGTATTGAGACTCATCTGCCGATCTATTCTGTAAAAATCTCACCGTGATAACTTGGGTGAAGTGAGCTTAAAGTGAGCTGTCATTAGTGTCAATCCCTAGCATCAGATGGAATGGCGACTCACTTCACTTTAGATCTCACGGTGACATTTTTACAGAATAAACCGGCTGTTCGTGGAAATTATTGTGCACACATTTTTCGCAGTTATTTTCAATATACCATACCTACCTACCATATATTTGTGAATAATGTAAATTCTCAGGATCCAATGTTATTGTGTTTTCGATCATCAATTTCTCAGTAGCAGCCCGGAGTTTGGATTTGTGGCCGGTCGATGGCAATGGGCTCGCCAATATGTGACTTGATCATAACTGACGAAATGTTCGAGGAATGCAGGACTGATGTTAAATATGATCTTGTTGATAAGGTTAGTGGGTTCTATTTTTAAGTTCGTGGTAAGGTAGCGGTCGCTTGTCATTGAGTTTCTGGATTGAAGTATTGTCCGGTTCAATACTGCACTACCTTCGAACTCAAATTATTATTAGCATAGATGTATAGGTACAGTACAACAATTTTCTTAATGCCCCTCGGGAATCATCGCATTTCCGAATACAAACGAATGCTAATTTTCATGTCCATCAATTATTAGATTTATCGTGTATAATAATTTGAATTCAGAACTAAGTACTTTATTCTTGTTTTGTTTTGACGTAACAACAATTAAAATATTTAGTTCTGAATTCAAATTATTATACACGACAAAACTAATCATTGATGGACATGGAAATTAGCATTCGTTTGTATTCGGAAATGCGATGATTTCCGAGGGACATTAAGAATATAGTTGTACTTGTAAAGGGTTGATGTCCACGGATTTTTGTGAGCGAAATTAGTAGTAGGCAGCTAGCTTTCTGAGTTCTGGCCACCACCACATCACCATCCATCACCATCTGTTACCACCACAGGGCTGTCGGGAATATTTTGACCCGCCTGTATAATCTAATGGCTATTTTTTTGGGACCCGGGGCCGGCATCGGCAGCGTAGGCACTCCCAAGAATTGAACCTTTGCATTTACACTTTGTAATAAGATTCTGGGCCACATTTATGTTCGTGGAAAGGTAGCGGGCGATTGGTCATTGACACATTCACCAAAGACAGAGGTTTTGGGAATGTTAAATTGTGCAATGCATTCGTCTTTAATTAGCATAGATGTTTAAAGAGTTGATGTCATCGGTTTTTTCTGAGCGAATTTGCAATTGTAGTCCCGTTACAACAAGGCTGGCCAATAAATTTTCCAGGTGAGCAAAATTTTTTAGAGTGTCGCGGCGCCGGGTCACCACTACTACCATATTCATAAGGTAATTTACACACAAAAAAGACAAAATATGCTTTAATTTACTTTAACAAATTGTCACCAAACTGATTAGTAATCCATTGCACCCGAACGTTCAGTTGGTACGTAGAAATAGCGACAATACCCGAACGACACGGATCGGTTGCGTTCGGGCGGGATGATCAGTTAGGTGGAAGCGGTGACACCACGCGCCGGCTAGCCGACCGACCGAAGTGCTGGCGGGCAAATTCAAATGCTTTAGTGGCCCGCATGCCAGGGTTTGGCCGGTCTTGCGTTAGAGGAACTTAGATTGGCAAAGTACATTATATTAATGAATGGTGTGTTAACATTTAGATACTTGCTAAATAAGTAGGTAGGTTCAAAAAACGTGTGGTTTGATTGATTTGGAGAATTTAGAAAATCAGTCAATTTCTCAGTACTCGTAGTAGCCTAGAGTCCGGATTTGTGACCAACTGATGCAATAAGCTCGTCCCCTATTACGTACATAACACTTAAACATAACTGGCGAAATGTGGGTGTACTACAGACCAACCCTGCTGAACCCTTTGGGAATTACAAGCGTGATTTTATGTGTTATTTTTTAAGCTACTTACGCATTACTGTGGGAACAGAATTTAAGTATTTGAGACTAAGATTTCATTTTTGGACGGAGAATGAACCATACGCCTAACGAAATTGAATAGCAAAAACACTCCTTGCGTTAAAGCCTTCTCGGATAAAACTTTAGTCAAGAGCTTCTCTTCTTCATACTTAAAAGATGGTGTTATAAAAGATGTTTCAAATTGTGTAATATTTATAATTTTTAATGGTTTCAGTTAGATTTAGGCGACTGGCTCAATTTCTTGTAGTCTGCCCATTTCTTTTAGATTAACGAATCCAATATTCTGTACAACACGAAGCCGTTTAAATATGTGTATATGTGATACATCGATTTTAGGAAAAAGTGTGGCTTTCAGAGTGTCTTTGGGGAAAAAAAGGGAGTCTTTATCACCCATAGTATCCTTGACTTTTTAAAACTTCATGTGCCATGTTAAGGCGATCCCTCACCGGGAGCGTTCGCCTTTAACGTTACCTTCACCCGCGACCTAGCCGTGTTACTTTTACCTATTAAATTAGATAAGTATTAACCTATACTGATGGTTTCAATTATCTCTTTCCAACACCTAGCAGTTATTTTTTTTATTTAATTATACATACAGTCTTAATTCAGGTTCATGTTTGTTTTGTACCATTAAACCAGAAATAGTTTGAATTGGTATTCATATTCGCTATGACGACACACTGCTTAATTATTACTAAGCAAAAGCAAATAATATAGGTACATGAATCATATTTTGCAGCTGACGGCCTGCGCGTGCGCAGTCTACTTGCAAAGCCCTAGCCGTTACAGTGGAATCTTGGATTGTTACATTACAGGCGAATGCTCCCGGTGACAAAAAGCCTTTAACGGGTGCTGTAAAGTCAGGGCAATTAATAGTTAAGGAAATTGACACCCTACGTCAATTTGCCGTGTTATTGCCATTTCATAGAATTATCAAAGAATGAGAGTTGTGATTGGAATATAGTACGGACAATTTAAGTCGGTAGTAAACGTGTTAAACTTGCTGGTAATTTGCTGGTGTTCAGCTGCATCTGGTTGGACTGGAAGCCAACTCCAACATAGTTGGGAAAAGGCTAAGCAGGTGATGAATATAATAGATCTTTATTTGCACTAAAATTAGGTACAAGTTACAGATGTTTACTTTAAAATGATTCTTATACTAACTACCATAACTAAGTGCTCGTTGTTTGATCGGTAGTCCAACATATTAATAGTTAAAATGCGTTAGTTAAATTAACAATTTGTTAAAAATTACATAAGTATGTTGTTTGTCAAATGGTTAAGCTAACTACAGTAAAAAAATTGATAATTTACTATAAAGTTAACTATGCGCAGACTGATAAGTTAAAATTTTACAGCTATTGACTATTGTCTACTGACTAATTGTTAAATTGACTATTGGTCATGTTTAACTATGTATCAAACAACGGGCCCTTAGGCATGCAAACAGTTTAAGCTATAATAACAAAGACTCACTCAATATATATTATTAACTCATTCAATCAAATCAATACAAGTTTACCACGTCAAGATGAAATTCAGTAAGTAATTTGAAATAGGCAATACAATAAATATTGCCAAGTTAATAAAAGGGGATTATAAATTCGTCAAGTTCGAGGTCAATACAGTTAACCGATACCGGTCGATATGATCAGTCAACTTACTAAACAATTAATTTCCCCGAGTTCTTTTTATCCCAGATTTCCCAGTTCTACACCGTCTTTTGTCTTCCCCACAAGTGCATGACTCAACGCAGGGGAATTGATACTCAATGGCGTTTATAGGTAGGTTAACAACCCGCCATTACCTGAACACTTTATTCCTAGCCCTTTAACTGTACTATTTATAGTTCAATGGCGTCGGTAAAATGACTGGTTTCAGTATTGAAGTTGCGTGTATTGCGTAATTGAACGGCACTGGTTTATTTGTTAAAGTCTACAATATTTCTTTTGATTTTCGAAACGAAACTGATTACGAGTTTAGCATGACATTTTTGTTAGGTAAAAACCAAGTAGGAAGCCCATCCTATGGTACGTGGTCCCAGCTGTATTTGGACATCTGTAGTCCTAGAGGTATTGCGGGTACGTCTAGGGTTGCCAACCATACTTTATAATAACGAATTCTACTTTATTTTCGATAAATATACTTTATACTTTTGCATAAAAATAATGTATGCGTAAATACTTTATTTCTAATCTTTACTGTGATGCGTAAAACGAAACACTTATATGGGTAATTTAATTACTGAACTATTTGTCGTTACTGACGAGTCAAAACAGGAAATCTATTACTATTGATAAAGAATTTTCAGAGAAAAAATACTGTTGATAAATGGCAATATCTGATACCTAGCTAACCAAATGAAAACAACAAAACATTTTTTATTCACTCTCTCTTCCTGCCGCTTCAGCTTTCACTGAGAGTTTTTTCGGTAGCGAATCTGAGCGACAAGAAGAGAGAAACAGATCGTCCATAAAACGATTTATTAATTTATTTAAAACTAAATTAAAATTTTTAAGGTATTGCATAGCTTTTATCGCGGGCTTTGAGCGCGGTGACCGAATCAAGAAATTCCGTAACGAAAATAAAACCTAACACCCCCCACTCCGCCTACCATGTAGCTCGGCCGAGCGTTCGCTTAACGTGTATGTATATGGTACGACTGTCCTTGAATTAATATCAAAGAAAAAAAAATACTGCATAAATAAAAAATAAATAAATAATTATAATTGCATAAATTTGATAAAGAATGCTATGCAATAGCTTTACCGCGGCAGTCCCCGAGTGCCACACGTGTTCTTTAATATTTTTTTTTTAAATGACGATATTCTGCAATGTCAAAACTCCTTGTTGATAAATTAAGAGGCCGCACACCGGTCCACTAGCGCCACTCCTTTAAAAAAATATTATCTCGTGACTGAGAAGGAATTTTGAATAACGGCTCAATCAGCACCCTCGGTAAGTGTGTCTAGAATTTTCTGATACCTTTTATAAACTTTCATATTGAGACACGAAGCAACAAAATACGATCTAGCTAGAGGAATGTGGCCGCTTTTCTTTAGATATGAATTACTATTATTATTATGAATTATTAATTATTTTACCAATTTTTATTTTTGAATAAATAGTATTATTATTATTATTCAGGCACAGTTGCGTGTATATGGCGCCACTTATTTATATAACTCAATACCTACCTATCTGAATAACAGACCTACGTTACAAAAAAATACACGTGGTTTTAAAAAAACAAATTGTATGTCCCATAGTTTTTATTTAGTCCTACCACTTCAAAAATGCATTTTAGTAATTTTTTAATTATTTATGTTACTTTGTTAATTTATTTAACTACTTACCTTAATATTGATATAATGTGTGTGTAACATTTAAATTTAAATTGGTATTGAATTTAATTAATTGTTATTTTCGTTCATAGACTTACGTACATACATACATAAACTCACGCCTTCTTCCCATGGGAGTAGGCAGAAACTACAGAATTTCAATAGGACTTCTTAACGCTAAAACTTAAAAATTAATGAATACCAAAAAAATCTTATTTATTTGTCTATAACTGTATGCTACTTTATCTATTAAATATTTGCAAGCCATCATTACATGGCAGAATGTATCTTTGCACAAAAATTTTATATAACATCTTTTGTACCTAACAGATTTTATGCAAATAAAGGACTTTAATGTGAAAAAAATATACAAAGCACTACTTATCAACCGCAGTCACATAACTAACGTAAGAGCACACAAACATGACTCACACAACTTTTCAAGCTGATGAAATTTTCAAAACGACATCACTATCCATACTAACCCTTATCCACTACAAACTAAGGTCGTTTCTCGTTTGAAAGAACAAGATACTGATGAAATGAACGTGTTCCTTTACATAGATGATTCATCGTTGATCATTGTGGGTGTGGTTTTAACAGGTTGCGCCTAATAAAAGATTTGGCAGTTTGAGTGTGATTCTTTGTAGTCAAATTGGCTGCGGTTATTTTTCTAGATGATTAAGAAATGCCTGTTAATTGTATTTTGATTGTAATTGGTTTGGTGCAAAATTTTCAAGTTTTGGCAAGCATGATTGGGATGAAAAAAAAAGGAAAGACCGTGTCACAACCTCATTTATTTTGACATGAGAATAAATGAGGTTGTGACTCGGTGTGTCCTCTTTGCTCTGCAATTCGCCTCTTCTGAAACTGAAAACAGCACCCTAATTACGTAACACACTATCTATCACAATCTGAATCATTTTGAAGCCTATTGCTAATCCATTGCTTCATATGTTCGAAAAATTTGTCTGCTCATCAACGTAAAAAAGGCAATGAATGTTGTGGAACTGTCAAAATGAAACCCATTCCTACTGTTAGTGTGTTACGTAATTACCCCGCTGGTCTTTATATTATAAGATGTCTACATTTTTCTATTATTAGAAAACTGTGTCCAAGATTGTCCTAAAAACTAAAAGTTTACGTGCAAGCAAGTAGCATTTATATTTATTTTGTTTAAACAAAAGTCGGCTCAATACGATCCATATTTTTGCTAGCTTCGAAACTGTTCCCTTAAAACATTATCCTATAACTAAAGTTCTAATGCCATGACGACTATAACTATATATTTGTAAAACCAGGTAAAATATTAGCAACAAAAAAACTAGTTTCCTCACTCAGGTCAAGAAATTATCACCTCTATACTAGATTTAGAAAACAGGTTAATGATTCATCCACTGATTATATTAAGATAATATTTAATTTTGTCAACGTGACCTGTTTACTAATTTGACCATTGTTGGACTGATGGCACTGGTATAACAGGTTCCCGATGTGGTTGCAAAAAACGTAAACAATGATTCACTATCGTATTAGTGGGTTAGCAACAAGACTGGTAATGGTTACTATGGAAGTTGGTAGTGGGGACAACGACTCATCTTTTTATTTTGAGTCTGGTGATATTAACCTAAACTCAAGCAGAGGAGTTTTTATTTTAAGTTAATGGTAATGGAGTGATACAAACTGATTTTATAAATAAAGTGGAGTGTATTACTCTTGAGGAAATCTTCCTGTAGATTTGTTGTGAGAATATTTTTTCTCCCAGCAGGCTTAGCACAAGCATGGAAGAAAAGACAGAAATTACGTTCCGTGAAGACAGTACAACGGTAGCAAAGTAGAAAAAGTCAAATGCACTTTTTATAAAATTCAGTGCTTTATTCACTTTTTTCTTTTATTTTGCTTATATCTCGAAAATTGTGTGTCCCATCGCAAAAATAATGAAAATTTCAACCCCCTTTATAAGACTCTTAAACCACAAGACTTTTAAAAACTCAACATGTAGGTAATCATTTTCCACATTTTCCATACAAAAAGTGAAAAATTCCATTTTTTTATTCCGTTTTTTTACTTTGTGGCCGTCGAATAAAAAGTTTTCTACTGTCTTTAGCATGGCGATTACAAAATCAAATTTTCGTCACTACTTAGGACAACTTTCAGTTGTCAGTGTGATTTGACAGTTTGGGATAGAAAACTTTCTTCTGAAATAGTCTACATATAAAAGGACCTAGACAACGATCGGTAGAAACGAATGACAAAATTACAGATTGTAGAAGGATTTCTACAATACGATGTCAAAAATGGAGAAACGAAATGTCACTTTGTATAGAAATAGCTATGTCTATTCTTCCAAGAAATAGAAAGCGTCATGCTAAGCCTGCTGGATGGAAGATATCGAGACACGACGTTTTCCCCAGGAGTAAAAAACTCCAGCAGAGAATAGAAGATAGAAGAATAGAAATTAGCAACATTGTGCAGCTAATTTCTATTCGTTGACCTATGATCACGTGACATTTTGATATCTTATGTCAACCCCATACGTTTTTTGGCTCTTGTGTTAGCGGCATCGCTACGAATATTACTTTGTCTAGGCCCTCTGGTCTAAATCTGTATAGACAAAACTTACTTTATATACCACACCACCACCTGGACACTTCTGACACTTCAAGTCCGTGATAAGCTGTGAGTTAAACTTCAGACGCCACAACGAACTTGGTTGAGTCATCGTGTTTGAAACTACTAACTTATGAACTCGTAATAAGATTAAAAGCACATAACGCCTCGAGGTAACATTGTATGGCGTTATCTGCTGTTTAAGTAATTTCTGACACAACAAATACTGCATTTGGTTTAACATCAGTAGCTTAGTATATGCATGATTTGGGCCTTGTTCAGGGCTCTTTGTGATCGAAGAGTGTGGTGCCCGTAAGATAGAGAGTTGACGAAAATGAACTGTCATTTTATTCTCACTTTGGTTCGATATTTTAGTTTTTTATTTATTCGGAGAAATACACAATTTACCCATTATATATTACGTATAAATAGAGTATAAGGAGTTATACAAATGTGCAACCAATAACGATCTCCACAGATACACAAAAAGACAAAGACAATGTTGTTGTGAAATAAAATACACATAAATTACAGTTACTGCTAAGGAACACCAGAGGGATTTAAAATTATTCCCGTAAATTTTTATTGTGTCAAGTAACATGGTTCTAAATTTTCCAATGGAAAAGGCAAGTAGATCCACGTTATACAAAAACTTATTGAAATTGCCTGTAAGGCGACGCAACGTAGAGGCGCCCGCAAGCCTGCATTCGTGCGACTGGGAGTGACGGCGAAAACAGCACCCTAATTGCGTAACACATTATCTATCACAATCTGAATCATTTAGAAGCCTATTGTTAATCCATTGCTTCATATGTTCGAAAAATTTGTCTGCTCAACAACGGAGAAAACGCAATGAATGTTGTTGAACTGCCAAAATGAAACCCATTCCTACTGTTAGTGTGTTACGTAATTACCCCGCAGGTAGTGTGCGCACTTCACGTCCCTGAATGATTCTAGGGACAACATAGCACAATTTGTTACATTCTTTCTTTTTAATACTTTGAATTGGATTTTGTCTTGACTCTAGTCTAGGTCAGAGATGACAGATACTAAGTCGACGATGGAGTGAGCTTACCCAGAAGAAGCCGATTCACTCTCACTTTGAAGAGACATTCAACACAATCATACGAGTTGTTAGTCAAATTGTATATATATATATATAGTTTCTAGAAAAGTACGTCTAGACTTCAAAGAGAGCTAGTTGTATTTTTTTAGTAAGTCGCTATAAGGGTGGTTTGTTATTTCCTTAATTGTACCAAAGGGCTTAGACAACGTGATATTAAATCAGCGATAAGGATGATGGACAAGTCAGCAATGTAGTGAATTGATATGCTACCGAAAAGCTTATGACAATCCAGAGTAATTGCGTAACACACTAACAGTAGAAATGGCTTTCATTTTAATAGTTCAACGACATTCATTGCGTTATTTACCTTGTTGAGCAGACAAATTTTTCGAACATATGAAGTAATGGATTAGCAATAGCTTCAAAATGTTTCAAATTGTGATTGATAGTATGTTACGCAATTAGGGTGTTGTTGAAATTTGTTGTAGAAATGTAAAACGCTTTGAAAGCGATTGCTCCTTGTCCAGGCCCGCAGTATTTCTTTAAGGCTTGCCATTTGCGTTCCCAATCCTAATCGTAGTCTTCCGAGATACCTTTGTATTGATGCCAATAATAAAATAAGTAGGTATTCATTATTTTAACTTATTAAAAGGGTAGCCGTTTAGTTGCCCGTATTCTGTTCTAATGGTCTCTTAAAACAATTTTGAAAGCATATGTCCAATAACTTGTTTAAATAGTAAATACACTTTAAAAGAGAGAGAGTTCCACTTTTTGTCTGTTTGTCATGATATATTTGTTCTGTAACAGTTCTGTTGGATGGGGAGAGTTAAATTGTTTAATTATGGCTACATAGTGCACCTGTTAAAAATTGTGATACTTATTTGATTTAGGTAGTATTTTCGTGATGGGTTGGTATAGAGTGATTAATTGACTGAAGTACTACACATGATTCTTTTGAATTTAAACCAAAAAATGCAGGATACAAAATAAATAACAATTATTCTTACTTAAGGCAAAACAGGCGCGACGCGACTCTAGTAGAACTATTTCTATGAAAACTTCTTGGAAATTGTTCTACAAGAGTCGCGTCGCGCCAGTCTGTACGAGCCTTTAAGGTAGCCTGTCCCACTGCCGCGGCGCGCCGACGAGGACGCGACCACCGCCCGCAGGCGAGTACTCGTTTATCGCACGGAAAAGAACTATAAAAGAGTGTACTCGCTTAGCGACACTCGCTTGGCGGGCAGGACACTCGCTGTGAGACTCATACCAGACATACGCATACCAGCGAGTAATCGCTCATCGCCATCGCGCACTCGCCGCTCGTTTTTAAGCTCCTTAAAACAGGCGCGACATGCGACGCGACACAAAAGCACCGCCTGTCGAGCGACGAGAGCTGCCTTTGTGTCGCATGAAATTCGCGTCGCGTGTCGCGCCTGTTTGTAGCAGCCTTTTAGTTGCTAGCTCTACAATCGCCGGTGTTGGGTCAAAAAAATCAATGTCGGGCAAATTGCATTTACGTAGGAAAAACACGACAAAAGGCATGAAAATTACGGCAATTTCAATTAATTTCGTTTCTATCAAAGGATACCAATTTAATAATAAAACACAATACGATATTGTACCAAACATCCACAAAGCTCGGACTTTGTATTGTCCTCTAAAAAGGACGAAACATTTTCATCAAATACCATACAGGACCTGCTAATAAAATCATAATTAAAATTTAGAGCATCACAAAGTCCCATAATTAGTACAATATTATGAAATATTTTGTTCACAAAATTAATAATTTATAATTAACGTTTGTAAACCACAATGTTTAGGACAAAAAGGTGAATTGAAAGTTTTAATTGTTTTCGCCATGTGAGGTTTCATTAGGTACTAATTGTGTGAGGTATGTCTTAATTGAGGGACCTTTTTGTGCTGTGTTCTCATTCGGACCGTCGAAAAGTAATACGTGTTTTGATTTATTAGTTAACTTCAAATGGATTGTAGGAAAGGAAGCATTAACAAGAGAGCAGTTGAAAAGGATCAAACGTAATTTAAAAAATGGTTAGTATTTTGAATTATTTTTAAGTCAGTAAAAAAATCTAGGTACCTTGGTAATGTATCATGAATTCAGTAAGTGAAACTACAATGACGCATTCATTCAATAATATATTGAATACATGTCTCATAATTACACACACACACACAATTGTTTTACTTAATTATTTCTCCTGATTTCACTGGAAAATGTTTCTTGAGGCACTCAGATATAAAGTATTACATGGTCTATCTTTGTGCCAAATTCCTTCCAAATTCGTCACGGTGTGTAACAACCATTCACATTTTTTTTAATATTTGTTAGGAGGTTAGGATTTTGCAATACTACATATTAATAACCTTTAAGCTATTTACTAGAATATCGTATGATACTATTGACTCATCTGCGTGTGAGTTCCGTTAAAAGACTTTTTATTCGACCAATGAGAGCGTGAAATCTGAAATCTTCAACATGCATTGAGCAAGCGCAATGATCAATGCTAGATCCATCTTTGTATAAGAACATGCCTTGATCATGATTAGATTTGAAAATCTTCTTTTTTTCGTGTCGACGGTGCTTAGATTTGACTTCTTTAAATTGTTTGAGCCCGCAGGTGACCACGTTAATTGCATCATCAATGTCTTTATTTAGGTCATCAAAGGTGCAAATGGCACTTAGGATATTCCATCAAGTGGGAATAATTCAATGGTTATTAATTAACCGCACGACAATCTTCGCTCGCCTCTGTATTAAAATTTTTGCTGGTCCTACGGTCATCTTGTGCTGTTTTTATGGCCAAACTACTATTCCTTTTTTCGTCACTCTTGAAATCCAAGGAACAATTAGTACCTACATTAGAAGTGGACTCTAAAGCTGGAATGCCGTCATCTCAGCCGAAAGATGTCCACAACTGGACATGGCTGTGCTTATTATTGCCAAAACCTGCACCCTGATTACGTAAAACACTATCTATCACAATCTGATTCATTTTGAAGCCTATTGCTAATCCATTGCTTCTTATGTTCGAAAAATTTGTCAGCTCAACAACGTAAATAACGCAATGAATGTTGCTGAACTGTCAAAATGAAACCCATTCCTACTGTTAGTGTGTTACGTAATTACCCCGCTGAATAGTATAATAATATTCTAAAACATTTTAACCCAGCAGCGCCAGTTAAAATTGAACCCATACAATTCGACCAATAGATAGCAAACTCGATAACGGAACAGTTAAACTAACCAGATGCAATCAACTGTACTGGAGTTTCATTGCAGTCGAAGTTTCGGTTCGCTGATTAAATTTGCAGTTTGCAGGAAGGTGAACCGTCGTGCGAGTTAGTAATTAGAGCAGTCCCCTTAGGGAGATGGGATGAAGACAGCTTGTACAGTCATATATGTTAATTTATCACTTAACTTTACAAGTTAAAAGTATCGAAATGTTTATTTTTAAGTCACATTGAGGCCTGAAGACGGACGGCGCCACATAGTCGTACCCAGAAAGAAGTTGCAGGATGACCAACACCCTAATTACGTAACACACTATCTATCACAATTTGAATCATTTTGAAGCCTATTGCTAATCCATTGCTTCATATGGTCGAAAAATTTGTCGTCTCAACAACGTAATTAACGCAATGAATGTTGTTTAACTGCTAATATGAAACCCATTCCTACTGTAAGTGTGTTACGTAATTACCCCGCTGGTTGCGTATCGGCACAGGAAAAGAGTACCTGGAAAAGCATGGTGGGAATTAAGGCATTGGGAATACTTTTGCTCTGCTAAATCAAAAATATAATTGAGTCAAAGATCGATGCAAAAGCAGCAACATACTATTTTTCAATGATAGTAACTTTTAATGCAGTCTATCAATGTTAAATGTATTTGACTTAATAAGTTTTTAGCAAAAACAGCAATATTTCGTTTAAAATAACCGTTGAAATTATAGCTTCGCAGCAAAAAACAGCAATATCCAATAGTAAATGCACTGATTTGAAACCAAAAATATTGTTTCCGCCATTTTGGTTTATCTGGATGTTGCTACCTTTGCATCTATATGACTCATTATTATTTGATGTAGTTTTAGATGGTCATGGACCTCCTTCCATGGTATTTCACCATTGCTGGGAAATGGCGTTGCTGAGTTCTGGTTCAAAGGTTTTGAGTATTATTTTTATTACTTACGTCATAATGCGTCGTCCTCAAAATCTTTGAAAACTCTACCTCGTTGTATTTTTTTTCAATTTTACAACTTTATCGTGGTATAAGTGATGGTTATAAGTTTATGAATATTCACATGAATTCATATTCATATGAATATTTTTTTTAATTACTTATATGTCAACCTTGTCACCTTGATGACATTTGACATTTTTGTATTTACTGTAAGAAATTATAATAATACAAACGATTTGACATTAATTATTTATATTTTGTATAATTATAATTTCTTAATTGTTGTTTAAAACTATCTGACCCAACAGACGTTGTCCTGTCCAAATTTTAATAATTCATACAAAAATCCAATAGAAAAAAGAACGTTCAGATTTTTTCTCCCGTCTTTGAACATTTTCCGGGAAACTTACAAGTATTTCTTTGCATAAAAACCTAATTCGGACTATTACAGACATTGTACCAACGAACTGCATTTTATTTTTATTTATATAGATTATAAGTAATGTCTTTTATAATTTGTGTAACTTAAATACGATTTGCACGCCCATGTGACGGTAAAACATGGAGCACAATTATAAAAAAAAATAAACATCTATGTACTTATTTACCCATGTTTGCAAACGAATATAATTTGATTTGATTAAAGTCTAAATTGTATCACTTCAAATGCAATAAGAAGCTTTAGTAAAATTTGTAATAGAAAACTTCTTGTTTTGCAGTATTTTACGCCTAATGGCGATTTAATTAAAAATATAAAAAAACTTCTTTTAAATTTAATTCTCGGCCTACCACAAAGCTAATTCGACCGTGTCATCGTAAGAAAAAGTGTAATTAAGTTAAATTCATCATTGTCACAGCCTCACACATTATGACAGTCATCTTAGAATCAGTCAAGTGTGGATGGGCCCCCGATTCGATTAATTAAGCCATAGGTATTTTTATTAAATAAGTTAGTTTATAAAGCCAGAACCTGGACTTAAATATTAGGTTTCATCTGCAAATACATAACCTGCAAATATTTTACAATTTAATTTTAACTTGATAAGTTGATAACTAGAAATTAAATTATCTGCGACTTCTTGAATAACAATAGACAAAAAAAAAATTGTTTATCGTCCCAATAAATACTTATTCTTTCTTTCTTTCTGTTAAAACTAAAATTATGGCCGTTTTGTAATTGAAAAATGATGAGTTCTAATCTAACTTCTTTTTTTAATAGCTTTACAAATTTGAATACCTCTTCAAAATTAAATACGGAACACCAACTTAAAATGACAGACCAATTCAATACAGTTAATAAATAAAGAAAATCATAGATTACAGCATAAAGCAATCAGAGTCACAATAGGCGACATTTCAAGATTAATATTGGTCATTTTGACCATATTAACTGTCCTAGTCAATCGTGGACTGAAAAGCCAACATATATTTTACCGTCAAATATCAAAATTATCAATACAAAATCTTCGGAAGAAAGACTTTTTCGACCGCAGAATGTAATTGTGGGTTCTCACAATTCAAAGGTCCTAATTATAATTTGAATCGTTTAGGAGTTAAATATTTTCGGCGTCAAATAGAAAAAAATGTTTGAAGACATCGTCTCGTGTTTGGTCAACAGAGCGGAAGAGTAGCAAAACTGTGGGGCTGTGTTGTTTGTAAAACTTTTAAAGTAGCGTTACCTTTTTTTGTAGTGTAATGGGCCAGCTCATGACATCGATCTCGCCTGGTGGAAAGCGATGGATGAGGTATATGACGGAATAACCAAGCCCAGAAGACAATAAATAATAAATAAATAAAAATAAAACTTATTTATTTGCACCTTCAAGTAAAAAATATAGTTTACGATAGAAATAGGCTTAAGGTAAGTAAAGTTGTATGTTAGAGTTGCTGCCAATACATTATTTTTTTTGGTGACGGTGTGGAAATCGTCATGGATGTCCTTGGCCCCGGAGGCGGGTGGAGGGGTCTGTCAGAGATCTATTGACTAAAACCACACCGTGTTGCCTCGGACACTTGCACCGGGTGCTACGGGGGCACTTAAGCACTCTTCAACGCAGCCCCCGACTGGTGCCGGCCCACATCTGCGGGCTCCGTTTGGTGAAGCGGGGGGGAGTGAGGTGTTTGACTCAATACATCATTATTGCAACCAATACCTAAGCTAACTTAATCTCATGTAATTATAGGTATCAGCGCCCACCCGCGTTATCATTGTAGCCTATGGTCAATAAGGTTTAAATATGTATTTTAATTACAAGAATAATTTAATATAGAGATGCCTGTTCACTCTTGCTTTGAGAGCTTATTAGTCTAAGCTAATTACATATCTACGTAATGTAGATAATAAATGCAGCTTATCCCAGACTAGTTCAAAAATAGAACTCAATCATGAAATTAGCAATTCAATACGCATCCTTAATTTCCTGCGTTTTATTCTTACTGATGAATCATTCTCGGAAGAGGGACATTGTATAGAAAGCAAAAGTGCGTCATGAGCTCATAACCATAATGAATCTGCGTAGCCTCTTCCCAACTATGGTGGGGTCAGCTTCCAGACTAACGGTATGTAGCTGAATACCAGTATTTTAAATGGAGCGACTGCCTATCTGACCTCCACCTTCTTACCATAATAATCTAAATTATTTCAAACCCAGGAACACATTTATTTTAATATCCAATTTGTTGTAGATACTCAGGCTTCGCCCAATGGGGGCTATCGTTTTTGTGCTCACCAGATGGCGCCACTGTCGAGTAAGGTCCTGTTGCAGTACTTTTATTTGATGTTTTGGATATGTTTAAGTACTCTTATATTCATAGTATGTTTATTTTATTACATTTTATAACTTCAAATTAATTTTAGATTATAATATTCCTAAAATTGGCAAGCATAAAGCAGACAAATCTTATTCTTTCTTCAAGTGCTGTCAAATTAGATTCTAACTTTTTACCTAAAATCTTAAGCCATAATTAATCAAGAATGGCACAACCATTACAGCTATTAGGAATCATTCGTTAAAATCCGTGATATAAAATCCCGCAAACAGTGAGCTTTCAGTACCTACATATTTTGACATCTAGAGACCTTACTCTACACTAGCGCCTCTAGCGGCGAACTCAAGCGCGACAGCCCTCATTGTATCGAAACTAGCCACTCTCATCCATCCATTTCCAAACATCGACATGCAAAATATTAGTAAGTATTAATAGTATAAATTCTCCGCCCAGATGAAGATAACAAAATAATTATAAATTCACAGAGCGTCTCCATAGCTTCCCTAGTTAGTTCCCGCGGATGACTCACTCGCAGAAGTAGGACGGTGGTGGTGGCCACCGCTTCAGAAAAAAATATACACCTTATCTGTTGCATCAGATTGTATACAGGGTGTTTATGTCTGGAGGTTTTACTATTTCCGTATTAGTTTAGTTTGGTGGTTTGCCTCGTTTCCAAATAGATAATACGTTTACTAACATAGGTATAAATTATTTTTTTATTTACTAACCCATATGGATGTTGCTTATCCGAAGTAAAGATTATTCTTATTTTTTTTTTTAATAATATTCAGGTTAGCTATTTTAGTGTTTCTGCGTTTTTACATGGACTTGTGTTGAGAAGATTTTTAATAACTAAATTCTTTGAATGTTGTTGGATGGAGTTTAAGGGTTCTCAGCAGATTCTACTTACGATACGAATTTAGCCTTCTTCCACAAATCTGTACAAATGAGCCTAAAATAAGTAGCTTTTAATAATCGATCGTCTTTCATTGACTTGAATGTGCCCTGGCGGCTGAGATGTAATGCTCACTCAAATGTCTCGCTGGTGGTGGCGTGTGTTGGATCATTAAGTTCCCTTCAAAATGGTTGACCTGAATGGTGCTGATCCATACGTCATGTTCGTGAACGGGCTCCGTCAGTAGGCACTGGTCATCTCTTAGCTGCCTGTTTTTTTTTTGTTGTGTTTTTATCTCGTTTACTACGGACGCTTTTAACGTGCACGTTTTTTTACATCGTTCTCACATGTATAATTTCAACATGAATGATGTAACCAAATTTTTTTGTAACTTTATGTTGATTTAAAAGAGTGTCCTTGGAGTTTCTTGCCCGTTATTTTCCATAGGTACCTACTACGCTTCGGAATGGGCAACTAGCTTCCTTTTTCTGTCTGACCGACCCCTTGACAGTTCAAAAGTGCCTGTAATTGTTTTATTTTAAATAAATGCTTTGAGTTTGTCTGAATAATATCAAGGCTGATTATAAAGTGAAGCCGTATATTGTATGTGGGTAACGCCATTTTAGAGTATCATAGATTTCAATCAAAGATACAATGAATAATTGCTGTTTTTTAATTTATATATTACTGTGTTTTCTCCAACCCTTTTTAAATCTCCAGCAGCGTGTGTATAGTACAAGCCGTAACAGTTGATTCGCTCCAATAAAGCTATCAGCTCAACACATACAGTATTTGAGCTAATCTAGCGTCTCGTATACATTGTGTCTAGACACAAGTGACACAAGTGATGAGACACAAGTCTGTCTCACAACCTTGTGTATTGTGTTTGACAAGCTCGTAAAGTTCTGTGGTTGAAACTGTTGGTTTTAGACCTTATATTGTTTGAGTTTTAAAAGACAAGCCAATATAGGTCCAGAATTGTTTTTATTGTTTGTTGTTTTATGGTGGGTAATTTGTTTCACCTTTCGTCTTAGTTGACTTTGTAAAGTCAGTCTTATTATACGTCCAAAGCATGCAAAGGTGGTAGTAAGAATAGCTAGATTATTTTAATAAAGACTGGTATTTAGCAGCTGCAGGAAAACAGAATTGGAGAGCGGAACAGAGGTGTTTGTGTAACAAAAAAACGATGTAATTACGTCGTTAATAAAAATTACCTTGACTTCTTTTTTAATAGTTCCACCAATTAAATTCGTATGTAAAAAATAAGATGAGTTCCAACAATTTAATATAAGTTTGAAAAATCAAACACCCTGTGCAGCCGGTGCGCATGCGCCGATGACTCACATCCCGATCGTCAAACACTCTCACGACAAAGGCATAGTGAAAAATAAATACCGACGAATTTGACCGACAACTTACGAGCATGTTTAGGTACTAAACTTTATAATATGTTAAGTAGATAAATATTACCTTTGATTACTTTGCTTTGTAAAGCCTTTGTGGAATTATAAATGAGGCTGTAGAAAAATACTTGTGTGAGGATCTTTTGTAAAGGCAATATTATTTATACAAGCGACGCTACTTGTTTAATTAAAATATTTCCCACACTGCCAGTGTCCCAAATAAATAAGCAGAGATATTGGATATTTTTGAATAAAACATAACATATCATCACGCTTGTAATCGCCGAAGTATTAGGCAGAGGTGCAATTTTTTTAATTTTTTTTTTCGGGGGAAACCTTCAAAAGGCACCCGACCTCTGGGGATGGAGGTCGGGGAGTGTGGGATTTTTACCTCACTAAAACCACCCCGGTGATCACCATCAGCACATAGAGGGGGTCCCGGTTCCTCTTAAAAGACCAATTCCGGAACCCCCCCTGTGCAACACCTGTGAAGCACATCCCTAGGGAGACTGTAAAAGGGCCTCCCCTGAGCCTCGCTATGCGCGGCAGCACGTGACCACTGTGCCGCCGTCTTCCCTGGGGTCACTCAGTGGGCGGACAGAGTCCCCACTCTGTGCGCCTGCGACCCCAAAGGTCCACCTACCTTGATTGGTAAGCGGGTTTCGGCGTATTAGGCGCCAAGGCGGTTGCCTCCCCAACAGCTTCTTCTCCGAGCAGGATCAGCCCTCTCCCGATCCCGCTTGGCGGCCTCCTTCTTGACCATCACGGCCTCACAGAAGGAGGCTACTTCCTTCCAATTCTCTGTCTCTGTCAGCATAGCCCTCACTACGGCCGTCAGAGACAGGTCTCACCCAATCCTGGCAACCAGGACCCGCCGCTCGGAGGCCCACGCAGGGCACTCCAGGCAGAGGTGTACCTATATTACACCCACATTTCGCCAGTTATGTTTCAGTCCCATGTAATAGAGCGAGCCTTATTGCCAACAACCGGGCACAAATCCAGACTCCAGACTGAGAAATTCCAGATGGAAAACCCAATAACACTTTGCCCGACCCGGGAAACGAACCCCAAATAACAAACAGCAGGAAATAAAACAATTTTTTGATGGGTGTCGCATGAAAAAAGAAGTATTTTTGGATTTCTTTTACAACATACAGTAGCCATGAGTAACCTATTCGCCATAAGAGCATTCGATTATAGAACAAAATATATTTTTTCTTTTTGTAAAATCTAGAAAGAAAGAAAGAAAAAGTATTTATTGGGTTTTTATAGAAGGTAGCAGTTACAGGCAGTTAGTTTGTAACCAAGACATTTAATTTTTTATTTCGCACTTAAATTCTAACTGTGCATCACCCATTATGGCAAAGAAAACATAACTTTTTAATCTTTAATTTCACAGTAAAACCCATTGATACAAACAATGTATTTTATCTCCTAGAGTCCGAAAAAAATTACGATGTAATTCATCATTACGAAATTTTATTTGAAATAACGGTTTAGAGCGTGACGTTTAGAATGTTGCCCTATTTAACGATTCAAAATGTCAACGGACAATAGTGTTGCCAGTTTTATGTGTCGTAAATCAAAACTAACATAAATTTAGTTTCGACTCGTTATTTATTAGTATTTTATGATGAGAAAACGTTTAAGATCGTACTTTTTTATGGTTTTTATTGAGCTTTAAAAAGCGTAAGTCAATTTTAGTATGAATGTTTTAAAAGTTAAGCGAGGTACAACGCAATGATTTCAGAGAATATTATTTTCGTTACTTTTAGCTGTTTCACAGCCGGTTTAAATTTTATTAGATGCATTTTAATCAGTATCATATCCATGGCGATTGTGAAAAAAAAAATCAGCAGCAGCTTCAAACTTTGCACGACATGGGAATCGAACCCAGGATTAAAATCTTATATGTAGTTGCGCGTACCTACGTTATTATTTTACTATAGCGCTAGCTTTTTTTAAATCGCATCGTGATATGGAGGAGCTCGTGGCTAAGTAATAATAGCCGCACAGGTCGATAGAAGGTTAAGCTACGCTTGCCGAGGTCAGTCCGTGGATGGGTGACCATCCATTAGGTACATACCGAGTCTCCTCCGTGCCTCGGAAAGCACGTTAAGCCGTTGGTCTTTGACGATGAAGAAGCCCGAAAGTCTGACATCCAGTCTCACCAAGGGGTATTGTGTTACCCAGTTACTGGGTTGTGAGGGTCAGATAGGCAGTCGCTCCATGTAAAATACTGGTATTCATCTGCCTCCGGTTAGACTGGAAGCTGACCCCAACATAGCGTGGAAAAGGCTAGGCAAATTGATTTATGTGGAATGGATTATTTCGCGCCACGTGTAATGTCAAAATTTTTGTCCTTAGACTCAGAATGTACGCACGACTTGTACTGAGAATACATGAATTTGGATAATGTCACCATTTTCGATAAACGATATTGGAGACGAGCGTAAACCGAGAATCGCCTCCCAGGCCCTGCAGTCTCGACATAGATACCGACAAAAATCGGTCGTTAAATCCAATCGATGTCAAATTTCTTTAATAGATTTTCAACCTTATGCTTTGGAAATAAAGTTGAAAATCTATTAAAGGAATTTGTCATCGATACGACTTAGCGACCGATTTTGGTCGCTATCTAATGTCGAGACTGCCGGTCCAGATACCTAAATGTGACCAGACCGAACATTAACATATTTTTGCAATTCAGTTTTACTTAAAGGCACTATATATTTCCTCGCAAAAAACCGAGAACATGCAACGCTTTAAACACCTATGCTAATTTAAGTTCGAAGGTAGTGAAGACGGCATTCCTTCAGTCTAGATCATCTGTCATTGACGAATGTGTCAATGATCTTTCGACTTACCCACGAACATACTGCTACCTTACCACGAACATAAATTTAACCCAAAAATCTTATTTCCAAAGTGTGAACAAACCTTGTTCAGGTTAAATACTTAGTAGTGCCCCTGCAGCCAGCGCTGTGGCCCAAAAATACCGCAATTGGATACCGGCGGAATAGAAGATTCCCGGCAGCATTAAATGATAAATGATAAATGATTTTATTTCTGTAAGTAGGTTTGTACAAACACTTTTACACGTCAATCATATTTTAAAACTAGATGAGGTCGGCGTTTCCTATCTGACTACTCTGAGAAGAAAGGCTGAAACAAACTCAGAGGTCACAGTCTCTTTTAAAGTCCAGACATAATCTTGGTCAGATCATGTGAAGACCATGTAGATTTGAGTCTGAAATGGTCTTTTGAGGAAAAAAATACCACACAGAATGAGTGGACCTGTCCAGTCAGTGCACGCATTTGTCAGTAATCGTGCAGCTCAACTCAAAACTTAAGGAGCTCAACGATTCGACGAACAATACCAAAGAAAGGACATTTGGGTAGGCCGCATAAATTACTCAAACTGCCAGACTATGATTAAAACTAATCAAGAAAGAAAAAAAATAAAACAATGATCTACATAGTCTTTACATTCACAATAATTAAAATAATATACTATTTTACAAAGTAAATATTCATGTCAATATATTTATAAAAATTCATCAATGTCAACAGGTATAAAAAAACCTGAAATAATCTTGGTCAGATCATTGATTTAAAACAACAGCTACCGGTGGTGGCAAGATGTTCTAGCCAGAACTCAGAAAGCGTGTTACAAATAGTGCGAGCCGCGGTTCTGAGGGCCAGCTCTCATAGTCCGTCAACGAAGATACGGCCCGTCCGGAAGTAGTTCGGAACTTCGAAGTGAACCTTACACCTGATTAATTTTAATTTTTTTTGGACGGGTAAATACACATCTGGTGTAGGGACAGCTGTCAAATCGTAGTGATCTTATGTCCGTAGGTGATGCGGAACTGGATTCACCCGTAACTTCGGCCGAAACTAGAGACTTTGTGCTTAGGGAGTAGAGCTCCTGATATTATGTTAGGCTCAAATACCGAAAACACTAATTGAGCGAAAAACAGGCCTTCACAAATTTTGGCATTTTCAAAACGGTTCCCTATCCATTTGCATAAAATTTTAAGACCTAATAGAACTTAGCATAATTTTGTTTGGCATAATTATATTTTCGCATAATATAATTACGCATAACAGCTTACGCATAATTTTTTTAAGCATAATTTCTCTAACCATAATAATGATTAAGCATAATATTCTAAAGCATAAATTTATTAAGCATAAAGTTCTAAAGCATAACTTTTTTATGAACAATTTTGTGGGTTTTTTTTTCGCTGTAGGAAGCACGAAGCACAAGCATACAGCATGCAAGCAAGCATGCAAGCAAGCATGCAGCAAACAAGCAAGCATGCAGCATGCAGCAGGCAGGGTTTCTGTCACGGCTCCGGCGCTGCGGGCCTCCGGCGGCTCCACGCGCCTACGCGATTTTAAATTACACTCTAGGGGTAGGACAAACAAGACTACGTGGAGTCGGTTTTGCAGCAATTCGGTTCTGTCACTAGCTTTTGTTGCACAGCATATTCAATTTTTAACCAACAATATTATGCTAATAGTCATTAGGCCTACTAACGTTATGCGAATCAAATTTATGCCAAAACAAATTAGTCTCTAAGATGATTATGCCAACATAAAATGTATGCCTAAAAAAATTATGCCGAAGTATTATTATGCCAAAACAAATTGTGCCAAAATCGTTATGCCGAAGTATATTAGGACAAAGAAAATTATGCGAAAAGAAGCGATCCCTTTCAAAACAGCCACAAAGCGAAATTCCTGCCGTGGCTTTTGATATTCGACCACAACGCGTTTTGGCAATGAAGAACAGCCACGAATCTAAAATCGTGTCGTGGGTGTATCAAAAAGCCTCAGAACGCGTCGGTTCTGAGGCTTTTTGATACACCCACGACACGATTGAAAGATTATATTAATGAAACTTGTCGACGCTTGCATTGCATCGAAAACCATGAAAACGACACCCAGGATGAAAAATACTTACATTATCAAATCACACATTACGGGAAATTCATCTGAATTTAGAAGGTTTAAACTTTGTATCTCATCACTTTTTCCAACAATTAATGTTTGATTATCATTTATAAATTGTAATTGAAAAATCATCGACGAAATTTGAGGTTTGAAATTAACCTCAATTGTCAAATGGAAAATATCTTTAAGGTGATTCAAAATTAGAATTTCGGGTTTAAGTATTTAATTAGAATCAAATCAGAGCACTTAACTCGTAAGTGGCACTACAAATTGCCATTCACAGGTACGTTTTCTGATCGATCCTACTATCCTACTAATCCTACTACATATATAATATATTATATATATATATATATAATATTATAAATGTGAAAGTGTGGATGTTTGGATGTTTGTTACTCAATCACGCTAAAACGGCTGAACGGATTTTGATAAAATTTGGCACATGGGTAGACTGTGATCTGGATTAGGACATAGGATACTTTTTATCCCGATATTCCCACGGGATCGAGATTTCTGCGGGTGAAACCGTGCGACGCAGCTAGTCCTACTATCCTACTTCCTACTAATATAATATAATATATAATATAATATATAATAATATTATAAATGTGAAAGTGTGGATGTTTGTTACTCAATCACGCTAAAACGGCTGAACGGATTTTGATAAAATTTGGCACATGGGTAGACTGTGACCTGGATTAGGACATAGGATACTTTTTATCCCGATATTCCCACGGGATCGAGATTTCTACGGGTGAAACCGCGGGACGCAGCTAGTAATATTATAAATGTGATAAGTTTGTATGTTTAGATGTTTGTTACTCAATCACGCAAAAACGACTGAACGGATTTGGATGAAATTTGGCGTAAAGATAGCTTATAATCTGTGTTAACACATAGGATAATTTTATCATGATGGTACGTTCCCGTGGGATAAATTCCGAGCTCTACAAGGGTGAAAACTCGGGCAAAAGATTCTTTATTTATATTTTCATCACGTACTTTTGGAACAGACTACTCATTATCGCACTCGTTTAAATATTTACAATAAAAATCGATGAGATTCTCATTAGCCCAGTTCATTGGCTGGCTCTAAAACAAAGATCACATTAGATACGTTACAAAACACTTAGTTTACAAATGAGTTCAAATATACCTACTGTTTGCTGAAGATAACGGGTGTGTGTGGGTCAAGTTTTAATCTGTAGCGAGTTTGCCCAGATACAGCTTCAGAACTTTTATAGGACCCAAAAATATCTTGATTTCTTACAATGATTAGTTTTAATTTTACATTTTCTGACAGTTATTTCCCCCAATCATAACGATAAATGATAATATTTTTACTGGAGGAAAAATTCCTTGTGGCATTAGGTCCGCCTATGTAGATACCACTAATTGTACGGTCAGGGAAAGCAAATTGACACCTTATGTTAATTTGCCGAGTTAAAGCTATTTCATACAATGTTAAAGACTGACAGTTATTATTTAAACATACGGACAATTTATGTTAGTAGCTAAATACATTTTTGAAATGTATGCAAAATGATAATTTCCATTGGATACCTTATGAAGGTTGCTGGTAGATTGTGGAGAACCAAGTTTGTGAAACAGTTTCGGGGTACACAGGTCTATGTTCACAGGTAAGGAAGAAAATACACTTAATTGCCTTAACAATGTATGAACGTAAACAAGGAAAAAGGAGTATGTAAGGATCGTATTAGCAGGTGGCGTTTTGTAGTTTCTGCCTACCCCCATGGGAAGACGGCGTGAGTTTATGTATGTATGCCCTAAACGTGATCCATAAAGAAAACACTTTGATTAGCAGTTGATATGAAATGAGAGCTCCTTCGTCTCGCAAACGCTTATAACTTGCACCCTCAAATCAACAGATAAAAAAGTATGAGCCAACTCCAATTTTAATAATAACTTCTTTGTACAAGTTAACAGCTTTTGAGCTTTTATGGCGACATCTATCGGCGTTAATCGTGTTGTAAATGATAAGGGGCCAGTTTTTCTTTGTTCTACGGTTTATTGACACATCGATATACGATGGTGATTCATTAGTTACAATGAACTTTTCAAACAGTTTCGAGAATGTGAAAGAATATTGTAGTTATTAGAGATACGAAGAAACTGATTTGTGTTTTGTGGGCAGTAAGTTAATATCGTGAGAATTGTGCTACTGTATGACTAGCAATCAGTTTTATACCCAAGTCAAAGTCAAAGTCAAATAGGCACATAAAAGGCACTTTAGAACGTCAAAATTTACAAAAAAATTGAATTGATTCTAGTTGCCCCTTCCAAAAGGTAGTTTCGTATGGAGTAGAATGGGCAAGAAACTCCACCGTTACTCTTTTAACATGTTTTATATACAATAATTATTAAGATGGTGCACCTAGAATAAATAATAAGTAAATGGTTTTATTTCTGTAAGTACCTAATTTCTAAGTTAATCTCGGCCATCACTGACATCGTCGTTGAAGATAATATTATGAGGAATCTGGTTAATATTAGTCTGCAATGTTCACCCCATCTTGAGCACGCATGGTGATCAATGATCGTGTCGTCTCATGAGAAGAGGCCTTTGTCCGGCCGTGGGATATTAATTGTCAGGTATTATTATTAAATCATCTTCAAACGATTGACAAAACCAAAACAACGTTTAGCGTTAAACGCATTTAGTATTTCGTGGTGCAAGCGGGCCTAAGTTTACTTTAAGTATATAAGTAAGTACCTAATAAAGCCAATCTACAGGGTGGCAGGGACATCGACGCGAAAACCGAAATCATAAATTCGGCACAGGATTCTAGACGTAGCGTAGAACATATCAGTTGGTTCTCAAAAAAAAAATCTGCGGTTTCATAGAAAAGTGCAATACCTTACGGTCAAAATGTATGGAACAGCAGTTTTTTTTTTAAACAATCGATGAGAAATTTGAACGCAGGGTTGTTCAGAATCACTGTGGAGCATACGCTGGAGGTCTGCCCGGCTAGGTCGAAGCACCGCCGTGTCCTCGTGGCAGCGATCTCTCGAGTCCAGCCCTGGTCCAGGCCATGGTACGGAGCGAGAGGGAATGGGAAGCCGTCACCTCCTTCTGCGAAGCAGTAATGCTCGCGAAAGAAGAGGTGGAGCGCGTGAGGAAGAGGCAATCGTTGCGCCTTCACGCCCCTAGCCGCCGCAGGAGACACCTTGGGCATCGGGAGTCGATAGCCGACTCCCGGGCACCGCAGGCGCGGGCTTGCGATCGGCGAGCAATGGGCAGCTCGCCGTCCGGTAGGGACCAAGCCCAGGTCGACGGCGTGTCGTGTTCTACGCGCGCCTCAAAGAGATGTCAGCAACATTGACGGGGTCCGATAGGGCCGATGCCTGCCGGGGTCGCGGATTGTTTGAAAGAGTTACCGTGGCCCTGGCGCATAGGTATATGAAAGAACACGGGTGGGTTTTAGTCAGTAAGAGCCTAACACGCCCTTCCGCTCCACCCAGAGCGGGAGAGGTCATTTGATGATTTACGACGCAAAAAAATAAAAAGGGTTGTTCAGAATCATGTACTGAATCCATGGTAACAGGTTGTGCGTCATCGTCCCTACCAGCCTGTATAAAATAGGTAGGTGCTATGCAGGAGCCACAATCAAATATGCATTGCCTTCTTACTATAATTCGATCGTGATCGATTAATCTCGATCTTTCATTCCTTCGATTTCGCATTCCTTATCTGTTTAGTCATCCTTTCCTCTGACTTTATAGCTATCTGAATCATAGGAGATCGACCTCTTACGCCTTTCATTGGACGCAGAGGCAAATTAATAACAAGATTAATAAATTTAGGTCAGCGGGATAATTGTGTAACACACTAACAGTTGGAATGGCTTTCATTTTGACAGTTCAACAGCATTCATTGCGTTAATTAAGTTGTTGAGCAGACACATTTTTCGAACTTATGCAGCAATGGATTAGCAATAAGCTTCAAAATTATTCAGATTGGGATTGATAGTGTGTTATCCAATTACGGTGCAGGTTGTGGTTGTTGTTGTTTATATCTGTAATTTTGATGGTGTACATAATAAAGAGTATTCTGTTCTATTCTATTCTAATAGTGTATCTACAAAACATTTATTTTATGTTAGTGTTGAGTTTGGCTTTGAGGGGTTCGTGGGTATATAATATCAGCCGCAAGGTTCGGTCAAAGGTAACAACGCTTGCCGCGGTCAGTTCGTGGATGGGTGATCTTCAGAGATCGGATATTCGAATGCATATTCACCTAAAGTTGAGATGTTGGCTAATATGAAATGCACTTTTGTATCAATTTTCTTTTTCTTTTTTGTTATATCTAATAAAAACCACCCCTCCTTTTACATACACAAACAAGTATTTGCATAGGCGGTTAAACATTAATTTTAAATAAATATGCATCTGAATCCAAGAATATCGGAGTTTTTAATTTTGTAATATTTTTTTTTTAGAAATCGCTTCCATACTATACACCCGACTAGTTATGCATTCCTGGTGTTCCTGGCAGCCCGAGTATATTTTTACAAAAAATATTTTTAAGAAGCCGCTTCCATACTTAACAAGCGGTATCGTGTTACCCAGTAACTGGGTTGTGGAGATCAGATAAGCAATCGCTCCATGTAAAATACTGGTATTCAGATGCATCCAGTTGGACTGCCAACCCTAACATAGCTGGGAAAAGGTTAGGGAGATTGATTGATTTTGTTTGGCATTGTGTAAGAATATCAAGTGCATTTATTGACAAGAATAGAGTTAAGTATGATGTGGATGGCTATGAAAAAAAAAGAGAAAGAAAGAGTATTCTGTTCTATTCTTTAAACAAATAGGCAAATCATTATCAGGATTGTGTGAAAGATGATTTGGATAGGAAGAAAGTGAACGCAGAGGTGATGGCTGATAGTAGAGATATGTATGGAAGTTTTAAGTACTTACACTCAGGCGTGGATATTGAGGAGTGGAGGTAACGGGTGAAGTTGCCCCCCTCTCCCCCCCCCCCCCCCCCGACCAGACTGAGTGTATAACTCTAAATTAGACATAAACCTAGTTATATAACCTGTATTTTTACTTTGTATCTATACAGTATATACTACGATATGGATAATTCATAGTCATCCTCGAAAAGAAGAGGCATATTGTTGAGTTTAGGGAAAATAGGAGCTTAAGGTTTTATTAAAACGCTTTCACGGCTTGAGAAATCACCCCCCGCTTCCTCAGAGAGAAACACTTGTCCCCCTTTGAGCGAAAACCTAGATCCGCGCCTGCTTACACTTCAAATCCTTCTAATAATAAATTAGCTTGTACACTTCTAAGGAACTAGTCAATTATGCTAATAGGTCTACTACAAAACACATAAAAATATAATGGTTGCATACCCAGATAACAAACTACAAAAAACTGTTTTAAAACTAATTATAAACTATAATAGATCATTTAGAAACATTACTTATGATTGTTAATAGTCTATTGTCTATGGGTTTAGTTATAATTAGCATATATTACTGTGCCATTAGAGGAATGAGTGGTCGCCTGGTGAACGTAATTTTTAAGGCGTAGATATTTTTTTTAATAGTTTTAAATTATAGAGTTTTAGGCAAAACTCGTGTAAAGGATGGTAATTAGTTAAGCGTTGTTAAATTATCATAAAAAACGGAATATTATGAAGCACTTTATGATGCCTATGCTTTTAGCAAAACATACATATCCATATGTCATGTTCATGAACGGGCGCCGTCAGTAGGGATTGGTCATCTCTTAGCTGCCACGGCTTATTTTAATTTAATTTAATATTTGAATTGTTTTTGTCTCTTTATTACGGACACTTTTAACGTTCTGCATCGTACTCACATGCATAATTTCAACATGAATGCTGTAACCATTATTTTGTAACCATATTTTGATTTAAAAAAGTGTCCATGGAGTTTCTTGCCCATTCTTCTACATAGGTACCTACTATGCTTTGGAATGGGCAACTAGCTTCATCTTTCTGACTGACCGACCCCTTGCCAATTCAAAAGTGCCTGTAATTGGTTTATTTGAAATAAATACTTTGAGTTTGAGTTTAGTTTATAATGAGCGCACTGCTATGTACCTACCTATGTTTTATTTTATTTTATTTATTCGGAAGAACAAACATTTACACATCATACCGACGGTAAAGTATATTAATACTTCGCCGTCGCTGCACGATTACTGACAAATGCGTGCAATGACTGGACAGGTCCACTCAATCTGTGTGGTTCTTTCCTCAAAAGAAGACCATTACAGATATCAATCTACTTGGTATTCACATGATCTGACCAAGATTTTGTCTGAACTTTAAGAGACTGTGACCACTGAGTTTGTTTCGGCCTTTCTTCTCAGAGTAGTCAGATAGGAAAAGTCGACCACATCTAGTTAAAAAAATATGATTGACGTGTAAAAGTGTTTGTACAAACCTACTTACAGAAATAAAATTATTTATCATTTATTGATATAATGTGTAATTGTTAGTTATTGATCTAATAACTAACATTTTACCGATTTTCACTTTATTGCATATTCGTATATGAACATTTATATCCCTAACCTGAAATATTTTATATAAATCATTATTACCATCACAAGCGTTTCCTATTTTATTTTAATTTTATATTAAAATGTTAAACTATAGAAATTAAACGTTTTTTCGCCTCCTATAAAATCATAGTTTTGTAGTTATAAGATGTTGATACTACACCGTCGATATGTATATCCATACTAATATTATAAATTCGAAAGTAATTCTGCCTGTATGTTACCCTTTTACGCCTAGACCAGTACACTACTCTTCTGTAAAGAAGAGTAGTGTTCTGGTACATTATACATTAAAGTCGCTTTTTGTGCCTTTCTGTGTGACCGCGTTGTTCTTCTACATGGCGAAAGAGGTTTTCATGCAGTTATGCCATAATTTTTTCTATGTGTATAATAAATGTATTCATATTAAACTAACATTAAAAGCAGGTCACGACTTTTTCCGACGTTTGGCTCTCAGACTGGAGCGGGCCGGGGCTGCCTTGATGCGGCTCCTGCCCAATTTAGGGGGTCCAAATGCCTCCTGCTGGAGGCTATACGCGGGGGTCGTGCGGTCCATGGCCCTTTATGGGGCACCGGTGTGGGCGCGTTCATTGAGGCGCCGACCAGCCCGCCTGTTGAACGCTTCCCAGAGGATCATGGCCATCCGGCTGGTCCGGGGATACCGCACGGTCTCCTGCGAGGCGGTGAGCCTCCTCGCCGGATTGCCGCCATGGGATCTGGAGGCAAAAGTCCTTGCGCACATATGGGAGTGGCACGAGGAGGCGAAACGCAGAGGCGTCCGCTGCCACGAGAAATCGCGACACTGTGGACTGAGCTTCAGCGGGATCTCATGGCGGCATGGAGAATGTGACTGTCGCAACCCAGTGCAGGGCACGCCACAATTGCGGCGGTAAGTCCTGCCATGTCATGTATTGTCTCTGCATCACCCAAGGTCCGCCGTTGTACAGCATTTTTTTTTAAGTTATGCAAAAAGTTTTAATAAATAAATAAAGGAATCTCGATGTTTTGTCAAGTCTTAAAAACCGTGCCAAGCTACTAGATAAAAAACCATAAGTATGTGAATTTTCCATAATTTTCCATGTGACATGCCCGTATCCGCATGTCTGAATCATTCTGAACAATAGCGACCTTCATGAAACACAATGACATGCAGTGGCATGGTTTATATAAGTATATGGATTTATGACTACGTGTAAGTGACCTCGTCACACTGTGAGGGAGTTCAACTTGTGATTTGATACAGTAATGTCATAAATGTATAAAACGGTATAAGAATCTTTTGCTTAATTAGCCTATAGTATTCTTACAGCTAGGACACAGTCCTACTCTCTCCGATTTTTTTTGTGATTTTCATCTCGCAGGTCAACTTAAGAGGTTGTCGGCTGCTTAACCGGACATGCCTGTAGTTGCCCTAATAAATTAAGGCCCCCAGCCAGGGCTTAAAAGACTTACAAACTAGGCGACAACACGCTAATGGCACCCCCTGTGGGGTACGAGCCTCGGCTTAGGGCGTCGCTGGGAGAGGGCAGCAAGGGACAGGCTGGATCGGAATTATTATTATTAGGGACGAATTTAAAGCTACGGGCTCAGCGGCGCGGGCTCGCTCGAGCAAGGGTCGGGGCGGGCTCCTCTCTGCGAGCGGAAGTGGGGCTATAATAAACCACGCGGTCCCAGACGTGCGGTTTGGTAGATGTCACATGTCTTCGAATTTTTTGTTCTAGGACATGCCGGTATCCTCACGATGTTATCCTTCACCGTTTTGAGAGCAGCGGCGATGAAATTATTTAGGTAAGTACACAAAGTAAAGTGCCTGCCTGGGTTCGACCCCACGACCTACAGCTCGTAAGTCGGGGCCGATACCACTCGGCCACCACTGCTCCATCCAGAATGTTCTGGCGTGTGACCAAAATCGGAACTAAAGCTGCCATCTTGTTTATTCAATACATTCACAAAACAATTGCACTAAATGTTTACCAGCAGCGCCCCCCTGTCAACGTCATTTAAGCGCCAAAAGATCCGTGTAGCATTTTAGTCATTTATACTGACCTAAAATTAATGAAGACAGGCTGAGTTTTGTCACAATCTATTGCTGTTTGATGTACAGCGTCACAAAATCCTCTACGGGTTGATGCTTGATAGGATAAACGTAAATGAGACTTTTGACAGAATAAGTTTTTTCAGTAGCACGAGCCCACACGAAACAAGAAGCAAAACCTAACACCGTTTATCCACCCGCCACCGTCAACGGGAAACGGGACGTCCGTCAACGAGATTATTAGAACCGATTGTGACGTCCCGTTGACGGCGTGGTCTAGACACGCGGCCATAGTAAATGTATGTATCAGTACGTCGACCGCCATCTCGTTCTCGTTGACGTTCCGTTGACGACTCGTTGACATAGTGGTGGACAACCGACCTTAGACTTTTCCAAAATTCACAACACCCGGTTTTTCCAGTTTTTCCAACTTGGATTTAAGTTTTCTTTTACTCACTTAGTTTTATTTACTGTATAATTGTAGATAAGTATATGATGGCCATACGTACAGTCATTTTTTAAAAATATAATTGTATGAGCAATATGCACGGTAAATTCGAAGACATGTTTTTGACATCCACCAACCCGCACTGGGCCCGCGTGGTGGATTACGGCCCACTCCCTCTCACAGAGGAGGCCTGTGTCCCAGCAGAGGGAACATTATAGGCTGATTATGCATGGTATATCATTATCAGTTTAAATGTTGAGTCACACATAAAATTGATAGTCAGATGTAGTCATTTCTGAAGACTATAGGACGCAACCCTTTACTGCCAAATAATCAACACCCAGACATCCTATTTCCAGACCTATTTCATTATACATAAAGTACAAATTCGTAAAGCAAATCAACAAAAAGGAATTGGAACTAATCGATCAATGATGGATGTATTGAAAATCGCAGGTGTGCGCATGATACGACTTTTTTGTCGAACGTTTGTCGATCCATTATACTGTGACTATAGTATTGTCATCGTATTGATTTGAATACGTGACGTTTATTTTGTGTGTTCGATTTACGATTTTGAGCCCTATCTTAAGGACATAAAGGTGTGATTGGTTAAAATGCTTGTAGATAGAGTTATTGGTTGAAAATGACGTGGTGGCATCCTAATGATTTAAAGCATGCTTATCGATATCATTTTACAACACCATCACATTTTGTATGTGAACGCATGCTGTCTGTTTTAGGCAGATCATTAAGGCCCCCACAGACAAGCGCGACGCGACAGTGCGGCCGACGCGACTCTTGTAGAATAATTTCCATGAAATTTTCATAGAAATTGTTCTACTAGAGTCGCGTCGCGCTGTCGCGTCGCGCCTGTCTGCGGCAGTGTTGCAAAAGTGTAATATTAGAAATCAGCAAATAATCGGGAGAATTCGGGAGATTTTTATTCGGAATAAAACAAGAGCATTTTATGATAATAATACAATAATTTATTAAATTACATTAATTATACATTTCCGTCTTTATGCCACCTCTTACTAGTGATTTTTGTGAACATTAAATCTATAATAAAATTGTAGCAACTTTGATTATTTTCTCCCATATATCTTTTTGTGTGTAGATGACCTATCATTGAGGCAGTGGACTGTTTATTCCGTTGTTTAATTTTCATCAAAATGGATGAAAATAATTATTTTTTAAACATTTCATGCTACTCACGCTGGTCCGAAATTTTTCTGTTTTCACTGAGCGACTCAATTTCTTTTGTATTTCGAAGCAAACGCCATCGTGTGTAAATTTTTTGACAGCCAATTGCTCTCTCACAAATTGGGGAATTGTGTACTTAATTGTACTATTGACGAAAGTTTAACCTTTTTTGACATTTTCGGGATTACAAACACCTAAGTCTTTCAATATTATTTTACATTGATTGAAAATGCAAAATATCGGGAGACAGAATTGTCAAATCGGGATATCAGGAGACCATTAGCAAAATCAGTATGTCTCCCGAAAAACGGGAACTTTTTCAACGCTGGTAAAACGCGGGCATAAGTGCCAACATTCGAAATCATTACCAACCATAATAATAACATGACACCACATAAACAACTTCACCATACACGACCCCATACAAACTCAAAACAAAGCATTACAGTGCATCGTAGTTCTAATTAAATAGCCTGTAAGTGAGAATCATATTTCAGCAGTCGCTTTTGCGTCGAGACGTAAGCTGACGAGCAAATATTACGCTTGCTAAACAATAGACTGGGTTGTACCGTCGGTAGATAAAGTTTTGGAGGAAAATGTATAGAATATAATGGTATTACTAGCTTCTGCCCGTGGCTTCGCTCGCCTGGTTCTCGGATATTTCCCCACGGGAACGTGCTACTGGGATAAAAAGTAAAAGAAAAGAAAAAGAAAGAAAAAGTATTTATTGAGACTCGCACAGGATTATCAGAAACTAAACTAAGCACACTCATAAATATAAAAATAATAAAATAAAAACAAAAGTAAAATGCCAAAGTATCCTATGTCCTTCCCCAGTAAGCCATCTATCTCCTTGCCAATTTTTATCGAAATCCGTTCAGTGGTTAGGCGTCAAAAGGTAACACAGACAGAGTTACTTTCGAATTTATAATATTAACTATTGATTTAAGTATTATGTTCTATATATATAATATGGATATATATTATATATAAGTATGGATAAGAAAAAGTTCATCTTTATAATGACAACATTTAACATTCTCTATAATAAAAATGAATATGTCAATATTTGGTTTTAATATAGAGACTTTTTTCTAAAAGAAATTGTTTTTCACCCCAGTAGTTGCAATACACCCCAATTTACCGGTACCTATTTTGTTTCTTTTCTTTTTCCTTTTTTTCTTTATTTACTAGGAGCTAAAGCATCCTTTGTGTAAGTCAAGTCATAGTCGGTGTGATTTTTAGCTAAATTTGTTCAGCAATACTGTACGTTTATACGTGATATATTTGTCATCTTCATAAACATTTGCGTTTATTATTTTATTTTAGAGTGAGTAAGGATAAGTCAAGGGGTATCGTGTTACCCAGTAAGAGGTCAGCCCAGCAGGTCAGATAAGCAGTCGCTTCGTGTAAAATACTGGTGTTCAGCTGCATCTGGTAATAAAAATGGAAGCCCAACTTAGTTGGAGAAAGTCTACGCAGAAAATAATGAGAGAGGATAAGACAGAAAAATAGATTGTGGTTTCCGGTCTTTTTGTAGAAAAAGCGATTCAGACTCTCAGGGGTGAGATTAAGAAAAACTAAGATTAAAGATTATAAAGATAACTATATTTCAGTGCTACAAATGGGATAACGAATAAAACTAATGAGGTGAATGAGATGAGATTGAGTCGCGCCCGATATGCTATCCGAAAGCGTACTGACTATTTTACTTTGGTAATACATAAAATATTCAAGGCATAGAGCGCGGTGTCGTAATTACGCCGACATATTTATTATTGTTCGGTGATTGATCTGAACAGTTAATAAGAAATGCAGTGGTATCCTTTTGTCTGCTAATATATATGTCGCATGAAATACAGTGTTGCCGATGAAGTACTCTATGCAGTCGGTGCGCTATGACGGAGTCTAAGGACCGGAGGACAAGGGCGATTATTTATGGAAAGATTAATTAGGACAATAGTTGTAAATTGTGATTTGTGTAACTGTATGAACTAAGTGTACATAAACTAAGTGTAAGAAGCTGTTATCATCTTTTAATTGCCTGAGATCCACAAACAGCCCACAACAATGTCAGAGGAGGGAAGCATGACCCCGCCTCGACGTCCTGTGACGACATATAATATAGTCCTCCAGACCGTATTTCGGCCATGGCGACCAATTTCAACGGAAACTAGCCTTCGGCGGGAGATATTATAGCGCACAAGTGTGTGCGCAGACACAGATACCCTCTCTTCTCTTGCCTGATCCCTCTCCGGTCGTGTCGGATTTCCCCATTTTCATCCCATCGGACTATGTCTGCTAACAACAATACGCTCTCAGGCAATTTCTAGTTTGACATTCTATAGAAATAGAAGAAAAAAGTCTTTGTCTACTTATCCATACTAATATTGTCTGTCTGTCTGCTACCTTTTCACGCCTAAACGTCTAAACGGATTTCGATGAAATTTGAAACACAGGTAAACCATGACCTGGTTTAGGACATAGGATACTTTTTTATCCCCATAGTACTTTCCCGTGGGACAATTTCCGATATCCACGTGGGCGAAGCTGTGGGTAATAGCAAGTATCCATATACTTTTACTCCGAAGTTGATAAAGACAGCACACTTTCGCACTTCTTATCTTTATAAGTACCTAATGATGTCAGACAGACTCAGATTAATGACATCATCCTATTAGCATAAATCCTTCGGACGCAGACAAAACCGTCACTGGTAGGGTTGGCTGATTCCAGGAATGCCCGTTTGCGCAAATGGTTAATAACGATATTGGCAAGTTTGGGTCGTTTTCCGTCGATTTCGAGAATCTAATGAACAATGCCATAAATTCCGATTACCAGAACACCAGATAGCAAAAAGGTAATAGGTACATTATTGAGAAATATTTTTATGTTTTTTGAATCATATCTAATAGCATAATTGACGAGTTCGTTAGAAGTTTAGAAGCTACTTTAGTGTTAGAAGCATTTGAAGCACATTTGAAGTGTAGACATTATCCGCTTAAAAGGAGGCGCCATTCACCAACAAAATGTTAACAACTATGGTCAAGAAATAAACATTTTTGTATTTTTTTTTTTTGTAAGTTCTCTTAAAAACTTCCGTACATGTCTCTCCTATCAACCATTACCTCTGTGTTCACTTTCTTCCTACCCATTTCATCTTCCACACAATCCTGATATATTTATCTGCCTATTTTTTGTAGCCATCCACATCATACTTAAGTCTATTCTTGTCAATAAATGCACTTAAGAGGCTTACAACAGCTAAAGCGCAGTCACTGTCGGACTGCATAGAAAAGAAAGAGAAGCGCGATGACACAACGCTGGTAATTTATTGCAAAATACGAAGCAATTATCTATTTACAAAAAATCTATTGATTGGATTAAAAAATTAAAACACTATTACGTTAGTATGTTGCTTGTAGAATAATCTGACAAAAAATCAGAATGATTTAATGCATACTCGTAGTAGTATGGTTTTTATTCTTTATAAGACATTTTTAGAGGTATCTTCGTGATTTCTTTCTATCGTATCAAATTTGTCGTAGTATGTTTTCAACACACTATCTAATTAGCAAATATCCTGAAGAATAACATATATTTTTCTGATTTTGTTTACTGCAGTGGATCATATACTTTTAGGCATTATAAAACTTAGGTCCTGTAGTCCCCTTAATGCATTGCCAAATTCTTATGCAGTGCCAAACAAAATCAACCAATCTGCCTGCTCATTCCCAACTATGATAGGGTCGGCTTCTAGTCCGACCGGATGCAGCTGAACACCAGTATTTTAAATGGAGCGACTGATTATTTGAGCTCCACAAACCAGTTACTGGGTAACACGATAACCCTTCCTAAGACTGGTTGTCAGACTTTCGGGCTTCTGACTACCCGTTTTGAATGTTTTATTGATTATTGTGACTAAACATGACAATGAAAAATCTATGCCACTGATTGCCTAGGAAAAGAAAATGATATGTATATGGGTCAAATTAAATTAGCTAGCGAAACTCCGCAGACGTGATGGGCATCGATATCTAAACATGATAAAATAAAAATAAAAAATATATTGATGATTTTTTTTTTGCTGTGGGGTCATCGACCGCAGTTAGTGTATTTACTTGAAATATTAGTTTTTTTTTATGTAAACTTCACAGACGTGATTGGTTGGTATCAATATTGAAACACGATAAAACATATTTTCTCAACGCATACCTCAAGTAACAAGTCCACCAGCGGTTGTTGACCTCTAAAAAATAAACATTTAGTATTAATATTTTTTTCTATCTTTTTTTTTTTTGTTTGGATAATAATCGATACCTACCCATTACGTCTGCAGAGTTTCGCTAGCTAATTTAATTTGACCCTGTATTTGAAACTAAACAAGTCTACACATCGGGGGACACAAAAAGTGGATAAAAAATGACACGGTATTTATTTTGTCCGCGGTACACTGCGAGTCAATATAACTGGTATCAGTCACCTCGAGTTTGGCTGCAATATTCATTAAGCGGGGCTTACTGCTGGCTATTAATTCGCCAACAGTGATGCACGCCATTGTAATAAGGTGTGCTGCACTGCTGTTTGTTTTCAGGGCTGCTAACTGCATGTGGTTTTAAAAAAATACTTTTTTTACATTCTAATAATGTATGACAGGAGTTTCTAATTTCCAGGTTGTTGACATCAGGTAATACGTTTAATGCAACTGTTGGCATCCATCTTTTGATTTTCAGGCAACAACAAAAGATCCTACTAATAATAACATAATATATAATATATTAATATATAATCTTACTATCCTATATCCTACTATCCTACTATAATATTATAAATGTGAAAGTGTGGATGTTTGGATGTTTGTTACTCAATCACGCAAAAACGGCTGAACGGATTTAGATGAAATTTGGCACATAGGTAGACCATGACTTGGATTAAAACATAGGATACTTACTATCCCGATATTTCATCGGGATCGAGACTTATGCGGGTGAAACCGCGGGGCGCAGCTAGTATCCTATATAATATTGAACACGTGAAAGTGTGGATGTTTGGATGTTTGTTACTCAATCACGCTAAAACGACTGAACAGATTTGGATAAAATTTGGCACATGGGTAGACTATGACCTGGATTAGGACATAGGATACTTTTTATCCCGATAATCCCACGGGATCGAGATTTCTGCGGGTGAAACCGCGGGGCGCAGCTAGTATAATATAAAATCATAAAACGATGGTCAGTCATGAGCATGACATTACGAGTACAATATTAGTAGAAAATCAATCAGCTTACAGTCAAGATAATAAATAAAATTAACACCGTTCAAGAATACAGTCTTTTATTTTAAATAAGGAATCAAAATTAAATGTTAATCGTGAACACCAAAAAAAAATACCTACAATATTTGAGTGCAAATTATAAAACGACATGACATGAAATCAATACGAAATACCTCGCATGTATGATTCATTTGACATTCTGATCTTGACCTACTTATACAAGATTTACAAACAAACATTCTTTTGAACTACTGACTAAGCACGGAAGTATGCAACGCTATATAGTTTGTAAAAGAAAAACATATTTTCAATGTCAAATTCATCAAAACGTCATTGAAGAATTTGACATTGAATATATGAAATTTTCGCGCGGACTTGATTGTATTGTCTATTAACAAATTGATTATGCTAATGTAATTTTTACAGCGCTGACTAGATTGGAAAAATCATAAGCCGATATAGAAACAAAATAACATTTATTTTTATTTTTAACCGATTTCAACAAAAGGAGGAGGTTCTCAATTCGACTGCATTTTTTTTTTATGTGTGTTAGCTCAGAACTTTTTTCTAGGTGAACCGATTTGGATGATACTTTTTTTATTTGAAAGCTGGTGCTTCTCGTGTCCCGTATAAATTCAATCAAGTTCTGACTAGTAGTTTTTGAGTTGTCCTTAATACAGCGGATTTTTTCCACTTAGTTACTCCTCCTCATTAGTTTCCTCACTGTTATTTACATAATATATCAAGTAGTTGTATACAAAATTGTGTGTGGTACGTACCACAATCAAAAAGTGAAAAATAACAACATTTTTACAAAAAAATCAACCGACTTCCAAAAAAAAAAACACTAAAAATATGAAAAAATGTTTTGTCTTACGTAGATAGGTAACTTATATACGAGAGAAACACGAAACTTTTGGCGTTTGAAAACGTTTGGCTTTTTTTTGACTAAGAAAAATATTTCGTCTTGTTTTGCAAACTACGCCTATCTGTATAGGACCACAATAAAAATAATAATAAAGCAAAATCTCACTAATTTAATTTAAAAAAATATTAATTAATCCCCAGACAACATTATTCTTATTTTCCGTATCAACCATACCATTGAACCCAACAAAGTGCATCAGCTATTGTCCAACCCTGCCAATGATTAATAGCATCTATGAAGCCGCGGTAATTACCGCAAACAATTGTATCGCGTGAAAAACTATCTGGAACCGCCGCTGTAGCTGAAAACTTTAATTAAATTAACACGTCACCGGCATGGAATAGCTTTTAGATGGAGTTTTGTATTGTCCATTGAATTTTACGCTTTAGGAAATAAATAAAATTACAAACATAGATATCTTAGTCATCTATAAAATCTGTTTGAGGTTTGTGTCATGTTCATGGTATTTTGCAATCATTCGACTTATTATGTTAATTGCTGCCTCCAGTTTTTAATTATAAACTCTTTCCACTTCGCCCACATCAAGAATCTTTAGTAACACACTATGCACATTTTTATCTTAGTTTGTCTAAATATAAAATATAATATAAGGATCAACAGTTTGTTTTTTGTAACAGATGTTTTTTTTCTATCATCCTTTTTTTTACAGTATTTTTTACCTACACCATTCATTCCCATAACTGACAAGCTACGCTAACAAGTTGCTGCCACTATTTACATAAACTAATCCACTCTTTCATACTCACCCGTTAGGGGTTCTAACTAACCATCATTTACAAATATCCCAAACCTGTATCCTAGATCATTTGGGAAACCAAAACGAACAATATTCACACACTTGTACTCATTTGAATACGTCGATACTTCAAAATTTGCATGCACATGTTCGTTGACACCTTGCAAACACCCAAATTGCAGAAGAATACAAACAAATATACTCACACGGTCAATTAAATATTCGTCCATGGGTAAAAAATTACATTATTCTAATGTCCTGACATTTGTTATAAACGAATTATTTAAATTGCAACCGATGTGAGAGAATGCAAGGGACGGATGCAAATTTGCGAATCCTACAATCTCAGTTGATCAGGAACTAAATGAGGATTTTATACAAAAATGCAAGAACAAAATCCCCCGTATTTGAGCGCGTTTGAAATTGTTGTCTCCTTTTCGGGTATTTTGAGCGGTACCACAGAAGGATAGAAGGAATATCTTGAGAATACAATTTTATGTTTTGCTTCGGAATATTTTAATCGGAAATAATTTTGAGATAGTTTTGGTAGATACGATCAGCAATACAATGTTGCTTGAATGGAAACTTAATCTGATGATGTAAATTATGAACGTAAATAGGAAAAAGGTAACGTAAGCAAATTAACTAACGAGTAATGCAGCTCTAGACCTCAGCATAGAATTTAAAACTATTAGCAAAGTGAATTACAGATAGCTTTGTAAATCAATGAGTCGCGTGCTATGGATGTATCATTTGCATCATAAGCCATTACATGCAAAAGTTAATAGAACATTATAGGTACATAATTATGTATTCGTATTATAAAATAGATAAAAGAGAAAGCTGATGAAGGAAATGTAACTGATCATTATCATAGTCATCAAAATAGACACAACAGTAACCAAACCAGTTTAGCACAATGCAAAAACTCTACCTCGTTAATCACTAGAAACAAAAAACATCTTACCCACACCTTGCTATGCAAACTAAAAGGATCAAGTGTAAATTCTCACAAAGAAACAGATCCTAATAAACAAAATGAAGAAATGGAAGAATAATATTGTAATAATTTGAATACATTTCATGGTCAATTTGATAAGTAACCACATTGAAAATAAGTAGATGCAATCCATTTTGCTATATTGATATTTGATTCAAATAATGTAGGGGAGAAAGAGACGAGAGATATTATAACAAAAGGTAAAAAGTGTAAGACAGAGATAGAAGATATTTAAATTGTCAGTGCAGACAGGTAAAAAGGGATGAACAATAATGTGGTGATGGCAAGGAATGATTGACTAATTCAATATTAGGTATGTAGATGAGAAATACGTGCAAATGATGGAATGTGATTGAATGAAATCAGTATTGAACTTGGGAATGGACAAGTGACTTTTTTCCCATACATGATGAGTTGTTTATTTCTATGATAATTCGCATCGCATATATTCAATTGATTCTATACCAACAAGTACCATTGGAACATTGTCTCTTCTAAATATTTTTGGGGATGTGTGTTTAAATTTGTTGGTTTTTATAAAGCGGTGATCATCAGTTTGAACAATATTCTCTTGATTGTTATGATACTATAAGTAACAGTAGTAGGATATTATTGCCAATTTATCAGATTATTCATAAAAACCAAATTCGATTTTAGCTTGAATCTCGGGGTCTACTCCTTAAGCACGAATTCCGTAGTTTCGGTTGAAGTTATGGGCGTTTCCCAACTCCACTTCACTTACGGACATAAATTATTTCGAGGCCCGAATTAAAAATGAATGACAACACCACTTGACAGTTGTCATTACTCCCGATGTGTCTGATGTGCCGGTCCGAAAAAGTTAATTAATCGGGAGTAACCCTCATTACAAAGTATCGAACCACTTTCGGACGCGCCCGTTCCTTCTTTGACGGACTTAGACCGTAGGCCTCGTTGTTGCAACTAGCCACGATTTTTAAATGAGCATAATCTATAGTATACTAATATCATAGAGAGGTAAAATTCGTGAGTTTGTATGTCGGAGTAATCTTCGGAACCAGAGAACCGATTCCAAAAATTCTTACAGTAATGAAAAACTACAGTATTGTCGAGTGCCATAGGATAATTATTATGTTAAGTTAAAACAAGAAATTTTACGCGGACGAAGTCGCGGGCAGAATCTTAGTCTTATAAGCAATTAAGTACTGTTAAGTATTGTATTCTAGTTCAAGACCTCCAACACTACATTGACACATTTCTTTAGAAGGTAACAACGGTACAAATAAATACAGGCTGTTGATCGAATATTTATAAGTTACGTGATTTTACACGAGTACCTACCTACCAGCCTTGGAATAGTTTTTGAAATGCATAGGGGAAAACGTGCGTGGAAATGGAAACAAAGTAAAAAAAACTATCGCTATTTACAAATAGGTATATCATGAAGGTTTATCGCTTGTTGGCGGTGAACAGCAGAGCATTATGCTGAGCGTTTTGCGAGGATGTGACGCATATTTTCCCCAAACTGTTTTTTTTTTTAATGGTTGTGTGTTTTCTTTGCGGCATGTTTTACCGCAAATAAATATATTTTCTTTCTAAGGTAGATCAACGGGAAGTTAGTAATTTTATTAAAAAGTCAATGTATTTTAGGTTGACCCCACGTCCTAACCGAAATGATCGCTCGCGCGAATACGCAATTTTCGCGTTCATATGTTACTCTCGGAAAACTGGAAGGCGCTCTCGGGCGACGCTACCAAGCGTTTGGGTTCGCCGAACAAAATGAACGCGACGATCGTTTTGGTAAAGACGCGGCCTGAATCCGCTCATAACTCTATCGGTCAGAATCAGTAATACCAGTAGCAACTTCCTTGTCTTTCTAGAAAGTATTTCAAAACGGAGAGATCTCAAGAAAACCCTGAACAATTTTACGTTTAGGTCATCAGATTCCAGCATTACTAAGCGAAAGTGCTTTTTCAAGCATAAGCATAACAAAACAGCACAAGAAAGTTTAGCTTTCAACAACAACAAAACATCGTCAACAACACTTCAAAACAATCTACAACACAGAAATTCAGTAAACAACAACAAAAACTGGACTTTTGAGACAAAAATAAAGTATACGTACAATATGCGCACAAGAAACCGTCTCACCGGAAGTTGGTAGCATTCTGCAACGTTGGTGTGTTCCTTTTGTTGCTCTCCAGTGTAACGAACATCTTTTGCTAACTATTTATAAAATTAGAATATGGGAAGGGTAGCTTAAAAAGGAAGTAGTGACGTAACGTTGAAGTTATAAGGATTCTTGTAAATAAAGTCATTACGTCATTAAGTCATTAGTAATACTTGGTTTCCTAGAAGGAGTATAAGCTATAATATTAATCCCATATGGGTTGGGCGTTGATTGGATGGTGAAAGAAAGAAAGAAAGAAAGAAAGAAAGAAAAATATTTTATTTGGGACACGTACAGGAAATACAAAGAGTAAAAATAAAAAGGAGCATGTAAAACTAATAAAATTAACAATAAAAAAAAACAACAATAAACAAGTAAAAAACCTGTGCAAGGCCGAAAAGGCTCCGATCTCAGCATAATGCTGCGATATAAAAAAAAAATATAAGTACCGCAGCGCTGGTATTCTGATAGGACCCGCTGTGATGCCATGAAAAACACATGGGGAGTAAGGACAACTGTCAAATAGTGTTGTCATTAATTTTTAGTTCGGGCCCCGCACTAATCTTATGTTAGTAAGCGCTATGGAGTGGGGAACTCCCGTAACTTTGGCCGAAACTACAGAGGTCGTGCATATGGAGTAGACTCCCTGTTCCGCACTGATAGCGAGAAGATGGCTTCTCAACATAACATAATATCACGCCTGTATTTCCCGAAGGGTTTGGCAGAGGTGTTCCTAATAGTACACCCACATTTCGCTAGTTATGTTTGAGTCCCATATAATAGGGATGTAGCGGCAACTACAACGCCACATGCGAGCTACGCGTCACACTAACGTCACCCAAAGTCCTGCATCGCGCAAACAGAGTTTACCGCGCAACTAGCATAAATATCATATAGCACATAGCATAAAATCCTTTTTGTATGCGCGTGTTTCTGTGACTAACAAACCTATTTTTCTTTCTTTCTTTTATATACAACGTCCCGACATCAATCGTCGGGCAGTTGCCCACCTGACACGACACCCGTCTGGTCGGAGGATCCTTCCTTTTCTATAGAGGTATGAGTGACTTTTAAACCCTGTTCCTTTTACCTCTATAGGGACCTATTGTCATCAAATCCAGACTCCGGTTTGCTACTGAGAAATTACAGATGGAAAAACCCAGTAACGCTGGCTTCTTATTTCGTAAAAATACATAGTATTTTCCTCATGAGGAGATTTGGTTTTGACTTGTGAGCTCATTAGCAACTATATGACTATACCTTGAGTCAAAATGCTTTACATAAGTGCCGCCGTTCTAAACACATTTTCTAGAGAAAATGAGATTTTTCCAGGTAGATGCAAGGCAATGGCGGTAATATTGTGGCCTCTATCACATTCAAGGAAATTGTTGTTATGTATTCTTATAAGATTTATTTATTTATTCTGATATTATGATTATGATTTATTCTTGTTTTAAGGCCACAACGTCACAACCAACAGTATCTGCTAACACCATTATATGTAGAAGAAATGGAACAAGTCCGAAGAATCTCGATTTGATAGATCCTCTAAAGTAAAATCATTTTTTGAGCAGTTATTCAGGGCTACCGCGCTTGAGTTTGCCGCTAGAGGCGTTAGTGTAGAGTAAGGTCTCTAGATGTCAAAATATGTATTGAACGTTCACTGATTGCGGGATTTTTTATCACGGATTTTAACGAATGGTTGTGCCATTCTTGATTAATAATGGCTTAAGATTTTAAATAAAAAGTTAGGATTTAATTTGGTAGCACTTGAAGGTAGAATTAGATTTGTCTGCTTCATGCTTGCCAATTTTAGGATCATTATAATCTAAATATTCATTTGAAGTTTTAAAATGTTATAAAATAAACATACTATGAATATAAGGGTACTTAAACATATCCAAAACATCAAATAAAAGTACTGCAACAGGACCTTACTCGACAGTGGCGCCAACTGGTGAGCACAAAAACGATAGCCCCCATTGGACTAATATTAAGCTTGAAGAAATCATTTATAGTTTGCAAAGGGTCCAGCAATGTAAAACATAAGAACAATCACTGCTGGGACATAGGACCCCTCTCTGTAAGAAATAATGGTTGCATTTACGTTAGGTACTGCACAATCTGTACCTAAAATACCTGAGTCTTTAAATGTATAAAGCATAAATTTTACTAAAGTAATTAAAACACAAAAATTACTTTCCTTTATTAAACGAGAACAGTTGGGAACAAACCAACGACTTTTTCCTGTACCACTCGAGTCTTGGACCAGTTCGCAAATTATAATGCTTTTTATTTTATTTGATCACAGAGTTGCTCGGGGTCAGTAATGTTTTGGTTTTTTGCCCTCAATCGTATCGTCTGCGGACAATCGACGATCGTAAATCTGCAAGAGTTTTTAGGGATCTTTAGAACTTTGTAGGACCTTCTTACTTCGGGATTCGTAAGACCTCTTTATAGTCTTACTGATAGATTTATCAACTACGCTATGTTTTCCGGGAAATTATTGAACACTACTAAAAAAAAAACTGGTATATATAGGATCTACAATACAATATTATCATATATTTGCTAACAACAAGTCCCCGAGCTGACCACTCTATGTACAAAACGCTGGCCAAACAATATGTCCAGTGATGGCAATATAAAAATACAACATTAGTATACAATGATAAATACATAATCAATACTTCGTCTATATTGTCAAGATCCAACCTTGGCAATATGGAGGAATCAGGGAAATACATGGATAAATACGTAATAATGTTGGAATATTATAATAATAATATTGCAGCAGTGGTATCGGCCCTGACTTACGACGTGTAGGTCGTGGGTTCGAACCCAGGCAGGCGGTTTACTTTGTGTAAATAATTTAATCACAGCTGCTCTCAAAACGGTGAAGGAAAACATCGTGAGCATGCAAACCGGCATGTCCTAAAACAAAAAAATCGAAGACATATGACATCTACCAACCTGCACTGGGCCCGCGTGATAGATTACAACGCCCTCCCTCTCGAAGAGAGGAGGCCTGCGTCCTAGCAGTGGGCAAATTATAGGCTGATTATGCTTGGAATATGGTTGAGTTATTTGCATATACAGTCATTTAATTATCAAAACGGATATCCAGTAACTGGAAACAAGATTATAGCCAAGCATTTATGTAGGTATACGGTCACCAAAAGTGATAAGTAGTCAGGGTCGTCGATATAGTTGAAGTTTAGTAAGAAACCGATAAATGTTTTCGAATAAAATAAAATTTAAATAATAGAAAACAAACAGGTCATTTATCAAACTAAATTTCATTCGAAAACATCCATGGGTTTCTTACTAAACTTCAACCATATCCGAGGCCCCTGGTTACCTATCTCTTTTGGTGACTGTACCTGATGGCTTCATACTCTACTTTTGTTATGGATCCTACCACCAAGGAACAATGCTGTGTTATAGCTTGGAAGAAAGCACCCTAATTGCGTTACACACTATTTATCACAATCTGAATCATTATGAAGCCTATTGCTAATCCATTGCTTCATATGTTCGAAAAATTTGTCTGCTCAACAACGTAAATAACGCAATGAATGTTGTTGAACTGTCAAAATGAAAGCCATTCCTACTGTTAGTGTGTTACGCAATTACCCCACTGGTGCCGACGAATTGGTGCTAACTGATTGACACGCTTGACTTGCAAGTGTCAACAGACGAATCACCATCCTCCATCATACGCCCCTTAGCCTTCTATACTACCTGAAAAATAATAAAACCAGCCTATTATTGTCCAACTGCATGATAAAGGCCTCTTCTCATCCAAAGAAGGCACGAGCATTATTCACTACGCTTGCTCAAGGCGTGTTGGCGATTTCAGACTTATATTGACTATAAGTCAAAGTTACAAAACGTACCAAGTAAGGAATGTAAAGACTATGTGAATCATTGTTTTTTTTTCCTCTCAATTACTTTTTATCATGGTCTGGCAGTTTGAGTAATTTATGCGGCCTACCCAAATGTCCTTTCTTTGGTATTGTTCGTCGAATCGTTGAGCTCCTTAAGTTTTGAGTTGAGCTGCACGATTACTGACAAATGCGTGCACTGACTGGACAGGGTCACTCATTCTGTGTGGTTTTTCCTCAAAAGACCATTTCAGACACAAATCTACATGGTCTTGATGATCTGACTAAGATTATGTCTGGACTTTAAAAGAGACTGTGAACTCTGAGTTTGTTTCGACCTTTCTTCTCAGAGTAGTCAGATAGGAAACGCCGACCTCATCTAGTTTTAAAATATAATTGACGTGTAAAAGTGTTTGTACAAACCTACTTACAGAAACAAAATCATTTATCATTTACACGTTGTTCACTGTAATGTCCGAGATAAACTCAGAAAAAAACCTGAAAAACTAAAATAAAACTGAAAAACTAACCAAAAAATATACTATAGATTTCTAATCCACATCAACATTAACTTTATTACAAAACTAGCTGCGCCCGCGCTTTCACCCGCATGAGTCTCAATCCCGTCTCTTTATATCGGGATAAAGAGTACATACCTGTAGGATTAATTTAAGATTTGCATACTTAAGAGGATGTATAGCTAAGCATTTCTAAATTATAACAAAATATAAAGAAAAAGAAAGAAAGAAAAATAATTTATTCTGCAGAAACAAAACGCACCAAAAAAATCAACGACATTAATTTAAAGACTCATACTAAATAGCCAAAAGCCTCGCATTATTATTCGTAATAAAAGTTTCATAATTTTGTCTATTGCTTGATGCTAAAGCCAGGGACCAAAGACAATACACATTGCTCTGTGTTGCGACACTGGCAAATATGTTTCTGAACGAGTGAAAGGGGAAGTCAGAAAAAAAGATGGCGAAAAAAAGAATAAATGAAAGACGTGTTGCAAAGGTGTAAAGGTGTTTTTATTATAATAAACGTTATTTGGAACAGTTTGGCGTTTTCCTGGAGATCTCCACACTACATACCTATGTCCTAATCCAGGTCATGGTCTACACATGTGCCAAATTGCATCCAAATCCGTTTAGCCGTTTTAGCGTGAAAGCGTAACAAACATATTTTGAAAAAATCAATTCTTTTCTCTTTAAAATATTAAGTTTAGAATAAATACCGACAGAACCCGTAGCAAAACAAATATATTACCTGCTACAATCTTCGTGGTTGAGTCATCTGTGATGCAACATTAATCAGTGGGTAGCTAGAGGTGCAGTAAAAACATAATTGGCGGGGCTTACCGACTTTGGCAGAGGTGATCGTGAATGCTCCCGCAGACAGACGCGACGGGACTCTTGTAGAACGAGTTCCATGAAGTTTTCAAAGAAATTGTTCTACTAAAGTCGCGTCGCACCTGTCTGCGGGAGCCTTGATGTTGGAAGATTTGAGAGTAATTGGAATGAATTTCTTTAACGCAGCTTGCGGTAGGAGTAAAATTTTAGCAATATTTTAGAAATCGTCAGGTCGCGAAAAAGCATTATGCCCCTCCATGCGACTTTTTATTATATATAATAGAAAAAGACAGAGAGAGAGATAGTTTTCATGGATTTCGCGGGTGCTGAAGCCAATAGTGAGGTCAAATGTGAAAATTCAAGATGACGGCTGCGAAAATTTTAATTTTTTGTCATCATGGGTGTTGTTTCCATGGTTTTCGAGGGTGCTAATGCGATAGTGAGGTCAAAATGAAAATCCAAGATGGCAGCTGCTAAATGTTTCATATTTAACATTTTCACCACACTTTTTTATATCGGTAATCGTGCAGTAGCTAGAAATAGGGAGGTTCTGTTGTAATGCAGTATTTTGTTTATGATTCCTTGCCACATATATTAGGCTACGTTTATGGTAAGAACTAAGAATTTTACATACATACATAAACTCACGCCTTCATACCATTGCGGTAAGCAACAACTACAGAACATCACCTGCTACGATCCTCACATACTCCTCTTACCTCGTTTGCGTTCATACATCTGGTCATACACGGTTAGGTTAAATTATGTTTTTATTTTAATAGTTTGTTAGTTAATAAAGAATTCACACCACAAATTTAAAAAAAGAAAAACATTAGTATCTATCTCTACCTAGTTACCTCCTATAATAAAGTGAGCGTGAACATAAAATTGCGACAAGATTTATAAGAGGGAGGTAACTGAAGGGTGATGACTCAAAACAACTCATTGTTTCCTCTCAATTTACACGTAAAAATTCGCGTTACCTAACGAAGACACTGCTTAGAAAAACTAAAGCCTGCCATCGTGAACTTAAAATACACCCTTTGTTAAAAATCACAAAGTTCAAATTTGCTTGATAATGCTTGTGGATATAAGACGTTCTTCTGTCTGTAAACACGTAAAGAGCACCTATGGCTCAATGGTGCAGGTGTCCTCCAAACAAAAGGGCTTAGGTTCGACCCCAGTTCGGCCGCGATGTACAGCGATTTGTGAAAAAAAATACAAAGGGGGATATTTTGCTGTCTTTTTTGTATGAAGGGTTCCGTATTTTGGTTGATTTTTTTTTTTCTGTTTGAGTGTCACCTCTTTTCTAAGTGTGGTTTGAATCTGTCATTTATAATAATCGCGTGGAAGCTTATAATTTTCGAAATGCAGAAAATGTCTGGAATAATTATTTTGTGACACCCATCAATTGAACTTGTTTCTTTATTATTTTTGCTACAGAAATTACAAAGACATGTTTGGTCTGATTGTTTTTCGTTTTTACGTTGTGTCTGTGTTTTCGAAAGATTTTTGGTAGGTTCAAAAACCCTGGTCTTTTTTTATCTTGGGCCTTATTTTAATCAACCATTATGATTGTTCAACCAATTAATTACCTCATAATTATGTTTCAATACTTCCAAAAACCCAAAATTATTTTATTTATATATATATTATATATTATATTAATTATTTGCCTAAAATTAAAATAATAACAATATTTTCGAATCATCATTACCAACTATAAAATCATATCCCTAACGACCATCCTCTCACACAACATCAATTCCGAAATAAATCTGCAGTCCGCTAAAAGCTAAAAAGCTAGAGGGAACCCCAAAAAAGGTGAAAAGGCACAAAGTTGGCTCGCGCTCAGCACAAAACTGACTAGTCATTGTAATCAATCAGCTTGTAATGGTGCACCTCTACGATATAGTGCGGTTCTTTAGCATTTGCCAATGGTATAAACAAGAGACAATAGTGTCTATGGTGTTAAATGTCAATGGTCTTCTTTTGTTTTGGTATTATATTGTGGTCATGGTCAGTGCAAAAACGTGTCATACTAAAGGATTGTTTCAAGAATATGGCAGTATCTTCTTTTCTACTTGAAACAGCTCGGCTAAGTAAATTCAGGGGAATTAAATGTTAAGCAAATTGCAATTTGACTACCAACTTAAATTGTCATCACTGTCATTCTATGACAGTTGTATGAAATGGCTATAACACGACAAATTAACGTAGACGTGTCAATTTACAAAACAATTAGTTTCCCTGACTGTGCATTATATAAGTTCAGCAGAACCGTTCAGTCATGAGAAGATAACAAAAAGAAAACAAAAATCACTTTCGTTTACTAAAGTAAATAAAAGCAAAATAATACTCGAAAAAAATAATTGTCACAACTTCTTTACTTCGACAAACAATTACAAATGCCGTAAGGCGTTGTATACAAAGCATATTGTTCCATTTAAATCGATATGCCGCGACTTAAACCGATCGATAAATACAAAGCTCATTTTTTATCACATTTTAATCGTCCACCGTATTGCAATTTACATACATACAGACAGGTCGGCCTTAATTTGAAAATAATAACGTCTGGCCAGGGTAGGTATAGAAAGGTGACGAAGATTTGGGTACAAATAATCAGGACGGACGACAAAGATTCTAAAACCTGCGGGGTAATTACGTAACACACTAACGGTAGGAATGGCTTCCATTTTGACAGTTAACATTCGTTGCGTTATTTACGTTTTTGAGCAGACAAATTTTTCGATCATATGAAGCAATGGATTAGCAAGAGGCTTTAAAATGATTCAGATTGTGATAGATAGTGTGTTACGTAATTAGGGTGCTGTTTTGTTTTCTTCTGACGAAGGAATGTTTTTCAGCGTTGACTGCTATGAATAATAAGTTAAATCATTTAGTTGTTTTGATTTAAGTATTATTTTTTTTTTTTTGAATTTAGATTTTTTTTAAATAAATAATGTTGAAACAACTACGAAACATGGATTTTATATTGATAATAGCGTCTTGATGAAAATTCTGGAAAACTCTAACGATTGTTATTATATCCCAGACAAAATTATTACAGTTTTCCTGATTCTGATATGTTTGTTAAGCAACGCACACTTTAGTATACTTAGTGTATGTAAATAAAGTCAAATAAATATTTTTTCTACTGCTAAACGACATGACAAAATTAAATACACTTTCAAAAATGCACTTTTATAATTCCTAAAGTGACGATATTATCGTGGACGTCATTATTTATTATTATAATTATTTTATCGACGTCCGTCGTCCACGTCAATAAAATGTATAGAAATACGTGCACGGATGCGACGGAAATAAAGGTCTTCGTATTATATTTCCATACATATTAGTTCCCTGTATAATCGTAATTCCGAGGACGTCCACGATAATACCGTTACGTTAGAATATATAAGCACACAATGGCTCTTGGAATTGTAAATCTGTAAAATAAATGAAAGTATAAAAAAAGTATAAAAACTTAAAGTACTAAATATTTGTAACAAAAACCAATAACAGGAAAGTCCTCAGCAATTAAAATGCTTGCTCACCGCACGACACATCACGATCGCTTTCCGATACGATGAATACCGAGAATCCGATTGTGGTTTCAAAATGGCCGACAAATGTTTTGCGAACTCTTTGTGTGATTACGGGAAATGATTTAGAATATACATAATGGAGGAAAATGTTACTTATTTTGAATAAAAACATTGTTGAACGATTGATTTATGATTTGGTTTGTGGTTGACGGTAGATAGCGGTGTGTCGCGTGTTATATTTACCTAATATTGTGTGTAACAATGTAACTTATTCAATTCATAAGTACGTATTTTCTGAGTTAATTTTGGACATAACTGACATCAATGAAGGAAAATTATCGTGAGGAAACCTGGAGTTATAGTTAACATAACTCTGAAATCACCAATCCGTTTTGACCAAGCATGGTGATCAATGCTTGTGCCTTCTGTGTATGAAAGATGCCTTTGTCCTGCAGGGGGACAGTAATAGGCTGGTATTAGGTAGGTATATGTTTATTGTTTAATATGAGGTTTCATATGTACACATACATATATTACATAAACTCATCAAATCAAATCATAATATTTGATTTCATATAAACCTACATGGGAACTTATGAAACGTCAGAAGCTAGGTGCACGGTTCCGATTGGTCGTTTCCTCAACTCAACATAACTCACGCCTTCTTCCCATGGGGCTAGGCAGAGACTACAGAACGCCATCCACCTGCTACGATCCTTAAAGCCTCGTTTACGTTCATACATTTGGTCATACACGCACGCGCCAGTTTCGTATGATTGTAGTGAATTATTTACGGTTGAATTCATTTACACACTATGTAGATGAAGCCAGAGTCGTTTTTAGAAAAGGTGACCACGGGATAGAATTTATTGTATTTTGTCTTCAGAAGTGCACTTTATCTAGCCTTAGCAATTTAATAAATTGTTATAAACTGACATTATTTTTTTCTGGCAAATCGTCGTGCCTCCGAAAGCACGTTATGCAGTTGGTCCTGCGTGGTAATTGCGTAACACACTAACAGTAGGAACGGCTTTCATTTTGACAGTTCAACAACATTCATTGCGTTATTTACGTTGATGAGCAGACAAATTTTTCGAACACATGAAGCAATGGATAAGTAATAGGCTTCAAAATGATTCAGATTGTGATTGATAATGTGTTACGCAATTAGGGTGCTGGCTATCATTCGTAGATCTTTGACAATCTTTGCAGGTAGACAGACGCCTGAAAGTCTGACAACCAGTCTTGTTACAGGTTTTCGTGTTGCCCAGTAAAATCAAAGTCAAATCATTTATTTCAAATAGGCACCATAAAAGGCACTTTTGAACGTCAAAATTTACAAAAATATAGAATTGATTCTAGTTGCCCCTTCCAAAAGGTAGTTTCGTATGGAGAAGAATGGGCAAGAAACTCCATCGTTACTCTTCTAAACTTTAAGTAACTGGGTTGTGTAGGTCAGATAGGCAGTCGCTCCATATAAAAGTAACGGTATTCAACTGCATCCAGTTAGACTGGAAGCTGACCCCAACATAGTTGAGAAAAGGCTAGGCACATGATGATGATGATTTGTCTGACGAAAACTGACGCCTCAAAACCTTATAAATTCAAACTGAAACTAAAGGCATTTATTTCAATTAAACTATTCACAGGCATTTCTCAATTTTCAAAGAGTCGATTAGTTTGTCAGAATATTGGAGCTAGTAACCCGTTCCAAAACGTAGATCTCTGTGAAGAAGAACGGGCGAGAAATTCCAAGTACAGTCATACATTCAGTATTTATATAAAAAATAACACATACGTACAGACTGGTAGGTAGTAGTTTGTTTCGGCGTTTCTTCTCAGAGTAGTCAGATAGGAAACGCCGACCTCATATAGTTTTAAAATATGATTGACGTGTAAAAGTGTTTGTACAAACCTACTTACAGAAATAAAATCATTTATCATTATCATTTAATCTTCTTATTTCCCAAATCAAATACACGTATCAACCTAAAAACCAGGAAATGAAAACAAGAAAAGGATTCTGACATAACATTAAACCCTTAATCAACCAGAAGCCTCTTCCTTAAAAAAATATATATATAATTGCCATACAATTTTCTTCACATAAGGATGTAATCGAAATCTTGTCGAAACAAGTTTTGTTTTACGTCTTATTTCCAATAAGAACTTAAAAAAATAATATCGATACAGATACCCCTTATTATATTGTTTATGTCGAATAACAGTTCGCAAAGTGAAGAAACAAACTCGTCACTTGGCAATAAACAATGAGTGTACAATAAACATAAACAATTGCTGTTTCTGCAGTCACTAAGTGTTAGAGTTGTATGGCTTTGAAGTTAGCGAGGTAAGGAGCGTTTGTTGGCTCATAAAGTTCTTTCCTCAAAATAAACATTGTCCTTGTGACACTGCATCTTCTTGTCCTTCTACCACGCAGAATATCACTGCTAACAATAGTTTGCAGTCAATATACCAATACCCTGTCAATATTTTGGAACGTGTAGCAAACGTCGTGACCAGCACCCTAATTACGTAACACACTATCTATCATAATCTGAATCATTTTGAAACCTATTGCTAATCCATTGCTTCATATGTTCGAAAAATTTGTCTGCTCGACAACGTAAATAACGCAATGAATGTTGTTGAACTGTCAAAATGAAACCCATTTCTACTGTTGGTGTGTTACGCAATTATCCCGTAGTAAGGGCAAATTTTACCAAAGTCAGATATTGTTTATCCGTGGAATAAAATTGACGTCTGACAGTTATAGTACGGAAAACCTGTCAAAAATTAAAAATTTGTTCCTTATTCTGGGTATAAAAGTTTGGTGAAATTCACCTTAAATAAACTCAAACGGTGCAGACTATCGATGCAAAACTAAAAGAAATATCGTAGCGGCCATTGGAAATTGGAATGCCTGCCACACTTGATATTCATGGAAGAAATATTTATAATTATTATTAGTTAACATTATTATAATCATCGTGTTTGGGAGAGTATTGGTGGATTTATTCGATAGGAACAGACATACATACATAGATTATAGTTGGGTACAATTTTAGTTATTTTGTTATTGTTATTAATCGCTCTTTGTTGAACTTTTCTTCACCGCTGTTCTCAGGGCCACAATACTACAGAGGCGCCATCTCTAATTGAAGTTTATTCACGTTTCCTCGTACTGAAATTAACACCTTCGCGTCTTTGTGTCCCTTTGTCTAATAAATTGTCTAGTCTTTCTTACAACTGTAGCGAAAGCGAGATGTCCTGAATATTTTCAAATAATCTTAAAAATAAATTGATATTGTTTACTAGCTGGTTATTTTAAAATTGCTGGTGTTTTTGCTACTCAGTGAGTACAACGATAATTGATTGGTAACAACACTTTTGTTATGCACATGGGACTGCTTCTACGGTAGACAAAACCGGCGTGCGTGTGTGACCAGGGGCGTACTTTCTAAGTCCGTCTACGAAGATAAGTGCCCGTCCGAAAGCAGTTCGATACTTAGATGTGAACTACTGCCGATTAATCAACTCTTTCGGACGGGAAAAAACAAATCGGGATTAAAGACAACTGTCAAATCGTTTAGTCCTTATTTTTTTAACTAACAAACTATTAAAATAAAAACATAATTTAGCCTAACCGCGTATGACCAGATGTATGAACGTAAACGAAGCAAAAGGAGTATGTTGGGATCGTAGTAGGTGGCGTTCTGTAGTTTCTGCCTACCCCCATGGGAAGAAGGCGTGAGTTTATGTATGTGTATGTATTTAGAGGCAATCCCCTGGTTGTTTCAGGAGCTAAAACAGATCAGTACCACTTTTCATCGGGTGATCAATCGACAAGTTTGTCAATCTAGAATATTTTTTTTACGATTTATTGGAATAGCATAGAATATTCTTTATTATGTACGCACGACTACATATCAAGCTATACATTTCCAGTTTTAGCTGACCTCGCATTTTATAGGCTTTTCGTACAATGAGAAGTCAGCTTATACTGGAAAACAATAGCTTGATATCTAGCCGTGTATACACCATAAAAATTACAGATATAAAAGTAAAAAATATACACACGATTTAACCAACACGATACGTGATCTTCTTTCCACAAACAACTACGGAACCCTAACTATGAACTTCGACGAAAGTTGTAAACTTATAACATTGAAATAGGATAATTATGTAAATATTTTCCATACTTATTTTCGTAGCTTGAAGTTACAGAACAGAACCAGAATTAAATTAAATACAACTAACATTAAAATAACTCCTTACTTCAACTTCTGCGCAAGAGCTAAAATAACAAATTACCTCGCAGACGCCTGGATATTATTACTGGAACAGGTGTAGGGCGAAGCTCAGCGGAGGTAATTGTGCAAACTGTTAGCTCAATAACCGTCTTTTATTGAAGAAGAATATTAGGTTTCAAATAACTTTTGACGCTTTTTTTCATGCTTAAAATGATAAATGATTTTATTTCTGTAGGTTGCTTTTTACAAAAACTTTTACACGTGAATCATAGTTTTTAAACTACACTCGAGAGCAATGAATCCGGGTCACTTAAAGAATGTTAAAAATCTCGGAAACTAAAAATGATAGGTTAATGCAATAAATTGTATTTAATAGACAATGTAATACTCCTTAAATGAAAGTAAAAAAAATATGAGTCACCATACATTTTATTAACACAAAATTACATAAAGAAAAAAACTGCTGATCTCTCCTTAAAACAAAAATAGGAAACATGAAATTTTTGAACTTTATTACGATTTTCTTGAATTTTAATACTTCGTATTGCCTCCTCGTGCTTCCATTACTGCGTTTACGCGGTTTGGCATGCTGTACACCAAGTTCCTTATACGATTTTGGGGAATATTCTCCCATTCCTCTGTGAGAGCAATTTTGAGCTCACGAAGCGTGATTGGGGGAGGGTTTCGTTGTTTTACGCATCTGCCTAGCTCGTCCCAAGCATGCTCGATCGGGTTGATATCCGGGCTGCGCGCTGGCCACTCCATACGAGTAATGTTCATCTCTTGAAGGTAGTCTTTCACAATCCTACCTGTATGAGGTCGGGCATTGTCATGCATAAATATAGCATCCTCACCTAAATTGACCATAAATGGACCAACGTGATCATTGAGGATTTCTTCCACATATCTTACGCTAGTTAAAGAGCCGTTTTCTATGATCACCAGCTCTGTGCGACTTTCAGAAGAAATTCCGGCCCACACAAGTACAGACCCACCACCGTAGGCTACTTTTTCTTCGATGCATGCTTGCTTGAATCTTTCCCCTGGTCTTCGATACACTCTGTGTCTTCCATCGTGCTTGTAGAGCATAAATTTTGATTCGTCGGAGAACATAACTTTTGACCAATCTTCAATACTCCAATTTACGTGGCTCTGGGCATATCTTAGTCTTGAAATACGATGCCCACGCTCCAGTTTAGGGCCGTTTGCAGGTCTAAGGGGTTTTAAGTTAGATTCAGCAAGCCGACGTCTTACTGTCCATGCACTTGGGTTACTTCCTCCGAGGCGTCGAAACTGATTTGTGAGTTCAGTTCCTGTGAGAAAGCGATTTCGAAGCATGGTGTTCACCAAGTATCGGTCTTCTCGTGCTGTGGTACACCTGGTTCTGCCCGTTCCTGGTCTGCGTAGGTTAGAACCAGTTTCTTCGTAACGTCGGAGAACTCTTTGTACTGTTGACAGCGACACACCGACAGTCCTGGCTGTATCGCGCTGACTCCGGCCGGTTTCCAGCATTGTAAGTATTCTGGTGCATTCTTCAGGCGTAAGCGACATAATTTCAGCTTGAATAATGAATATAGAGCACTATCAACATGGTTTATGTACCCACATAAATGACAGATTACAAACAAAAGCAAAACCAAATGCTGTAATTTCGTAGTTCCATCTTCGAAAGTGGCCCTTTTTCAAATTTGATTTTTTTATGATATAACTTTACAATAACTAAGAAGTTTTAATACCTTCATTTAAGGAGTATTACATTGTCTATTAAATACAATTTATTGCATTAACCTAGCATTTTTAGCTTCCGAGATTTTTAGGATTCTTTAAGTGACCCGGATTCATTGCTCTCGAGTGTAGATGAGGTCGGCGTTTCCTATCTGACTACTCTGAGAAGAAAGGCCGAAACAAACTCAGAGGTCACAGTCTCTTTTAAAATCCAGACATAATCTTGGTCAGATCATGTGAAGACCATGTAGAGTTGTGTCTGAAATGGTCTTCGGAGGAAAAACCACACAGATTGAGTGGACTTGTTATTTTTTAAGATCTGCGAGAAGGGTGTTGTTTTGATGAAATACTTGCTAAGTGTCCGTATTATGAAAAGGAGTCATGTTTTTCTACAGGGGGTTGAATAAAATTGGATCGTGCAGTTTCGTTTTGATCCTGTGACCTTAAAAATAAAGTGAGCTAAAGGAAAAGGCATTGTGTTATACACACAAGGGAGTCGACATATGTACCATTATGATCATCAATTTCTTAGCGCCTACTGCTGGGTTAATATAATTATCACGCAGTAGTGTTTACATTAAAAGAAAGAAAGACCCTGGCCCTGGAACTTTTCGTTTAATTATGGAGTCTTATCTTGTAACGCCTATGAATGTGTAGAATTTACTAATAAAAATCTGCAACGCCACATGCAAGCTACGCGTCACACTGACGTCACACAAAGTCCTGCATCGCGCAAGCAGAGTTTACCGCGCAACTAGCATATATTATACAACGCCCCGATATAAATCGTCGGTCAGTTGACCGTCAGACTCAACACCCGTCTGGCCGGAGAATCCTGCCTTTTCTATGGAGGTATAAGTGAACTTTACACCCTGCTCCTCATGCCTTTATAAATGTATATGGTAGCCTATTTTCTACCAAATCACTTGCAAAAACAAAAATATCCAGAACAATTTAAGACAGGCAAGATTTTACTGGGTCAAACGTTTAAGGCGACTTTTGATAACTGCGCAAAAAGTCTACAAAGAACCAAATAATAAAATAGATAAACAAAACTCAGCGTTACTCACATAATACCTTACTTTGTATTAACACAGCAATCCGTAGTGGTAACAAAGAAAACTGTAGCTCGTGATAAACGTTCCACGATAAAACAGAATGGGTAGTGAGTGAGTCACCGCTACCCGTTAAGTTGTTTTGCACCATCGACGAACATGGTTGAAAGAAACTTTGGTCTCTGTTTTTAATATACATAGACTTTATTGTTCAAGAGGGCATTCAAAATTCAAATAGCACTAGCCAGTGTTGCAACTTTAGCCACTTCTTGGCTAGATCTAGCAACATCTTCAAACCTGTCAGCTACAAAAAAAAAATAGGTAGCCAAACATTTTAGCCACTTTTTTGATTATTGAATAATTTTTACATAGTATAAAACAAAATCGCTTTTTTACCTGTACGCTTAGATCTTTTAAACTGCGCAACGGATTTTAATGCAGTTTTCATCATTAGACAGAGAGGAAGGTTTATATATATAAAACTTACATATTATAGTAAAGAAAAGCCGAGAATTTCAAGGATTTTTGTCCGCTTACATTGCATACGCTGGCTAAATCTTACGCGATAGATGAAAATAATGTACTACGGAATTGTATATCTTAAAAAAGATATATAAAAATGTCCGCGATGGCATATATCTATCTCCTAAGGATAACCCACAGTAACAATTTTTATCTTTTTCATATTACAAAAAAATTATGGGTTATTTACGAAGCTATTTTAAACAATACAGTGTTATTCCTTATCTAATTAATTACGTTAGATACGTCGTGCATTTAATGTAGATCAAAATTGCTTTTTACAGCATATCATTAAAATGAATATCTTAGAAGGTATCAGAGATTTAAAACGCGGGGGCAGAGCGGCCGCTGTAAGTCCGTCCCGGGTGGCAGCGTGCAGCGGCCGGCGGGCGCGACGCGTGCATTTAAATCAATCCAATAATTGTTACTTATTAGTAACATAACAATATTAATCACTCCACACTGACACCACATTAGTATATACCTTGCACCCGTGCGAAGCCGGGGCGGGTCGCTAGTTAATTATAATTACATTAGAAGTATAAAAAACAGGTAATAAAAATAAAGTTATCAAAATGCAACGTGTCAGGTCAGTGTAATGTACTATTATATACTCTGTGGTAATGGTCAAGTTTCTGAACACACCTTTAATGGATTTTACAGTTCCCTCGATACGACGTAATGTTGACGTTTACTCACTCTAAATTCCATACAATTCGATATTTTTTTAAGAAAAATAATGAGACATGTGCCACATACTCAATCTCACCTACAATTCTGCAAGAGATTGGAAAACCAAAAAACCAAAACCTGATAATTTTGAAACTAACCCGCAAGATAATATAACCTTACGTCTGAACCTTCGACATCGACAGTCGTTTCATTTTTTATTTAGATTCGGAGTAGAACATGATCCTAAAGGAGAATAATTTATATTAAAAATCGACTTTAGTTTTTTTCTTATTCCACTTTTTCAGCCATTTTTAGCCCCTTTAGGGAGAATGCAATTTCTCGAATCTAGCAACTTTTTGGGTATGGCTTTGCTACTTTTCTCGAAGGTAAAGGCACCTACAAACTGGCGCGACGCGACAACGCGACACAAAGGCCACCGCCTGTCGCGCGACGAGCGGTGCCTTTGTGTCGCGCTGTTGCGTCGAGCCTGTTTGTGGGAGCCTTAAGGTGGCATCGCTGGCACTAGCATCCACACTAGGATTCCTTGCATCCCGTCACGTCTTGCAAGATTACTAGGTACTAACTGCGCCCCACGGGTTTAACCACATAGGTCTCGTTTCCGTGGGAATATCGGGATAAAAAATATCCTATGTCCTAATCCAGGTCATGGTCTACCCATGTGCCAAATTGCATCCAAATCTGTTCAGCCGTTTTAGCGTGAAAGCGTAACAAACAGCATACAAAAAATCAAAACTTTTTTTTAATAATATTAGTTTAGATATAGTACTATAGTAGGTAGGGACATTCATAGCTTCGGTCGGTAAGTTTTCTGAGGCGACAATAATCGAATGTTCTTCCAAATCAATAAATTCATTTAAACATATACAGTGTGTCTGGTCACCGGTGTCCGACCCGTTAAGGAAAAGCAATATGATCAACTTTATCGACAAATCCATGATAATAAGGCATTTTGCCCCTACTATTTTAACCCCTAATTTAACATTTAAAAAGTAAAAGAACAACCAAATTTGTTCACACTTTATACGTACTTTAAGGACTGCCCTTTGAGCCCTCTCAAGTGCTAAGAGGTTAGTTTTAAACGTTCCACCCCATGAAGTAATGCAGTATGTCAGGAGGGATTGGCACAAGGCACAATAAACAGATTGTAGTTGCTTGGAGTTAAGGATTGACCGAAGATTTTTAACCACAAAGATAAATTTCCGTATTCTGCTAGTCAGACAATTTATATGTTCGGCAAAGTTTAATTTAGAATCCAAAGTGACCCCCAAATACTTAATATGGTCCACTTTCTGCAATTTGGAACAAGAACAATCACCGTTATGAGGGAATGAACAGGTGTGAGCAAGAATGGAGAATGTTTGGAGAGATGACTGCGGACTAGTCCTTAATGAAAATGCAATATATTTGGTTTTAGTGGAATTTAAGGTGAGTATGTTAGTTCTTAGCCAATCATTTACAGTATTAAACCCAACTTGTGCGTACTTATGCACCTCTTCCCATGAGTCAGCACTGAAAAGAAGCACAGTGTCATCCGCAAAGGTAATAATACGACCATTTTGAAGACAGAGATTGCAGAGGTCGTTTATATACACCAGAAATAATGTGGGCCCCAGGATGCTACCCTGAGGAACTCCAAAAGCTACGGGAAGAGTGTCACTAAAGTGGTTATCAATTTTAACAATTTGCGTGCGGTTATTTAAGTAATCTTTGAAGAGTGACAATTGATTTTCACGTATACCGAGGTTTTCAAGCTTACGAAGCAAGATCGGGACCGACACTGTATCAAAGGCTTTAGCTAGGTCTAAAAAGATGGCTAACGACTTCTTTCGATCATCCATGTTAGAAACAATAGAGTTTGTTAATTCGTGCACTGCCATGGCTGTCGATTTCCCTGCACGAAAACCGAACTGAAACTGGGACAGCAGGTTGTTTGATTCTAGATATTTCACTAACCTGTTGTTCAATAGCCGTTCCAGAATCTTTGATAAGGCAGGCAGAATTGCTATTGGTCTATAATTATTAACACAGTGTCGGACCCCACTCTTGTGAATCGGATGGATAAGTGCCTTTTTAAACGCAAGAGGAAAGGTACCAGTTTCTATCGCCAAGTTGCAGATATGTGTAATCGAGGGTACCAAAAGATTTTTATGAGCAATGAGAAGGTTTGAAGAAATATTGTCGCAGCCCACGGCGCAGTCGCGCTTGAGAGAGGTAATAATGGCAGCTACCTCATGCTCATCAGCGGGCAGGATAACCATGGAATGTGAAAAAGTTGGTGGGTGGGTAATAGCGGGGGGGTCATCATAACCCTGCTGTTGGGCGGTTATTTTACCAGCCAGGGTTGAGCCAATATTGGCAAAAAAATGATTTACATTGTTTAAGCAATTAACTGGTTGATCCTGCGGGCTTATTAACTCAGTCGGTGATGTTTTAGGTCTTGATCTATTTGAAACTTTATTTATTATTTTCCAGAGGCGGCGGTTCTCCTTTCCCGCCTTTTTTACTTCTTCTCTTTCAAATTCCCTTTTAACTTTTTTCAAAATTTTGTTGCAATAATTTCGATACCTTGTGTATATTGTCTTTAGTATTACATTGTCAGGATGTTTTTTTTAATTTTTTATTTAGATTGTCTCTGTTCTTTATACATCTTAAGAGACCTGGAGTTATCCAGGGTTTAATAATTGTTTTCCGCGAGGAGACGGTAATTATTTTAGTGTTTGACTCCACTACAGTTTTAAGAATGCGCACCAGTTTGTCCGCTGCTACGTTTGCATCATTTGCCTCGAGAACTGGTTGAAAGTTTGCCCCATTTAAGTCGGAAAGTAATCCAACTGAATCTATCCGTGAGGTCTTGTGCTTCATGTGTCTAGGAAAACATTGATTCAACGAAAGGATGACAGTATAATGATCTGTGAGGGTTGTTTGAGCTATAAAAACTTTTGCGGGCAATTTTGTTTTCAGGATGACGTGATCTAGACATGTTTTTCCGTGTGTAGGGATAACGTGAGCTGGTAGCAAGCCGTGAAACGATGTCAGATCGAGGTAAGCTGAAGCATTTCGATGATTTCGAACATGATCAATTTTTTTGTCAGTAATTTTCTTGTGCCTTTATACTTTCTTCTGCGGTTTCATCTTTTGTCTAAGCTGCAATAAAGAAGCAAAGTAATAAATATGTATATGTAATAAGAAAAATGTAGTGTTTACGCTTGATTGATTAATTATTTAATTTTTCTGTACGCATTATTTAAGTCCAGTCAGATAGTTTAAGTTAGTTAAATTGATTTATATTTTTTTTAAATTTTGTTCTGAGGGTTGATTTTTTTCCACGTGCTCTTGAAATATGACATGACTTTGCTTACATCGATGAAAAACAACCACCATAATTTTATACAGTGACTTTTAATACCAAATAAAACCTACCCAATCAACATTTATTATTATTTTGACAACACCTTCAGACAATCTTCAGTCATATTTCACAAAGTTACGTTTGCAGTCACAAAAATATTTTCTCCCTTAATTCCGGAAGAAAATTCTCTTTTTAGTTAACAAATGTAACTTTGTATATTCTGTTCATTTCCTATCCGTTTGGAGTTCAATTTAACAGTCGTAAAACTGACTTCAAAATTGAGAAATAGGGTGAAGGTGTAAATTAGTTTACATTTTATTACTTCCGGATACTTAATAAGAAATCGAGCAGTAAAATTTATAATTTAATAGACGAAACGTCAAATTAATTATCCATATTAATATTATACATTCGAAAGTAACTCTGTCTGTATGTTACCTTTTCCCGCCTAAACCACTAAACGGATTTCGATAAAATTTGGCAAGGAGATAGATGCCATCCTGGGGAACGACATAGGCTTACTACTTTTGTTTCGTTAGCACGTTACCGTGGGATAATTTCCGACATCCACGAGGACGACGCCACGGGCAAAATCTAGTATAAAAGATCCATAAATTACATACATATGTATATCAGACAAATTGTACATTTTGATGAACATAAGGCTCTGAATGGAAAGTCTGGGAGAGGCCTATGTGGCAGTGGACTGCGATATGCTGAGTTGATTCATTGAAGGCTCGGAATTACGGTGAAGGAAAACATTTAAACAAAAATCGTCTGAAATCACCAAAATACAGTGAGAAAGCGTGTTGATTATAATAATAGAGATTCTTCTCAATAGGTAACATAATTTTAGCAGAAAGACGTCTTCTGCTGGACATTATAGGTCTACCGCAAGCATCGCCACTTCGACCGGAACTGTGCTTTTCGCATCCAGCAGCGGTATGATACATTTAACATTTTTTTCAAAAAGTCTTCAACTTTATTAGACTCCTTATTTATGTCAAAGATTTATTTGCAGATAAATATGGTTACAAAAGTTCTTACAATGGTTGTATAATAACATATTTAACATATTGCTTAACATATTTAATCATAACAAAATGACATGCAAATTTTTGGTACTTATACAATTAGATCATTTTAATTTAAACCCCTCCGGAGCAGCTGGACAGATTCGCAACTGGACAGTTTCGCAGCTGGACAGATTAGCAACTGGACAGAGTATAGTCGTGAAAAAAAATAAGTTTATAAACTATGAAACATAGAAAGAATTCTTGTAACCAGCTGCGCAAAGCCCTTCTGAAGCGGACCATTGGAACTTCTTTAATTTGGTAACGAATATTGTTATTAATCTGAATACACATAGGATAGCAACTTCGCCCATATAGTTCCGTATGTAGAGAGTAAATCCATTTTCTTTTATCTACAAAAAAACACGTGTGGCACTCGGGGACTGCCGCGGTAAAGCTATTGAATAGCATTTTTATCAACTTATGCAATTATAATTTTTTATTTATGCAGTATTTATGCAGTATTTTTTTTTCTTTGATATTAATTCAAGTACAGTCGTACCATATACATACACGTTAAGCGAACGCTCGGCCGAGCTACATGGTAGGCGGAGTGGGCGGTGTTAGGTTTTATTTTCGTTACGGAATTTCTTGATTCGGTCGCCGTGCTCAAAGCCCGCGATAAAAGCTATACAATAGCTTAAAAAAAAAAATTACCAAAGAAAAGCACCGTATTAAATTCAGTCCATTCTTCAAGTTAATAACAAGTCACCATTTCTGAAATTCATGTTCCACCAGGCTGACTCACAACACCCTTGCATAAATAATACACAGCCATTGTAAGCCAGTCTAGTCATATATCTAGGTATTATAATAGTCTAACTAATATATCTGGGTGGAGCTACTACGTGGGACTTTGTTACTTTTCCGAGTACATTAATTTTCACACACATTAAAAGCGACTTTAATTATGTAAGTCGGTTGTGCGGCTGTAGAAACAGCGGGGAGTGAGATTGTGTATTTTCTTTTGGCTTATTAAGCATCTTATGAAAGAGCAAATAGCATAACATAACATCAAAGAAAAAATAAAGAAAATATGTTTATTTGCAGTAAACATGACGCAGAGAAAAACACACAAATACAAAAAGTACGAGCTGGGGGAAATATGCGTCACATCCACTTAAGACGGCAATCGCACAGCATAATGCTACGACCCTATGCGAGACGGAGCTTCAGCGCTGGTTTTCAGCGACAGCTGGCGTTGACGTGATGACGTCAACCAGCCAGAACCAGTGAACCAGTGAGTGAGTGAGGCAGAGGTGTCCCTAAGGTATACACCCACATTTCACCGGTTTTTTTTAAGTCCCATATAATAGAGGACGACCCTATAGCCGTCACCCGGGCAAAAATCCAGACTCCGGGCTGCTACTGAGAAATTCCTAATGGAAATCCAAATATCACATTCACCGCCCGAACCTGGGAATTAAACCCAGGACCTCATGCTCAACAGTAATGCTTGCGACCAATGAAGCAGTCATTAAAAAAATAAATGTAATAGGACTATAACTGAAGTGTGTTTCAGAATATTCTTCATGCAGAATAATGCTGTGGTCCAAAAGGGAGTGCAAGGCATGGGTATCGGTGGGATCAAAATCAAAAGTCATTTATTTAAATTAGGCTGAGAATCAGCACTTTTCGAACGTCAAAATTAAATACGACAGTCCCCCAAAATGCCCGCCCTTCACCACTTTCTAGTGCTTTAGCTGGGTAGAACAAGTAGCGCAACAAACTCCACAGCAGCACAGCTGTCAGTTCAGTTAGTAAAAAAATTGTTTCTATACAATAGTAGGTACTTATGCAAAGTTATTAACATTACGAGACACAGAACATATAATTATTTGCCATATGTCAGCTAGCCATGCCACCTACAAATACAATAAAAACTATACTCAAGCTAAAAAATAAAAATGTAAACAAAACTTAATACCTTCATAAACACACAGACACTTTCCAACTAGATATGTTAGGCAATTCCTTGGTACTGCAGGTGTCCAAATGTCCAGCCATCCAAAAAACACTTTTTCACTCCTCTTGCTCAAAATGTCCGTCATTATAGCGTACCAGAGCGGGGATAAAATAGCATATTTTCCTGTAGAGGAAAAAGTTTTATTTTTTTATTTGTTTCTGTTACCAACAAGCTTAAAAAAACGAAGAAGTCTTTATTCATAAGTAGCATAGAATAGAATAGAATACTCTTTATTATGTACACCATAAGAATCAAGCATAGCCATAGCATATTATGTGCATAATCATGAATAAAGTCTCAACTTATTACTGTTTCATAAGAAAAGAAGAAAATTTTATTTTTGAAAATGGAACTAAAATCGGCGATATCTTCGGTAGAATGCGTGCATTGCGTTGCGGCTACAGAAGAAATTTAAAAAACACGTGTGGCACTCGGGGACTACCGCGATAAAGCTATTGCATAGCATTTTTTATCAACTTATGCAATTATAATTTTTTTATTTTTTTATTTTTGCAGTGTTTTTTTTCTCTGATATTAATTCAAGTACAGTCGTACCATATACATACACGTTAAGCGAACGCTCGGCCGAGCTACATGGTAGGCGGAGTGGGGGTGTTAGGTTTTATTTACGTTACGGAATTTCTTGATTCCGTCGCCGCGCTCAAAGCCCGCGATAAAAGCTATGCAATAGCTTAAAAAGTAAACTATTTAATATTGTTTTGGATTATTTTATTTTCTCGCAATCTTAGTGAAAAGTAGAGTGTAACTCACGGCGCTAAAACCCCATTGTAACTCGGTTTCTATTTACTCCCTTGCTAAAGCTTGGGACTAAAACTACCTCGTATATAATGGGTGATTTTAGCCCCTTGAATAACAATCTACTATTAATTATGTAGCATGTTTGCCAATGAAGAAAAATCATGACTTACGTGGTTTTTGATCCTAGGAGGTATGTCCTCTAGCTAGATAGAGAAGAGGGCGTCCACGCAGTCTTAAAAGCGTGATCAGATTTCGCACCATATTTTTGAAATTTTCTTCACCTTAATAGCATATGTGCGTCACCAGATAACAAAAAACTATAATTCTATTTCTCGAATCCCGCCTTTTTCATGGCCACGTTAACTTCAGTGCCAAGGATTAAGATAAGTGGATTCGTGGCCATTTCCGTCAAATGTCCACATTTGAAGTAGACACATACATTATGATTATACTTAAAGATTATGAGGTAATTCGTCACAGAGGAAATGTAGTGTTCCGGATAATATTTGGGGAATAATCAGCTGCTTCTTTCGTTGCCATTTTTCCTAGGATAAAGACACATTATTAGCTACTCTTGTGTTTTGATCCATCTTTAATAGGTCAAAGTATCTTGATTCTGATAGCTTTGTCGACTGGTTGACCCTTCTCTTCATTGATTTAAATTAGAGAATATTTCAGCTTCTGATGACCTTAAAATCGAGATATTTTTTGGATTAGATAATTTTTAACTGTGTCTGACAAACCAGTTTTTCTCGGTCAAGTGATAATATTAGTTCAAAAGGTCATCATTTATAAAACAGAAATACCAAAATTGCTCACTGTGAAAATAGTGAAATACTTATTTTCCTATCATAAACTAACCAAATAAATATAAAAGTAAGAAAAAAAGGGGTAAAATAATTCTGCCCTCCTGTAGAGTGGTGTACAACGGCCGATTACGACACTAGCACATTTTGGTAAAACTGTTTTTCGACATATTACATTTTTTATCAATTTTGCGACATGTAATTCATAGCAACTGCTTTTTTAGTTCTTGAAGATAATATTGTACACGTCTTTGGGCCAGCCTTGGACAATGACATGAATTATAATGACAATGAGCAATGAGCAGCTCGCCGTCCGGTAAGGACCAGTCCCGGCGGCGCGTCGTGTTCCACGCGCGCCTCAAAGAGATGTCAGCATTATTGACAGGGTCCGAAAGGGCCGATGCCTGCCGGGGTCGCGGATTGTTCGAAAGAGTTACCGTGGCCCTGGCGCACAGGCAACTGAAGGAACACGGGTGGGTTTTAGTCAGTAAGAGTCTGACACGCCCTTCCGCTCCGCCCAGAGCGGAAGAGGTCATTTGATGATTTCCCACACACAAAAAAAAAAAGCTTTGGACCAACGGAGACGATGGTCAAACTAAATTTTGTGTTTTTTTGTCGTATTTAGTATCTCGCAATGCTACGTCAGAACTATAGCTAATTCATATGATCACTTTGTCTTATAACGTTGCTCCTTAATATATTTGTATTACCAGGTTCATCCTGCGTCGAAGAACCAGTAGCCATGCATGTCCTTATCGGCACCTTATTCATATGTCATGATGCAGGTTATAAACTCACGCCTTCTTCCCATAGGGGTGGGCAGAAACTACAGAACGCTACCTGCTACGATACATAGATACTCCTTTTGTATCGTTTACGCTCATACATCTGCGGGGTAATTACGTAACACATTAACAGTAGGAATGGATTTCATTTTGACAGTTCAACAACATTCATTGTGTTATTTACGTTGTTGAGCTGACAAATTTTTCGAACTTATGAAGCAATGGATTAGCAATAGGCTTCAAAATGATTCAGATTGTGATAGATAGTGTGTTACGTAATTAAGGTGCCGATCATACACGCACGCCGGTTGCGAGTACTGCGCACCTGACCTTTCTGAAGAACATCACCAATAAGGTCACTGTATGTCGTCCTAGGGCGTCCCCTCCCGGCGTTTCCACTCACATCTGCCTTGTACATACCTTTACTATAGTCCTCAACTATAATCGTTTTCCCGCCATATCTTACCATTTTCCTATTCGATTGTTATTTAGTTACTCATACCTATTATTACAATGTACTTATAACATTACTACAACCCGCCATCATGCATTCAGAAATGAACGTACTTATATGCAAAAAGGAAACTCATTTCATACGATAATAGTCATTACCACTCAAAGTTTATGGTTTAATTTCCTGAAAGCGCACATTTCATTTGTCTGCGAAGCTCAGATACGTGGTATTAGCTTTTTATGGTGTCAGCAGAGCTATAAAAGTAATTCTGTTACATGTCTTCAATGTGTTAAGTTTTGATTAAATTATGGGAAGGATTTCAGTATGGATTATTCGTTGCTCAATTTTATGAATATGGATGAAGCCTTCCTGAAAAAGAGTTTTGTCTCTAAGAACAGTGCTTAGGTACTTTCTTGTTTCTTTACTCTTGAAGGAACTGACTGGACGGGTCCACTTAATCTATGTGGTTCTTTCCTCAAAAGACCATTTCAAACACCTGTCTACATGGTCCTCAAAGATTATGTCCGAATTTTTATATATACATTGACATTGATGAATTTTATATATACAATGACATGAGTATTTACTTTGTAAAGTATTAGGTATATTATTTTAATTATTGTGAATATGAGGACTATGTGGGTTATTGCTGTTTTGATTTTTTTTGCTCGGTTAGTTTTAATCATGATTTGGAATATTGAGGCGTACCCAAATGTCTCTTCTTTGGTATTGTTCGTCGAATCGTTGAGCTCCTTAGGTTAGAGTTGAGCTGCATGATTTCTGACAAATGCGTGCACTGACTGGACACTAATCTAAATGATCTTCACATGATCTGACCAAGATTATGTCTGGACTTCAAAAGAGACTGTGACATCTGAGTTTGTTTCGGCCTTTCTTCTCAGAGTAGTCAGATAGGAAACGCCGCCCTCATCTAGTTTAAAAAATATGATTGACGTGTGTGTTTGTACAAACCTACATACAGAAATAAAATCATTTATCATTTAAAATAGTTTTGTAGTTAAAGCTAACTTCCTATTGCTTTGCTTTTGTCTGTATAGGTAAGGGATTTTGAAGTCAAAATATTCTGATATTCTAAAGTTTTTCTTCGGAAACATTTTGACCATGTCCTTATACGCGAATGGTAAATCTTTATCTCTGTCCTATTTGAGTTGTTTGGTATATTAAACATTTCATTTAACCCTGGAGTAGGGGAGAGCGGGGTTAGAAGTGCCGATTTTGGAATGATCTCAAAAATGACGTAGAAAATGGGATATTGGAAAAGTTAAAATTAGGGTAGAATTTGTTAAATATATTCTATTTTATTATTCTGAAAGTCTTTTGGGTATATCTTCAAAAGCTTTTTATGTATACAGTTTTATACGCGGTAAGTTGGAAAATAACAACTTGCCCCACCATGGGGCAAGTTGTTAACGAGCTGGGGTAAGTTGTTACGAGGTTTATTGGGGGTAAAGTTGATAAAAAAGACATGGCTTGATTAGGTATTCATTTATTTATAGACTAATTAACATGTCTTAAGAGTAATAGGCAACTTTTTACGTAAATTTAACAAAAAACAAGTAATAAGGAACATTAAACAAAAAATTGAATTAACTTCTTATGTTTTAACATCTATAAATTGTACTTTCAGGTTAAACATTATCTTAATTTGACATTCATAGCTTATATTGTCATAATCAGCCTTTAGAGTTGAGGACATACATTAAGACCTTAGCATATAATCAGGCTTTCACCAATCTTTAGGATAATAATTAAGAACACTTAAAACAAATCATCACATGACGCATCTGAACTATAATTATTGCACACGTATGTTACCGAGTAAGAATTTTTCAGACATTTAGAATGGGCCCAGTTCTGTCATTCTTGGCACTGAACCCATTCTTCACCAGCACGAGAGTTGGAGTAGCTATCACAGCACATAAAACAATAAAACTCCAAACTATCTTCTTCGTCAGAACTTTCATTCTCACTTTGTAGAACTTGTCTTTTAACAGGTTTCCCTTTTCCCTTACCCTTGCCTGTCCACTTTCTTTTATCCTGTTGTTTTTCTTTGCTCTTATTCTTGCCCTGATCTTTAGACGGTTTCTCAATGGTTTTATTTTTCTTCTTGAATTGTTCTGCTCCTAAGGCTTCTTTCTCAGGCGTGTCTGTTAAAATTGTAGATTTTATAATGCGTCGTTTGCTGTTTCCAACTCTTGGTGGTGCCTTTGGAAAGGGTCTAACTATTTCTGGGGAGAAAACAACAGTTGGTTCTTCACGATTTCCAGCCCAAGGCGGCCCTGACTGATTCCAGATTTCCTCTTCAGTAATCGGAGCACTTTCAGAATAATTATTATTCGGAACATTTCTTCTGTTCTTGTCCTCCAGCATTCTCGAGTTATTATCTTCCGTATTCACATCACTGTTGCTCGGGACTACATCTCCTTTGGGTAATTGAGGTTCCTCCATTGCAGGCAAAGGGCGATCAGTGCCAAAGGAGGAACAAAGTCATCATCGGTGAATATGTTGGGATCATAAGGCCAAATGCCAGTCTTCCTGAATGAGCTCATTACATTGATGGGAGTTGCAACTAAAGCAGTGCATATTTGACGAATTCTGGTGATTATCGAGCAATAATAATACCGGATCTGAAGGAGTTGGTCTGGTGTGCTTTATACAATTCAATGGGGTAAGTTGTTCCGAAGTCAAAACATGCCCCAAAAACAGGGAACATCTAGCCCCTAATGACATGCTCCTACATAAAGGCAAATGTTAGGTTCAGTTATAAAATGAACTTAATTTTGACGTTAGAATATGATTACCAGATGTATTTTTACACAAACACATAAAAAACCTAAAAGCAAATTATCATAGTAATTGAAATAGACCAAAAACATTAAAAACGAAAATATTTACTCTCGTGGGTCAGAGGTATATGCACACATACTATGATTTCACAGGACGCCACTGGCGTTACTATGATAGCGGCCGTCGGTGCGCTGCTTCGTACCTTTTGACGACACACTTCGTGCATACATTTATCTACTTTCTTCTTAGAGCTATTTCGGTCGGAACAACTTACCCCGGTAACTTTTAACCCCGCTCTCCCTACTTATCATTGCCTGAGAGTCGAGCCGCCTGGAGTCGGTTTTATTTGGTTAGTTTGAAATTGCGAGAACGAATCGTGTTGTACGCACGGCGACATATCAAGCTATAGATTTCCAGTATAAGCTGACTTCTCATTGTACGAAAAGCCTAAAGGTAATACGAGGTTAGCTAAAACTGGAAACGTATAGCTTGTTAAGTCGTCGTGTGTACGTTCGTACCAACTCATGCTACCCCGCAACGCGTCAGAGGATGATCCCGCGCTCGGCTTACTCACACCGTTACTGAGATATTGACTATGCGATCGCCTGGGAGACGATAAATAGTATTAGAGGGTAAATTTTTGACTGAAGATTTGTAGGTGTTTTTTTTTGCATATCCTACATATTCGATAGTTCATACATTACAATTATACCTTCTATAAAAATCAGCATACACTGACTAAGAGTTATTTTGTACAGAAGATTTCCGTAGTCTGTGTCCGGGTGGGTCAAAAAGTCTGTATATACTAAGGTTAATTTATAATTTCGATCCAGCCTGTCCCTTGCTGCCCTCTCCCAGCGACGCCCTAAGCCGAGGCTCGTACCCCGCAGGGGGTGCCCTTAGCGTGTTGTCGCCTAGTTTGTAAGTTTTTAAACCCTGGCTGGGGGCCCTAATTTATTAAGGCAACCATAGGCATGTCCGGATAAGCAGCCGACAGCCTCATAGGTTGACTGCGAGAAGCCATTAAAAAGAAAAGGTTAATTTATGTACCAATCAGAGATTCTTTGAAAAAAGAACATAATTTCGATTTATTTTTTAAATCGCCTCGCAGGCGATCATTAGTAATAAATGGTGATAAAATAAGATTAGTATTCAAGGGTTGAAGTCTAAATGTAGGTAACACTATAAACTATCCGAAGCAGTATTAAAATTAAACCAAAACTGTTTTAAGTTTATTTTGTGCCTTTTTGAGGGTATCGTACGAAATTAAATAGCCTTTGTAATTGTGGTCGTTACGAGAAACATACGCTAGGAGGTAATTGCGAGCCTAGTTAAGTGGAGGAGACAACTGACTGTACATCTTTTAAGCATAAATCTTTTTAGCACTGATTTTAGCATGGCAAAAGGGCTCTATTCCCATCCAATACCAAGAGCTAATACCATTTGGTATTAGTTTATTTCCGAATTTATTTTCTATTCCCAACGAGTACCACATTTTAAAACCAATACCAAAACAAGTTTGAAGAAATCAGATACAGTCAGGTTCAGTAAAATTAAAACGCTTTGAGTGACGAACTAAGTTTCCGAAAACATAATAAATGTTCCCGAAAATCCTAACCCTAGACGGTCGACGTCAGTGGCATCCCGAGGTTCGGTTGGTTAGGTTCCTTTAAACCCTTTAGACAGAAATAGGAGTCCCGCGAAGCGGGGCTCCGTTGACCAGCTTATTAACCCTAACCCTATATTTAGATTACCCTAGATTTCGGTAAAACGCAATTTAAATAAAACGTTGTGTAGCTGAGTGTACAAAAAGTCACGCTTTGGTATTCGTTAGTAATAGATTTTTTATTTAAAAAAATGTGGTACTCGTTGGAAATAGAAAATAAATTCGGAAATAAACTAATACCAAATGGTATTAGCTCTTGGTATTGGATGAGAATAGATCGCAAAAGGAGTATGTAAGGATCGTAGCAGCGTCCCCCATGGGAAGAAAGTGTAACTTTATGTAGGTATGTATTTTTAGAATGATATTTTTTGGGCCAGATTTCCAAGGGTGTATGTACACCCTTGGAAATCTGGCCAATTGAACAAACAGCTTTTAATGTTAAAAGCTGTTTGTTCAATTTTCTTTACTTGGATGGAACACGTTATCTAGTTTCTTACCACGAAAACATGTTAAAACAAACATTTTTTTTTATAAGTATGTTAACTACGTTACTTTGATTAACTCATTGTCAGACTAGGTAATGTCTACCTTTTCATTACTTTACCACTTTTAACAAAGATACCCAGTAAATTGAAACTTCACTAAGGTTGAAATTATCTAACTGTCACATAGATAATAGGTAAAATTAATAAAAACCAAATAAAGAAAAACCTTACCTTGTTAAATAATTAAAACAAAAAAGAGCTGATGATCCTAAAACGGCTGAAGCGATTTTAATAAAACATATCTAAAAACCACCACTAAAAACCTGCTTTCAAATAAGAAAAACCGCGTCCAAATCGGTTTACCCGTTTAATAGCTACGGTGCCACATACAGACACACAGCGGTCAAACTTATAATACCCCTCTTTTTGCGCCAGGAGTTAGTTTAAAAATAGACCTTATCGATTGAGGACATGCCATTTAACGACTGACTATACTTATTGCACCGACAGTCTATTAGAATAGAATAGAATAGAATAGAACACTCTTTATTTTGTACGTACACCATACAAATTAGAGATATAAATGTAGAAATTTTACATAGGGTGACAGAAGGGGCGGTCTTATCGCTAAAAGCGATCTTTTACAGAACCTTTAGATGGATCTCTTTGGTTTATCGTTCGAATTATTCTACAAAATACTACAATTTTTGTCGGTTTCGTTCATTAATTCAAACGTTCATTATAGTCGTAGTAGTTCAGTTGTAACGTCATATTCTCCTTAACAAAATATGCAATACTTTTCATCGCAGCTTCTCGTTACCTTTTGTGTGTCGGTACAGTAATGACAGAAAATTGTTGCAGCCCTGTCTTTTGTACGCCAACTATTTCAATCAAGGGTCCCATCCTATGAGAATTAAAAAAAAACAGATACTCTTAACAATTCCTACCATTTTCTAAGAACATTGCGTTACTTATTAAAGTAAGTTGTTAGTAAGAAATACTGAATGAAATGTTTTGATGTAATTTTGTACTTAAGTGATTTGGAGAATTTACTTTGCTTTTTATAAATTAAAATGGTATGGAATTCGGCGTCGGCGCCTGTTTTTACGAAATATATATATAAAGTTCTTTGAAACTTCCAAGAACTTCAAAGACTTCATGAGCTGTTTCAAAGAAGCCAGTCACCTATTTTCTTAGATCACGATAACAATGAAAGTACGACGAATTTACAGTTTTTATTTTTCCTTTTAATTACAAACTGTGTACTTCCGTGGATCTCTCTAATGCTTGGATATATGGCCCTATAAACAAAAACGAATAGTTTTGCTTACCAATGGTAGCATTATTTATTGCCAAACTAGGCATATAAATAGATACTCGTGGGATTAAGTATGAAAAAATTGAACAAACAAAAAACAACAACAACGGAGAAGAGTAGTGGAGAGGAGAGGAGCGATGCGGGGTCGGAGTCCGATGCCGCGTCGGGCGCGAGGGGCTCTTTCAAGAGCCCGGAGCGCGTAGTGGTGGGGGCTGCTAGGAAGAGCTCAAAGTTCCTGAAGAAGCGCCCCAAACCAGGGGATGGCCAGGGGTCGTCCTCTGATGGCGGGAGGAAATCTGCTCACAGAAAACTAGCTCGGCAGGATGGGGTTCATGAGCGTAAAAATAGAGAGCTCAATACCGAGGAGGACAGCGAGCCGGGCCGAGCCAGTCCAGCCGAGCCGGCCGAAGCAGCCGAGACACTTGCCACGGAGGGCCATGACTCTGGAGGGGCCGGTCGCAGGACGGCACTCTCGGAGTTGTCGAGCGGGGGGGTGAACGCCGCTGGCGGCTCCAAGTTAGAGCGGGTGGCCAAATTTGAGGAGGCCGTGGTAGCTGCGATCAGGGGTGTGGCCTTGAAGAGGATTCAGTCCTCTAAAGACAAGGTCATACCCACTGCCACGGCCTCTATTATGGCGGCAGCGGAGGCCTTCCACCTTGGGCCTCCGTCGAATGAAATGTCCGAGATGCGGGCTGAGGTCGCCCGCTTGACAGCCGCTATGGAGCTTCTCCGTAAGGAGAACGAGGAGCTCCGAGCGGACTTGGCCGGCCTCCGGGCAGCCGGCCCCCGAGAAGTGCCACAGGCGGGGGCGCAGCATGGGCAGGGCCGGCCGGTGCCGGTGCCTGCAGAGGACCGGGTTCTGACCCTGGTGCGGCGGGAGCTGGCTGCCTTCCAGAGCCGATTTTCCGCTCTGGAGGCCGTTGTCCTGCGCCCCCCGCTAGCGGCGAGCCGGCAGGCATCGTTTGCCGCCGCTGCGGCCAAGCCAGTAACGGTAGGGCGGTCGAAAGGCGGGCCAGCACCAGATCTCGCGAAGCCGCCCCTGGCTAAGTCGGCACCGCCCAAGCCCAAGAAGGGTGGGGTGGCTACGCAGGCGGCGAGGGCCCCAGCCCCGGCGGCGAGATGGCCGCCCCCCCCGCCTCCTAAAGCTCCTCCGGCTCAAGGCGAATGGCAAGTAGCCGGAGAGAAGCGGAAGGCGGGTAAAGCATCGAGGGCGGCCAAAAGAAAGGAGAAGCGGCAGCGGCGCAAGGAGCGAAGCGTCGCGGCTAGGCTCCGCGCCCCGAAGTCCGCAGCTGTAGTGATAACACTACAGCCGGAAGCGGAGAAGAAGGGCGTGTCCTACCGCGACGTGCTCACCAAGGCGAGGGCGGCGGTGAACCTGCAGGAGATAGGCGTCACCAATGGCATCCGGGTGAGGGTCACTGCGACCGGGCCCGGATGCTGGAGGTGCCCCGTGCGGCGAGCGGCCCAACCGCTGACGCTCTGGCCGAAAGGCTCAGGGCGTCCCTAAATGCGGATGAGGCCCGAGTGTCCAGGCCCACCAAGTGCATCGACATGCGCATTCTGGGCCTGGACGACTGTGTGACGGAGGCTGAGGTGGTGGCCGCCGTCGTCAGGACTGGGGGGTGCTCTGCCGAGCAGGTGAGAGCGGGCCTCATTCGTCCTGACCACACGGGGATGCGAGCCGTGACGGTGAGCTGCCCCGTGTCGGCGGCCAGGAAAGTTGCCGGGGAGGGCCGAAGGCTCCTGGTGGGCTGGGTTTCTGCGCAGGTGAAACTACTGGAACCCAGACCTCTGAGGTGCTTCCGCTGCCAGGTGGGCAACCACGTGGGAGTGCAATGCACCTCGGAGGTAGACCGCAGCAATAACTGCTTCCGCTGCGGTCAGCCCGGTCACAAGGCCGGCTCGTGCAATGCCACGCCGCACTGCTTTTTATGTGCGGCAGCTGGCAAGCCGGCCGATCACCGGGCTGGGAGTAAGGCCTGCGCTCCACCAACCAAAGCCAGGGGCAGGGGCAAGCCCTCCGCCACCGCCGTCACCGCCGCACCCGCCGCCACTGCCGCCGCCGCTGCCGCCCCTACTGTCGTAGCTGCCGCAACCACCGTGGCAGGGGCCTCACAGGGGGCTCGGGAGGGGGCTGATATGGAGTGCCAATAATGGCCCCATTACGCCTCCTCCAGGCGAACATCAACCACTGCGCCGCTGCTCAGGATCTGTTGCTCCAGAGCATGGCGCAGTGGTCGATCAACATCGCCGTGGTCGCTGAGCCGTACTTTGTCCCGCCCAGGGATGACTGGGTGGAGGACCTGAGCGGCTCAGTGACCCTCATTTCGTCGGCCGCCGCCGGTACCCCGTCGCTTGAGGCAGTCAAGAGGGGACGGGGTTGCGTGGCAGCACGGTTCGGGGAGATTGTTGTGGTAGGGGTATACTTCTCCCCGGACCGAACTCTCGCCGAGTTCCACAACTCCCTTGCGGAGTTGAGAGTCGTCGTCGTCGGGTACCATACCCTGCCCGTGCTCGTACTCGGGGACTTCAATGCCAAGAACACGGCTTGGGGTTCCCGGTACACGGACACACGGGGCGGGATGGTGGAGGACTGGGCTCTGGAGACAGGCCTGGTCGTCCTAAATCGGGGTTCTGTCCCCACGTGTGTGCGGATGCGGGGGGAGTCAGTGGTGGACATCTCGTTCGCCAGCCCCGCTCTGTCACCGCGTGTCATTGACTGGCGCGTCATGGAGGGGGTGGAGACGTACTCCGACCACCGGTACATCCGGTTTGACGTCTCCGCCCAGACCTCGAGCGCGCTGGTCCGACAGGCCCCGAGTGGTCCGCGGTGGGCGCTGAAGAAGCTGGACCGGGAGCTCCTCCTGGAAGCCTCGATCGTGCAGGCCTGGGTGTCATCACCGGACAGGCCTGCAGACATCAACGTCGAGGCGGAGTGGTTCCGGGAGGCCATGTCCGAAGTGTGTGACATGGCAATGCCCCGGGTCCAGCCCGACGCGCCTGGCGCCAGGTGTACTGGTGGTCGCCGGAACTAACGTCTCTGCGCGAGGCGTGCGTTGCCGCGCGGCGCCTGTACACCAGGCACCGCAGGCTCCGTATCCGCCCTCCGGATACGGAAGCCATTCAGGCGGAGCTGTACGAGGGTTACAGAGTGGCGAAGATCGCCCTCCGAGCGGAGATCCTGCGGGCCAGGGGACTGGCCCGTGAGGAGTCGCTGGGGACTCTGAACAGGGACCCGTGGGGGCGCCCATATAAGGTGGTGCGGGAGAAACTCCGCCCATGGGCTCCCCCGCTGACTCAGAGTCTCCGGCCCCAGCTCGTGGAGGGCGTGGTGAGCGCTCTGTTCCCCTCGCGGGGGGAGCATACTCCCCCGCCCATGGCTCCGCCTCCTGCGGTGCCAACTGCGGACCACAGACCCGACGATGACGACGTTGCTCCTGAGGTGACCGAGGTAGAGTTGAGAGTGGCGGTACGTAGGCTGAGTGCCAAGAATACCGCCCCAGGACCCGACGGCTTACCTGGAAAAGCCTGGGTCCTGGCCTTGGAGGCTCTCGGGCCTCGACTAAGAGGGCTCCTAAGCGCATGCTTGGAGGAGGGCCAGTTCCCACTTCGTTGGAAGACGGGGAAACTGGTCCTCATTAAGAAACCGGGGCGCCCGGCGGACTCTCCGTCCGCTTACCGGCCCATCGTGCTGCTCGACGAGGTGGGCAAGCTCTTTGAAAGAGTCATTGCAGACCGCCTCGTCGGGCAGCTGGTGCGGGTGGGGCCGGATTTGGCGAAGAGCCAGTTTGGTTTCCGCAGGGGGCGCTCCACGGTGGATGCCATCATGCGCGTGCGAGCCCTCACGACGGGGGATGCTGTGACCCGGGGTGGGGTCGTCTTGGCGGTGTCTCTAGACATCGCCAATGCCTTCAATACCCTGCCCTGGAGTTGCATCCGGGAGGCATTCCGGTATCACCGGATGCCGACCTATCTCTGTCGTGTAGTCGAGGCCTATTTGGCGGATAGAGCAGTTATCTACCCCGGTCACCAGGGAGAATGGAACCGGCGAGAGATGTCGTGCGGTGTCCCACAGGGATCGGTCTTGGGGCCGCATCTGTGGGACATCGGGTACGACTGGGTGCTGCGCGCCGACCTCCCTAGTGGCGTCAGCGTGGTGTGCTACGCTGACGACACGCTGGTCCTGGCGCAGGGGAGGTCACACCAGGCGGCGGCCGAACTGATGACACGCGGGGTTGCGACAGTCGTCGAGAGGATCCGGCAGCTGGGACTCGAGGTGGCCTTGCACAAGTCCGAGGCCATGTGTTTTCATGGTCCTCGGAACGCGCCATTGTCGGGTTCCCAAATAACGGTAGGAGGGGTTCACATCGGCGTCGAGTCGACGACGAAGTACCTGGGACTCGTCCTCGACAGCCGGTGGAACTTCGTCGAGCACTTCCGACGTTTGGCTCCCAGACTGCAGCGGGCCGGGGCTGCTTTGAAGCGGCTCTTGCCCAATCTGGGGGGGCCAAACGCCTCCTGCCGGAGGCTCTACGCGGGGGTCGTGCGGTCCATGGCCCTTTACGGGGCACCGGTGTGGGCGCGGTCGCTAAGGCTCCGGCCAGCCCGCCGGTTGAAAGCGTCCCAAAGGGTCATGGCCATCCGGATGGTACGGGGATACCGCACGGTCTCCTGCGAGGCGGCGAGCCTCCTTGCCGGATTGCCGCCGTGGGATCTGGAGGCAAAGGTCCTCGCGCACGTTTGGGAGTGGCGCGAGGAGGCGAAACGCCGGGGCGTAACTCCGCTGCCGCGAGAAATCACGGCACAGCGGACAGAGCTCTGGCGGGATCTCATGGCGGCATGGAGAGTGCGACTGTCGCAACCCAGCGCAGGGCACGCCACAATTGCGGCGGTAAGACCCCTCTTTGAGGAGTGGCTTGAGAGGCGCCACGGCGTCCTCACCTTCCGCCTGACGCAGGTCCTCACCGGACATGGCTGTTTCGGGAGGTTCCTGTTTCGGATAAGGCGGGAGGAAACGCCCGGGTGTTACCATTGTGTGGATCGACCGGAGGACACGGTGGAGCATACGGTGGAGGTCTGCGCGGCTTGGGCGGAGCACCGCCGTGTCCTCGTGGCGGCGATCGGCGGCGGCGACCTCTCGCGTCCGGCCCTGGTTCAGGCCATGGTACGGAGCGAGAGGGAATGGGAAGCCGTCACCTCCTTCTGCGAAGCAGTAATGCTCGCGAAGGAGGAGGCGGAGCGCGAGAGGGAGAGGCAATCTCTACGCCCTCGCGCCCCTAGCCGCCGCAGGAGGAGGAGACACCCTGGGCGTCGGGAGTCGATTGCCGACTCCCGGCCACCGTAGGCGCGGGCTTGCGGACGGCGAGCAATGGGCAGCTCGCCGTCCGGTAAGGACCAGGCCCGGGTCGACGGCGCGTCGTGTTCCACGCGCGCCTCAAAGAGATATCAGCACCATTGACCATTGACGGGGTCCGATAGGACCGATGCCTGCCGGGGTCGCGGATTGTTCGAAAGAGTTACCGTGGCCCTGGCGCACAGGCAACTGAAGGAACACGGGTGGGTTTTAGTCAGTAAGAGTCTGACACGCCCTTCCGCTCCGCCCAGAGCGGGAGAGGTCATTTGATGATTTCCCACCCAAAAAAAAAAAAAAAAAAAAAAAAAAAGGCATATAAATAGATTCGTAAGCAAATTTTACCCGTGATAGCTACTTCCATATAGAAGGGTCTACTATGCAAAGCTATGAGGTCATTGCTTCATTATTGGTAAAGATACAAGAGTCTTAATTTTAACCAATAACTATCCGTAAACTATAAGAATAGGCCATTGATAAACAAAACTTCTTGAATGAACTAAACTTGAATGAACTATGGCTTAACACAGAGTACCATATTAACATTAGAGAGGTCATTAATTAATTTACTTGTAATAACCGTTGTTAAAATCTCATTTTTCAGATCCGGATTTAAGTGACCCGTATAAGCAGTGATGTAGCACAACTGGATGTGTCTAAGAACTATTATTTTCAACACTACTTCGCTAGACTATGTTTTCTACATTTCTGGATATATATCTTCATTTTTGGAAAAGCTAGTGGCGGAAAATGGGTAGTTGCACCTTATGGACGCATCAATTTGGTTTTTAATTAGTTGTTAGCAAATCATTTTAATCAGACAACCAAAGTTGTTGATATAGCTCACAGAATAAGCAAGCTGAAGTGGCAGTGGGCCGGCCATATTAGCCGTAGAACCAATGACCGTTGGGATAGACGTGTTCTTGAGTGGAGACCGCGAATCGGCAAACGTAAGGTAGGGCGCCCTCGGGCTAGGTGGAGCGACAATCTTCGCAGGGTGGCTGGTAGCTGCGAAGCAGTAATGCTCGCGAAGGAGGAGGCGGAGCGCGAGAGGGAGAGGCAATCTCTACGCCCTCGCGCCCCTAGCCGCCGCAGGAGGAGGAGACACCCTGGGCGTCGGGAGTCGATTGCCGACTCCCGGCCACCGTAGGCGCGGGCTTGCGGACGGCGAGCAATGGGCAGCTCGCCGTCCGGTAAGGACCAGGCCCGGGTCGACGGCGCGTCGTGTTCCACGCGCGCCTCAAAGAGATGTCAGCACCATTGACGGGGTCCGATAGGACCGATGCCTGCCGGGGTCGCGGATTGTTCGAAAGAGTTACCGTGGCCCTGGCGCACAGGCAACTGAAGGAACACGGGTGGGTTTTAGTCAGTAAGAGTCTGACACGCCCTTCCGCTCCGCCCAGAGCGGGAGACGTCATTTGATGATTTCCCACCCAAAAAAAAAAAAAAAAAAAAAGGTTGGCTGGTAGCAGCTGGATGAGAGTTGCCGAGAATCGAGCTAAATGGCGTGTAATTAGAGAGACCTATGTCCAGCAGTGGATTGCTGTAGGCTGATGATGACATGATGATGACAAATTATTTTACAAAACAATTTTTATCGGATTTTTGGAGTTGGAGAAAATCATCCATATAAAAATACTCTAATCTTTAGAAAGACGTCCTATTTGATTTATTTTTCTGTTTTCACTTTAGTTGCACACCCACCGCCGGACAAATGGGGTAGTTGCATAACAAATTAACAATGGCAGTGCCTTCTTAACAGTTCATCAACTTTATTGCGTGATTCACGTTATCGAACCAACGCATTTTTCAAACATATGAAGCAATAGATATGCAATTTCTTTCAAAATCTTTCGGTTTGTGATTATTGAAAGTGTGTTACACAATAATTAGGGTGCTGATCTACCTCATCTTGAATTCATCGGCTGTTCGAACCAATTTTTTGATAGCTCTTCAATTTCTATTCCAATCTACGTTACCCAAAACATGGGCGTTACTTCCGTGCTTAACCTCCATAAATTAGTTAAAAAACAAATCGTGCCATTGAATACATAAACTCTAATGTTTTGATGTTCAGTTATGTCAGTTTGTATCACCGAACTGGTTATTATATTGTTAAATGTATGCTTAAATTGTTTTTGATGAGCTGCGGGTAGTATTGCGTTTATTAATGGGTATTATCGCATATTAGGGCGCGGTTTTATGCTAATAGAATTGGTAGGTCGTGTGTGGTCTTGCATAGTTATAGATCAACTATTTCCTTTTAACCCAACAAAATATCAGAAGAGGTATTCTGTAAAAATCTCGCCGTTAAGGTGAATCCTCAACTGTAGCCCGCCAAATGAAAAAAATCTTTGGTTTTTTGCAAATTGCAGCTCTGTTTTACGTTATTTGTTGATCAATATGCGATTCGCGACTGTAGGATTGATATATTTACTGAATAATAATAATTAATTTCATATCAATCGTCAAACTTTGGAAATTTGTTCCACCTAAGAATGTTCATAATAATGAAATATTCTGAAAAATTCTTAGGTGGAACAAATTCCACATTTCACTAGCTATGTTATAAACCCCGTAACTGCCCCGTTGGTCTCGTCGTTGCAACCGCGACTGCTGAGCGTGGGGTCCTGGGTTCGATTCCCAGGTCGGACAAAGTATATTTGGGTTTTTCCATTAGGAATTTCTTAGTAACAGCCCGGAGTTTGGAAGTTGGCGGCGTGATACCCTCGAAAATCACGTTACGCCATTGGTCCTGCGCCTGATCTCTCTCCGGTCGTGTCAGATTGTCACTCCATCGGACTATGAAAATGAGGGAAGAGAAAATGCACCTGTGTCTGCGCACACACTTGTGCACTATAATATCTCCCGCGCCGAAGTCTAGTTTCCGTTAAGATTGGCCGCCGTTGCCGAAATACGGTCTGGAGGACTATATATTCGTATATATATAAGCCCCATAAGTAATAAGTGACTTGTTAAAACAATTCAGACCACGGGTTTCTGCGTGCACATCCTTCTACATCGTTCTCACATGTATAATTTCGACTTGCATGAAGTAACCATTATTTTGTAACAATATTTTGTCCATGAAGTTTCTTGCCCGTTCTTCTCCATAAGAACTTACTACGCTTTGTAACGAGCAACTAGCTTCATCTTACTGACTTACCTTGACAAATCAAAAGTGTCTGTAATTGGTTTAATTGAAATAATTGCTTTGAGTTTGAGTTTATTTTTTAGCAGGAATAGTCAGATTTAATCCAGGGATCAAACCCAGCTACTAATTTTATAGTGAATCCCGCGGACCAAGATCATTATAAAATTTTAATTAAGTTGTGAATAAACTGCACCTGCGTCTATTCCCACTGAGAAACAAAGTTATGATTTGGTGAACAAAAAACGGATACAATCATGCCCCTTTTCATTGAGTAAGCATCACTTAAAAACTAAAGCGTTTTAATACTTTTAATGTTCCATTTATTCAAACTAGCAGCTGGATCCAACGTTCTCACGCAATAATGCCAAAATACTGTCGTAAAAACGTTCCAAAATCGATCGTAAAAATCGCAAAATCATCTTAAAAATTCATCGATCGATCACAATGGGACATTACCTTTTTATTGCCACTAATGAATATCTTTTTAGAACGCACCCTTTACAATACCTCCACACTATATCAAATAATAAAGTTTTAAATTCTAGAACATAAAAATTTGTAAACTGCGTTTTGTACTTTTTTTGTTGTCTTTTTATTATTTAAAAGAACGAGGGGTGTCAAAAAATGTTTGTCATTCTGTTTGAACTTGCCCCCTTTTCGGTTGCGACAACCCTTGATTTTGACACGGTTAACCGGTAAATGCTGGGTGTGCAAAAAATGACCCGATATTTTTATTTCCGACATTTTTTTTGTATAAAAATTGAACTTTATTTTTTTAACCTTAAGAACTATACTTATTACCATTGTTAACCCCGCAATGACATTTTAAGATGAAGTAGGTCATAATTGGGATCACAATGCGAATTAAACCGTGGCTAATAGGTAGAAAGTGTAACATTGGTGTATAGTATTTTGACTTACATTGTAAATTAATTTCAAGGGTTACAGTAATTTTTTTACCAACTATTATTTTGTTGACTTAAAATGTAGCGTGCCCATATCACTTATACTGTGACATGCGTGTCAAACAGATATAAAACAGAGGTGCCTAAAGCGTGGAGTACCGTTTTTTTTTTCTATGGCCATAATCAGGTCACGCAACGTTTAGTGATCTGTTATGCAGTGCTTATAGATTTCTTTGTCCAATACAAATGAATATATTAGTAGTGTGAGCGACAAAATGTTGTTAAAACAAAAACCATTTATTTGCACCCACAATTATTTCAGTGTTAAAGTTTTCATTGAGTAAAACAATATCAAAAAGGACGTCCATCTAGAGCAACGTAATTTACTTGCTCATAATAAAACACCCTGCAAAAACACATTAAAACAAAATTAACACCACACACAATAACCTCATTTCAATACAAAATACGACAATTAGCTGTCATCACCAATCAGCGAACAAGCATTTAATCAATCCGTGCTCACAATTACAATATTCATAACGTTGTATTCAGAAGGTAATTTGAATGCAAAACTGATAATTAACGCATTACCATCCAAATAACGGGGACAAAAGGTGTGCTTCGAGTTTGAATTGGGTTACCGTGAGTGTACCGGCAGTGGAGGGTTGGATGTGTGATAGGAGATAGTGCAACATTTTCAATCTTCGTGATCGCTTTAAATAAACCTAGAACAAATTGATTGATAAAAAGACAAACAGAATGAAACGTTTTTTTTTTTACTAACAACTAAATAAGTATGTACAAAAATAAAAAAATATGTGTTTTGTACATTTTTGTAAAGATCAATATGAAAATAATAATACTAATTTAATAAAAATATTTTTTTATAAAAAAAAAACACATTTAAGGTTCACAAAAACAATTTTCCAAGTAAAACTAGAACATTTCAGAACTAAGTGTATCGTAGGTATCTGTACTAATGAAAAAAACATTGTATCACAAACACCAGCGCCTTCCAAACTAGGTGACATTAAAAAACATCGTAGAAAATATTGCTACTTGCCATTCAGCAATTAAAGTAACCCTATTTCTTCAATGTGATTATGTTCTGGTTGTGTATGTGATTTCTGCGTTCCTAGGTCATCGCTTGTCCATTATTGTTGTATTAATCAATATTTTGTCACTGTCATGAGAAATCCCAACTGGAATCAGATAATAAAAATATGATGACAACTGGAAAAATTTTGGACTTCTTTGCGAATATTTAAGAGTTCACTAATGCTCAGTTGCTATAAACAAAAACGATTTTTTTTTTCTTACCAATGTTAACATTTTTATTGCCAAACTGCCCATATAAATAGATTCGTAAGCTAATTTTACCTTTGATAGCTACTTCCTTATATATGGGAGGTGCTAATATGCAAAGCTATGAGGGCATTGCTTTATTTTTGGTAAAGATACTTGAATCTTAATTTTAACCAATAACGGTCCGTAAAATACAGAAATCGGCCATCGGCTAAACAACATCCACCAACACAAAACTCGCATGACATCATATTGCATAACCATTACCAACCCACTCGTCCACACTGAAGTGTCTTGATTACCCTATTTATTCTATTAAGTTGGTAATTGTTGAGTGAATGAGTTGCGTTGAATCTCGTCCGTAGCGACTATTAGAGCTTTTGTATCCCTTTGTGAACATTGTGGCAAAGTGAATATGTTTTGTGAAATGATGTAGCGAGATTAGGGTTAGAGTTTTGGGTAAGACAATGGAAATGAGTTTGGTTGGGTGTTTGTTTCAGAATTGTATGTTTCAGTGGAAGTATCAACGTTTAATGCAAAGTTAAAAAAATAAGCTTGAGCTCCTTAAGTTCTGAGGTGAGTTACACGATTACTGACAAATGCATGCACTGACTGGACAGGTTTACTCAAATCTGTGTGGTTCTAGCCTCAAAAAGACATCTCAAATATTACCTGCATGGTCCTCATGTAGCCTGACCAAGATCATGTCTGTACTTTAAAAGGGACTGTGATAAATGATAAATGATTTTATTTCTGTAAGTAGGTTTGAACAAACACTTTTACACGTCAATCATATTTTAAAAACTAGATGAGGTCGGCGTTTCCTATCTGACTACTCTGAGAAGAAAGGCCGAAACAAACTCAGAGGTCACAGTCTCTTTTAAAGTTCAGACATAATCTTGGTCAGATCATGTGAAGACCATGTAGATTTGTGTCTGAGATGGTCTTTTGAGGAAAAACCACACAGATTGAGTGGACCTGTCCAGTCAGTGCACGCATTTGTCAGTAATCGTGTAGCTCAACTCAGAACTTAAGGAGCTCAACGATTCGACGAACAATACCAAAGAAAAGACATTTGGGTAGGCCACAAAAATAACTCAAACTGCCAGACCATGATTAAAATTAACTGAGGAGAGAAAAAAAAAGCAACAATGACCCACATAGTCTTCACATTCACAATATTAAAGTAATAATCAATGTAGCCTGAATGCTACTCACATCCACAGACAGTTTACTCTTTAAAAGTCATCAAAAATACCATAAGTTATTATATAAGGACATCATGAATTCTAAAACACTCATTCACAGTATAAAATGGATTGTTGTTTGGGGGTACATTGAAGTGGCTTAGTTAATCCCAAGCCTTTTTGTCATCCAAGTAATCTTTAACTTTATAGAAACCTTTTTGACAGAGTTTCTGTTTAATAAATGATTTAAATTTATTGAGGCTCAGTTCTTTAACAAGACTTGGGAGTTTGTTGTAAAAACGTATACTTTGGCACTTAAATGAATTACTAATTTTTTGGAGCCTAGTCGAGGGCACAAGAAGTAAATCTTTGTTTCTAGTATTAATGTTATGCACGTCGCTGTGTTTGGAATATAGGTTAATATTCTTTTTTACATAAATCAGGTTCTCATATACATATTGAGATGCGACTGTCATTATGTTTATTTCCTTAAATTTATCCCTCAGTGAATGCCTACAACTAAGGTTATAAATTGCTCGAATGGCTCGTTTCTGCAGCACAAATATAGCCTGAATGTCGGCTGCATTTCCCCACAGCAAAATGCCGTACGACATTACACTATGGAAATAACTAAAATATACTAATCGAGCTGTTTCGACATCAGTCAAATGACGGATTTTATAGACCGCGTAGGCTGCAGAGCTTAGCCGCTTCGACAATTTGGTTATATGTGGGCCCCACTGTAGCTTCGAGTCCAAAGTAATACCTAAGAACACAGTGTTGTCCACGAGATCCAATTCCGCCCCATTAACTAATACATTGGTTTTCACCTGCTTAACGTTAGGTGTCAGAAATCTAATACATTTAGTCTTTTTCTCGTTTAAAAGTAAATTATTAACACTAAACCAATGTACTATTTTAGCGATAGCATTATTTACATCATCAGTAATTATCTGTTGTCGTTTAAGCTTAAATAAAAGTGATGTGTCATCTGCAAATAACACTATTTCATGACTATTCTTTACAAGGGAAGGTAGATCATTAATATATACGAGAAATAAAAAAGGGCCAAGAATTGAGCCCTGCGGAACTCCCATAGTGACAATAGAACCCGGGGATCGCTTGCCGTTAACGTCCACTCTTTGGATCCTATTATCCAAATAAGAGATAAGAAGATCCAAAGTAGTGTTTCTAATACCATAGTGATGCAATTTCCTGACCAATGTATCATGAGAAACACAATCGAAAGCCTTAGACAAGTCACAAAAAATACCTAGGGCATCATGCGACTTTTCCCAGGCCACAAAGATATGTGCAAGAAGCTCAACGCCAGCGTCGGTAGTAGAGCGACCCCTTGTGAAACCGAATTGTTTACTGTTTAATAATTTAAATTTAATAAAATGTCTTTGCAATTGATCTAGCATCAATTTTTCAAATATTTTACTGAAGGTGGGTAGCACAGAAATCGGTCTAAAGTTCGTGGGGTCTGATGTGCTGCCCGATTTAAACAAAGGTATTATTTTACTACTCTTCATTAAGACAGGAATTACACCACAGTCAATACATTTATTAAAAATTATTGCCAATTCAGGCGCTACAGTGTTGATGATACATTTTGTAACCTCTACGGAATTTCCCCACAGATCAGCAGTTTTTTTAACATTAAGTGTATTGAAAGTTTTAATAATATCTCGAGCACTAACATAGTCGAAATTAAATACATGGTTACAAATATCAACATTTTCTTTCAATAGGGACTCGGCAACAGTGGGTGAAGAAATTAAAGTTTTTGTTGTTGAGACTGGAATATCGGCAAAGAAATTTTCAAAAACTGAGGCAACTTCTAAATCTTTTTGAATAACTTTATTATTAATATTAAGGCTGTAGTCACTACTACGCTTTTTGACTCTTCCAGTCTCATTGTTTATAATTTCCCAAGTCGTTTTTATTTTATTTTGACTGTTTTTAATCTTGGAGCTTAAATACCGACACTTAGCTTCGCTACAAACTTGTTTAAATAATTTGGAATAGTTCTTAACATATTGATAAAATTCTTTACTTTTATTATAATTTCTTTCTTCATATAGTTCAAAAAGTTTGATTCTACTATTAAATATCCCTTTAGTTGCCCATTCACTGAAGGTTGCAGATCCATTAACTGAGATCTGCTTGGGTATAAATGTTGAATTAAATTCTGTACAATACATGGCAAAGAAAGAATTGTACAGTTCATTGGGATCATCACTGTAAGGCAAGTAAGGTAATTTACTACTAAGTTTATTTTTAAAGTTCTCCAAGCGACCTGCAGTTTTTGGCACTACAGTGATATCTTTCTTAGCCACTTTTTTATTTTGCTTACTAAATGTAATCAGTTGTCCGCAGTGGTCAGAATCCAGTTGGCTTATAATTTTTTTATTAATAGGTAAAATGTCAGTAAATATATTATCTAAACATGTAGCTGAGGTAGCAGTTATTCTAGTAGGCTCCAAAAATAAATGATTAAGATTATATGACTGAAATAAATTTTAAATTTTTAGGCCCATCAATGAGTCCTCTAATAAATTGACATTAAAATCACCGCATACAATTATATTCTTTCCTAATTTACCAAGTTTTTGTAACACATCATCCATGATACTCTCAAAGCAATCATAAATCGATGATGGAGGCCGGTACACGCTCAATATAACCTCCTGTGACCTCTGAGGTTGTTCTTCTCAGAGTAGTAGAGAGTCAGATAGGAAACATAGAAATCGCCTAGTTTTAAAATATAATTTAATTTTGACGTATAAAAGTGCTTTTTTAAACCAATTTAGAGAAATTAATATCATACATCATTATTACGTGTGGTTTGAGTTTCGCCTGTCCCAGGTTGTTTTCTGTCATCATTTTTTTTGCTGTTTCTACTATATTCTTCTATGTTAACTCCAATAGCTTAATTAGAACGACGTTAGTCTGGATATTTATAAAAATATGAATTCTGAATATACTAATAATCTTTTTACCTGAATTAACATAACTTGTTTCAAAACTGCATGACAGAACATCCTCAATATTCTTAGCAATATTTTCCCAGAAATCCCTTGAGAGAGACTAGAAACGAAAACTTTTTAGCAATTTCACCCTAACCTGTGAACTTTCGCAATAAAACGTTCAACGAAGAAATAAAAAGTCAACGTCATCATTACCGTTCAAATTTTACAAAAAATATATAAAAAAGGTAGTTCCCACGACACACGGTAATCATTCCAATCAATAAAAACACAAAATACTTTGACATTTAATGACAAACTTACCCATTGATCAAAAAGGAAATAAATAATAGCACACCCGATATTTACGAGTTCAAACCCTTAGCAAAAAATAGACGCATAGACAGTTTGGGGGAAAAATAAGAAAAAAAAAACTGTAACCGCGGAATCGAAAATTATTGTGATCTTTTTTGTGTTTTTATCAAAAGTTTGGCTTACATGGTGTCGTTTTGGTGTCGCATGGTGTGTTTTTATTATCTTTTCGCATCTTTATCATCGTCATCCACAGCCAGACTTCAGCGATTGCTAAGCCTAGGCCTCTCTTTTCAGGTGCCAGTCCATAAGCTCCTGGTCCAGCCTCATCCAGGTTCTACCCGCGATGATAGAAATGTCGTCCACCCATCTCGCCGCCGGACGACCGACACTTCATCTTAGTCTTTGGATGACACTCGGTCACTGCCTTACTCGACCTGTCATCACTGCGCCTTGTCAAGTGTCCTGCCGAACTCTATTTGGGTTCCATAACTCGTTTTCCGATATCGAAAACTTTTCGCACCTTACATAATATTATGTACCTATATACTTAGATCAAAGACACACATTTATGCAGTAACACAGACTGTTATAGATTATCTCTTAATCGCCAAAAAAGCGTTTCTGTTTTGTTTTTAAACTATCGTCAAAACCGCTTTAGAATAAAATATTTTATGGTTTTTACTACTTAATACTTTCTGACATCGCTGAAGGAAAATATCGTGAGGAAACCTAGACTAGAAGTCTGAAATCCCCAACCCATCTTGAGCAAGCATCGTAATCAATGCTCGTGCCTTCTGTGTATGAGAAGAGGCCTTTGACCTGCAGTGGGACAATAATAGGCTGGTATTATTAATGAGCATGATGTTATTTATTGTACTCCATGTAATTCATCTTTTATATTGTCGCAGGGTCTTCATGGACCCTCGTGTTTAGCGCCGGGTTAGACGCAAAAAATACAAAAAATCGTTTATTTCGTTACAATTTGACCCCTCAACTGCAGTTAAGCGTCAGAGCATGTCTTGTTATGACTATATGATTATTGTGTTTCGATAGATTTCAATTATTTTAATGTTGTCTTTAGTGCAACATGTTGTGTCATGTGTTGCATATATTTAGTAATCAAAAAATCTAAATCAAAATATTTTATAAATTTCAAATAAACCTACATGGGCACTTATGAAACGTCAGAAGCTAGGTGCACGGTTCCAATTGGTCGTTTCATAATAACGTTGGTACTGTAAGGTGATACGCATGATGACAAATCAAGCTATACATTTCCAGTATAAGCTGACTTCTCACTGTACGAAAAGCCTATACAATGCGAGGTCAGCTAAAACTGGAAATGTATACCTTGACGTATCATCGTCTGTACTTGCACTTTGTTATTTTAAGTTACGAAAATAAATTAATTACTACTCGGTAAGTAATTTGACAACCAACTTAAATTCTTCTTTGACAGTTGTATAAAAAGGCTATAACACGTCCAATTGACGTAAATTGTTTTACTTAACAAATACTTTTACTGACTGTATTAATTGTTCACATTTAAATAAATGTTTCAGCATTCAGATGTAAAAGAAATTCACAGTGCGTATTTTTTAACCCCCGACGCAAAAACATCTGTGTTATAAGTTTGACCGCAATGTGTGTGTGTCTGTCTGTGGCACCGTAGCTCTTAAACGGGTGAATCGATTTGGATGCGATTTTTTTTATTTGAAAGCAGGTTTTCTAGTGGTGGTTCTTAGATATGTTTCATCGAAGTCGGTTCAGCAGTTTCAAGGTCATCAGCTCTTTTATGTGTCGGGGTTTTTAATTTTACCTATTATTTAAGTATTTATTGTTCCGTCGGTGTCAATTATAAAGTTGTTTATATTTGTCTTCTACAGATTAAATACGTATATTATGCGTCTGATAAAAAATATACCCATTTAAACATAACATAACATGACGCCAGTAATCCCCGAAGGGTTAGGCAGAGGTGTGCCCATCTAATTGAGCTCCTTAAGTTTTGAGTTGAGCTGCACGATTACTGACAAATGCATGCACTGACTGGACAGGTCCACTCAATCTGTGTGGTTTTTCCTCCGAAGACCATTTCAGACACAAATCTACATGGTCTTCACATGATCTGACCAAGATTATGTCTGGACTTTAAAAGAGACTGTGACCTCTGAGTTTGTTTCGGCCTTTCTTCTCAGAGTAGTCAAATAGGAAACGCCGACCTCATCAAGTTTTAAAAGTTGATTGACATGTAAAAGTGTTTGTACAATCCTACTTACAGAAATAAAATCATTTCTCATTTATCAATTCTCACATAAATTAATTTGTATTGATAAATGTTCACATTGTCTGGTCATTACAAATAATGCGTATCTGCTCGGTCCAGATGGACAACAAAGAAAGGCAAGTCTTAGAAGTAGTTAAAATAATAAGTGGCACAAGTGAACACAGTTACAGTTAATCTGAACTATGATAAATGACGATCCTACGCTCTTGATTTAACTTTAATATACAGGTTGGGTGGAAAGTTACATTATTAATTTATACAGCCAAGTGTTAAAAATAGTAGACACGGCTACATATCAAGATATACATTTCCAGTATAAGCTGACCTCTCATTTTACGGAAATCCTATACAATGCGTGATCAGCTTATACTGGAAATGTATAGCTTGATATGTAGCCGTGTGTACTAGAATTATTAAAAACAGGGGTACCTTTTTGCTGAGTCTATATTGCGGTGTTGCCCTATTACAGGTCTTAGGGCTCCGTTTCTTTCACCTTTTTTTGTTTTTGGTTGGGAAGTCGTCAAATGACCTCTCCCGCTCTGGGCGGAGCGGAAGGGCGTGTCAGACTCTTACTGACTAAAACCTACCCGTGTTCCTTCAGTTGCCTGTGCGCCAGGGCCTCGGTAACTCTTTCGAATAATCCGCGACCCCGGCAGGCATCGGCCCTATCGGACCCCGTCAATGGTGCTGACACCTCTTTGAGGCGCGCGTGGAACATCACGCGCCGTCGACCCGGGCCTGGTCCTTACCGGACGGCGAGCTGCCCATTGCTCGCCGTCCGCAAGCCCGCGCCTACGGTGGCCGGGAGTCGGCGATCGACTCCCGACGCCCAGGGTGGGAGGGAGGACTCCCTCACGCGTTCCGCCTCCTCCTTCGCGAGCATTACTGCTTCGTAGAAGGAGGTGACGGCTTCCCATTCCCTCTCGCTCCGTACCATGGTCTGAACCAGGGCCGGACGCGAGAGATCACCGCGACGATCCTACAGATCACAATTTTTCTTTTTTGTGGTCTCATATTCAAAAGGTGCCAACGGAACCCTATTGCTCAGTCTCCGCTGTCCGTCCGTCCGTCCATCCGTCTGTCACAGGGCTATATCTACTGAACCATAACAAGTAGACACTTGAAATTTCAACAGTGTATACTACTATTAATAGCCGCTATAACAGCAAATAATAAAAATAAAATAAAGTAAAAAATTAAAGGGATCCCCATACAAGATACGAGTTTTTTGGCGTTTTTTCCTCGATCTTAATAATGGCAATACATATAAACGTTTAACTAATAAAATATTAATGTTAAATATTATACATTATACCATTCGTATGAGAGTCCGACTCGCAATTGGCCACTTTTTTAAACTCTTGTAAGTAGTATTCTACTGGGTATTCTGCCATCTCCTCCCGGATTGTCACGTTATTGTTTTGGACAATAATTATGATCTCAATGTTGATGCACATGTGGCCAGCTTAGCTAAGACAGGGACGGAAAGACGAATAAAAAACGAGGAATTATGCGGCGTATCTACAATTAAATAACGAGTTTAATAAATTAATTATTGTTTAATAAGAGGATGGTACTGTTTCTTCCCTTCTTTTCAAAAAGTTCTAAAAGCAAATGGTCCTCATAGCAAAACGACCTATAGTCAAAACGGCACTTTATCAAAATGTCCTGTTTTATAGCAAATTGTCCAACGAGTAGTTTGCTCTATTAGCAAAACGCCCTGTTTGTAAAGTACAGTAGCTTATGCTGAAAAATCAGTATTTTTTTTGTAGTCAAGGTTCATTGAATACTTTATTTGAAACTACTACCTTTCAAATAAATTCTTTTTTTGAAATGAAAAGATAAAAAATAATACTCTTACTCACCATGGTCATTCTGCTTCGGTTATGTTCCATATTAAATTACAGATGAGCCGTACTGCGGTACGTTGCACATCTGCAGCTGTACGCATTTAAGGGTTAATATCCTCCTGAAACTTCACCATAACTTTAACCTCACCCTGTATATTAACAGGCGTGACCACACGACTGTACTACAGATTATGTGCGTAGCATCGCACTGCGCACAGATTGCACTAAACAATTATGTTTATGACTGTAGTTGTACTTGTGTGCATACGAGTACTGTTGATGAGAGTAGAAATAACCTAGTATGTATTACTTTTGGTTATTTAGTTTAATTTTGATCATTTAGCTCCCTTCAAAATGGTTGAGCTGAATGGTGCTAATCCATGCGTCATGTTCGTGAATGGGCGCCGTCAATAGGGACTGGTCATCTCTTAGCTGCCACGGCTTATTTTAATTTAATTTATTATTTGAATTGTTTTCGTCTTTTTATTTCGGACGCTTTTAACGTTCTGCATCGTTCTGACATGCATAATTTGAACATGAATGATGTAAACAATATTTTGTACCCATATTTTGATTTAAAAGACTGTCCGTGGAGTTTCTAGCCCGTTCGTCTCCATAGGCACCTACTACGCTTTGGAATGGGCAACTAGCTTCATCTTTCTGACTGACCGACCCCTTGAGAATTCAAAAGTGCCTGTAATTGATTTATTTGAAATAAATGCTTTGAGTTTGAGGTTTTGCTAGCTGACATATGGCAAATCTTGTGTTTCGTAATGTTAATTACTTTGCACACAATAGACTATTTGACTGTATCTTTTTTTTTTTGATTTTTCGTAACCTAGAAAAATATTTAGCAACAGTAAAAAAGAAATTGTTAAAATATCTCAAAAAATCGCGAAGGTCTGTGCGTTTTAAAGTAGATGCTAGACAGAGACAAAATTATTAGCATCTGACGTCACAATACAGAATCGCCATAGTAACTTCGCGCCATTCAATACAATGATCGTTTTGCTTGACATGGATAGACGAATAATTTCAAAAGTGCCAACTTCTCCATTTTTCCACAGGTGTTATATTTTTTTTTGCAAAGCATCTTTTCTCTTTCTCTTTCTCTTTCTCTCATCTTTAACTTAATTATTTGAATACTTAAACGAAACTTAAACAAGAAATTCTAATTTTAAATCACCTAGAATTTTTTTTTTGTGAAAAAAAAGTGAAAAATATGTTCTAGGTGATTAAGGTTAAATTTAGAACCTCAGTATTGTCATCGATGACATTTCAATTACAATTTAATAATGTTATTCAGACAATGATTGTTGGAATAAATGGTGAGATACAAAGTATACAAAGTTCAAGTTGAAACCTTTTAAATACAGATGAATGTGTTCCCTTTATTTAGTGATTGCGTAAGAATTTAATTAGAACAGGATTTCTTTACACTTTCATCAAATCATTTTGGAACAGATATTAATTTGTACACGGCTACATATCAATCTATACATTTCCAGTATAAGCTGATCTCGCATTGATTTCCGTACAATGAGAGATCATTTTAAACTGGAAATGTATAGCTTGATATGTAGCCGTTTATACATATATACATACAAATAAATAAAATTGAAGTGTCTGTTTGTAATGTCAAAATAACAGCTTTTTACTAAATGCATAAGAAAGTATATACGGGACTTAGAACAAAATACCAATTTAGAAAAAACAAACTGTCTGTTTGTTTCGGGTAATCTCCGCAACGGCTGGACTGATTTTGACGGGACTTTCACTGGCATATAGCTGATGTTATAATGAGTAATATAGGCTACTTTTTGTACCGGCAGCACGGTCCCGTTGGATAATTTCCGACATCCACGCGGGCGAAGCCGCGAGCCGCAGCTAGTTCTACATACATTAAGATGATTTTGAAATAACTTGAAGTATAACACTGACAATTGAACTATGTCTGCAATTATACTGCTTTTCAAAATGGCTAATGTATACATTTAATTTATCTACCTATACCTAAACGAAAACTAAATGAATACCACCCATGATACTAATGATGTATAGGTAACGTGTAACCAGAGGGCAACGCACAAGTTAATACTTATAATGATCTTCTGATGTGCAAGGCGATTACTACAGGGAAATTGTGCCCTTATTCTGTGTAGGTTCCGTGTTCGATTTCCAGTTGATGTTTTTATGATTCGACGGATATGGGTTTAATAGGTAATTTTGTTGTTGATGTTACAATGTTGGGGGTAGTGTTATCAGTAGTAATGTTAATGTTGTTAATTGCATTTGTAAGTGGTTGTTTTATTTTTACTTCAGTTGTAAATAGTGTGGTTTGGGTTTTCTGGTCTAATTAAATGTTGTTGTATTTTACACATTTTTCCAAAGTAAGTAGCTCAAAAATCAGGAGACATATTTTTTGGTAGGAAAAGGAACCAACACAAAAGCACATAGGTACATACTGAATTTAAATAAAATCACAACCATGTACTGAGATATTAATTTAAATTCAAAAGAGCAGTGATTTTTACATTTTGAAAGTCTAGATTTTCTCTTCGAATAAATTATTTTTAACTAAATTTATTAATCGATTTTTGTGTGTCTATCGAACTGTCATAATCGACCCTTTAGGTAATCTCTTCTATATCTATCGTAACTCAAACATCATACATACTACCAACCCAGAAATCCTCAATCAAACAAAGCCACAAATTAACTAACGTAATCAGCTTAGTAGCTGACCATTAATATCGTCTCGAATCAACCCTTTGACTGCGTAATACCTGCAGGCAAACACCGGAGCGTAACCTATGCTAAGCTGCGGCGCAAATATAGTAAGCAAACGGATAGTAAGCTGGGTTTATGTACTGGTACGTGGTGTGGTCGTTGTGGTCTTGGTTTTGGGATATTGGCAAATTTGGAATTTATATTTGGAAGTGAGATTTTTTGGGTTAAAAGTATTTTTTCGTGTAATTTAATTAAATTTTGTTTAAGAGGCTGACAACAGACACAGAAAAAAAAGAGAAGCGCGATGACACAACGCTGGTAATTTATTGCAAAATGTGAAGCTATTATCTGTTTATAGAAAATATATTGGTTGGACTAAAAAATTGAAACACTATTACGTTATTAAGTTGCTTGTTGAATAATCTGATAAAATCAGAATGATTGCATGTATATGTATGGCTTTTAATCGTTAAAATAATTTTTTTGAGGTATTTTCGTGTTTTTTTTTTCTATCGTAACAAATTAGTTGTATTAAGTGTTCAACACACTATGTAACTAGCATATATCCTGCATAATATCGTATATTTTTCTTATTTTAATTACTGCAGTGGACGATATACTTTTAAGGATTATATAACTTGCGTTTAGGTTCTGTAGTCCTCTTAACATACCTATTATTACGGAAGAAAACTGGTGCATTTGCTTAGTTAAAAAAAAGCGTTTTATAATAATTATAATTTATACAGTTACTTACAAATTGCAAGGTTTGGTTGAAAGGTAGACTGTTGTAAACGTCACCTGATTGATAGTGATAAAAAGTTTTATTCTTTGCTAGATTACGACTTAAAATCGAGTAACCATCTAAAAATATTAGCCACCCTAAAAAGAAGAAGCGACATTAGATACTTCTATTATATCCTAACGTATCCTTTTTATATATCTCGCTCTTCTTCAGTTATCCTTTAATGCAAACTACTTTAGCAAAAGAATTCTCGACGGCAAAAGAACAAAATTCAATTTCGTCCGTTGCACTTTTTGCCCCCACTGTACATTACACAGACAAGCACTTATCTGCACAGTGTACGCTCGATTGAAGGTTGCACTATCCATAACTTTAGCCTTGCTGCCGTTTTCCAACTACCCACTGTGTCCGTCTTCAGTCTCATGCTCTAACAAAAGTTTGGAGCGTGTGTCTCGCAGTGTCTCTTGTGTTTCGTTTTTGAATCGTGTGTGTTTGCCGAAATTGGCCAACATTTGACTAGCAACTGGCAAATCCTCTTTCTTCATCTATTAGGTATGATATTTGCTTATTGCGACGATCCACGTTGATGCTCCACTTGACGATTTAAATATTTTTGTCTGCAAAAAGGTTTAAGAGTTTCTGTAGTATTTATTGCCGTGAATCATAATTAAAGTTTTAATTTACGAACTTAGTTTTGAGCATTCTCGGTCATCAAATTATAGATTTTTTAACTGTGAGCCTCAATGTGATCATTTACTGATTTTCCGACTGCATTGAATTCTTCCTTTTTTCGTCCTTTCGATTAAGTGGATTTTCTTTTTCCTAAATTCCACGGAATATTCGTTCACTGTTTCAAATACATTTTCAACATACTCATTACAATTTGATATCAATCTACAATGTCTATCGTCCATCAAAATCCGTAACAGAATTCCGTCGACGTATCACCACGTAAGGGCGCTACAGATTAGGGCAGCCTGTTTACTTAACTAATGCACGCCATCTAGCCGCAGGCTCGGTAAACAATGATATAGTGTGCACGATCTAATGTTTTTGTCTGCAGGATTATTGGCGATGCAATTAAAAGGTGCTTGTGATTTGTAAGTGGCTCCGGCGCAGCAGTGCTGGCTGCGCTTCATGCTCAGCAACTTGGCGGGCGGGTGCAGGCGCGACACTGATACTGTCGGTTGCTGATAATATTACTTACTAAGCCAGCAGCTCGATCTTAAACTTGATGGAGCCAAGCGGGGTTTACGTAACACACTAACAGTAGGATTGTGTTTCATTTTGACAGTTCAACAACATTCATTGCATTATTTACAAACAAATTTTTCGAACATATGAAGCAATGGATTAGCTTCAAAATGATTCAGACTGTGATAGATAGTGTGTTATGCAATTAGGGTTCGGGTTGTACTCGCGCTTGGTGAGGTTGTGGTCGTGTCAATGACTGGATTAGAGACAAAAAATAAACATAGCGTAAACACTGTGAGAATCAGTTCATTTTGGCGTAATTTTGTTAGATCGAAGCATGGACGAACAAAAAACAAATATAGTTTTTTTGTTCGTCCATGGATCGAAGTGTAAGTTTCCGCTAAGTTTCATGTCTGTATCTGAGGGCCTACTCCCTAAGCACGAAATTAGGGATGTTTCCTACTCCGTATCACTTTCGGACATAACATTAGTCCGGGGCCCGAACAAATTTTTTATGTCAAATCGATTTGACAGTTGTCCTTACTCCCGATGTGATATTGCCCGTTCGAAAAAAAAGATAATTAATCGAGAATAGGGTTCACTTCTAAGTATCGAAATACTTTCGGACGGGCGCGTATCTTCGTTGACGGCCTTAGAGAGTAGGCCTCCATGTCCAGTAAAATTTGAAACAAGTAAACACTGGTTTTACTGCAACATCGTCATTATCATTCGGAGCGTTTTTCTACCCACTGCTAAGTACTTAGACTTCTTCCCTCTTCTGCCAAGATTCCCTGCACCCTAATTACGTAACACACTATCTATCACAATCTGAATCATTTTGAAGCCTATTGCTAATCCATTGCTTCGTATATTCGAAAAATTTGTCTGCTCAACAACGTAAATAACGCAATGGTTATTGTTCAACTGCCAAAATGAAACCCATTCCTACTGTTGGTTTGTTACGTAATTATCTTGCTGGTCTGTGCGAGTCTCAACCAGCACCCTAATTACGTAACACACTATCTATCACAATCTGAATCATTTTGAAGCCTATTGCTAATCCATTGCTTCATATATTTCAAAAATTTGTCTACTCAACAATGTAAATAACGCTATGAATGTTGTTGAACTGTCAAAATGAAACCCATTCCTACTGTTAGTGTGTTAGGCTGGTGTTACCCACGATCATCTGTAGGTCATCCTCTTATCCGATTAGTTTTGTTTGGAAGACAATAATTGTCTCTAATGAATTAAATATTTCCTTTAAATGTAATCCCACCAAAAACATTTCATGTAAAGTTGGTTGCCAAGACTCATATAACACTTACACTGTTAAAAATAGTCACTGGTCTTTAATTTTATAACATGCAATAGTTCAATGGAACGGCCAAGCCGTGATTTCTTTTTCTTTTTAGCTCATCTTGGTGGTGGCACTGCCGTACCCCAGATACAGGATGTTTTGAATTTAATGACAATCTTCCAGTGGGTGAAATACTGAAATGGAAACAACATTTAATAAGAGACCAACTTTTTTTAATTTTTTGTTGCCGTATGTGCCTGCTCTTGACGTCGATCACTCTGAATTTTCTATCATTGTTATAGGTTTAAATAAGCAATTCCAAAAAGGAAAATCTTCAACATTTCTATGTCAAGTTTTTTTTCCACATAACATATTGCCACTTTCTCCTCAAAGGCCGGTGGCTCAAATATGTTAAAGCATAATCGTATTAGCAATGATTTATTTGTCAGCTCGCTACTTGGGGGTAGTTTCACAAGTCATGGTATATAATGCTTGGACACTGTCTTCGAAAGATATATCTGAATGTGTCTTAAATATATTGTCATGTCATGTTTAGAAATTGGTAGTTCTTTTGATTTTTGGTGAATATTAACTTTTAGGTGGATAGTAACTTTTGGTGAATAGTAACTTTTTGGTGAATAGTAACTTTTTGTGGAGGAAATTGAAGTTAAAGTTTCGGAGTAGATTTTTCTAGGCTTTCGTTATAATATCTTAAATCTGCTGATTCGAAAGAAATGGATTCAGATGCTTAAATGCAGAAATGATGTCCCATAATAAACCTATTATGAAGGGTATATCTTTGCGTATGACTAACTGTCATACAAATGATTACTCATGTCTATGATTCAGTATAAAACTAGTAGGCGTATTGTAGGTTTGCAACCTTAACTTATAAGGATGGAAGCTTCATATTTCTTTTGGATAAGACCAATGACATTTTTGTTTAAAGTAGCATACCTTACCTTTTTTATTTCAGTAAATTTTTCTGATTCCTAATTTATCAAAACAAGATACATATCCACAGATTAACTTTACAATAACAGGAAAAAAACAACACCATACTTTAATTAAAGATCAAAAGAAATACTAACCTTATTCACTAGTATTTTAAAGTATTGTAAGTTGTTGTAAGTATTGTATAATTGCATAGCACATGTGTGAGTACTATGTACCTACTATAAAGCTACCATTTTCTAGGTTTGTCTTTCATTGACTTGAATGTGCCCTGCCGGCTGAGAGTTTGTCATGCTCACTCAAATGTCTCGCTGGTGGTGGCGTGTGTGTTGGATCATTAAGTTCCCTTCAAAATGGTTTAGCTAAATTGTGCTCATCCATACGTCATTTTCGTGAACGGGCGCCGTCAGTGGGGACTGGTCATCTCTTGGCTGCCACGGCTTATTTTAATTTAATATTGGAATTGTTTTCGTCCCTTTATTACGGACGCTTTTAACGTTCTGCATCGTTCTCACATGCATAATTTCAACATGAATGATGTAATCAATAATTTGTAACCATATTTTGATTTAAAAGAGTGTCCATGGAGTTTCTTGCCCGTTCTTCTCCATAGGTACCACCTACTACGCTTTGGAATGGGCAACTAGCTTCATCTTTCTGACTGACCGACCCCTTGACAATTCAAAAGTGCTGTAATTGGTTTATTTGAAATAAATGCTAAGTTTGAGTTTTGAGTTTATTCATTCTAGGGGTGCATCCGATACAGATATATCGGCGATATTTCGATTTTTTCGATACATCGGTATCGGCGATATTTATTTTCCGATACACTGATACGTTTCAAATTGTGATGAAAAAACGTGATGAACTGTAACTCAAATGTAGACGAGGCACGATTTATGCTCGAGGAATCCCTACACTTTATTTCGTTCTTTTGTAGACTCGCCTTACACCGCCTTCAGGCTCCCGCAGACAGGCGCGACTTGACAGCGCGATGCGACTCTAGTAGAATCTATGAAAACTTCTTGGAAATTGTTCAAGCAGAATCCTACCGCACCGTCGCGTCGCGCCTTTCTGCAAGAGCCTTTACCCTCCTTACACATCTAGCTCATTCATAAACTACGCTTGATTCTTTCGTAACGTTCCTAATACAGAGAACTTCTTTAAACAATTTGAATTGAAAAACTTTGCATAATGAAGTTGTTGATATATTATTTATCTCCAGTCTCCCAATATATTAAGAGAAGCAGATCCTCTCGGTTTCTGGCGTAATGAGGTTGTGTATGCCAACTTAAAAAGATTGGCGCACAAGTACTTTAGTTTCCAAATTAGTTCTGTCGCATCCGAGAGAATATTTTCTACAGCAGGCTTTATTATTATGATCATAACTTGAGAATTAATTTAATTTATTAATTGAGGATATTTTTAAATGTAATGAATTAATTTGGTATTTTTAATAGGATCCCTTTAAGGATCCTTGTTGGTATCGGTATCGGTATCGCCGATATGTATTTATAAATATCGGTATCGGTATCGTATCGGCCAAGATGCGTATCGATGCATCCCTAATTAATTCGATTGCAGATAAAATAGTACACTTGATACCAAAAAAAGTGACACCTACAAAAATAAGGGACAAGTGCAAACGTGTTAGCTCAAAGACCGGAGAGACTTATAGAAAGGAAATCCTTAAACAAAACACTGGAGTGTAACGTCGAAAACAATAATTCCTCATTACTGTTTTGTGTTGGGGTAAGTAATAGACGTGCGCTCAAAAGAATTGCGTCGTTTCAGTTTTTTAAGCCAGCTTTATGAGAATGCTCGAAATATATACTTAAGCCCAGCACATACAATTTTTAAACATGACATCTGTGATTATGATGGATAACTTTGATAATTTTTTTTCATTATCTTATTAGGTTTTAAATTTTCAGGTGTATTGCACTTGCTAGACAATAAAAACTATTAAAAACAAATTAAAGATTAAACAAAAAATCGCTTGTTGAGACCGTCCATTGTGTCACTCTACGTAACATTTCTACATTTATATCTGTAATTCGTATGGTGTACGTAATAAAGAGTATTCTAATATATTCTATAAACGATACAATCTAAATAATTTTGATTCGAAACCTCGTGTAGACGCTAAATCAAAAATCCTCCCCCATCATTCAGCCGTACAAGCTATTGCGCAAGTGGCACATTCAACTTATCGGCATATTGTCCAAGTTTCGAGGGAACGTGCAGGTGTACACGAGGGTGGCACTTTTTGTGGCCGTCACTGTAAGCGTAAAATAGGAGCCGACTTAATAAGTGGTTATTTAGCAGGATAATGCTTCGAAATTTGGATTAATTCGGGTGGAGTATTTATTTTTGGTCGTTAGTGTAAGTAGATTATGGTAATGTTGGTCCTTTTTTGTTGCGTATGTGTAATAGTTTAAACAATTAGTTACCCCCATAGCCGACTCTGTGGTGTTATTTATGAAGTATTCCCGTTTGAGCACCTATTTTGAGGGCACCTATGCATTGAGCACCGCAGGTATTCCCATGCACCATAGGTGCCCACAAAATAGGTGCTCAAACGGGAATACTTCTTATTTGTAAACGTTGCTTAAAGTTACAAGACGTTTTAACTTCAAAAATGTATGGCGAATATTAATGATTACTTAACTTAGCAACGTTTGTAAATAAACCTCTAAACTAGGTACTTATATGTAGATAATGCAATACAAACTTTAGGCAAACTTGGTTTCTATATTAATTTGGTAGTTACGGAAGGTACTTAAGTCTTTTATAAATCGCATCACTATTATAATTGTGTCAATTAAATCAATTGATTAAAGTATCGGTCGAAAGAAGCCGACTTTACTTATAAAAAATCTAAAATTGTTTTTTTTTTTTTTACCAAATTTCTATTTATTGGCCAAAGAATCAGCATCGCTATGCAACATGGCAATGCTGCCAGCCTTTTGGGCACTTTTCCTGTCGACAGCGATGCGACCGAATTTATTGATGCCCTATGATTCTTTTGCTTCTTCCTTTTTTATTAAGCTATTGCATAGCTTTTATCGCGGGCTTTGAGCGCGGCGACCGAATCAAGAAATTCCGTAACGAAAATAAAACCTAACACCCTCCACTCCGCCTACCATGTAGCTCGGCCGAGCGTTCGCTTAAAGTGTATGTACCTATATGGTACGACTGTACTTGAATTAATATCAAAGAAAAAAAATACTGCATAAATACTGCATAAATAAAAAATTATAATTGCATAACTAGATAAAAAATGCTATGCAATAGCTTTACCGCGGCAGTCCCCGAGTGCCACACGTGTTTTTTTATTTATTGTTATTTAGTTGTATATACTATTAATATTATTTGTAGAATCTGTTATAAAAAAACACTATTATAACTAAAAAAAACCTAATATAAAGAGGGACTTCTTTTTAAACATTCGTTTATTTATTTAATTTGTTCCCTACGCTTAATTTTACCTCTAAGGTCATTTACATAAAATTCTGAGCATACTTTTGTTTTGTTATCAGTTTTCAATAGTCTAAACACTGACATAAGGTTTTTGAATAAAATTACCACACATAATTAGATCGCACAAATAATTGGGTGTGCCATATTGACCACTTTCACCCTTGTTTTATCTCTTTTCAATCTAGGTTTTGAAGTTTTAGCAGTTGTGGTTATTACGTAACTTTATGAAATTTTACGAAATTACAATTACTCATGCTTCTACACTTATTATAAATTAAAGTCTTTTTTCGTGTCTCTCTAAGTGATTGCGTTGTTCTTCTAAACTACGAAACGAATTTTGATGTGGTTTTCATCATCATTAAGAGAACTTATTTCGGAAGGTTTATGTGCATAATATTAAACTTTTATAATAAAGAAATCTCGATGTTTTGTCAAATCGTAAAAACCGTGCAAACCAAGGGCGGGTCGCTAGTGAGTGTTACATAATTTAATATGGCAAATACTAACAAAATCTCATGAAGGTTTTTTCATACAGAGAAATTCAAGTTTCAAATAATAAAATGTTTATAATTGCTGATTCTAATTCGGTTTTGCGACTGATCTGCATTGCAAATAATTTAATCAGTTACAACCAGATGAAATTATTAATTTCTCATAAAAAAAATTATATTACCAAAACACTATAAAAATCGGATAGAATCGGTAAAACTAAAACCTAATAAATATAATGCAATCTTTGAGAATATCACCAATAAAATATCCATTAAAACAATACTCCACATAAAATTACGACGCTATAAGAGCATAAACAGCATACCTACCTATTAAACCGTCTGTCTGTCTATCCGTACTTTATGTTCATTCATCACGAACGAACCGTCACTTCCTACACACGAAAGCACTCAGAAACGCAACAATCATCGCTTAGAAACATCGCCATATGCGCAAGACAACTACATACGCCCACCGGTCAAATTTGATTTACGCGTGAATTACATGTCATAACCTGTATGCTCATTTTACCCCGAGCTCCCCTTTAAATCGTGCCACAGAGTAAAAAGAACACGAAACTAAAATTGTTGAACTGGATTTCGAAAATAATTTTTGTGGTTATTTTTTTAGACTATGGCGTTGGAAGGGGAGGTGAGGGCAAAATGTGTAACACGTAGGTGTAATAAAAACCTCCCGTTTCCCAGTCAAGTGCACCTTTGTTCGTATCGATAATGCATTAATTTGAATATTCGCGGTGTCATATGTCAAATGGTTTGTAATTTTCTGTTTGTTCTTTTTTATTTTATTTTATGTGATTTTCCACGGAAGTGTAATAAAGGTGTGCGTTTGTCACGATTGATTACTTTGTTAAATTATTTAAGTAGGCAAGGAACCAAATGTGACATTATGATAATGGTTTATGCACCTGTGATCTTCAATAAAATTCACTAGCTTTATGCGAGTTCGAATGAAATGATTCACTGGCAGTTATAAGAATAGCGACAAAACAAAGTATATTTAACAAATTAATGGAAAAACGAGGGGATTTTATACTTATAAATACGTTATTCAATAAGGTCACTATAAAAACCCGATAAATGCAAGGGCGTTAATTAAATCCAAAAGTGAATAATGTGTAAGCATACTTAAACATATTTCTGCTCTAAATTCTGTGCGCAACGAATTATGTCTTTCTGAAAATATCAATATAATTCCAAATCATAATTCACCGTCTATATCTCATTTACAATACACCCTTTGTATTAACCATAGCATAACTCAACGTCACTAACTAAACAGGTGAGTTCATTAGAGATTACTTACGGTAATTTGCAGTACGCCGTACAACGCCATCTGTCGACTGTGTCGATTACAATCAGACTACGCTCAGCCAATCATATTGTACAGTTTTGTGCAATTGACGTGAGGAATAATTATGGAATTAAGAGGATTATTTTTGGTTAAAGGGCTGGTTTTATTTTTCTATTACTTTGTATAGGATTTACAATTGGTCCATGGGGTGGTCTGCCATATATTGTATTATATTTTAGTTTATTCATTCTTTTTTATGTCTCCACTTACATTGGCTTTTTTTAAGAAAAAAGATGCGCTTTTCTTATCCTATATTAATTATTTATTTTAGTAAATATTTTTTTTTCAACGCAAATGCTACCATCTTCTAGAATATATACCAGATTTGAAGAAAGTTTCATTAAAAATATATAACGTTTAGATACAGTATATCAGTTCCTAAAAGCAGCATGAGTCGTATGCTTACTCATAAATAATTCGCTGAAATCGTTAACACATTGGTTGGGCACCACCATTCTTCCAGCTACTGCATACATGTTTTTTAAAACTTTTTTCTTAATCTGATCAGTAAAAAATCTCAACATTATTTATTTAATATCATAACAAAAATCAAACGCTAATCACTTAAGCCTAAAAAATACACATGTGCTCCATTTAACGGATCACTTAACCCGCACTCACCCTAAGATGCGGATTTTAAAATCGAAACTAAAAATCCGCATTCCATATTTAAATCTGTAAATAGTGTTGGTAAACTCAACCCCATATTCACCCTTCGATGATCGGGGTGAGTTCAAATGTTTGAACTTTAAAAGTGAATCTATTGTAAGTGGCGAGTTATAGATATGTGGGGGTTACACTGAGAGGGAATTTAGCTTAAAGTTTTTACAATTTTTTACTAAATTACTTATAAGACGTCTCAATTTGAATCGCAAGGATTATAAAAATGGGTCTTCAGTCCATATGCACATGGTTTTACTTGGAATCTTGTCTTTCCTGTAAAAATGTTTATCACTTCGGCTTAGATTAAATTATTTATTTAAATAGTAAACCACATTCTATGATTTTATGTGAAATAAAAGTTATGTGAGTGCGTTATCACTACATCGATTTTGTTTTAGTCCGTACACATGGTTAAAAAATAATAGTCACATTAAATTTCATCTTTTTCAAATTAAGGTATATGAGGTATTTCTTTCAGAGAGCGTTCTTTCTAATATCAGCACCCTAATTACGTAACACACTATTTATCTCAATCTGAATAATTTTAAAGCCTGTTGCTAATACATTGCTTCATATGTTCGAAAAATTTGTCTGCTCGACAACGTAAATAACGCAATGAATGTTGCTAAACTGTCAAAATGAAAGCCATTCCTACTGTTAGTGTGTTACGTAATTACCCCGCTGGTCACATTGCACAGAAGTAAAAGTTTCAAAGCTTTTCCTGTAGTTTTTTTTTGCAGACGTTTTCCTACATATTCTGTATTATTAATTATTATCCTACTAACACTAAATCTATACATATAAATAAAATTGAAGTGTCTATTTGTAATGTCGAAATAACAGCTTTTTACTAAATGCATGTGAAACTATGTAAGTACTTAAAACAAAAAAAAAACAATTCTTAAAATTTTTGTTTGTTTGTTCCGGCTAATCTCCGATACGGCTGAACCGATTTTGACGGGACTTTCACTGGCAGATAACTGATGTTATAAGGCTTTTTGTCCCGGTAGAATGTTCCCGTGGCATAATTTCCGACATCCACGCGGGCGAAGCCGCTGGTTAATGCTAGTGTTAGGTAAAATTGTTACTAACCCTATGGACTCTGTCTAAAATAACAGTTTTCTATTCTATTCTATAATAGGCATATGATGCACCCAGTGTATCTCAAACACTCTTACCAACGTAATACCGATAGATAGCTACCAAATGTTAGACGATATCATGACGTCACCATGACAGTTCAGATCTATGCGAGGGGGATGAGCACAAGTGACAGTCATCATACCGTTGCAGAGATTATGGTAGATGGAGGATGCATGGCGGGAAGTCATGGATAAATGGTGGAAATTTATTGAGAAAAATATTGCTTTGTGTCGATGTGGAAGATGAAGACTTTTGTGGAAATCAAGGTTTGGTATTTAATTACTTATTTATTTATTTAGGATCTTCAACAAAAGTTATACACAATACCTGATATATAATGTATAGGTACAACATATTTGAAGTAAAGATATCGTGCATTTTTGTTCAGTTTATAACATTAACTCCCGAAGGAAAAAGAGGAGTGTTATAAGTTTAACGTGTGTATCTGTGTGTCTGTAGCATCGTAGCTCGGAAACATCTGGCCCTGTAGTCTCGACAAAAATCGGTCGTTAAATCTAATCGATGTCAAATTTCTTTAATAGATTTTCAACTTTTTTTCGAAAGCGTAAGGTTGAAAATCTATTAAACAAATTTGACATCGATTAGACTTAACGACCGATTTTTGTCGCAATCTATGTCGAGACTGCCGACCCTGGACCGATTTTGTTTTTTTTTAATTTTGTTTGTAAGGTGACTTGATAAGAGAGTTCATAGCTAAAAAAAGAAAGAAGAAAATCTGTTCAGTTGTACCCGACTGCAAGGAAAGGGTTATGTTTTTTGCGCGTATCTTGTATGTATTTAGTATTCTTTATTACCTCATATCTTTCAAAGCGCTCGACGGATTTATATAACAAAGACATTGTTAGATGCGTCTTGACCGCCGAAGTGTTCTTAGATAAGTTTAAAAAAAAAAAATGGCGGCTGTGAGATGCCATTGTTTGGAATGAAAAAAGATGTTGTTTCGAATACTGCAATATGGGTATCAAAATAAAGGGCTCATCGTAAGCATTTAAAAAAAGTATATACTGATCATGACCGTAATACTAAATAATAATAAAAAATCCGTAAAAAAATAATTCAAAGAACAAAAAGAACCCGCCTGCTTAAAAAGGCACTCAATATAAAATCAACTAAAAGGACGGAAACAAGATCAAAAATTCAATAATAATAAAAAGCCAACGAAAGAAATCGAAACAAGATCAAACATTAACGGCAAAAAAACATATCGATGGTAGTCCTTCAAAATTTTATGCAGCATGATAAATTGATAACATGCAGTTGGAGGCATAGAATTTAATGCTAATTTAAATCATTGAATCTCCGTATAAGTAAGTATACCTTCGACTGTGTGTTATTAATTACCAAGCTGCATACAATTTTGAAGGACTACCATCGATATGTTTTAAACTTGCTATTAATGTTTGATCTTGTTTCGATTTCTTTCGTTGGCTTTTTATTGTTATTGAATTTTTGATCTTGTTTCCATCCTTTTCGTTGATAATTTTTTTTAGAGGTATTCGCTTGTGTCGGGGATTTTTTTAATTTTAAATTAATTTTGTCTGCAGTCTTCCGCGAAAATGTAGGTATTAAACTACCCTAACCACAATATTTGTTAATTTAAAAAAAACTTTAGTTTCGCGTGTCAATCTATGATATTTTATACTTCTGCTAGATGTTACGAATGACACAAACTAAATTAATTTACATGAATTAGTTTGAATAAATGTCAGATTAATATAATTTTCTACGCGCCTCTTCCAAATATCAAAATAAATCAAATCTCGTCCATTTTTCCGTTGCAATCATTTCCTTTCTCATTCGATTATGCCATTATAGCATTAACGTATTGCCAGTCAGCGTGCGAACCATTTTTCTTCTCGTACTTAAGGAACCCCAAAAATTCACTTTAGTGGAATTAGTCTTCATAATCTTGAAGCTAATTCATCACCGTTAGCCGAATGAGTAGGGAGTGATGATGCGAAATAAATATTATATGGGTAGTAAGGAATACTTTTCCACTCCTCTTGCTCAAAAAGTCCGTCATTGTAGTGTATCAGAGTGAGGATAAAATAATATATTTTCCTCTAGGGGAAAAAGTATTTTTTTTTAATTTTTGTCTTTTACGAACGAGCTTGCAAAAACGAAAAAGTATTTTTCATAAGTAGAATAATCATGAATAAAGACTCGACTTATTACTGTTACATAAAAAAAGAAGTACATTTTATTTTTGAAAATGGGATTAAAAGCGGCGATCTCTTCGGTAGAATGCGTGCATTGTGTTGCGGCTACAGAAGAAATAAAAAAGGCATATGCGCGACACATCGAATTGGTGACCGTAATTTATTTTTAATATTGTATTGGATTATTTTATTTTCTCACAATCGTAGTGAAAAATAGAATGTAACACACGGCGCTAAAAACCAATTATAACTCGGTTTCTATTTACTCCCTCGCTCAGGAGTAAAACTACCTCGTATATAATGGTTAATTTTAGCCCCTTGTGCAACAATCTACTATTGTCGGTGTGTTGTGTGATGCATCTTGAGATTTTTCATGTATTTTGCGAATAATGCTTACAGTCACATAAGTACTTACAAAAGTATTTCTAAGCTAATCAAAGTTAAGAATGCAGATTGCGACTGATAGTACTGCCCCAAGCGAGTACTCAAATTAATGCTTACTTATACCCCTTGAAGAGTTATAACAACCGAACGCACGTCTGGTCAATGCCAAATTTATTGTATTCAACTGCAAAAAACCGCCGCATAGCATAAAATCATAAATATTTTTCAACAAATGCATAATTCTATTGTTAACAGTGACAACAGATTTATTCCTTAGAAAGTAAAGCGGTAAACGACAAAGAATTACGTAAACACGGCGACGTATCAAGTTATACATTTCCAGTTTTAGCTGACCTCGCATTGTATAGGCTTTTAGTATAATGAGAAGTCAGCTTATACTGGAAATGTATAGCTCGATATGTAGTCTTGCGTACCTAAACAATTTTTTCGTAGACACTAAAAGATTTCAATACTTGCGGTGACTACAAACAATCTTCAAAGGCGCAATAAGGCAAAAGATTGACATGTTTCTTATCCACACCTATTGAAAAGGACGGACACACCAGTTACCCTGTAAAATTCATAACATTTGGCAAGACATAACCATCCTTTCATATCATCCAAAAATACCACCCAAAAGCATTAAAAAAAAGAAAGTCAGCCCTCCATTAGCCACGATGTTTTAGACCACACACAATTCGTAATTGGTCTTTTAGACCGGACAAAGAAATTTACGCAAAAATCAGTGCGTGTCACATTGGCCGATAAAGTTATAAAATATAAAGGCTTTGAGGCACAATGGGGGTTGTAAATTTCAATATTGAGTGTGACTGGACGTTAGCCTACAATGTTGCGAGAAACGGTCCTTAATGGTGCCAAAGCGAGAGGGTTTTATTTACTTTATTGTGGCGTGTGATTGAGATATTGATGACTTTTTGCGAATGATGAGGTGCGTTTAAATGTAAATAAAGGAATCAAACCTCTTATTTAGAGGTTCCACTACGTTAGTTGATTAGAAACTGTTCAGTTTTTTAATCACAAAGTTTTCTTGTTAACATTTACTACCTTTGCAAAAACAAATAAATTTTAATAAAATCACTAAGATTTTTCAGATTTTATTGAATACCTACACATAGTTTTTCCGCTGCTTAAAGTCATCAAAGTTTCATATATTTTTCGTTCAAATGTGAAATGAAAAGCTTTGGTGCTATAGTAAAAAAAAATGCTATGGTCAAACCAAATAAAGCAAATTTTTCATTGGCTTCAGACTTTCACTTTCAATATCCATTCTGAACTAGCAATTAAGTAGAAAGAAAGAAAGAAAATATATTTATTTGACTCAGGTTAAGGCACACAATATTCAGACAAAAATAAAAAATAGTAAAAAACTTAAAAACAGTATTCGTTACAGTAGTAGTTTAAATATTTATGCCATGACTTATCGAGAAAGTAAAAAATCATTAATAGACTGGCTAAAATGCAAGAGCTATGATGACATTGAAACTCTTTTACAAAGCATCATGCGATCGTTTGACAATAAAGCGACACTCACACACACACACACACACCGCCCACACACAGCCTCACATACACACACACACCCCTTCCTACATATAAGTTGAATTTATTTTTATGTACACTCCTACATTATTATTGTTTTTAGTTTTAGAAGAGCGGGGTCTCCTAACGCAGATATTTTTTATACTTAAAAGGAGGCCTCTTTGTAAGATTAAATATTATAGAAGTTTGTAAAGTTAACTAAATAAAAATGTATTATTATTATTAGTATTGTGTGCCTCACAGCTGCGCCAAATAGACCCAGATCAGCATAAATGCCAGACAATTAGTGCCTGACGCTGGTTTTCAACTGGACCCTATGTTACGAGGACGTCTAACGGATGTAAATCAGTTAGTAAAGTAGGTAATAAGCATTGAAATTCAACGACAAGCGTATAATTTAACTCAAGTTATAATTTAAAATTAATAAACCATAAACCACATAGTTCTTATGTAGCGGGCCCCCGTCCACTCAGCACGTGCACGTACGGTCCGAGACTTGAAATTAACGCAATAAAATTAAACCTAACGTACGACTCAGTAAATTTTGTGTGACGACATTTGCGTACAGTGTTGTCGTTGGTGCTAATGGAAAACACATAAATTTTGTTATTATGTATTAAGTTTAATGCAAATCTTAGTATGAATACCGTTAACTCGAGTTTTAAAGGCGCCAAGCTAAAAATATTTTTTTGAAATTACGATTTATTTTTTTCTCTAATTATTTGCGTTTTATGTTTTTTTGGTGATTTTTTCATGTTGCAGTAGCAGTTGTAGAGTTTACTGGGCGCAAAACGATATACTAGCGTCACTACTAAAAAAAAATATTAACTCGTGACTGAGAAGGAATTATGAGGAAAGTGGCCGGTTTTCTTTAGATCGAATTTTGTTGCTTCGTGTCTCAATATGAAACTTTATAAAAGGTATTAGAACATTCTAGACACACTTACCGAAGTCCTTACAAGCCGTTATTCATAATTCCTTCTCAGTCACGAGATAATATTTTTTAAAAGAGTGGCGCCAGTGGACCGTTGTGCGCCCTCTTAATTTAAAACACCCATTGTCCCTATTTAATTTTCTTTAGAACTTCTTGAGTTCAATAATTCTTTTGTAATTTATAATTAACTAGTGACCCGCCCCTGCTTCGCATGGTTTTTACAACTTGACAAAACATCGAGGTTTCTTTCTTATTAAGTTCAATATCAATGTATTTATACACATAAACCTTCCAGAATAAACTCTCTGGCAATGGCTCTCTAGCAGTGGTGGCTCAGTGGTATCGGTCCCGACTTACGAGTTGTAGGTCATGAGTTCGAACCCAGGCAGGCAGTTCACTTTGTGTATTAAATTTCGTCACCACTGTACTCGAAACGGTGAAGAAAAACATCGTGAGGAAACCGGCATGGCCTAGAACAAAAAATTCGAAGACATGTGGCATCTACCAACCCGCACTGGGCCCCCGTGGTGGATTATAGCCCACTCCCTCTCACAGAGAGGAGGCCTGTGCCCCAGCAGTGGGAACATTATAGGTTGATTATGCCTATGCTATGCTTAATAAACTCTCTTAAGAGCGGCCAACCCGTCATATTTTTCATACAAACGCTCGTACGTGATTATGGCGTTGTGATTAACACATATTTCATTGAAATTGTTGAACTAATAGGCATCTTGTGCACTTTATTTAGGTTTCTATGCAAGCCAAAAATCTAAATTTGGAGAAACAAATTCAGTATAAGCCTCCAAAAATCGGCTTTCTTGCACAAATTTTACTTGAATTTTGGCCGTTCATAATGTGCTTATAAATTATAAAAGTTAAGAAAACATCATCATAGAAACCTCGCACATATAATGGAAATTCTAAACAACAAACATATTTTCCACAAACTTGTAAGACTTTTTCAAGAACACGTATTTCCTGGAACAAGTTTCGTGAAATCTCTACGCGTCAATTTTCATTAGATGTTATCGCGTTCTCGCTCTTGTTTTTTTTTCAAACTATGCGTTGGATGAAACAACAAGGTTTTCAAACATGCTCACGTTGACTAAAAACCGTTTGACAAAATCCGTTGCGTAGTTTAGGAGAACAAACGTGGTTCCACAGACAGACACGAAATGCGAATTTAATTTTTAATTATGCATAATGATGGAAAAGAATTAGACTTTGCCCAGATATTGCATGTGTCACTTAAATAAACCCGTGGCAATCGACACGTGTTCATATCGTCAAAATTAGCATAATATTGATAATATGCTAATTTGAACTGTTCAGTGCCACAAAAATCTCGAACATATGGACAGTCGCACGACAATTGAATTGTAATGTGAATAATTTTGTGTTCGTATTATGAGACTCATTTCTTTCTACCTTAGGGGTATCGTGTTACCCAGTAATTGGGTGACCATCTTTACGTACCAAAGCCCCTCCATGCCTCGGATTGATCCCGGCTGTCATTCGTGGATCTTTGACAGTCGTTACGGGTCGTCAGAAACCCAAAAATCTGACAACCAGTCTTACCAAGGGGTATTGTGTTACCCGGTAACTGGGTTGTGTAGGTCAGATAGGCAGTCGTTCTATGTAAAATACTGGTATTCAGTTGCATCTGGTTAGACTGGAAGCTGATCCCAACAACAGGTTAGGCAGATGATGATAATTACGAGACCAATTTCATGAAATTTGTCGACTTGTTTCTGTAAAAAAAAGTTTCATTAATAGACCGAAAAAACAAATTGAGATTCTAGGTAACATCAAAATCCAAAATGTTAATATTTTCCCAATACTGGTTGTTTTCACTTTCAGTACTGCCAGGAATCCATGAAGCTGAAAATAGAGTAACATTAGTCATTTAAAAGCTGACTAAAATTCCAACTAAATTAATCGCCCAATTAGAACGCTACCCAAACAATACGAAAAGTATTTAAATTAATTCACCTTAAAATGTATCAGTAACATCGATCTGCGCTTGCACACAAATGTTCCATGCACTTAATAGGGTAACCACACGTTTACACACATGTAGACCAATTTCATTGGTAGGACTTAGAGCTAAAATGTATACATATGACCTTTATTGACCCTGGCCTGGTATTTAGATGGCCTGAAACACAGGTTTTTATAAACCTAGATCAGGCAGGTCTACATTACAGTTAGTATTAAATGTTTCCTTAGTTGTAAATAATATAAATCATAATTTTATTTTATAATTAGATAAATTTTATTATTATTATTATTGAATAAATTTTATTATTATTATTATTGAATAAATTTTATTATTATTATTTTAATACCTGTGTTCACAAATAAAGATTGATTGATTGAGTAAAAGTTCCTGTTAAAACCCGGATATTTAGAAAAAAAAATGGTCCGGCAGTCTTAATTTTAATTTACCTACTTATAATGTTAAAAGATGGCGGGTGGCCAAGTTTGAATGTGGAAGGCAGAAAACCGGGGTCGTGGCGCAATTTTCGAGAGGATCTTTGTTTGCACGGTGTACCGAGCAGGTCAAAGTGATATTTTTTAAGGCCTTCTGTTAATCTTTTTACACCTGCAGTCTGTGGACTAAGTAAACGCAGCGTGCAGTGCTCTGCGATACTATTCGGGCTGCCGCGCCATTGCAGCGCTTCAGCAATGTTTGCGGTGAAAAGCGTGGGTGGTTTTCATGCCATCATGCGGAAGCGTTGTGCATCTCTTATGAAGCGCATGCGGGCCAGCTCGAACGGTCTGCTGAGTGTGTTCGTGGGCTGCTGGGACTCGCCGATGTGGTGGCACTGGATGCGACTACACACTGCGGGTGAACGCGTCCAGGACTTGGCTTAAACTGGCACTCCTGTGCGGTGCCACTTTGTGTTTTTCATTTATTATTTTTATTTTTATACCTTCCTGTTTACTAACAATAGCTTTATAAGGTTTTTGTGATACTAACAGTATATGGACTTCGTCTGAAATTTTCTTATTATTATTATTATATCTAGCAGTGAACTGCTATTATGCAGCGTATACCAGAAATGTGCTGTCATATTAAACGGTGTGGTACAGACCATCAAACTGAACAAATTTCTCCATGTGTTGGTCCCATTGAATCCAATCCCACGAATTGTACACGAAAAGATGTCTTAAAAAGGTTCTCACTAGATAAATACGATAAAAGTATTCATTACTGCTTGATATATTTGGTTTTAGAATGAACAAAGCGAGAAATAAATAATTCAAAAAGGAAAGATAAAACAGCAAAATGTTGCCAAAAAGTAAAACTACTTCGTAGATACGTTTTTTTCTTAATTACCGTACTTTTTTTCTTTACAGCATGTATCAGAAAGGTGTGGTCAAATTTAAGGGTGTGGTTACAGATCATCAAACTGAGCAATTTTTTCCATGTGACCAAAATAGTAATCGCAAAAAATTATCAGCCGTTCCATACATTTGGATCGAGTAGGTATTGAAGTTTTTTGTGGTACCGTTGAATTGCCCTTAAATATTGACCACACCTTTCCTATACATGCTAAATAGGTGTAGTTGATTTTAATTTTCCTCTTTATCGCAAATTTCGGATAGATGGTTACCCTACAGGCACTTGATAAACGGCCATTATGGTTATGTTCTTAATGCCCCTCTTTTATGCCCAATTTGTTATTTTATTACTCACATAAAATCAGGTGTTACAGTTTACACCAGCTAATTAGAGCCTTTTTGTTTCCTTTAATTTTTTAAATAAATGTCAATTTGAAATTAAAAATTTTATATGGGTTTAGAATGGTTTAAAATGGGAAGTGATTAATTTCCTGTTTGATACCGACAGATGGTTTTTATAAAAAAATCGGGTTCATCAACAATACGGCATTTATGTACTAGTCACGAGCATAAATATGTATACACTTGGCTAAATTCAAAAGCGATTTTCTCCTTAATTTTTTAATGAAAGTTTATGTTGTTACGAATATAGTATTTTCAAACCCATAGGTTTATGTAATATGTCGCATTTCAACGTTGCATTCGTTATTTCACGTAAAAATCGCTGTTAAAAGTTACCAAGTGTTGACATAATAATGCTCGTGACTGTACATACCGAACTATAGAGTTTTATTTCTTATGCTTCAATCTTGTTGGGCTGAATGCCTTGAATAAACACTATGTATAATTATTGGAACACAGTTCCTTATCGCACGTTATACTCTACACACTTCGCAAATGAGAGTTAGACCGAAAAACGTGTAATATTTTGCCCATGAGCACACTTTTGCTATAGTATGTCCGGATTCGTGTGAAATAAAACAGCACTGGTAGAATAATGTAGACGTTTTTGTACCTTTTATTTAATAAATAATAAATACAACGAAAGAAACTTCGACCGACCGGGTGTCCCACGACACCTCTCGGGTTTTTTCTATATTGTAAAACGTAGCAAATCCTACAAAAAAAAAAAACATCCAGTACCTACTTAAATAAAGATAAAACCAAACCCAAGTAGGTAAGTATGTAGTAGAAACAGTGATGGATAAATCTTACCGTCACCATTTAAGCACCAAATATCTCAACTCAAATCCTAATCAATTACCAACCACATGTTACCAAATCAACATGAAAAGCGACCACAATTTATCAAAAATTACTACTGAAACTTCAACCACACATTAGGATTGTAAACATTAGTTTCGTTGACAATGATCATTTGTTTACTTGTTAAGACATGCCTAAAGAGGACAGAAATAGCAACTGTGATTTGGTGAAATTGCTTGATGAATGGTGAAATTTTTTCGGTCTATTTTGGTGAAGCTATTCTTATTTTCAAAGTGAGATGCTGGCCGAGCAGATTTATGAAAAATATTTTTTTATTAATTACTAGCAAGCCCCGGCTTCGCATGGTTTTTAAGACTTGACAAAATATAGATTTTTTTTTATTAAATGTAAGTTTAATATTTATGTATTATTTAAACATAAACTTTCCGGGATATATTATTCTCTCTAGATGATGGTGAAAGCAGTGGTGCCCCTGTGGTATCACCCCAACTTACGAGTTGTAGGTCATGAGTTCGAACCCAGGCAGGCATTTTACTTTGTGTATTTAATGTCATCAACACTGTTTTAAAACGGTGAAGGAAAACATCGTGACGAAACCGGCATATCCTAGAACCAAAAAATTCGAAGACATGTGAAATTCACCAACCCACACTGGGCCCACGTGGTGGATTACGGCCCACTCCCTCTCACAGAGAGGAAGGAGGCCTGTGTTCCAGCAGTGGGAACATTATTATAGGGATGATGGTGAAAACCGCATCAAAATCTGTTGCGGAGTTTTAAAGAACAGTGTGGTCACGCAGACAGAGACAAGAACCGACTTCAATTTATAATAGTGTTTAGATAGATAGATTATTCGGCCAACCAAATTTTGTGCCCAACTGCCAATCTGGATGATTCTCAACAAATACGACTCTGTGCTGGAAGAGCTATAAATAATCACGTGCTAATTAATCTATAGAGACCCGCACCCTAATTGCGTAACATACTCAAAATCAAAATATTATATTTCACATAAACCAACATGGGCACTTATGAAACGTCAGAAACTAGGTGCACGGTTCCAATTGGTTGTTTCCTATGGAGAAGAGCCGGCAAGAAACTCCACGGTTACTCTTTTAAAAATAAGGGGCTTTTACAATGTTTCAAATTACAGTGTTGATAGGTATGGGAGGACAGCGTAGGCTTGTCAATAAGTAACAGGCACTCAACAAAATATAAAAAATGTAAACTATCAATCACAATCTGAATAATTTTGAAGCCTATTGCTAATCCATTGCCTCAAATTTTCGAAAAATTTGTCTGTTCAACAATGTAAATAACGAAGATAATGTAGGTGCAGAATCTTCGTAAGCAGTCACCATCTCTTCGTGAATAGTTTTTTGACATTTTCCTTGTTTGGTGAGGAATTTAATAACAGCGCAGTGCTCGATTTTTTCAAGTCACATTAACCATTGCAGTTGTCGTTGACTAAGGATAACTAACAAACTAATGATCACAACTACATGAAATTTTACCTTTATGCACTTAGATACTGTCATTAATTAATTAATTAGTCAAATTACCCACATTATTAGTAAATCACCCTTATACCGAGAATACATTGACCGCCCCTCGTATGTGTGTAAAATGTAAAACTCATACTAAAAGTACACTTTATAAACAAGCATATTACAAATTACAGGATTATATCCTAGATAAGATTGCTTGGAAACATGCTGGTCCTGCTCCATAGGACAACCTACTCGTAGTCTTGACAAAATCAAACTGGTTGCTAATTTAATTGTATTATTTATAATTTGTATGACATTCATTTTACATTCATAACAAAAAAAATACAGTAAAAATCAAAAATACAGTAGTACTAGTCGTTCATAAATACAGTATAAATCTTTAATTCTAAGATTTATACTGTATTTTACCAATTTTTATTTTTGAATTAATATTTATTATTATTTTATTATTATTATTATTCTGTAATTACTTTAACACACACATACACACAAAATTATTACTTATCATAATTTTAGGAAAATTATCTACTTTTACAATATTTGTCAATATGTGAGCACCGTGTATCTATCACATAATTAATTTACCTGTCATTGTTTTATATTTAATTATTTTTACCTATTGGGTATAGTAATTTTATTCTAGGGGCATCATCTTCACATTTATAATGATATAATTAATGTATACAAAATATTGTAAAACATTTTAAAAGAATAACTGTGGAGTTTCTTGCACATTCTTCTCCATACGAAACTACCTTTTGGAAGGGGCAACTAGAATCAATTCATATTTTTTTGGAAATTTTGTCGTTAAATAGTGCCTTCTATGTGCCTATTTGAAATAATTGCTTTGACTTTGATAAAATCAATTTCCTGAAAAACACAAACAAGAATAGCAAGTGGCGTTCTATAGTTGCTGCCTACCCCCATGAGAAAAAGGCGTGATTTTATGAATGTATCTAAAAACTAGAACAATTTGCAAAAATGTAAAAGATTTCATCATTATCGTACGCAATTTACCTGTCACGGTGGCTCAAGTAAATTATAACATTACTCAGAAAACAACAAAGGTATCGTATTTTAATTCCGAGTAAATCTCACGTGCCAACGATCAACGAGGCCGGCGCGTGAGGATGACACACGACTTGATTGTAATGACTGGTTAAGTAGGTGGAGAGTATGGAAAGCGGAATTATTGTAGCAGCATCGACAATGCCACATGCGAGCTACGCGTCACACTGACGTCACGCAAAATCCTGCATCGCGCAAGCAGAGTTTCCGTGCAACTAGCATATACAGTAAACCACATATATGAAATAAATGAAACCACAAGTAATACTAGTTCACAGAAGTATAGCAAAATTAAAAATTAAATTTCAAAAAACATATAATATAAATATCAAAATAAATTCAGTAAAAGTAAACACTGTTTAAACAACGTACCTTATGGTTCCTTCGTTTATGTGTACCGATTTTACATTTTAGGCAAATAAGTAGAATGCGTAACAGCGTCGTGATAGTTTGCACTGCGTGGCAACGTCGCTTCTCAGTGTTCAAGAATTCAAGTTCATTGAATCTTTGACCTAGTGATCCAATCCTACAGACTGCTCAAATTTCCTCAAAATTAAAACTCAAATTTGCGACCTAATTATTGGACCGATTTCGTTCATATTTTGTACATCGTAAGCAAAGGCGATTATAGTAAGTATGTGGTTTCATTTATTGCATACATGTGGTATCCATACTGTATACAACATCCCGAAAATTATCGTCGGGCAGTTGGCCACCAGACACGACACCCGTCTGGTCGGAGGATCCTCCCTTTTCTATGGAGGTATGAGTGAACTTTACACCCTGTTCTTTGTACATCTATATTATAATGGCGTTTAGAGGTGAGTATATTTGGTTCGGATTTTATTAGGGCCTAGTTTTTTTTTTCCTTTATTTATTTGACCGCCTCTTTGGTCTAGTGGTTGCAAGACCTACTGTTGAGCAGTTCGATTCCCGGGTCGGGCAAAATATTAATAGGTTTTTTCAACTGGAATTCCTCAGTGGCAGCCCGGAGTCTGGATTTATGCTCGGTTGATGGCAATAGGCTCGCCCTCTATTACATGGGAATTTACTGGCCAAATGTGGGTATACTATAGGTACACCTTCGGGCTAACCCTTCGGTGAAAACATGTTATGTTGTGTTTGTCATTTATTGACTAGTTTGTTGAGACATACTTAGATACAGTACAACTATTTTCTTAATGTCCCTCGGGCATCATCGCATTGCCGAATACAAACGAATGCTAATTTATATGTCCATCAATTATTAGATTTATCGTGTTAAATCATTTGAATTCAGAACTAAGTACTTTATTGTTGTTTTGTTTTGACATAACAACATAATAAAGTACTTAGTTCTGAATTTAAATTATTGGAAGACGGTTGTTTTTGTATAAAAAGTTTTTATTCACTTTTTATTTGTGGTACCTACCCCACACAAACTCGTATACCACTACTTGGTATGTAAATGACAGTGACAGGAAATTATTAAAACATCATCAATACAAACTAAGTGGAAAAAATACGCAGTATTAAGGATAACTCAAAAACTACTGGTCAGAACTTGATGAAATTTAAATGGGACCACATGCGAAGCAGCAGCATTCAAATAAAGAATCATCCAAATCGGTTAACCCAGAAAAAAGTTCTGAGCTAACAAAAACAAAAAAAAAACGTACAGTCGAATTGAGAACCTCCTCCTTTTTTGGAAATCGGTTAAAACATAACGACTGATCTCCTTGCAAGGGAGAATAATATTAATGACACACCCATACAAATACCTACAGTAAGTTTTACTTTCATTATTCTTTTAACAACAGAGGCCAATTACGTAACAAAATTTTTTCACTCACACCATTATTTTGACACAAAGAATTTACTAATACGACGAGGATTGATGCAAATGACACCTCCTTACAACAAAACGTGAAAAAGTTCGAGCCATTGTAGAAAAAAAAATCACTTGAATTTAAACCTCATATCTAAGACTTTAAAGCTCTATTTATATTTTCAAAACTGTAAATTGTAATTTTGTAAAACAAATTCAGTATTGCCGTCAGTTGACAAAATTTTCCAACGATAATCATCCTAATTTTCAGAGCGTTAAAATCTAAGGATTAATTTATAGAGCTGTTAAAAATAATGTTGTACATTGCCGGTGACATGTAACTATTGATTTAAGAAAGTTTATTCAAGGGGTGGGCAGAGACGTTTCCTTTGAAGAAATTATACAATTTACGGGGTTTAAACTTCATAGGGGTGAGAATGAAAGGAATGCTTGGAAAAATAAACTGTGAACGTTTTGTTTTCGTTGATATTTAACTTTCAGACGTTTGAGGAGGGGTAATGTAGCTTGGATTAATTGGTAATCTAAATAAAACGAAGAAAAACATGTCAGGCTTATGACTGGCTATTGAGACACTGTTCCAATTCTCCAATATTGACAGCGTTTATTTAGGGCGAATTTCACCAATGAAACTGGACGCCGTATCAACATAACTACACCAGGTTCACGTCAGTGTCATCATTGGTGTGGAATATTTACACTGACAGCTCTTAAACGCGGTTAAGATATTGTACTGACCACGTTTAGTTATGACCAGTGATCGGAATAGGCTGACTATATTTGCCTAAACTTCGGAGAAGAGAGAAATAAAATGGAGACTTCCTTAATTAGAAATTAGTTTTACTTAGCTGTTACACATTGACAAATGTTATGTATTGAAAGATTTGATGCAACAACGGTTAGTTTAAGGATAATTCTAATACATGATTTAAGTTAGATTCGTTTTAGTGAAAATTCCTAAGATTTGTTAATTACAAGTTTAGTTAAAAATAGCCTTTACACGTCTTAAATAAAGCTTATTTTCAACTTACTGACGATTTTTCCCCAATCCCGGGAAAAAAAAAATAGTCGTAAGGAAGTCTCCACTTTCTGTCTCTGTTCTCCGAAGTTTAGGCAAATATAGTCAGCCTATTCCGATCACTGGTTATGACATATGAAGTGTTTGCTTCAATTATTCTTATTACTATTTTTCGGTACAACATACTAATAATTGCCATGCGAAGGCAATGATCTTGCAAGTGAAATAGATATTCTTTAAATGGAGACCACACAACACACTTTTTAACACAATCTTGTAATGTCAAGTCATTTTAATATCAAGCGTCGGAGACTTAACTTTTGAAGATTTCCTACGTTCATGAAAGCTCAACATTGAAAACATTTTTCGCTGTATTTTAAAACAGATAAAAAAGTTTGGTAAAAAGTAAAACACCCAGCTCATCCCTAATCCTGTCAGGGGAGGCAATTAACTGATATCGGCTGAGTGTACACGTAATGCGTCTTGTATAAATATTGAACCGTGTGCCAGACGTATTTGTGTAGAATAGCCTTATAATATTGTTTGTTTGGAGCTATCTCTGCGTTTGGTAATGACAGTAACGTTTTTTTGTAATTATTTGAATGTTTTGATGTTTCGGGTTGTGATATCAATTTTAAATCAGCATCGTAACTGCGTAACACATTATCAATTAGAATCTGAATATTATTTAAGGATATTGCTAATCCATTGCTTCATATGTTCGATAAATTTGTCCGCTCTTTAACGTAAATACCGCAATAAATGTTTATTTATTTATTTAATTGGGGTCACCAACAATTGGTTCTTTTACGTGTGCCCCTTCAATTACAGGACAACACATCATGCACATAATAAAACTAGGTGTAAACACGATAAAAATAAAAAAATAAATTGAGAAAATAAACGATTAATGATGAAAAAGAAAATAACATGTCAAGCGTGAGCATTCATATTATAATGGTGTAAACAGGATAAAAATAAAATAGAGAAAACCTGTTTTTCTCCATAGAGATCTATATTTTGGAATGGGCAACTAGCGTCAACTTTCTGACTGACCGACTTACTCTTTGACGGTTCAAAAGTGCCTGTAAATGTTTAATTGAAATAAATGCTTTGAGTTTGAGTTTGAGTTCATATATTTTCATGTACTGTCACATTCTTAAAAGTATTGCGGCCTTACGTGGCGTTTGTTAAGGGTGAATGTACAAATTATAATTATGTATCTTCATAAATAATATTAATAACATATATGAAAGTATGCATTTCATAAGAAACATATGCATATATAGTATAACCTACCTACTGTCTAGAATATTCCAATTATAAGTGGAAATTTATAATTTTCCTTAAGTCCATTAAAATCGGTACCAATTCTTTGTTATTAGCTGAAAATTTTCCAAATAAAATAAAATCTGTAGAAGAAAGTAAAGCAAAATACAGATTCCAAGTAATCTATATCTATAAAAATGAATCCCTATTTCCCTTTGTCACGCCATAACTTGGAACGACTTTATCGATTTCATCCATTTTTTTAAAAGTTTTCTAGTACTTTGCAGAAGGTTCTTACGGAAAAAAAATTACTAAGAAACTTGCGCAGAAAATTAGAAAATTTAAAAGCTCGAGATTTATGCGGCTGAAACCGCTGGGCGCAGCTAGTATCCAATAATAAAGAACTCCACTATCTCTTCCCAATTCCCACATCACAAACGGAAGTTACAAAAGAACACTAACCGGTATTAGGCGCATCCGTACCAAAGGTATAACAGTGATCCAATCAAATGATTTTCCCTGAACCACGTGTAACAGTGATTAATATCTGTAATACGGTATTATTGTCCGGTGCCTGCGCCGTTATCGTGATCGACAGTTTTGAATCATGCGGGTTGAGTGCGGATAGAGAGTGACGAATTTTGTAGCTGGAGTTGACCGTGGTATAGCTTTTTTAGACGTTTAGGCCAGAAACTGTGTTAAGCGGACGCCCGCGCGGTTCCATACAAAAGTGGTCCGTCGCGGGGACCCGCGCGAGCATCCGTCACGCGGAGGCAGGCCCTGTGCCAACGCAACAGGGCCCGACTCCGCGTGATGAAATCCATTTCGGGGGCACGCGCGGGGCCCTAATAATAATAATAATAATATCCCCACCACCTTTTCTGTTTTTATTCTTCGCACGGGCCGCACCAGCGTGTCCACGCGCGTAGACACGCGACGGGTGCTCGTCTCGGGCGCCCGCTTAACGCAGTTTCAGGCCTTAGGCACCTCACCGCCGACGATTAGCGAAAAGCAAGTAGAACTAGCAATTAGAAACGAGTTGGCGAACAACGACCAACGAGTGTGTAGTTCGGATAGTTTTGTCGCTGAACAATAAGCGAGTGCGCGAATCCGACGAGTAAAATGACTACTCAGTCACTTACTGGTATAATATAATTATGTAGATACACACGGCTATGTATCAAGCTATACATTTCCAGAATAAGCTGACCTCTCATTGTAAGGAAATCCTATACAATGCGAGTTCAGGTTATTTTGGAATTGTGTAGCTTGATATGTAGCCGTGTCTACCAGACGAGAGTCTCTTAGCGACTATTTTGCCCAAACTTAAACTCAAACTCAAAGCATTTATTTCAAATAAACCATTCCACTTTTGAATGGTCAAGGGGTCGGTCAGTCACAAAGATGAAGCTAGTTGCCCATACCAAAGCTTAGTAGGTACCAATGGAGAAGAACGGGCAAGAAACTCCATGGACACTCTTTTAAATCAAAATATTGGTTACATCATTCATGTTGAAATTATGCATGTGAGAACGATGCAGAACGTTAAAAGCATCCGTAATAAAGAGACAAAAACAATTTAAATATTAAATTAAATTAAAATAAGCCGTGGTAGCTAAGAGATGACCAGTCCCTACTGACGGCGCCCGTTCACGAACATGACGTATAGATCAGCACCATTTAGCATTTAGCTCAACCATTTTGAATAGCCCGCCAAGAGAGCAACGCTGAGCGAGTATTCTCTTTGACAGCTCTTGCCGCTGCGACAAACTAGTTTAGAGAGAGTTCTCGCCGACAATGTGAACAATCAACGATCAACTATTAATAATAATATATGTATATCTTTTACTGACACGAGACCTATATCTAGTGTGCGTTTTCTGAGCGAGAAAATAGTCAATAGCTAGTCGCTTCCTCGTCGGTGCCTATAATGTATTAGTTTTCAAACGGCCGCCAATTGTTTGCTAGACATGGTCAGTGGTTAACCCCCAGTTGGTCAGGGCACTCTAAAATAACTCTGGGACCAACAGATGAGGTAGAGGTTATTCAAGTGATCACTTGCCTTAAGAATAGAAGTACCCCTTGGTGGGATAACATACACGTCTCTATAATAAAAAAAAAAATCGCACAAACTTGTTTCGAACAGTTCTGCAACATTAGTTCCATGCAAGGTATCTTTCCAGCCTGTTTTAAAAAAACCCGTTGTATCTTCCATCTTGAAGGCCGGTGAAAAATCACAAGTGACCAACTTCAGACCAATGTCTCTCTTGAGCACTCTCTCTCAAATCTTAGAAAAACTGGCAAACAAGCGTCTTATTGGATACCTTGAGCAAAACAACCTGATATTGGACAAACAGTACGACTTCAGAGTGGGACGCTCTACGAATGACGCTGTTCTAAGGCTTACCACGGCAATAACGAACTGCTTGGATAGAGGAGACAAATGTGTTAGTATGTTCCTCGATCTACAAAAAGCCTTCGACACAGTGTCAATACCCATCATATTGAGCCGATTGGAAAACATTGGCGTGAGAGGTGTACCCTTAGAGTGTTTTAAAAGCTACCTGTCTGACCGATACCAAAGAGTCCGCATTGATGGGCAGATGTGTGACGAAGCACTATATGCTCACGGTGTTCCTCAGGGAAGCACAATTGCCCCAACACTTTTCCTGGTGTACATTAATCAACTCTATGACATTCCAGTCCAGCAAGCCGAAATAACAATGTTTGCTGATGACACAGTGCTCCTGTTCCACAACACCTCTTGGGAGACTTTGGCTCGGGTAAGTGAACGAGGGCTTTCAAGAGTTACTGCCTGGCTTGAAGACAGCCTACTATCGATAAACACAAATAAAACAAAACACCTCTGCTTCAGCATGTCAAAGTCAGACAGGCGTAGTCCAAACTTTAATGTGCCCATCCGAATGTTTCTTTGCAATCGAGGGTCGTATTTTCAACCTGCATATATCTGCCCTAGGGTTGAGAGAGTCATAATAAGGGCTCGGTTATATAATCGATGATAATTTGAAGTAGAGCAAACATATCTCAGTCACAGCAAAAAAGAACACGTAAACGAACGTACGAACGTATATATATACTCAAAACATATATGCGAGTTGCGAGTCATAAGTTCCTTATACCAACGTATAAAGACTTGTGTCACTGCCTTTTGGGCTATGGTATTTGTGCATGGGTGATGCTGGAAAAACCCATAATTATGATAGAAATAGAGCGTTCCCAGCGTGCAGTTTTGAAGGTGCTGCTTTTTCTAAACTTCAGAACGCCTACTACTCTGGTATACGAGCAGGAGCGGGTGCATAGCGTCAGAAAAATATTTATATATGAGTGCCTGCGGAGATATCACCAGTTCACAGTCCCCAACTTACCAAAAACAAACAAAAGAACGTATAGATATCCCGTAGCATGGTAAGGAGCAAGTTTGCAAGAAAGCACAATAACAGCATAGCGACTCGCTTCTACAGCAAATTTAGCCAATTCAAATTAGTTAGAGATGTTAGTAAATATCGTACTTTGGCTTGAAAACTATAGCTACGATGATACTGGAAACCTTATCAGTAATCTCACCAAGTGGTCAGACTCAGAGTACACACACATTTACATACCTACATCTACACACCCATCACAGATCTCAACATAAACATGCTAATTAATTTAATTTTCTTTTTTATTTCATGTGCTTTTCATAATTAAAAAAATCACGAATCCCCCCTTAAAAAACGAATGCTCCCTTTTATACAAGATGTCCTAGTTCAGGGGTCGAGAACTCATTGATGTAACGTGTACTGAAGTTTTAGAAATAAATTACTATTACTATTCCCCAAGGGGTTAGACAGAGGTGTACCTATAGTACACCGGCTACATTTTGCCAGTTATGTTTAAGTCCAATGTAATAGAGGGCAAGCCTATTACCATCAACCGGGCACAGATCCAGACTCCGGGCTGCTGCTGAGAAATTCCAGATGGAAAAACCCAATAACACTTTGTGCGACCCGGAATCGAACCGAGGACATCGTCTCATGCTCAGCAGTTACGCTTGCGTCTACTAGACTATTGAGTTTTTGTTTTACGTATTAGTCGTACGTACAAATATGGAGATTCTGACAATAAAGATTTTTCCATATTGCACTTCCCTGGTTTAAATGAGCAGTGATGGCCCAGCGGTATCGGCCCCGACTTAAAAGTTGTAGGTCGTGAGATCGAACTTAGGCAGGCATTTTAGTTTGTGTATTTAATTTCATCAACACTGTTCTAAAACGGTGAAAGAAAACATCGTGAGGAAACTGGCATGTCTTAGAACCAAAAATTTTAAGACATGTGACATCTTCCAACCCGCACTGGGCCCGCGTGGTGGATAGCCCACTCCCTCTCACAGAGAGGAGGCCTGTGTCCCAGCAGTAGGAACATTATAGGCTGGTTATGCTTAATTATGCTTATGCTAAGTGAATAAAACTAAACATGAATTCGTCGTAGCAAGCCCGCACGCATAAGGGAAGTGTTTTATTATTGCCCTTATCTTTTTAGATCTATTTTTTCGTTGGTTTTGTTGCTCGTCATTTATATCGCCTGAGCTAACTATTAATTTAATTAAAAGCGTATCCATTTGGGGCTACTTTTGCGCTGTTTTAGATGTAATCATTAATTTTCTTTATTAGTTACAGGTTGTTTTGTTGTAAGCTTAATGTTTTGGAAATGAAAAAGTGAATCTGTTTTAGAATTTGTTGGGTATGTAATTCATGTAGTTAGTATGGTTTGTAACTGGACTTATCTATGTGAGGGTAGATGTTGTTATCTCCAACATTTTATTAATATATTTTTGTATTGCAACACTGTATGTAGTGTCATTGTCAAATAAGTCAGTAAAAATATAGCACTTTGATTATCTATATGAAGAACACGTTTCTTGTATTCACTGAACCTCTTTCTCAATTTTATCAGTCAACAACCCAAGAAATACAAACTTTGGGGTTTATCCAAAACGTTGCTTAAAGTTAAGTAATGATTAGCGACTGTTTAACCGTACATTTTTGACGTTTAAACGTCATTTAACTTTAAGCAACGTTTATGAATAAACCCCATTAACAATACATTCATATTAGTAATATTATAGCGAACAGTCCATGGATAAGTCTTGTTATTATAACATAATAAATCCATTTATTTTCAGGCATCTCAGACCCGAAATCAACACATAAACACCACCACCTAAACGCACAACCTAAACATACTTATTTTAATATAAACAAAACTCGTGTTAATAAATAAGGCTTAAGACTATGTTTTTACAGTCAAATTACGTTTATGTCATTTTGACGTTCAAGTTCAAGTGACTGTCAAATCATTTTGACATTAAATTGAATTGTCAGTTTAACAAGTTGCTGACATTAGTCAGTCTTGAACGAGGCACCGGAGCAATAAGTTTTAAGGTTAGTAAAATAATGTAAAATGTACTGAAAACTGTTGAATAATATATAATAAATATTGTTATTGCGTTTATTTATTTGTTTAAATTCCATGACTCCCTTCTGAGGTAGGAAAAACAGGTTACAAAGGTTACAGGTTGAAAAGCTTATAATTGAGCAAAACCATGAGTGGTCAAACGATGAACATCCGATTTATTCTGTAAAAAACACACAGTAAAAACTTGAAGTGAGCTGTCATTCCATCTGATACTAGGGAATGACACTATTGACAGCTCAATTCAAACTCACTCCACCTAAGTTTTCACGAAGAGATTTTACAGAATAGGCCGGCGGCAGCTGGCATTAGTGCTTACGGTCCATTCACAGTTCTTTTACCTCTGACAGCAGCAACCCAATAGCAACCTCATTGTAACGACTATAAAGATCATTGTGTATTTGACAGACTTGTCAATCGCAGCAACCCAACAGCAACCTTAGTTTTTCTCCTTCTCAGTTAACGTTAATCATGGTCTGGCAGTTTGAGCAATTTTTTTGGCCTACCCAAATATCCTTTCTTTGGTATTATTCGTCGAATCGTTGAGCTTCTTAAGTTCTGAGTTGAGCTGCACGGTTACTGACAAATGCGTGCACTGACTGGACGGGTCCACTCAATCTGTGTGGTTTTTCCTCAAAATACCATTTCAGACTACCTACATGGTCTTCACATGATCTGACCAAGATTATGCCTGGACTTTAAAAGAGACTGTGACCTCTGAGTTTGTTTCGGCCTTTCTTCTCAAAGTAGTCAGATAGGAAACGCCGACCTCATCTAGTTTTTAAAATATGATTGACGTGTAAAAGTGTTTATACAAACCTACTTACAGAAATAAAAATATCATTTATCATTTATTGCTATGGTAATAAACGTCACCGGTTTGTTTTAGCTGTTGCATAACTTTTCGGCTTTTTTTTGTCGCCTTTTTAACTCTTTTAGTGACTTGAAGAAAAGTCTTTTTTACTAAGACTCGTCTCCTGTTATTTTGCTGCCGAAGAACTTTAAGGGGAATGCGCCAAGATAGCCTGCGAAATTAAAACTTTCTTACGTTTTTTGCAACTTGCAGGTCACTATCAGGTTGTACGTTAATCTTAATATGATTGGCAGCCGTATCAAATATTTATTTAAAGAATTATAATTATAAAAATCATCAATACATCTAAGTTCATATTACCCTATTGAATTACTATTTCATGAAATCATGACATTTGAGGCCAATTGTAAGTTAAGGAGTTGTATTGCTGATTCTAATGATTATAATTCTGTAAAACCATATTTTTTATGGTCGCGAATCATATTTTAATCAACATACAACCGGACACTGACCTGCAAATTGAAAAATCCTAAGTAAATTTGTATTTCGCGGGCTGCCTTAGCGCATCCCCTTTAATAACGTCTTGATTATCATTCTTGTGAATTAATTAACTATGATCTAGATTATACGCAGCAATGTTATTCAAAAACGTTGATTGGATAAACTAACAGTAAAAATAATCTGTTCCTACATCGTTTTTTAAACGGTACATCTTCCCCATCACTAAATAATAATGAATCATCATTTTGCACTTTTTTCGTTTTTCAAACTCCGTGGGAATGCGCGTAGGCATGGGGTGAAAGCGTTTTGCGGTTAATATATTTTCCATTTTTAAAAAGGGGCGTTTAGTTTTTTTCTTTTATTTTTGGCCAGTTATGATTTCTTTTTCATTATTTGTGGGAGAATCAATTTACCATCTAATTGTGTTGGGAAGTATTTAATGGGGTTTAAAAGGTCACGGATCATTGAAACTAATGGTCTAATAATGATGACTAAATTCATTCTATGATAGCAATAGAGCTTTGAGAACTTGAGTGGTATTTGAACTTTGGATCGGGAGATTTTAATAATTATCAAAATACAGGTAAAAATCTTTAGACTTATTTTGTAAATTAATTTATTACCCAAGTGAACTTCATGACTACTCGCATCGCGACTATTGTCTTACGAGTATTTAAATATGGAAATTTGCCACAAAATACAACTCTAAATAATATATTCCTGTTTACAACTTGAATGTATACGTTTCACTAGTTTATTAATCCGGCTTGTGGCTATAAGTCCAAGGGCCTTCTTCTTTTCAGCCATTGCTAAAAATATGTACTTAACCAACCATGACCAATTACCATACCTTTATTCTGTCCAACAACAAACCATAACAGCGGTCAGTGGGTAGACAGAGTAATTACTGCATATAATAATAAACGAGCTATCATAAAGGTGCGTCGTGTGAATCGACGACACCTGTGCGAGGGTGTCAATAGACCTATTGGTGCGATAGAGGTGCCATCGAGAAAATAAATAAATGTAAACGGATAATTATTGAATATCTTTTTCAGTTTAACCAACCCAAACCAATCGCTGCTTCATCCCACCTGCTGAAAATCTCCTACCTGGACATAAGTTGTCGTAGCTTATCTGGAAGGCTGGAAGTCTTTAAATGGACACCAGACCCAAGTAGGCCGAAACCAAAAAATACCTGTTCAGGTTGAGATTCACAGATGACTCCACCCTAGAATGTAAATGTGGTGCTGGGCCTCAAAAGACGGAGCGCTTAATATCGTGTCCAGCGTGTCCTTTTTTTTGTGCGTTACTGGAGCTGATGGACCCACCCGTTTCTTTTTTTATGTTTGTTTGTTTGGGAAATCATCAAATGACCTCTCCCACACTGGGCGGAGCGGAAGGGCGTGTCAGACTCTTACTGACTAAAACCCACCCGTGTTCCTTCAGTTGCCTGTACACCAGGGCCACGGTCACTCTTTCGAACAATCCGCGACCCCGGCAGGCATCGGCCCTATCGGACTCCGTCAATGGTGGTGACATCTCTTTGAGGCGTAAATGTGGTGCTGCCCTACAAACAATGGAGCGCTTAATATCCTGTCCAGCGTGTCCTGTTGCTTGTGTGTTACAGGAGCTGATGGACCCACCCTGGAGTGTAAATGTGCTGCTGTCCTACAAACAATGGAGCGCTTAATATCCTGTCCAGCGTGTCCTGTTGCTTGTGTGTTACAGGAGCTGATAGACCCACCCTGGAGTGTAAATGTGCTGCTTTCCTACAAACAATGGAGCGCTTAATATCCTGTCCAGCGTGTCCTGTTGCTTGTGCGTTACAGGAGCTGATGGACCCACCCTGGAGTGTAAATGTGCTGCTGTCCTACAAACAATGGAGCGCTTAATATCCTGTCCAGCGTGTCCTGTTGCTTGTGCGCTACTGGAACTGATGGACGCTACTACTCTTAAAGGTGCATAACTCATAGCCAATTTCTGGGCTAGCTCAATTTAGATTGCCATCGAAACACTTAAGCCCACTTTCACTACCAATGACTAAACACGTTTAGCGCTAAAAGAGTTTAAAGCATAATTCTGTTTCTGTCAAATATTTATAAGATGACAGAGACAGAATGCTAAACGTATTTAGTGATTGGCGGTGCAAGTGGACCTAAAAAGAAGTTTAATGCTTGTTATAATAGTTATTTTTAGAACGCTATCTAGTTATTATCAATATAGGGATACCTTTTTTTTTACTTACAAACATAATGGTGCCACCAATAATAATCCTATTTTTATTTTTAATAAAACAAGCGCATGTTATCTTTTTTTCAGTTTATTTAAAGTGTTTTTATTAATTAAGCGTAATTACATTGCATTTTATGTTATTTTTCTCATCTTCTACTTAAAGGCTCGTACACACTGGCGCGACGCGACGCCCGCCACAAAGGCACCGAACGCGCGACGAGCGGCGCGGCGCCTTTGTGTCGGGCGTCGCGTCGCGCCAGTGTGTACGAGACTTAAAACGTGATAAGTTTTTTGCCTCAAAATACAAAAACATTCCTGTTTCTTTTGCTTTTATTGAATTTTTTGTCCAAATCTAAACATAATTAAATTCAATTAAAATCCTACGCCTATCTAGCCCTTGTCCACACTATACAATAATGAGCCGTCACAAACAAAAAGCAGGAAGCGATACATGAACGTGACGGATAAAATTTCTTAGCGATTTCTCATTACACCCCTCACACAGTCACACTACAACCATTTGATTTGTTTAATCAAATGCGGGCTTTCGAATTAATTAGTTTGTTACGCACCTGAGCGTACCTTTATTGTGTGTAAAACATTATTTTATTTGCTGTTTGAAAACTAACATTTAGGCGACTTTAAACTTTATGTGGAATAAGTTACGGTGTTTGACGGGATCTGTGAGGTGTAAACGTAAGTTTGTCGAAACAAATGGATCATTATTTTGAATTAATTTCGTAACCAATTCTAAAACTTAAAGCTTTGTAGCTTAAAGTTGAAATTCGTTTTGATTTTTGATATTTAAAAAGATTTTTGTTGATTTAATTTTTGAATTCGTCGATACTTAATTATATGGTGACACACGTTGATGAGTAGTTTGCGTAATGATACTTTATGATTGAATGGGTAACGAATTTGATTCCGATTTAAAATTCCAGGAATCACTTGCAACATTATTGTTGATTCCTAAATTGCTGGTTGTCAAAAATCAGAATTCGTAAAGTAATGATTGGGTTGATAGCAATTACTTTTTGTAATGAATTTATTCAACAATGACAATTTTCATAGTTCCCTATTGTGACTATATAATTTGTTCAGTATTTTTTATTAATCAGAAAATTGCTGGTTAGTATTAGAATTATTGTCGTCAATGTGAGTATCATAATCATTAAACTGGCCCTTGCCTTCCATTTTCCGGTACAGTTAAACCAGAAAAGGTATGTGCTTCGGTAATATTCGTGTTACCGAACTAGCGCGAACGTCGCGCCACAGAGAGAAGGTTTGCCTATGTGAGGTTACCAATAGAGTCAAAGATTCTAAGTTTTGTAATGCCGCGCTTCGTGATAGTGCACTTATCATTGCGCGTCCGTATGTAGTTTTATCTATGCCGGGATACCTACGCTGATCGCACCTCGTCATCAGCCACTCAAAAGTCTTGAAATGTTTTTTGAATTTTGTTAATTTTGCAGTCATGGTAATACAAAATAAGCTAGAACTTTCATGGTTGTAACGGCTCTATATTAAATCTCATCACCGCACTTTATTTTTTACGAAGATAGATAATGATTGCCGATGTGCATACTTTTTCTGGGAGACCAGCGGGGTAATTGCGTAATACACTAAACAGTAGGAATGGGTTTCATTTTGACAGTTCAGCAACATTCATTGAGTTATTTACGTTGTTGAGCAGACAAATGTTTCGAACATATGAAGCAATGGATTAGTAATAGGCATCAAAATGATTCAGATTGTGATAGATAGTGTGTTACGTAATTAGGGTGCTGTACTATATTATTATCATTATTATTTAATTTTGGTCCTGTAAAACGATCAGAACGAATATAAACCATTTTTTTAAGTAATTATATTTTTAAATTAGGGACTTTCATGACGGCAATGTGTATACTCGTATGACAGTCCTATCGTACCATAAATATACAAACTTCTACGGATTACATTTGATCCATCAACCTGAACAGACTCTTTGCATCATCATTTAATTTCCTCATTAACTAAACTCATCACAATACCTATAGTTAAGCCTACTATAATAATATAGGTACCTCAAAAACCCCTCAAAAGACATAACTATATACTAACGTGTCGTAATTCACCCCATCTCATAACGACCTAACTCCCTAATTACAACCACAGAGATAATTGACATCACAAAACCCACGAACTAAGATTACATGAAATCCGTAACATTCCGTCGTAAACTGAACAAATCCTATATAACTATTACGCCCTGGTTTTACGATCAAATTTTTAATCCCGTTGACATAAAGGAGTTTATCTTGATTCAGTTTTATTGGGCAGCGACACATTGTTGTTGGTATGATGTTGATGCGTCTGCGTTTATAGGGTGAAAAGTAAGTTGAGTTTGTTTTGGCAGAATGTGATTCACACATAACGTCACGCTTGTGTCCCCCGACGGGTTAGGCAGAGGTGTACCTATAATTCAGACTCACTCTCATGTGATTCAGAACTTGTACAGTACAACTATTTTCTTAATGGGAATTCGGGAATCATCGCATTTCCGAATACAAACGAATGCTAATTTCCATGTCCATCAATTATTAGATTTATCGTGTATAATAATTTGAATTCAGAACTAAGTACTTTATTGTTGTTTTGTTTTAACGTAACCAACAATACATTGCTTAGTTCTGAATTCAAATACTATATTCTTAATGCCCCTCGGGATCATCGCATTTCCAAATACAAACGAATACTAATTTCCACGTCCATCAATTATTAGATTTATCGTGTATAATAATTTGAATTCAGAACTAAGAACTTTATTGTTGTTCTGTTTTGACGTAACAAACAATAAAGTACCTACTTAGTTCAGAATTCACACTATTATACACGATAAATCTAATCATTCATGGACATGGAAATTAGCATTCGTTTGTATTCGAAAATGCGATGATTCCCGAGGGATACTAAGAAAATAGTTTTACTGTAAAGCTAATGAGAGGTATTGGCGAGATGGGCAGACGCCATTGTTACCATCGCGGGTAGAAACTGAATAAGGCTGGCAAAGGAGCGTGGGGATTGGCACAAGAAAAGAGAGGCCTCTGCGCAGCTATGGGTGAAGTCGGGCTGTGGATGATGATCATGATAAAAAGGCATCTTTTATTTCGGTGATTATTTTGTAGGTGAGAAACGGACATTGGTAAAATGTAGAAAAATCTTACAGTTTTATAAAACATATTAAATATATTGGTCCTTCATCCCGATAAGCAATCACAAGCGTACGAAAATCAAGAAAATACTTGAAAATTAATTGTGACATACATAACATAATCAGCCTATAATTTTCCCACTGCTGGGACACAGGTCTCCTCTCTTTGAGAGGGAATGGGTTGTAATCTACCACGCGGGCCCAGTGCGGGTTGGTAGATGTCACCTGTATTTTTTTGATTCTAGGACATGCCGGTTTCCTCATGATATTTTCCTTCACCGTTTTGAGAGCAGTGGTGATAAAATTATTTACACAAAGTAAAGCGCCTGTCTGGGTTCGAACCCACGACGTACAACTCGTAAGTCGGGGCCGATACCACTGGGCCACCACTACTCTCTAATTTTGACATATTTACATCTATTCTACCATTTATGCTCCTTTTTTTTTTTACTCTTTGTATTTCCTGTGCTTGTCCCAAATAAAATATTTTTCCTTTTTTCTTTCTTTCATTTAAAGTTTGATTTCCCTTTTCATTTGTTTATTCAGAGACTGTGTAAAAAAATGCATCGTTTTATGTCAAGAAAAATAATATCGTAAAAAATCCTATTATAAACAGTCTTAAATGCATAACATCTTACTGCATACAACCCTAAAAGAGTACTAAAAAAAATCAAAAACTTTACGATCTTAAAAATGTTCCTTGCATTTAATATTGCCATCCACGCCTGACATATCAACCAGGGCTTAGATTTTACTGTCCAATACGGTATTACATTTGCATAGCCGTAAAATTTACTACCTATGCATTTTGTCTTCTAATCCGAACATTTTAGCACACTGTGCGCCCTTCAAATTACTACAACAACCTCTTTGCCGCTGAGAAAAATGTATGCATACCGTGATAGAGTTCATTTTTGTGTATTTTGTTGGTAAATGTTAAGTTGTTTTGTAAGTAATTCGCCGATTTTATCGTCGATCTTACAGGTTACGTTAAAGATAAATTTTTATTGTTTTCGTGTTATATTTATTATTTTGTATGTAACATATGTATGGGATCACGTGACAATGGTGGTGTTATACATGTATGGGAAATGGGCTAGAAGAAAAAAAAAAACATTTGGACTTATTTTGACATTCTGAATTTTAAAAGATAGCGGGAAGACCTTAGCATATGATCTCTCTTTAATTAAAATCATTCATGAAGATTTAATGTTAAATATTCATTCAGAGTTTTGCAGGGGGTCAAAAACAGGGCTATTAATTAAATAATAATTGAGGTTTACTTTTAGCTCAGCAACCACAGCATTACCAGTGCTAAACTCATCTTATAAAATACGGTCCCACCACCTCTATACAGAAAAAGAAACAACCGACTTCCAAAAAAAGGGAAAAATAACTTTAATTTCGGAAGTCGGTGTCTTTGGTTTTGTATTTTCGTTTTTTGCCACCGAATTCCGAAATTAAAGTTATTTTTCACTTTTTTTGTGTTTTTTTTTGGAAGTCGGATGTTTTGTAAAAAAGTTTATATTTTTCACTTTTTAGTTGTGCTACCTAACCCACACAAATTCGTATACCAACTACTTGATATGTAAATAACAGTGACAGGAAATTATTAAAACATCATCAATACAAACTAAGTGGAAAAAATACGCAGTATTAAGGATAACTCAAAAACTACTGGTCAGAACTTCATCAACTTTATACGGCACCACATGAGAAGCACCAGCTTTCAAATAAAAAAAATAATTATTCAAATCGATTCACCTAGACAAAAGTTCTGAGCTAACACACATAATAAAAAATCGCCCAAGTGCGAGTCGGACTCGCGCACGATGGGTTCCGTACCCTTATCTATAAAAACGGCAAAACAATCATGTCTGTTGTATGGGAGTCCCCTTAAATATGTATTTTATTCTGTTTTTTAGTATTTGTTGTTATAGCGGCAACAGAAATACATTATCTGTGAGAATTTCAACTGTCTATCTATCACGGTTCATGAGATACAGCCTGGTGACAGACGGACAGACAGACGGACGGACAGCGGAGTCTTAGTAATAGGGTCCCGTTTTACCATTTGGGTACGGAACCCTAAAAAATAAGGTCGAATTGAGAACCTCCTCCTTTTTTTGAAGTCAGTTAAAAATGGTTTGGCATAGCTGCCATTGCGCTTCACTGTCTAATGTGGTCTCAAATATTAATCCCAGCTACACCCCCCCACTACTCAGCCTGACGATTCATCACAGGACAACAGGGTAAAGAGGGCACTTCAGACTTTACAGTCGTCAAAATTTGCATGAAACTCATCAGGGTGAGTTTACGAGTGCGTGCGTCTCTTCGTATGCATTCAATGTTACAGAATGAACAATTAAATTTATTATTGATCCTTTTATGGATATGAATGAAGGGTAATGAGGTACGGTTACTTAGTAAGTTGAAGATGCGTTTTTTTTAACCGATTTAAAAAAAAAAAGGAGGGAGTTCTCAATTCGACTGTATGTTTTTTTTTGTCTGTTAGCTCAGAACTTTTGTCTAGGTGAACCGATTTGGATGGTTCTTCTTTTATTTGAAAGCTGGTACTTCGCATGTGGTCTCATTTAAATTTGATCAAGTTCTGATCAGTAGTTTTTGAGTTATCCTTAATACTCCGTATTATTCTATTACATATCAAGTAGTGGTATAAGAATTTGTGTCGGGTAGGTACCACAACTAAAAAGTGAAAATAAAAACATTTTTACAAAAAACAACCGACTTCTAAAAAAAACGTGATAAATAACTTTAATTTCGGAAGTCGGTGGCCAAAAACGAAAATACAAAACTAAAGACACCGACTTCCGAAATAAAAGGTATTTTTCAGGCTTTTAGTGTTTTTTTTTTGGAAGTCGCTTGTTTTTTGTATAAAAGTTTTTTTTGTAAATAAGTTTAATATTATTATCTCTTTAATAGGTATCCTAATGGTTTAATTTTTGTCTTTCGTCACGTCTAGTCTACTTACAAATACAGTTTCTATTTACAAAGTCAATAAGAGCCAGCTTTTTATTTTCCCTTTGATAATGATTTCTGCCCTCCCTCATAATATTATCACTTAGCGTTATGCAAATGTCAAAATGATTTGACAGTATAATTTGTTTAATTGCCAAATAGGCCGCAAGCTGTTTACAGTATTCTCAAATTGTACAGCAATGTTTACGACTGGTAATTTCCTCCGACTTTACTTATAATAAATTCTCTTTGACTTCACTCAAACATTGTTAACGTGAAGAAAAAAATTCTCTTGGTTAGCTACCTGTACTTAGATTTGCATGACTGAAAGATTTAAATAAACTCACGCCTTTTTCCCATGGGGGTAGGCAGAAACTACAGAACGCCACCTGCTACGATCCACACATACTTCTTTTGCTTCATTTACTTTCATAAATCTACACCCTAATTGCGTAACACACTATCAATCACAATCTGAATCATTTTGAAACCGCTAATCCATTGCTTCATATGTTCGAAAAATTTGTCTGGTCAACAACGTAGATAACGCAATGAATGTTGTAGAACTGTCAAAATGAAAGCTATTCCTACTGTTAGTGTGTTACGCAATTACCCCGCTGATCATACAAACGGTTGATAGTATTACACGCCTGACCTTTGAATTGTATACCAAATATAATTTAATAATCTTATCGTATGCCATGAAAAACAAAACCAAAGCCTGTGACGAGCAAAACAACTTCTTTTTCTTGATATTTAGTTCTTAATCTTCGAAAATCATAATAGTATTTATACCTACAAAATTGTACGTACAAACAGACGTACATTTTAATCTTTTAACTGTTAATAGATTCTCATGAAGTGCAGTCAGTCAGTAGTAAATGTTTAATATTCAAACGTTTCAAGTATTTGCCTCAAGGCTTATTGTCATCAAAGAGTATTTAGAAGCGATGATGACATTATTAATTAAGTATGAGCTTTTAAACATTTTGTGTATAAATAAGGATTAGGACTTTGATGAAATGTGTTTGGTTAGGCTAAAGCTTTTTGCTTATGGCAAAGTTACGTTACAATTCAAACGCATTATTCTATAGTATTATAAAATAAATAGGGGCTGATTTTAAGACGATCACAAAGTGCTTTAAAAGTGTTTTAAACAAAATAAAATGTCTTAAAAAAGTTATTATAGCTATGGTCATGATATCTTTATAATAATAACATTTAAATTTATATAAGACTAGCTTCTGCCCGCGGCTTCGCCTGCGTGGATTTCGGAAGTTATGTCACGGGAACGTGCTACCGGGAAGTCTTATGTCCTTCCCCAAGATGCCATCTATCTCCTTGCAATTTTTTTCACTTTGTGGGTTGATAATTTCGGTAGGTTAAGGTTGTTACATGTACACAAGCAGGCTTCTGTCCAGTACTGTGTTTACACGGGGCCCGTGCTTAGGGACCCCGACCTCACAGGGGCCCCGGAAGGCTGATACAACACTTGCACCGAAAAGCGCATTTTTATTTTCAGGTAGGTACTCACAAATAATTACCGTCAACATTTTTAAATTGAGATAGTTTATCGGACACTAGATCAGATTTTTAAACTCTAGCAGAACAGAAATCTCCAAAGAAATAAAATTATTAAATTAATTTAAATTAAATTAAATTATCGTAACTAATTTAAACCTGCAGCGTTTTATTTAATAACCTACCTACTTAAGTTCTATTTCTTAAAACAGTTAACAGGCTCCCATAGTAAATATTAAATCATAACAGAAAAATGTTTTTTGTGTTATTATTTTTTTTTACCTTTCCAAAGGGGCCTTTTCCAATTTAAATATAAACATTAAATAGAAGAATACACTTACATACATACTACTAAAATAAATATCACTGAAATATATAAAATATAATGTAATTTAAATAATAAATACATAATTTTTTGCAATTTAATTTTATGACAAAGGGGAAAGATAGTGTTATTTATTAGATTTTAAGTATCAATACTAAGTAAACACAACAAAACAACACATTTTTTTTCTTTCTTTATAAGTTGGTACGTGGTAGATCTTACCCAAAAATTAAGAGACCCTGATTTTTGCGTACCCCATTGTCAAAATTGCCAAGAGCAAAGTCCTCATTCATTGTCACAGAGTTACGACAGCAAATTGCAAGATTTATCTCATCACCACCATGCTTACGAATGTCCTCATTTTGTTTACGAGGTTCGATACCCGGTTGAGCCAAGTTTTATAGTTGCCTTAATTTTATAGCCTTTGATTAGTTTCTTTACGGAAGTCGGTTGATTTACTTATATTGAAGAGCGAGGTAGTGAGGTTGTAAAATTTCTTTATTTTGGTTCAAAGTCGTGTTTGACTTTTCAGAGTTGTTTTATTACAAATATATCAAAATGTATATATATAAGTTTGATGAATGAAGGGCGACTAACAAAAGGCAGATATGAGTGGAAACGCCGGGAATGGACGCCCTAGGAAGACATATAGTGACCTTATTGGTGGTGGTTCTTCAGAAAGGTCAGGTGCGTACTGTGGGTGCGTAGTACTCGCGACCGGCGTGCGTGTATGACCAGATGTATGAACGTAAACGAGGCAAAAGGAGTATGTAAGGATCGTAGCAAACGGCGTTCCGTAGTTTCTGCCTACCCCCATGGGAAGAAGGCGTGAATTTATGTATGTGTGTACTCGTATATAAGTTTATTGCATATATGAATCAACTAGTTTTATTTACAGGTACTTGGTCTTCTCTGGTCGTGTATGAAATCCAAATAAAATTTTATAACAGTTCCTTCAATATACCTCGTTTTGCAAAACTTATTAGCACTTATATGTAATAACTTCAGAGGTCTTGTTTATTAGTAGTGTTTTTGTTTCACTAAATCCGCAGTTTTCCTTTTTGTTTTTTTTTAATTGCTCTGCTGGATGTTAGTCCTAATTACAATTCGATCACTATTCCGATATTTTAGGAACCCCTTCACAGACGACCCTTTACAATAACCAACGCCATGAAAACTTTCTATTAATGTCTGAAACACGAAGAAAGGTCAATTAGCCACCCACACAGATTCCTCGTGACAATAGCCATCCATCAAATATCGTCGTTTTGTTTACACAGTCCTAATTTAGACGTTTCACGTTGGTACCATTTGCATCACCGTGGCACTAAACGTACCGTTTGCATTACCGTGGCACTAAATGTACCGGTTGGTTGTGACCATGTGACAGTTTGGTGTTGGTTTGGGATGTTGTGTTAAAATTAGTACTTTGTTGTGAAGTAATGTGAATGTTTGGTGATGAATGGGTTGGTCGGGTTACTGAGGGATGTGAAGTTCCAGGAATGTTGTAGTTGTACATTGAGGATTTCTCCTCAATCTATATATATAAAACACAAAAATGTTTCTACCTGTGTCTGTTATAGACTTTGAAGTCATCCGATCGATGTGTCCCAAACCAGTTTCATTAGAAAAGCAATAATGCGAAGATGGTTTGAGACGACAAACAAAAAAAAAATCTTTCAACAAATAAACAACATGTGTTTCTTTTTTTAGCGTAGTAACAAACGCCGGATATCCGCTAGTGTTTAATAGTGATGCAAATTGCACTGAAGGCATAGTTATGTAATGTCTAGGTTATCACAAGTTTTTTTTGGAAACATTCATAAAAATTCGTCGTTATTTGAACGAACAATATTTTGAATTAATAAAACGTCTGGAATTGGTTTCGCATTATTTCCTTATAAACAGACACAAATTCTTATCGTTCGAGCTTACAAAGATAATGTGTATAACATCTTATCTAAGTCCTAGATCACAAGTTAATCCAGATGATAAAATAAAAAAACATTTTACACAACTAAAAGGTAGCAACGAATTTTTCATTAACTTCTTAAGCTAGGTCTTAGGCTGCTCATCCCTGTACCAACAACAATCGACATTATAATCCACATAATTCAATCTGTCATTGGACGTCTTCACTGACTGCAGATCGCCCATTCAATCAGGGTTGTCAATTTTGCTTCGTTACGCAGAAACCGCTTTGATAAGACATGCAGATAGGATTATGGACGGTGGCATCCCTGTCCGGGCAATCATTAGGCTTGCAGCTTGTTTAGTACTAAATCCTTTGTCTATTGCTAGAAGGGATGGGAGTTTGCGGATATTTTTCGAATATGAGATTGGTTCGGATATAAGATGGAATATTTTTTGTAGTGGTTGCACCTGGTTTTTACTACCAACTAAGATGTTTCCAGTGAATGCTTTTATTAGGCAGATCAGGCAAAGTTCTTAAATTTTAGGCGGTTAAATGCTCGATTTACATATTTCAGTGTGGGTAATAGTGAAAATAAGATAAAATGATACCCATCCTGCACTACCCTGATACTTTTAAATCCCTTTTTGACACCAAAAGGACATTAATATAGCAATTTTTCAACGAGCATCAAGTTTGTAATACATACATTGTTGCATTTTTTTTGTATTTTGATAGATGATTTTATTTCTGTACATATATATACTGTCTGTACATTTATACAAACACACACATCAATCTATATTTAAATTAGATGACGTCGGCGTTTCCTATATGATTTTTTTACTGAAATTCGTATATTTTTACCACTTTTCGGATATCGACTATGATAACATCACTATTTCTGCATTGCTCCGGATCAATTATGTGTGATTTGGTTTAAATTGAACGTGCCTTGTGTTTAGATTCAATGTCTGTTTAGTAAACATACTGTATTTTAGTGTAAGTTTATTTTAGAAGTTAGTTTAAGATCTAGATGTTGGTTAAGTTAAGAATAAGTCATCTGTTTATTTGTTATTATTGGTATCTGTTCTGGCTTGGTCTCATACATCCCTACTTTGTGTCGACAGTTTTGTCAAGCGTAGTTAACTCAAAAAATTGGCAAACCAGTATTCGTTTGGGTGTGCTCATGCGCGCCAGGAGCGGGGTGCAAGAAGGTGCACTTGCATCTCCCTGGCTTCAAAATAAAATATAGGTTTTAAACCATTCAAAAGTACCCGAAAACGCCTTATGCAATAATAGAGCACTTAACCTATTCAAAACGAGATCCTAAAATTTTCGATTCGTTCATTCATGCATCCTACAATATCTCAATTCTAAAACTTTTGTGCATTAGTCCGAAACCGTAAAGTACCGAACTCCTATTTCCGAAAATCGAATCGACACTAGGCGGAGTGTTAACATTATCGAGTTTGCTTCGCTCGCTCTTGCATTCTACTCTACTTAATTCTTAAGCTTCTATATATAAATCGACACAGTTAGTCTGCTTTCTGTATCCATGGACAAAATAAAACCTATCCTATTCGAGGCGAGATGCAAAAATTATCGAGCTCGCTTTGCTAGCCCAGCTCTTGCATTGCCTGTTATGTTCTAAGAACCGTGTCGCAGGTCGCTGTCCGGCAAGGACCAGGCCCGGGTCAACGGCGCGTCGAGTTATACGCGCGCCTCAAAGAGATGTCAGCATCATTGACAGGGTCTGAAAGAGCCGATGCTTGCTGGGGTCGCGGATTGTTCGAAAGAGTTACCGTGGCCCTGGCGCACAGGCAACTGAAGGAACACGGGTGGGTTTTAGTCAGTAAGAGTCTGACATGCCCTTCCGCTCCGCCCAGATCGGGAGAGGTCATTTGATGATTTCCCAACCAAAAAAAAAAAAAAAAGCCCTTGCATCCTACATTTTCTTAATTGTTAAGCTTTTCTACATAAGTCGACAAAGTTACTCCTTTTACGAATGGACAAACGATAACCTAATATATTCGAAGAGAAATGAAAAAATGATCGAGCTCGATTCGTGGAGCTGAATATGCACCCCCCTGAAAATAAACTTGCCGGCGCTTGCGATGTGCTGTAAAATGCTGGAAATGGATTGTATCAAGGGGAAGACGATGAGCAATTTTGCAATTTTGCTTATGAAAATTTCACACAATACTTAGTTTAATTCCCAAACAGTACCGTTGAAAAAGATTAAAGATTTGTTCTAGAAGGCGTAATTTCTAATAACTACTCTTATTTCTAATAAAGCCAAGTAATAACTGTGGCTTTAATGGTGTTATTGGATTTTTCCATCAGGAATTTCTCAATAGCAGGCCGGAGTCTGAATTTGTGCGCAGTTGATAGCAATAGACTGGCCCCCTATTACATGGGACTTAAACATAACTGGTGAAATGTGGTTGTTACTCTAGGTCCACCTCTGCTTAACCCTTCGGAAAATACAGGCGTGATGTAAATAAAGAGTAGGTTCGTTCAGAATCATCAGTGTATCAAATTGAACAGATTTAAACGCGCCTTTACAAACAGTCTTCGCAAGATGCTCGAAGCTTCAAGCTTGGAATCTTAGCGCAGGCGTTACGTGTATTTGTTTTTGAAAAATAATAATACATTGTTAAATTTTAACATTATATCATTATTTTACTGCTTCGAGAAGCAGTGCTTCAAAATATACCCTATGCTGAAGTGATAATCTATTACAACCCTGAAGTAACTTTCTCCAAATCTTAAGATTCTGAAATCTCTTTTAACAGATGTAAAGTTTATATAATAGGTTCGACTTTTTTTAAATTGGTATACGTATGTAGTACCTACCCATGCCCTACGTTAGAGTCCAATGATCTATGTTATGGTGACTTGTATTAATTTCATCTTTAACATTCATTTATTATTTCTTCTTTAATGTACCTAACTTGTACGTGAACAAGCTCATGTTTGTGAACGGGCGCCGTCAGTAGGGACTGGTCATATCTTAGCTGCCACGGCTTATTTTAATTTAATTTATTATTTTAATTGTTTTTGTTCTTTTTATTACGGACGCTTTTAACGTTCTGCATCATTCTCACATACATAATTTCAACATGAATGATGTAATCAATATTTTGTAACCATATTTTGATTTAAAAGAGTGTCCGTGGAGTTTTTTGCCTGTTCTTCTCCATTGGTACCTACTACGCTTTGGAATGGGCAACTAGCTTCATCTTTAAGACCGACCGACCCCTTGACAATTCAAAAGTGCCTGTAATTGGTTTATTTGAAACAAATGCTTTGAGTTTAGGTTCATGTTTAAAATTAGAAAAAAACTAATCATACCTGATTAAGACTGATTTAACAGTCATAAATAATGTATAATTTCTAGCTCCATTATACTTATCACACCTCATAAGCTCCTAATTATAATAAATTAATCATTTAACTAATTACCCATAAATCAAATCCTAATTAAATCAATTAACTAGATCAAGCAAATCAAATCAACATTACGTTGGTGATTGAAACCATAATAACTACATTAATTGTGTTCAGGGTCTTAGGCTTAATCCGGCTAATCTATGAGGGCTTAGAGTGTGGTCTGTACCCTTAATTGGCTACCTGGTCACGCGGATTTGAGTGGAAAATCGGATGGTGATGGTAGCGGCAAACGTGGTAATTGCAACGTGGCAAACGTGGTAATATTGAAAGCCTAATTATTAAAGTTTTGATAATGAATTAAACCATCTTCATTGTCAAACCACTCAAGGGATTTCGATAAAATTTGGCAAGCAGGCAGATGGCATCCTGGAGCAGGACATAGGCTACTTTTTGTTCCGGTAGCTTGTTACCGTGGGGTAATTTCCGACACCCATGCGGGCGAGGCCACGGGCAGAAGCTCATCTCATCATCTTTTTTTTTAATACTCTAGCGCCCCCATTGACCTCAAGTTAAAAAAAATAATAAAAAAAAAAAACTTTATTTCGGACGAGTTGCATCAATAGTGGGTTAGTAAGTAAAGAATCTTATATCTATGTTAGAAAACCTTAATATTTAGTAACAAGATTATTATTCGAGATGCATCTACGAACAATATCATATAACAGTGGAGAGTCGTACCTCCCTGCTATAGTTTTCAGGATGGAGTTGGAGCTGGCCCGCACTCTGCAGAGCAGCGAGGCAGATTTCTATCTTATGATGGCATGGAAGCCGTCAACGTGTACATGGGTGAACATACCAGATGCACTGCAGAAACGGGGCAGCCCCATCACCATTCTGAATCCATTATTATATTGGACCCGCGAGACAATCATTGCGCCCTCACGCCCCTAGCCGCCGCAAGAGGAGACACCCTGGGCATCGGGAGTCGATAGCCGACTCTCAGCCACCGGCGCAGCCTTGCGGACGGCGAGTAATGGGCAGCTCGCCGTCCGGTAAGGACCAGGCCCGGGTCGACGGCGCGTCGTGTTCCAAGCGCGCCTCAAAGAGATGTCAGCACCATTGACGGGGTCCGATAGGGCCGATGCCTGCCGGGGTCGCGGATTGTTCGAAAGAGTTACCGTGGCCTTGGCGCACAAGGAATAGAAGGAACACGGGTGGGTTTTAGTCAATAAGAGTCTGACACGCCCTCCCGCTCCGCCCAGAGCGGGAGAGGTCATTTGATTATTTCCAACCAAAAAAAAGGGCGCTGATAGTCCGCTGAGAATAATTGATCCAAAGGTTGCACGTGTAGAACACCTCGTATTACGTTAGTAGCTAACTTATTTTATAAATTTAAATTGTAATAATAACTTTTAAGCGGATGAATGATAAGATAATAATGCAATGAAAATGAAGTAAATACTAAAATAAATAATACCTCAAGGTTATAGTTCTGACTATATTTCAAAGTCCTTAAATCACTTAAAAAGATGTACACAAAAATGTAAATAATCATGTGAATTTTAAAATCATTCCCTATTTTACCCCCTTGAGGAATAATATTACAAAAACGTCGAAACAATATTTTTTTAAATTTCTTGCCGAAAGGAAAGATTTAAATTTTCATTAACTTAAGAAATCCTAAGTTTCCCATACAAACTTTCATCCCCTATAACACACACTTTTAGGATTATTTTTGAGACGAAAAGTAGCCTAAGAACTTTCTCAGGACGCCATCTATCTCCTTGCCAAATTTTATCGAAATCCGTTCCGTGGTTTTGCAGACAGACAGACAGTGTTACTTTCGAATTTATAACATTACTATGGATTTTTAAGATGTACAACTGTACATAATAAAGAGTATATATTATATCTATATATCTTATTATATTCTTTGCGACAAAATTGCAAATTTCTGAGATATACCTTTTAAAGTCGCCAACATGAATTTTATTTATTCTTCTGCTAATTTAGCTACCCCTTTTTATGATTCCAATTATATAAAACCTTAAAAGGCAACAGCAACTTTTTAAAACAGGCATTAAATAAACATGAACAAAATTGTTTTTTTTTCACGTCAGTGTCATTATAGCGTCAACGTTCAAAATTTGTTTTGTGTTTCAATAACTGATGAAATATTCTTAAAAAAACGAATTTAAATATAATTAATATAAGTATTTTTTATTTTAATTAAGTGTGTCGTTGTCAGAATGTATTTTTATAACCTGGCACTTACCTAAGGAATGAAGAAGACAAAGGACGTAAGGGACTTTGAGGAACGATATTCTGCATGCTTCGTTGATTTCGGCCTAAAAACTGGTGAATGAGTTTAAAATAATTTGTTGTGTTGTATGAAACATTGTGGTCTTTAAAGCCTAAAGTGTACCTGACAGGTTATGGAAACTTTTACATGGTCTTGAGAATTGTTCTAGCCCCATTTACGCGATGCAAGTTGCTTACTTGTGGTTTACAAACAAATTGAATCAAATGACTAGTATCGTCTAAATACTGTTGAGACGATGCAACTTTTATTGTTGCTTCCACGTGTGGTATGCTACAGGCAATTAAATCGCGCCGTGTAAACCAGGCCTATGAGTCAATCAAAAATCTAGTGAACCCAAGTCATGTTAAGATAGGCTTCCACTAGATGGGTGCCGACTCTCTCACATAGAGAAGATGCCTGAGTCTCAGCAATGGAAATATTATAGGCTGGTCTCTTGCTTAAATGTCAACGTCTCCGGTCGTAAGTCCGCAGGAAAAACATTATTTTGAAGGCAGTTGTGCTTTTGTGCTCTTCTGTCTTAATGTATTTTTCTCTGAAGCTCCGGCTGTACCCAGTTTCATGTATGCGCAAGCAGTTTGTGCAAACACAAAACAAAATATGTGTGCCGTCTTCATCATAACAAACCGCAGTTTCCACGCAATGATAATTAATTATAAATAAAAAGACGTTGGTGGGTTATCTACCCAACATTTGACCTTCAAAGAGATCTTCAAAGATCGGCACAATGTCATACTATTAGATGACTCGCGGAAGTAGGACGGCATGTCGTAATAATCGGGAGCGAAAAAGAGACAAGGCTAAGAAAACTTGGCTAATTAGCCAAGTTTCGACGTGCCACTGGCGGAGCGTGTATAGCACACAATTATATTATAAGTAAAAAGACGTAAGTAGGTTACTTACCCAACATTCGATCTCCAAAAATGGCACGACACGTGGAAATAGGACGGCATGTCATAATTACCGGGAGCGAAAAGGAGACAAGACGAAGAAAACTTGACGACTTAGCTGATATGCCAAGTTTTGACGTGGCACTTGCAAATTATATATAACCTATCTCTTATTATAATTGTTTGCATGGTGTACCGTTTTACCGTGTATATGCAGCGACTCATCATAATCATCCTATAACGTTCCCATTGCTGGGACACAGGCTTCCTCTCTGTCAGAGGGAGTGGGCCGTAATCCACCACGCGGGCCCAGTGTGGGTTGGTAGATGTCAGATGTCTTCAAATTTTTGGTTCTAGGACATGCCGGTTTCCTCACGATGTTTTCCTTCACCGTTATGAGAGCAGTGGTTATGAAATTATTTAGACAAAGTAAAGCGTCTGTCATGCACAAACAGTATGCTGCTGATGCCTGTAACTCAGCTTGATGTGTCATGGAACTGATTAAAAAAAGTCTGATAACATAAATCTCAGAATTAAATATAGCAGTTTCACAGCTCTTGTATAGAAAATATGTTAGTCTTCAGTCTAGTAATCTTCAGATGTTATGATGAAAGTTATTTGATCATTGAAAAATCAGGCCTAAATCAATAATTTGTTTTGTTTCATATCCTGTCTGACTTCACCTGCAGCTGCGGGCATCATTATCGGCAGCATGGTGGGCAGCTTTTTCCTTAAAGGTTATAAAAAGTGGCCGATGTTTATCGGAGGCGGTCTTGGCTTTGGCATGGCTTACATGAACTGCGAAAATAGCCTAAATCACTTCTTAATGTCTATGGACCCAAAGGCTTGTGTGGTAAAGTTAGTATATTTATTTTTGTTATTTATATTTGCCGTTTTTTCTTTATTATCGTTTTCGCCATCATCATCATCATTCTGATAATTATTAGTATCGTTAATTCAATCAGCAACTTGTCTATCGTCATTGGTAGTTAATTTTTGGACCGAAGTTCTGCGTTAGGAGTTGACTGGTAGAAATCATCACGTAAGAAAAAACCGGTATGCCCCCTCCAAGCAATTTTCTTTCTTTCTCTAGAGAGAAAAACTGTGAATTTAATACGCGTTTTTAGAAACGTGCGACTCGTTGTTGTAACTTTATGACAACTTCAAATAAAATATACTCGATAACTCTGTATTACAAACGCATCTGTGGGGGGGGGGGGGATAAAATATTATTTCCGAGCTAAAAGAAACTTCGATAAAAAAACTGTTTCAAGTGTCAAATGTTTTTTTTTTTTTTTTTGTTTGAAATCATGCATGAGTTATTTTGTCTCATTATTGCAATTTTGCAATGAAGAACTTCGTTCCTAACGAGATCCCCGACCGCACACGTTTTTTTTTTTACTTCATCTAAGAAAAACTAAGACCGTTGTAAGCTAAATACTGTTTTTGTAGCTCTATAACCATCTAAAATTAATTAATATTAAACGGAGCAAACAACCAGTGGGTCCACATTAGCCCTGGATCTAAAGGGCTGGAAGTCATAGGGAGAGGCCTTTGGCCAGCAGTGAGATGACGCAGGCTAACAGTAACAGTAAACGGATTTTATCAGTAAATTTGCTATGACTGAAAATAACTGGGAGAAAATACAGAGGTTTAGTAATCGGAATAGAAATAGTGGACAATACTGCTGAATTAAATGCCAGTGTCAATTCTCTACACCGTAATTCCTGCATTTGTCAAAAGGACCCAACATATTATACCAACTATTTTACTATAATAGTAAGCTTTGTAAAAAAAAACTATTCAAAAAAAGGCGCAATTAGTAGCGGCTTGCCATCCAACCAAAAAGATCTACTATATACAAAAACGTCAATATTATGCATACTCTCTTCTTTGTCGTCATCAAAAGCAATAATTGTTTCCCGACAATTGCCTAGGAAACCGTTTGTATTGAAAACTGAAGCCAATACTAAATTAACAACAGTCTGTGAGGACCAAATTGCTTTTGAAATTGCAGACGGAACTAATTATGGCTATAAAAATATTGAAAAGGGACTAAAAAGGACTACTTTTGGACACAGGATACTAGTCATGCATTGTGTCGGAGATAATGAAGAAGTTAGTAGACATTGGACGCAAGCTGCTATAAATATTGGGGTTGTAAAAATTAGGGTTGTTACTAGATGTTAATTGAGGCAGTCAAATTATTTTAAGAGTCTAATTATTACGTTTTGTGTTAAGAGTGGCCAACCCGTCATAATTCCCGTAAGTTCAAACACTCGTAGGTGATTATGGCGTTATATCAAATCCTCCAGATATTTTGAACACACATACCTATATCTTGTGGTTTACATTTCGGTTTATATTTAATAAAAATTTAACTTTTTTGAGAAACAAATTTAGTAAAGACGTCTGAAAATCAGCTTATTCGCACAAATGATATCTGAATATTGAAAAAGTAAAGAAAACATCTTTATAGAAACTTTGAAATTATAATGGAGATTCTAAATGACAAAAAAAAACGAAAGCCATTTAAGGGTTTTTTAAAAACAAGTGTTTCCTGGGACAAGTTTTGTGAAATCTCCGCAAGCTAATTTTCATTAGATGTTATCGCGTTCTCACTCTTGCTTTTTTTTTTTCAAACATTGCGATGGATGAAACAACAAGCTTTTCAATCATGCTCGCGTTGACGATAGACGAACCGGGAAAGGCATTCTTAAGAAGTAGTGGAATAGCTTGTTGGTTTAATATTTATCGCTCAATTTTAGCTGGTGAAGGAGTACCTAAACATGCCATTTTTTAATTTTTGCTATAATTATACCTCGACTTCAGTGCTATCTTATATATTCTGTGTTCAGAGAATGGATATGTAAATCAGATTTAGGATGCCAGCGAAATTTTTTAAATGAATTAATTCTAGAAATCAGACATGTCATCATTTTTTGTTATACATTCTTAGTCAAATCTATTTGCAACATAATCGTCAGTAACCAGACTTTACATATACGAAAATCATTTCTATTTCTGTATTAGTGTCTTTAGGTAGCCCTACATAAAATCCCCATCAAAACAGCCAAACGGTCAACAGTAAAGACGTTATACCTTCTTTCTGCACAGCAGGACATTTCCCTTCGCCATTTGCGTCTTTGTTTCCACATAAAGGTCACTTGCTGTCGCGTCTTCTATTCAAGCTTGAGTCGCTTCCATATTTGTATTGAATTCGGCAACGCCTCCTTTTCTTTCTGTTTGCAAACCTGCCGCCTATTCACCACCCACAGAGACTTTCAACAACTTTAACTTTTTCACCAGCATTCATACCGTTAGATTCTTTGTCTTCATCATAAGGTTAAATTTCGAGTTGAGTAGCTACGGGGATATATTTGTTTTTGGACAAATCATCACTTGTTTTTCCGTTTTAAACATTTTTATTTGTTACGTTCCGATCGTTTGTGAGTCATGCCCGTTGTAGCTTTGAGGCAGTCCGCATGGGCGTTTCTATGGCTTTTTTTAGGTAAACGCATGTCAATTACATTTCGGATTGCGTTCGGTTTAGGACAATGGTTACCAAAGTTTTTGTAATACCTTTTCAATTTGGGATCCTTTCACACATTTTTTGTTTGTTAGATATTAATACTCTCTCTTTCCCTGTTTACATTTGCGAGTACCTACTAGTATTTTTTTTATTTGTGAGGCATAGTTCAAAAATCGGCTTCAAGATGTACCTAAGTAGATACTTTATGTGTCCATATAAAAATATAATATTGAACCTTTTATTCAAACCCCTTTATTCATAAACTTTGCTTAAAGTTAAGAGACGTTTAAACGTCAGAAATATACGGTTAAACAGTCGCTAATCATTACTTAATTTTAAGCAAAGTTTATAAATAAACTGCTAAAACTCTAGTGTGACTTTATGAATATTTATGGAGAAAATAATAATAATAAAAAATAATATTTTTCATTAGGAATTTCTCAGTAGCAGCCCGTAGTCTGGAATTATGCACGATTGATGGCATTAGGCTCACGCCCTAATACATGGGACTTAAACATAACTGACGAAATGTGAGTGTACCTACTATGGATATACCTCTGCCTAACCCTACGGGGAAACAAAGCGTGATGTTATGTTTATTTTATCTTCCTTATTATTTCTTTTCAATATTTTCATTGTTATAGAAGCTAACATTCAAAGAAAATAATTTTACGTGACCCAAACAAAACAAATAATTTACAGAAGCCAAGACAATGAGTTCACTACCAATGTTCATTATCATCGTTCATCCTAAACGCTATTATTCTTCTCCTTTTACTATGATTTTCCATCATCTACCATCATAGTTGCATCGACCATCTTTGTTAAACAACAAACAGGAAAAAAATATTGAGGACCGCTGCCATATTCATCAGGCTTGAATAGATTGGAAGACAATATGGCCAGCGGCAGCGCAGTTCCAATTGATCGTGCAGACAATTGAACTGTGGACCAGGACCAGTATTATGTGCATCATTTTTATAAAAAAGAAAACGCTGGTTTTGATTAGAAAATAGAACAGTTTACAGCTTTTGTATGGGAAAGAAAAAATTGTTGCTTTTCATATCAATATCATGTCCAGGTTTTTATTTGCGTTTCTTTAAAAAAAGTAACTGTTTTATGTGGTTTTACTCGCATCATAGGGAAAATTGTACACGTACCTACTAGCATTAAAAGTATTTTAGATTTTAACACTTTCACTAACGTGACGTCACGGCTAGAGGCGTATTTTTTTCGTGCTTGATATGACCCTACGCCCGCCCACAGGCGGTTAATTTTACCAAGTCAAAATAGACAAACTGCCTATAGTCGTGTTAATTTGCGTACATTACTAAGAAGCCATGTGATCCAGTGTCGTATTAGAATAGATTAGAATAGAATTTTCTTTATTCGAGTAACCAAGACTGAACAAGATTGTTAGTAAAACTTACGACTAAGTTAGTAAACAGAGACATTGAACAAAAATAATACAAGAAATAACGATTGGTCACCGTAGCGACATTCCATGAGAGACAGCACAACAGTGACCCATGTAAACACAGTCCAGGCGACTCGCGACCATGCTTAAGACACTGTTGGAGCTGCCCCGCACCCTGCGCACCAGGGAAGCGCACCTTTTACGCATTGTAGCATAAAAGCAATCTACATGCTCAAGTGCAAACATCCCTGATGCACTACAGAAACGGGGCAACCCCACCAGTATCCTAAACGCATCGTTATTGCACTCACTTAAAGTTTTCTAGTGTCGAGGCAAAAATTATATACATATATCGACGGACCGTCATATTACAAGTACCTTGACTTATTTTTTACGGCAGTCCGGCTATTAGGCGTGGTATTATTTTGAATGAAAATTTTTAGTGTCATTTTCAGAATGTCAACTTCATTTCAGTGTCCGTCAAAGTGTTAATTTAGATCAAAATCTACTTGTATGTCTTTCATTATAGTCCCTTCAGTCAGGGGCAGTTTTTTGAACGCAAAAAAAAATTACCGCAAGGCTTGCGTAAATTTTCTTTCGAAAAACTAGCCCTTAAGCTAGGGTTTCCTGAGACTGTTTTGGCCGCCATATAGCGTCCGCAATTTACCGACGAATGACGTCACTAAAAAGTTTTTTTTTTTTTTTTTTTTTTAACTTTGCCCCTCACTAGGAATTTCTCCTGTATTGTGGGTGCGTTTACAAACATTCAAACTCACATACACAAACAGCCAGACCCGGAACAACTACTTGTAGGTCATACAAATATTTGTTCCGTGCGGGAATCGGACCCACGACACGCAGCGCAGCAGTCAATCGCTTAACCACTTCGCCAACCGTGCCGCCAAAGTAAGTTGGTGTGTTTTTCTAGAGAGCGTTTATTGACACCGTAAAGTAAAACCCTGGTGCCGCCATTTTTATGACAGCTGTCACTGCGGTAGTTATGTGGCGGTCACCGGTATTCTAGGAAACCTTAGTAACACTTTTAGTTTAAGGGTACTTTTTTCAGGGTCAAGTAGAATGGTATAAAAGGGTGGAGGCTTAAGTCCCTTAGCGAGTTAATTAATGAAAATGATGATTTTTTTAAATAATGCACAATTTAATGCACTTTATCTCATGAATCGTAATAGGTAAATTTCAAAAATCCGGACACAAAAAAGAGCTGCTGACCTTGAAACGGCTAAACCGATTTTGATAAAACATGTCTAAGAATCACTGCTAGAAAACCTGCTTTCAAATAAAAAATAAAGCATCCAAATCAGTTCACCCGTTTAAGAGCTACGGTGCCACAGACAGACACACACATATGGCGGTCAAACTTATAACACTCCTCTTTTTGCTTTGGGGGTTAAAACAGATCTAACGATTAATGTCAGTCTCTGAGAGGTAAAAACCCCTATTTTAGCCTATTTTATTTTTAAAATAGTAATCTTTTTTTGTGTTTTGTTACAGAAAGACTGCGTGATAAGGATTTTCGTGATGGTGCAGAGTTGGATTTGTACAGTAGAGTTTTGTTTAACGTGAAAATTGTAATTGTCCAAGAATAAATATTTCGGTTGATTTTGTATTAATTATCTTTTTTTTTTCCATATAATCTCACTTTGCCGTAGAAGTAAATATTGAAGCTTGTATAATTATTTCATCTACTTATACTAATATTTTATCATTCATTAATTATTAATTTTAAGGGGTAAATTTTGTGACTTTGGATATCTTGATCTTGGGTAATCTTCGGAACGACTGATTCGATTTCGAAAATTCTTTCACTAATGGAAAGCTATAGTATTGTCAAGGTGTCATAGGATATATTTCAGGTTAAAACAATACATTTAACACGGACGAAGTCGCGGGCAGAAGCTTGTAATATATATGAACATCATGACGATGGGTGCTTGCATAAAGACGCGGGTTCCCGGTGAAGACAAATCGGTATCGATAGGCGCGCGTACATTAGCCGCGTAATAACTTATGCGCTCACACTTAAAGAAACAGCACCCTAATTACGTATTGAAGTCTATTGCTAATCCATTGTTATGTCATATGTTGGAAAAAATTGTGTGCTCATCAACGTAAATAACGCAATGGATGTTGTTGAACGTCAAAATGAAACCCATTCCTACTGTTAGTAAGTTACGTAATTACCCCGCAGGTAAATTTTTGTAACAGTTGCTTTCTGTAGATCAACCTACAGCAAACTGTACCAGAAAACCCGCTGCTTTATTTATTTATGCCAATTTTTGTCCCAGCGCTGGGCAAATGCCTCTTCTTATACAGATCATCGAGATCTTCGTGTCCGTCAAGATGGAGGGACCAGATGGATAGGATGGTCGGAGGAGTATCCTACCTATATAGTATTACAATACCTTAAATTCTACTTTAGAAATATGAAATTTGATTGTCCCTCACATGGATCATTTGAGAAATATCGACCATAAACGTCGGTCCTTCCATAATGATGACTCAACAATTTGGTCAGGCATAATATATTATGAATAGTTTTTTTTTTTTTGTTTTTTTGAGGTGATCATATTTACTTAACTATTTTCTTTAGATTTTGCAAATATCTTACGTGAAAGTTAAACTTAAAAAAGTACTAATTATTTTTTATACTCATTTGCAAACAAGAAATATCTTAACCCAAAAGGACAATTTAACTTCTAATTATTAACAACTTTCACAATGAAATCAACCAAAAAATCGCGGAAAGAAAATAAGTTGTTCCAAACATTTTGTTTATGCCATGTGAAAATATTTGTATGGAACCGCTGATTTATCCACGATTTTCGAAGTGAAGTATTAATGTTTGATATTAACTCATTTGCTAACTTCAGATTACGTGAAAATATATGCTAAAATAATAATTTTAAAGCGTAAATGAAACAATACAATATTATTGTATTTATAATAAAAAGTAATGTTTAACTCCCCGCAGGCGTGGAAAAAATCCAGGATGCTACTCTTAATAGTTACGCTTGCAACTAAAATCTATCCGCTCAAATAGTGGCGGTTCATTCATACACTATATACAGGAATTTAATGTAGTTAATAAAAATAGTTAATGTTATAGGTACCACGTTTCAGACACGTAAGCAAAGTCTGAACTAACGCCTCCATCTTGTTTTGTCTATACAATTTTCTATGACAATTTACAAATGTTTACCAACAACGCCTCCCTGTCAGTGTAATTTAGGCGCAAACAGAACATTTGTTAGCATAAAGACAGATTCAAAGAACCTTGTAGTACTATTAAAAAAAAATCTCTTTATGTGACGCACCGATATGAAAGGTAAATACTTCAAGCGGCGCGATGCGCCTGCGCCACCGAACGTCGTGTCAATGGCGCGGACTCAGGCGCATCACGGTAGATTTGAATAGGCTGTGGACCTTTTAAAATTACCGCGATGCGCCTGTGCCACCGACGTGATGCCGGTGGCGCAGGCAAACTAAATAAAACATAACGCGCAATGTAATAAATTAAAAAATACTCATATTTATTATATCTACTAATGACCCGCCCTTGCTTCGAAATGGTGCAAAAAAAAAAAAAAACTAAGCTATACTTAAGTTAAATATTCATGTATTATACACATTCCGGAATAAATGCTGTAAATGGTGGTGAAAACCGCATTAAAATCCATTGCGTAGTTTAGAAGATTGAAGTCTTCACGCAGACAGACAGGAAAAGTGACTTCGTTTTATAATATGTATAGATATTAATGTATTATACATTATTATAAACCTTCCGGAATAAATTCTCTACATCAGGAGTGGCCAACTTGATTGGACCCAAGATCTCTTGTTCACTAACGAGACCCTGTGCGATCTACCTATTACATACTTCTAGAAATTATACAAAATAATGCGTCCAGCAGTAGGTGATTACGTTGGGCAGTCTGGTCTACGTATTTATATTTTTTGCCTTGCCACGATCGACCGGTCGATCGCGATCGACCTGTTGGCCACCCCTGCTCTACATGATGGTAAGAACCGCATCAAAATCCGTTGCATAGTTTAGTTAGAAGAACAACGCGGGCACAGACAGATACGAAAAGCGACTTTACTTAATAATAATTATGTATAAAGAAAGAAAGAAAAAAAGAAAAAGAAATTATTTGGGACACGCACAGGAAAAGTACAAAGAGTAAAAATAAAAAACGCGCATTTTATTTTTTATTTAGATGTATAGATATAGATTATAATACACGGTCACGGTCACATTCCACAAATACAAATATAACTCTAAACTACTAGGTTCGAACATGCCAAAGTCAGCGGAGCGTTGACACCCGTAGTCTGGAGGTCAATAGCCCATGATTTCATCAGGTGAACTCTTCTTTACCTAGAACGTGAGTCACTTGGTGAATCATCGCTGAAGTGAACTGAACAATGTGGGGTAGAGTTGTGAGCGAACTATTTTTATTGATTTTGTACCATTTTTTTTGTTTTGTTTTGTGTAAAATGTATGAATGTACTAACAGAGGTTTTTTTATTAAATTTGTGATAAGCTATGTTTTGTGAAGAGCACACAAAAGTTTTAGATACATGATAGTTACCTGGATTCGATTCCCAGGTGGGGCAGTGTTGTTTGGTTTTCCCATTAGAATTTTTTGTGGTACCAAAAACACCCTTTTTACAAGCTTTTCATTGACTTGCTTCGTTCTTTTAACTATGTCCACACAATTAATCATGCTCTCTGCCCACATAAAGACTCCCCCAAACAGGGACGACGCGACAACAGGACGCGACTCTAGTAGATTTTTTTTTATGGATACCTCATAGAAATTGTATTACAAGAGTCGCGTCGCGCCTGTCTGTGGGAGCCTTGAACTGAGTTTTTTGTGGACTTAAAAACATATCCATCTGTTTGGGACCTTCATGATAATTTTTCTCATTCAATAAAATGTTATAGTTATAAGTCGTCTCTACACTTTTCTATAAGATTCTGAAGCATGTTATCGTTTTAAAAGTTGCAGTTGATGACACAAAATAGGCCGCACAGAGCCGACTGTTTCAAATAAAATAAAAGTTAGTGTAAGAAAGCCTTTATTACCCTTTGTTGGAAAAATTTATATTTTATAGCTGAACGTCATAATTTACTGGACCTGATAAATAAAGTATACTTTGGAATTTATTTATACTTGAGAGACAAATGTTTGTAGAGGTTTAAACACATAACATCACGCTTGTATGCTGCAAAGAGTTAGGCAGAGATTTACCTATAGTACCCCCCAGGTTTAAAATCAATACTTAATATTATAAATGGGAAGGAAACTCTCGTGTGTCTGTAACCTTTCTACGCGTAAACCATTGAAAATATGACTATGTAATTTGACAGATTAGTAGCCTGGAACCTACAGAAGAACATAGGCTACATTCTGGATCTTTGTGTCAAAAATGGTAACATACATCAGGGATGGCGAACCTCTATACATCTACTTGGCATTTTTTCCAAATAAATATTTCTTGTAGCCATGACGTGCCAATAAACAATCTGCAACTCAATTCAGTAAGCGGCACCCTAATTGCGTAACACACTATCAATCCATTGCGTCATATGTTCGAAAAATGTGTCTGCTCAGCAACGTAAATAACGCAATGAATGTTGTTGAACTGTCAAAATGAAAGTCATTCCTTCTGTTAGTGTGTTACGCAATTACCCTGCTAGACTTAGTGATTACTCTAAATATCTAAATAGTTTCAGAATAATACTCTTTATTCGCAAACAGAACCTCATCCTATTATTCAGACATTTACCGTTTTATAATTATTTTATTATAAAAACAAAAAATAGTACAGCTTTTGGTTTTAGAAACTAGATGCTATAAGTAAATAATTTATATTGGGTCACATTTTCTGTTGCATTGATGCTACAACTATAGCCGAAATCAAAGAGCCTATCGTAGCCGGGTGCGCTCAGATTTTTGTTTGTTACTGTCTTTTTTTTTTTTGGGTGGGATATCATCAAATGTCTTCTCCCGCTCTGGGCGGAGCGGAAGGGCGCGTCAGACTCTTACTGACTAAAACCCACCTGTGTTCTTTCAGTTGCCTGTACGCCAGGGTAACTCTTTCGGACAATACGCGACCCCGGCAGGCATCGGCCCTTTCAGACCCCGTCAATGATGCTGCTTCAGTTCCCTGTACGCCAGGGATAACCCTGGCGCACAGGCAACTGAAGGAACACTGGTGGGTTTTAGTTAGTAAGAGTCTGACACGCCCTTCCGCTCCTCCCAGAGCGGGAGATATCATTTGATGATTTCCCACCCAAAAAAGAAACAAAACCCATGGAATGGAAACCATGTCCATGTAATGGGTGGGACGTAGGTACCTAATGAATCATTTATCTATATTTAAATCAATTTATAATGTTCATTTAAGACTTATACGTATAAAAAAATAAACCATTGACACAAGAACTCAAACTCAAACTCAAAGCATTTAATTCCATTAAACCATTTACAGGCACTTTTGAATTGTCAAAGAGTCGGTCAGTTAGTCAGAAAGTTGAAGCTAGTTGCCCATTCCAAAACGTAGATCTCTATGGAGAAGAACGGGCAAGAAACTCCAAGGACACTCTATTTAAATCAAGATATTACAAAATCCTGGGTACATTATTCTTGTTGCTTCTATATGCGAGAACGGACCATCGTCATTTCGTCCTCGCCGGCATGACCCGTTTGACGACCCTGTCTATACCACACACACGCGGCCGCGCCGCTGAACCTGAAGCTATAAAATCGCACGTTACTTAGTCATAACCGGATCCGGCCTTTCCATTGCTGTCCACCTACAGGTGACGCTCAAAGACAAGTCCCTGAGACCGGCGAGCTATGCCAAACAAACGGATTGTCGGCCGCTAAACTGTGGTTCAGCGGTCAAAAACCTCCTGAGGGTAGACCTGATTATTAGGTATAAAAAATAGTGATTATCTTTTGATTCCCAGAATCGATTTTCCATTAGGTTTTTTTATTATTCCTAACATCCTGATACTTAGCACACTGATTGCAACACACATGCAATCTAAACTTGCCGATTGAAAGCATCGATATAATGACCGGAAAAATATGAAAACTTATACGGAAGCCATTTTATCTGATGGCACGCAATCAAAACGTGATAAAAGCGCTTAGTGTACGCATTTCCTATGCCACTCTGTGTAATGTGTTGACCAATGTTGGTTGATGGGGCCAATGAAAAGTCGGATATGGGGAATCAATGCGATAGCATGATATAAAATATAACTGCTTTTTAGAGAAAATTACTATTAAGAGAGAAAGAAAGAAAAAAAATTTGGTTTATTTATCACAGAAACAAGTACATTCAAAAAAGATAATTGGCTCTGGATTTTGGTCACTTTGTTTTATAAATTACAGCAATCGATTCTTGACATCTTTTTTTTTACTGGGTTTTTCAATTTCTTTTCTCATCCTAAGGTCAGCCAAAGATAATAAGTAAATAATCTGATTGATTTCTCTAATAGATGAATGTTCTTTTGCTCATGTTAAAGTAAGTACCACAAGGTAGATGTAGGTTCCACACCAGATCTGTGTGGTATTACCATAGCTTAAAACCACTTTGATGCTTAAGTAGATAAATAAGTATGAATGAAAATCCCACGCGATAATGCTTAATTTAAACCTGCACCCTAATTGCTTAACACACTTTTTAATTACTTATTCAGCCTATAACGTTCCCACTGCTGGGACACTGGCCTCCTCTCTGTGAGAAGAAGTGGGCTATATTCCACCACGCGGGCCCAGTACGGGTTGGTAGATGTCTCATGTCTTCGAATTTTTGGTTCTAGGACATGCCGGTTTCGTCACGATGTTTTTCTATTGCGTAACACACTATCTATCAGAATATGAATCACATTTTGAAGCCTATTGCTAATTCATTGCTTCATATGTTCGAAAAATGTATTTGCTCAACAACGTAAATAACGCAATGAATGTAGTTGAACTGTCAAAATGAAAGCCATTCCTACTGTTAGTGTGTTACGCAATTACCCAGCTGTTCGCAATGGAACAAACGATTTTATGTTTCGTTTAAGTAAGATTGGTCAGATGAAACATGTAAAATAGGTTCGGTTTAAATTCTAATCTTTGTTGAACTGTTGTTTGATGAGAGGAAGGAAAAGAAGTGTGTGTCGCCATTGCGCTGCGCTGGCGCTAGTGCGGTCCCCTCGCTAGTGATGTGCTTCGTTGGTTACGGTTGGGCTTGCTTATGCTCGTTTCCTATAAACAAAAACGAATCGTTTTGCTTACCAATGGTAGCATTTTTTATTGCCAAACTGCATATAAATAGATTCGTAAATTTTACCTGTGATAGCTACTTCCCTATGGAAGGGTCTACTATGCAAAGCTATGAGGTCTTCGCTTCATTATTGGTAAAGATACAAGAGTCTTAATTTTAACCAATAACGGTCCGTAAATTATAGGAATCGGCCATTAGTCGATTAGCAGAGCGGAGTGCGAACAAAACTCATAAAAGCAAACCCAAGTGTTATCCATGAAAACCCAACATTGGATCCAACCAACCAACACTTGGACCAAACATTGTCGACACTGATGAGACTTTTACATGGTTAAAGAGGGCGTGTCGGCGTTAACCCGACGTAGACTGTCCACCACGCCATTCTGATATTAGCGTGATGATACAACAGCGGTGTTTGATTTGTATGAATTATAGCGAAATTGCAGGCGTCTGGGGAATTCTAAATTAGTTTATAGAGAAATTTATGGAGATCGTTTATATGTATTGATAAAAGTTATCAATTTAAATAAGTTAAAACATATAACATAGCATCATCATCACGCCTGTATTTCAGAAAGGGTTAGGCAGAGGTACAACTATAGTACACCCACATTTCGCCAGATATGTTTAAGTCCCATGTATCAGGGGGCGAGCCTATTCCCATCAGCTGGGCACAAATTCGGACTCCGGACTGCAAAAAAGAAATCCGAGATGGAAAATCCCAATAACACTTTGCCCGACCTGGGAAACGAACCCAGGATCTCATGCTCAGTAGTAGTTTGCTCATGCTCAGGAATAGCAGTTTTTTGTCAAACAATTACCGATAATTTTTCCATTTTATTGATACTTTACACATCTTTAGGTTTCTGGTTAGACAAAATGAATGCGTGCGTAACGAAAATAGCATTAGCATTATCCTTCTTTTAACCAAAGCTAACATCGATTTATTTATTTACTAGCTTAGGCCCGCGGATTCACCCGCGTGGATGTCGGAAATTATCCCACGGGAACGTACTACCGGGATAAAAAGTATCCTACATGTTAAACCAGGTTATAAACTATCTGTGTTCCAAATTCCATTCAAATCCGTTCAGTAGTTTTTGCGTGAAGGAGTAACAAACATCCATCCATTCATCCATCCTCACAAACTTTCACATTTATAATATTAGTAGGATTGGATCTCCAACAGAGGCTATACACAAGTACATAATAATAAAAAAAATAAGAATAAATTTATTTGCTAAGCTTACATTCAAGTGGATTGAATTCCTAGACCTCACACTAGTATTCCCTGTGTTGTGAGATTTAGGCTCCTTCGTTCCGTTAACAATTTCATACAATATAAGGTACATTAAAATATGCATAAAAAGAGTTTATAGGTACATGGTGGTGTGATTTGTGTCAGCTAATTCCAATCCAGCCTGTCCCTTGCTGCCCTCTCCCAGCGACGCCCTAAGCCGAGGGTCGTACCCCACAGGGGGTGCCCTTAGCGTGTTGTTGCCTAGTTTGTAAGTTTATTAAACTCTGGCTGGGGGCCTTAATTTATTAGGGCAACCACAGGCATGTCCAGTTAAGCAGCCGACAACCTCCTAGGTTGACCTGCGAGAAGACAAACCCAAAAAAGAAACAAGATTTGTGTCAGTTCTTTTGGTATTTGTAAGAGAGTGCCTGCATGTTATACGTGCATATGTAGGTGAGTGCATATGTATTTGTGAATTGTCAATGTGTGACTTTTTACTTAACCTTTTATTTTGTTTTGGGTGGTAAATCATCAAATGTCTTCTCCCGCTCTGGGCGGAGCGGAAGGGCGTGTCAGACTCTTACTGACTAAAACCCACCCGTGTTCCTTCAGTTGCCTGTGCGCCAGGGCCACGGTAACTCTTTCGGATAATCCCAAAAAAAAAAGGTTGGCAGCTCATCGACGCACAACCTAAGAAACTTTCTGTGATATCGTAGTCCAGTGTAAGAAGCGAATTTAATTGAATACCATAATTACTTATGCATGATTTTCAAATATTTTTAATAGATTTTAATTTGTAATTCTCAGCTAGGTTTGCACACCATATTTGTACGCCTTCTGGCATAACTTAGCACTCTGTTCATCAAACATAAGAACTATATTTCTTTACCTATGTTAACAAATAAATAAATAAAACAATAATAAAATCACCGTCCATCTCACAAAACATTCTTCCTTAACAACAAAGTTAGTTGAAACGTTATTAAAAAGTTCTGGCGACAGTTTAGCCGTCTCGTCCACGTCGTTCAGACTTATTATTATTATTATTCCAACAGATACTGTCATGTCCTACGTGGGTACTGAAAATATTTTCCATCTCTCCTTTATTACCTTGGATATTAAATCCAGGTTCTGTAAACATATTATGTGTGGCTCTAACTAAGGGTTGTCGAAAAGTCGTTGAGTTTTGCCCATGACCTCGCCTGATGAGTGTAGATGGCGATATCTTCAAAGTTTCCTATATTTCCTGCCTCATCATTATCATCAATGGCCATCTTTTACCACCCATTGCTAAGGATAGGCCTCAATTTGGTGCTATGCTTCACCACCTACGATATAAAAAAATATAACATATTAATAGCACGCCAGTATTCAGCCAGAGGTGAAGTGGAGGTTATTTTATCTTATTTTATTTATTTATACAGTTCGGGCAACAACATGGTCCAATTTGTTAGTAAATAAAATACCTTATCACTAGTGTTAGTAGTACACAAAACAAGGATAAGAGTAGCTGGTGACTGCGGCAGGATGTCCAGAGAATGACAAAGCAAGGAATATGCTACCTGGCCATTCTCCCCACATATTGCCTCAGAAAAGGATTGTAAGGGCTCTCCACCACGTTTCTAGGATGCTATTGTCACTGACCCACGTTCTACGCATCAGTGATGCGACGTTTTTGCGAATCACTGCATGGAAGCCGTCAGTTCGGTTCTGAGCAAACATTTCCAATGCGCTACAGAAACGAGGCAGTTTCACCAGCATCCTAAAAACATTATTGTATTGGACGCGTAAGACATCTAGCGTTCTTTCGGTGCAGTTGACCCATAGATCCCTCGCATACAGACCTTGACAAAACGCCATGAACAGGGTTATTTTGACTTGCTCCGCACAACCTAGAGAATCTACGGGCCAACATGTTCCCTCTATATACTACACCCATATACATACAGTATATATACAGTTCATGTTGTACTACACCCACAATAAAATGCGGGGTTCAAATCTGCAGAACCCCCTGCAATAGATCAACCAGTTAGAATAAAAGAAAAGAAAACACCACTCCACTTAAAATCCCTTTTTCCATAGCATTGCACTCACCAGATTATCACCAAACTCACTAATTAAGCCAATAGTACCATCAAACAAAATTGTAGTCACAATGTAGTCTGCTTTTTCGCCACTGCACCTAACTGCACAATGGATTAACGACATAAGTCAAACAGTAGTCTTTTATTACCGACACTGTTAAAAGTTGAGTGTATTGCAAGAACTTACTAGTTGGCGTAGGTCAGTAACGAATTTTATGATCTGACGTAAATGCTGAGATCATTGGCCAGATTTATTTTTATGCAAGGCATAAAAAATTGGAGTTCTCTCATGATCTATCTTAGAACTCCTTAAAAAGCAAAAGATTTCTACGGCCAAATGATGACTGAGATTAAAAGATATTGAACCTTGCTAGAATATTGATTGATAATCATTACATTGATTGATAATAATTTCATTGATTGATAATCATTTCATTGATTGAAAATCATTTCATTGATTGATAAATAATATTTTTTTTTGATTGATAATCATTTCAGCCCAAAGACATCTACTGCTGGAAATAAGACACAGTCGCTCCATCGTTCTTTGGATATAATGTTAAATTGACACTCAATGTTGTCATTAAGTAAGACAAAGCAGAAATTTGGTGTAAAACCTGCGGGGTAATTGCGTAACACACTAACGGTATGAATAGCTTTAATTTTGACAGTTCAACGACATTCATTGCGTTATTTACGTTGCTGAGCAGACACATTTTTCGAACATATGGAGCAATGGATTAGTAATAGGCTTTAAAATGATTCAGATTGTGATTAATAGTGTGTCATGCAATTAGGGTGCGGGTCACAATGTGTGTAGAAGAGCTGATCAGCATCATTGTATGTGTAGGTATATGAAAAATTTGAAGACTTTACAATATTTTTGACTGCTATCACGCCAGGTCATGGAACCTGTTAACAAATCTTTACGGTCCACATATACAGTTTATTGCAAACGTTATTGGATGTGTAAATATCGGAAGCGCCATACAATTTCCAACAAGTTTTTATTGTCGCCAAGTGATTTTTGTTTTTATTATTGTTAAGACACCTGCCCCACTACATGCGAGGAACGAGAAGAGAGTACGCGATGCTGACGAGTGATTTCTCGCTGGTAATACGTATATACCAAGCCTGAGTTTTTCGGTGAGTGTCCTGCCCGCCAAGCGAGCGTCGCTGAGCGAGAACTCTCTTTGATAGCTCTTGTTGCTGCGACAAATGAGTACTCTCCAGCGGTGTGAACAGTCAGCGATCAACTATTAATATATGTATCGCTTTTACTTCACGGGACCAACAATCATTTATACGTTTCTTGAGCGAGAAAATCGTTGATAACTAGTCGCTTCCTCGTCGGCTGTGGGACAGGTGGCTTAGTATTGTATTCGTCTTCTTTTGTCTGGCGAACTTAATCCTGGGTTTTCATCGTGTATGCTATAACATCTAGGTATATAGTCTGTATCACTAAGCCTTTAACATCAACTAGTTTCATAAACTCAATAAAATGAAAACCCAGACGGTTGTCGTAGGCCGGTGACGCTTTCCGTTTCACGTAGTCTGGCCTGCTTTGCCGGTTTTGTATAAACTATTTTCTTTGTTTTTCTCTCTTCTTGTATAAAGTTTTCGTTTCCTAGGAAAGCGTTTCCGTCATACTACAAAGGCAGTCATGAAAATCTGTCATGTTCCCAGTATTTGACATTAAGGTGTCTAAAAACGTTGTGGATTTGGACAGCCATTATTGTGTGACCGGTCACCGCTTTTAAAGGACACCATAGCTTAACCGGCTTGATTAATTAAGTCAATCAAAAACTAGATTATTTTAGCCAAGACGCATTGCTACTATATTTGACTGAGCGCGAGTGCAAAGCGCTAAAGAAGCGTTTCCGTATCAGCTTGGGCAAAAATGCTTTCGTATGTCCGGATGGCTGTTCTCCTCTCCAGGTCGCATTTCTCAACCGATTCTCGTGAAATTTTGTGAGCAGATTCGATAATAATACAGATTTTTTTTTAAATTCACATTTTTGAAATTTTCGATGATAGGGTTGAAACCGTAAATAAAAACATATTTCAGCCATTTTGCGCTATTTGTTTTAAGGATTTTCTTTAAAGATGCGCGGTAAATATTGATTCAGTTTTAAGCTATGCAAAGACAGACTCGCGAGGTCTACAGCTCACAGAACCACTAGTTACCTATAATTTAAATTTTCTCTGGGTGCTGTTAATAGGAACCGGTTATTAAAAAATAATTGATATACAAACTGAAAAAAAAAAGTTTAATTAGGCAATTTTTAATACAATTCAAAGCTGATACTCAAAGTCATTTCCAGTACAAAATATTATTCCATTACATCTCTTCGTCAGTTTAATTTAATTTTTCGCCGTCAATGTACGCCAACATTGTTGTGGGAATGTCCCGAAATGTGCGGTTTCACATATTAACTGTGACGTGGACAGATTTTATTGCAGCCCCGCTAGTTTTAATCAGAGCTTCGTTGCGAATTGTTGGTTATCTGATTACTTCTGTTTTATGGGTTCAAGTGTGAATGAGTGGCAGTAAAAGTCTGTTTTCTGACCAGAGAGTGTAATTAAAGTTTTTAGCTTCGTTTTTGATTTGAAGAAAGATTAATTGCGAGAGAGTAACTTCCTTACTATTTCATTTTCCCATCGGAATAAAAATCAAATTTCGATACAAACTTTCATCCTCTTTGTCTTTCAAGGTGATTCCTCTGTAGTAGCCCGCCAAAACCAAAATTTTCTTTGGTTTTTTTGCAAATTGCAGCCCTGTTTTACGAACCACGTAAGATTTTTTTAGAATATTTCATATGAAAATTCTTAGGTGGAACAAATTTCCAAAGTTTAACGATTGATGATTATTATTTAGTAAGTATATCATTTTTACAGTCGCGTATCGCATTTTGATCAACATACGACGTGAAACAGAGTTACAATTTGCAAAAAACCAAAGTAAATTTGAATTTGGCGGGCTACAGCTAAGGATTTTTTAGATTATCAACCATTTTTTAGATTATCTAAAGTACATACATCTTTTATGGGGTACTGTGTTAAATGTTACAACAAAATACCTTGTGACATATTGCAATTAAATGAAAGAAAATTTAAAACTCATATAAAAAGTACACTTTGTAAACAAGCATATTACAAATTAGAGGATTATATCCTAGATAAGAATGCTTGGAAACATGCTGGTCCTGCTCCATAGGACAATCTAGAGTCTAGACAAAATCAAACTGGTTGCTAATTTAATTGTATAATTTATAATTTTTATGACATTGATTGTTACATTATGTACTTAACTACTTTAACTCACACACTAAATTATTATTTGTTAAAATTTTGGAAACATCATCTACTTTTCAATATTTGTAAATATGTGAGCACCATGCATCTATCACATAATTAATTTACCTGCCTTTGCATTATATTTAATTCTTTTTACCTATTGTGGTATAGTAATTTTATTCTAGGTGCATCGTCTTCACATATGATTACATAATTAATGTGAACTTACATAATATTGTAAAATATTTTAAAAGAGTAACGGTGGAGTTTCTTGCCCATTCTTCTCCATACGAAACTACCTTTTGGAAGGGGCAACTAGAATCAATTCAATTTTTTTGTAAATTTTGACGTTCAAAAGTGCCTTTTATGTGCCTATTTGAAATAAATGATTTGACTTTGACTTTGATTCGCTTTAAGGAATACATTTTCAGAAATCCTTTCTTAGTGCTCACTTTCGTTATTAAAGGAAGACAAGTCTTATGCAAAATTTCACGCTTCTAGAGTTCTAGACCCAGCTGTTTAAGCTCTGCATTGTCTGTCAGAGAATGAACGAATGAATGATAAGATTTTTATTTAGTATATAGTCCTCCAGACCGTATTTCGGCCATGGCGGCCAATCTCAACGGAAACTAGCCTTAGGTGTAGAAGATACTATAGTACACAAGTGTGTGTGCAGGCACAGGTGCACTCTCTCTTCCCTCATTTTCATAGTCCGATGGGACGGCAATTCGTCACGACCGGAGAGAGATCAAGCGCAGGACCAACGGCTGGCTTAATGTACTTTCCGAGGATATCACACCGCCGACTTCCAAACTCCGAGCTATTACTAAGAAATTCTTATTGGAAAAACCCAATAACCCTTTGCCCGACTTGGGAATCGAACACAGGACCAGCAGTCGCGCTCAACCACGAGACCAACGGGGCAACGGGGCGGGGTGTTTAGTAGATAGTCACGAGAACATACATTATTACAAAGTACCAGTTATCAATATGGTGCAAGGAAAAACATAATTCACACACAAATTCAAACGTACATTTTATTTATGTTTCCTAATATTTCCTTCGAAATCTTTGGAGAATTCTTTAATATCGAGTCCACACAATCGTATGCCATTAGCAAGCTTTCACAAGACACAATTTATGTTGACATCTTGTGCACAGAACGTAGAAATTTTACTCCCAGCTTAATATTACCTTCATCCTTTAGTGATGTGACACGACGCAAGATTAGGTTTCTGCGGAGAAATAAAAATTTATCTAAAAAAAAAACAATTTTGATTTACTTAATGTTTTAGAAAAGTTTTAACCTTACAGTTCTCATAAGTTATAACTTAATCTCATTTTTTTAATGGGAAATAACTAAAGTTTTCTGAAAATATTATATTAATATTTTCAGCTATTATCTAGTGCTCTAATAAAACAATCGAGCATACATTATTTGCCTTTAGCTTAACTAAGGACATTTTTTCTATACCTTTTAGTATTTATTTGAAATAATCCTGTCTAAATTTGTTCTCCACAACCAATTATTTATCCACTATTTAAAACTAAAATAAAATCATTTTCTCCTTCTACTTTACTTACTGAAGCAACTCATCCCATCCCTATTACCCCACTACCCATAAATAATATTCTTTTTAAGGCACCTTATTGCACCGTACATATGGGGATGAAACAAATAGGAACGTAAGAACTGTCGTAATGTACGTGGATACGGCGAATATACAGCGAATAGTGGGTCCCATTGTCCGGCACGCTTAGCTGACCATCGGTATTACGGTTAAGAAAATGCTGAGGGAAAAACTTGTATTGTGGATGAAAATCGTGCTTCCTTGAGGTAGTGGGAAATGTGTTGAATATTTCGTGGAGGGTAGCGAATGGACGATTATCGTAAAAGCAACTGATATGTAGCCTTTTCGAGCCTTCATAAAAATGTACCTAATTACATAGAAAAAAAAGTAAGAACGAACGAGTACTTAATATTATGGACGTGCAGAAAAAACAATTAGAGTTGATTCAGCATTTATGTGATCGAGTCTAAAATTTTTATTCATATATTTTCCTGTTTTGTTTAGAAAGATAAACTATGCTGATACCAAGATTGTGATACAACATTACTACATGACTGCAAAACATCTACATTTTGTTAGCCCATATACGTCAACAAATGATTATGCATTTGATATTTAAAGTCATTAACTTATTTATTTCTGTTTCTTAGATACGATATTCTATTGATTATAGCCAGCAAAAGTCACTTCAAACAAACGTACGTTAACTGTACCAAATTCACATGTGAAAATAATCTTAACACAGAACTGAGTCTCACCAAAAAACTTAATTACACCACCGATCTTATCAGCTTAATGATCCATTTCAAAATTATTGTCCATCAGTTCTTCATTGAAAAGGGACCAATATTTTTTGCCCTCATAAAAGGGTCCTTCAAACTCATTGTTTAAATACCTTTGAAAAGGTACCACACACAATGCATATTTTGAATACATTATGACCTGTGAACTGAGGTGGCGTTCGTCTTTTGTCGTGGGTATAAAAAATGCTCGTTCTAAAGGGTCATGGATCAAGGGATTAAAATTATCGTGATTGTGAGTCATCTTGGATTTGTTTGTCATGATTTGCTTTTGATCTATTTAAGACACATGTCATGTCAGTTCAGTTTCTATAGATGACATTATTGTCTGGTTGAGTTTGTTTAAATGCTTTCTTGAAAATATAAAATTACTGTCTGTTATTATGGAATTTGTATGTTCAACTTTATTAATAACTGTTATTTGTTTATACCAAATACTTGTAAAACCAAAGATGCTCCATGGTTATACATTTTCACATCCCTTAGCTATTTGTATTTATTTTCATATTTACGCTATTATCTTACAATGTACTGTAACGTCGGTATATTTTAAAACGTAATTTATCAACGTTACCATTCCACATAAATGACCTACAAACACATCCCCTCGAGACCTCATTCCTCAAAAAAACAGAATGTCTGTTCCTTTCAATTCCAAATGACAATCATTAGACAGTATCACAATATAACACATCAATCTAAAGCCATATTGTGATACAGTTTCGTCACATATCATTAAAATAATAGTGGTCCAAAGATATCTCCTTGTGGAACGCCTTAGGGGTCCTTTTGTGTAAGTCCCTTATCTAAGCATATCATTTATTCATGGTCATTATTTGACCATTTCGGTGTTAATGATGTGAGATCATTGTTCTTCTGTGTTAAAATGTCGTTTAATATTTGGTGGAACGTGTAATATGATATCAAATGCGTATAACGGATTTTCTTTGTCGACATCATTTAAAGGTGACCCTATTTTTTGCTACCCACGTGCGAATATTCATTACATTTGCAAATAGTTATAAAAGCGTTGATTAAGTACATTTTTTTAAGTTTACTTATGGAATCTTTATTCGAAATAAAGTTGTGAATTTATCGAATGGAATTGATAAAGATAAAACAATTCGTAACATTGTTTGTGGAAATGTAACGTATTTTCAAAACGATGTTTAACATGACAACAGCCATTTGTCAGGCATATTATACATTTTTAATTATCAAGTAGTGTAATAAAGACTGAATGAGTACCAGTCGTAGCTCATACAAAATTAACAAGTGATAATTTTATTGCTTTACTTTCAATAATACAAGTTTTAAGTTACACTTGAATTCATTACAATTACAATACTAATGAAAGTCAAGACCCAAAAGAAATCAAACTGGCTAATCAAGAAACTAAAAATTATATAGCAAAATTTCTCACAACTACAAAGCCAATCATCAAAGTCGTTACATATTAAAAATTTGTCCAAATTAATAACTTTCTCATCGAGTACCATAATAGCCATAGGATATTTATCGTCCATTAAAAATGTAACTGATTCAAGGGCTATTATAACAAGGATATTAAAATGTACTTCTGGTTGTCTTTCATTGTTAGTTTTGATTTTTTGCACATTTGTCACTTGTTTTGGGGCTAATCCTTTGTAAGGACCTGAAACCGGTTTAGGACTATAATCAACAGTGTTGCAATGTTTATTAAACAAGGTAATAAGCGTGATCTCTTCAATAGACAGTTGTGTTTTGTTATTTTCTTAAAACCGGTTCACTTGATGTGTTGCTTTTGATAAAATCTTTATTGTGTGAAATGTTCGCTAGTAATATTTTATGTGTAATGTCATACATTTATGGACGTACGTGCGTGCGTTTGTCCTAATTGTAAATCTTCGTAAAATGTTGCAGTTGAAGTTAATTCTTAAGAACTTAAGTACAGCATTAGTTAAATTAGTTGCTATAGCTGTTATAGCAGTAGGAAGGTGACAAATTTATTAAGTGAATACTCAATTGATATTTATAGCAGACAAAATCACACAAGCGTTAATGTTCTCTGAATTATTTATAAAATTAATACAATTCTTAAACCCTTTAACATCGGTACCTGAAATCTTAATCCCATTGAACAAAAACTAAGCCCCTAAAAATTCCCTCATGCTATTCACACCATAACTCTTTCTTGACCCATACAAACACCCTTCTGAAGAACAGAATGTAAGAATACCCAGTAATGAGGTCGGTGCATTAATTCTAGGTCATAAACTATAGAATTTATGACCTCAAACTAGTCCTATAAAATGCGACATGGTCTCTTTTTGGTGGTACCTTTATTTTTTGACAATGTTGTTAAGTTAGTGGGACAAATTTTTACTGAGTTATTGCAATGTAGCATTGCTTTAGTATTGTTGGCGAAAGGTGTTGAGTCGGTAGTTTTTTGTTTGTTGTGTTGTAACTTCTATATAAAAATTGCACATTGTGAGTGAGTTGCAAGAACGTATAACTACTACTGGGCTGTTTTTTGCGCCACTTCCTTTTCCCAGCTAAAGCACTAGGAATTGGTGAAGCGTGGGCGTATCGGGGGACTGTCTTATGTCATTTTGAAGTTATAAAATGCTGATTCCGAGCCTAATTTGAATTAATGACTTTTGATTGATTACATATTTGTTTAGAATACGCAATTTATTTATTTAACCATTTATGTACACACACATATAAACAGAAAAGAAGAAAGGAACAGAAAAATACGTACAAAGGTGATGCTTATTTTTGCTTTTGCTTTTTTAAATGTTTTATATAGATTCTTCTATATTTTGTAAATGTGAGAACGGTGTAGGCTTAATTTGTAGCCTATATATTTGCAGACCTTTTTCTATTTTGTTGAGTACCTGTTACTTGTTGATTGTCCTCTCATACCTATTAACACTGAAATTTGAAAACATTGTAAAAGCCACTTATTTGTAACCGTGAAATTTCCTGCCGGCTCTTCTCCATAGGAAACGACCAATTGGAACCGTGCACCTAGCTTCTGACGTTTCATAAGTGCCCATGTAGGTTTATGTGAAATCAAATATTTTGACTTCGATTCTTTTGAATGTTTAATTTCAAAAGTACTTTATTGTAATCTTAGGCATTTAGGTATTCAAAGTGCGAAGATTGTCCAGCAATGGATTGCTGTTGATGATGATAACAAGAGGAAGCAGCATCCTATTGAAAATGTTTGCCATAATAATATACAACAGTTCGTTTTGTTTCTCTCTAGATACTAAATAGATTGCTACACGTAATGAATACCTTCCCTTGCACCAAAAAAAAAATTACAATTGCCAAAACACCGAAAAAAATAAAGACACAAATCGTCTCCACTAGACAAGGCGAACCAAGACAACTAAATTCAAAACAGCCGTCCATAGAAAATAGTAATGGCTAATATCGCAACATAATTCAGTAGGTCCGTTTGCAGGACATAATTGACCATAAATAAAGCAGATTACACATGTTTATTTCAACCCTTTCAAAGAAAAGGGGTCAGTTGTAGACGGCCCTTTATTTAAGACTAGACAACTTAGTAGAATGAATAAATGGGTGCAGCCAAAATAGCAATAAATATTTTTGCATTGTTTGCTGTTCAACTAATAATGTAGTTTTCATTGTGATAGTGTGTAATAGTTTGTTCGTTATGGCTATGGGAATTTGTTCGGATTTGGCAATCTGTTTTTTTGTTAAATCTTTATTAGTTCATAGAGGGTTTGAATTTAGATCAGTGTGACCATGTTGTCCTCATAGGGGCATTCTATCTACGCTTAATACCTAGGTTTACAAATTTGTATAATTTTTTGGCTGTCCTGGACAAGGGATAGGCTAAGATACTATTATAATTCCTAAAATTGTTAGAACTAAAACCGTTTTCTATGTAGTTATAGTAAGTAGTTACTCAAATCAACCTCGTTCCGGATACATTCCGCTAAAATATGAGCGATTTTCTCTACCTTATCAGTTATCACAGTCAGAGAGTTGAGCGAATCACTCATTCTCATTAAAACGGCGAAGTCATTCAACGGAATAGGTATGTCTTGAACATTAGTCTGAAAGCAGTTAGAATCTCACTTCGATGCATATCCGTACCCACAAGTTTTTTAGTCATTCATGGTGCGTTTCTACCATATAATAAAAATGGTTCCTACATAGTTACAATGAAGTAGTGCTTTTTCGTTTTCATAAAATGTTTTTTTCATACATTTTTATTTCCATCTTTTTCAGTGCTCTAGGCCTAACATGCTTGTCATCATCGCTATAATTTACAGCCACTGTAAAAAACAAAATTATGATAAGCTTCATTTTCATATAATTATACGTTCACAATAGCACAATCTTTTTCATCGATTGGAATTCATACAAATTATAGTAATAATATAATTCATATAAATTATAGTAATACTATCTAATTTTACATCCTTTTCATATAAAAATACTAATTAGTAGTTATCCACACATAGCATTAGCTACATCTAAAATACACGTTACAATAATAATTATATTTCCATTGTCTTCAAAATCTTTAACAAAAGCCACATCAATTAGGGGTTTTAAACAATTATTTAGAACCCCTCTTTAATTGCCATCCCCACTTTGAACTTTGACATCTCGTGATTAAAATATATCTGATCACCCTTTGACCTATCCTGTAAAAAGGTAATATTTGTCAAAACCGTTTTATTTATATGTGAAGATTAAACTCAGGTGCAGAAGATAACTAATTTTAAATTAGATTTTGTTTAGTTTGTAACGGAAAATATCTGTGATATTAAATGGAATGAATGAAGGGAGGCCCATGTAGGACAGCACGGGTTATTAATAATAAAGATAAATCTGATTATCTTATGACTGAAGATATCAAAAAGAACATTGAAAGGATGAATGAAAGTGGACTATCAAAAGGTATTTACAAGGCAGATGTAAGTGGAAACGCCGGGATGCCCTAGGACATAATATAGTGACCTTATTAGTATTATTCTTCAGAAAGGTCAGGTGCGTGGTACTCGCAAACGGCATGTGTGTATGGCCAGATGTAAGAACGTAAGCGAAGCAAAAGGATTTATTGTAAGGATCGTAGCAGGTGGTGTTCTGTAGTTTCTGCCTACCCCCATGGGAACAAGACGTGAGTTTATGAATGTATCCATGAAGATATAAATATGTAGGTTCTCAAACTTGCAGATTTCAAATAAACATCTAAAATCTTATTGCATGCTTTTTTTCTTTGTGTACTTTATTTAGGTAAGTACTCATATTGAGTCTGGTCAAAATGGCCAAAATCCTTACAACTAGTATAATGTAAAACTAGCGAAACTGTTGTTTACTGAAAAATCTTTGTTTTCTAGATGTTTTAAATTCCTTAATTAACTAAATCAGTCCAAACTCAAACTCAAACTCAAAGCATTTATTTCAAATAAATCAATTACAGGCACTTTTGAATTGTCAAAGGGTCGGTCAGTCAGAAAGATGAAGCTAGTTGCCCATTCCAAAGCGTAGTAGGTACTTATGGAGAAGAACGGGCAAGAAACTCCATGGACACTCTTTTAAATCAAAATATGGTTACTAAATATTGGTTACATCATTCATGTTGAAATTATGCATGTGAGAACGATGCAGAACGTTAAAAGCGTCCGTAATAAAGAGACAAAAACAATTCGAATATTAAATTAAAATAAGCCGTGGCAGCTAAAAGATGACGAGTCCCTACTGACGGTGCCCGTTCACGAACATGACGTATGGATGAGCACCATTTAGCTCAACCTTTTTGAAGGGAACTTAATGATCCAACAACGTCCGTCATAGATGACTTTAACTTAACATACATAGAATGCAAATAAAGATCTCAATATACTGCTATATGCTTTTGCGTCTGCCTCGGTTCTGTAGCGCGTCATTTATGTTCGCTGAGGCACGTAGTACGGCTTCAATGCTGTACGGCGTAAGAGAGCGCCGTCGCTGCTAAACAGACTCCGTGGCAGCCCCAGCAGCATTCTGCGCGCTATAGCCGGGAGACATGACAGCCCGTTGGTGAGGTCACTTGTCACCTGTACACTATCTGTGTAATTAGTTAAGTACTAACATAGGTTAAGACTATTGTTACTAACCCAATAGATCTTTGTTATCTGAATAAATGAATTATGAATTATTATAAGGATATACTTTCGAACATTAATATAACAGCATAAGTGACGCCTAAATCGCTTGCTATTTACTCAGTAATTTTTATCATCTCTGTCCACCGCATCCTCCATACATCCGAAGGTCGAATCCGCAAGGATTTACTTCAAACGAACTGCAGACAACAACAAAACGACCCGATTTATTTCACCAAACAACTATATTTAATGTCATTCACAACTTGACATAGATCCATTGATCTTCATAATCACGTGATCAAGTAAAGAAATGGCTACAATAACCGAATTATGCCGAATAAGAGCCCACGAATACGATAGATGTACATCATTGATATTCAACATTGATATATTACCTTCTCTTGGACAATAGCTCCCCCCTAGTAAGTCGCATATTTCTGCCACCCCTCCCCCCTGGGTAGGGCTGTCGCGGACGTCAAGTGTCATTAATATAGTCTGTTTAAATATAGTTTGTGATATTTTTGAATTTATGTTTTTATGACAAACTTACAACTTCATTAATATATTCGTTTTTAGACTACCGATCAATCTGTTTGGGGCCCGAAATAAATTTTTGGGCACCGAGTTCCCAAACTGAGATTCAACTATTTTATTGCAACTTTATTTTTAGTAGCTGATGTATTTATTTTTGTTAGAATTACTTTTCCACTTCTTTTACCTTTTTTTATACATTTATTATTGGCTAAAAGAAACATAATTTTAAGAACAACCTGTATCAATTCAAACATACCTATTCCCCCACCACTTTTGTTTCAAGGACGGCTAGATCGGTCACCGATGTTCGCTCGTTAGTACTAAATAACTTTTTCAGTTAAAAGCGCCATGCCTGGAAAGTCTGGAAAGCCCTGCGCTGGGTTACGACAGTCGCACTCTCCATGCCGCCATGACATCCCGCCGAAGCTCTGTCCGCTGCGCCGCAATTCCTCGCGGCAGCGGAGTTACGCCCCGGCGTTTTGCCTCTTCGCACCACTCCCAAATGTGCGCGAGGACCTTTGCCTGCAGATCCCATGGCGAAAATCCGGCAAGGAGGCTCGTCGCCTCGCAAAAGACCGTGCGGTATCCGCGGATCAGCCGGATGGCCATGACCTTATGGGACGCGTTCAACCGGCGCACGGTGGATCGAAAATCGGCTGTAGAAGACATAGGATCTCGATTTCTTAAATGTTATTTTTTTTGCTGGAAATGACTTCTGCTGATCATTACTGTTCTATAAAATGTCATATGAAGTAAATGTGTGCACAAATGGAAGAGTTATAATTTTTATAAGAAAAAAATGTATGGAGCTAGTATGAAAAATCGAATTATCTCCTAAACGGCATGTTTAACCGTAATATCCTTGGAGGTGGTCATAGTGCTAATTATTTATAATTTTTTGGTTGCGGATTTGACGAAAAATTTCATGCCGTTTTTTTTAAAAATCGTCAAAATATTTTCATTTGTTTTTTCATATGAAACGATTCCTTTTAGTGTTTATGTTGAAGAACACGGACTTTTAACTACACGTAACATAAAATAGCATCACTCCTATATTTCCGAAGGAGTTGGCAGAGGTTTATAGTACACCCACACGTAGACAACTATGCTTGAGCTAGATATTTATCAACACATCATGAGTTTTAAAACTTTTCATACAACCAAATTACCAATTGTTTACTCTTCTAATGAGTCCGAAAAGAAGTGATTAAGTAACTACACTGATTAGGTCTTCTAATGAGTCTTTATAGGTGATTTAATGATTTTCAATATCTCACGACAATACCAACTATGGATTACATTCAACTTTTCCTGATAAGTAAGCTAATTTGTTAATTAGCAGTGCTATGAGTTCTAAGAATAGTTAGTGACAATTATAAATTTTCATTAGCTAATGAGAAGATAACTAATGAGGGTAGTTACCTAATTATTGGCGTTTTTCAATAAAAGGGCTAAAGTTTAGTTTTATAATTTAGTTTGTTCACAACTGTGTAACTGCTAACACTAAATCTGCGACTATAAAATCTTAGAATGGAAAGTTTAATCACGAATTTAGACTTGTTTGTTCTTCTACGAAGTGAGAGTACTTCATTTGATCATGAAGTATTGTTCAGTGCAGTTGTATCCCGCATAGGCGATTGCCTGTCTGACGAAGATCGTGTTGTTCTCAAAGAATTTTGTCGGAGATTTACGCGAGCCGCTTTACAAAGGTGGCAGAAATCCAACCGATTCCTTGATAATTTCAGGAGAAAGTACGAGAATTGGTTGGGAGCAAATATTGATTGGCCGAGTTTTGTGCAAACTTTAGTTAATCAAGAACCAAGTGTTGATGAGATACCAAGAGCGCCCTCAGTCTCTCCAGAACCGTCGACATCAACGTCCATTGGAACAATGACGAAAAGATCCCGTAAACCATTCAAAGATCTGGGAAGTAAACAAAAAAAGAGAAGATCTGATGAACACACAGGCGAAGATTCCAGTGAATTGGCATATGCAGCTGCAGCACGTTTAAAAGAAGAAGGGCATGGAGATATCGCCTCTGTCATGGAATACATGATGAAAAATCCTGAAGCAGCCGCTAAATTAAATGAAACGCTTAAGAAACCAGCGAAAACTATCATATTTACGTCAGAAAAGGCGCTTGGATTGCTTCTTTCGCTAAAACTCTCAAAGTGGCAATATATTACGTTGCGAGAGGCTGCCATTCGGGAAGGTGCTAAGGATATTTATCCATCTTACTATAAAGTGCAACAAACTAAGCTTGATTGCTACCCTCCGAAGCAATCAGTGACAGTTACTGATTCATCGGCTAGGATTACACTTCAAGCTTTACTTGATATCACAGTTACAAGAATCCTTCAAAGCCTTTCTAAGGAAGAGCATAACAAGCAGTTGAAGCTGATATCCAAGTGGGGATTTGATGGTGCTTCTAACCAAAGCCGATACAAGCAGAAAATGGAGGGTGAGGAAGATTTCGACTCGAGCATTTTCATGACCTCCTTGGTGCCACTTAAACTGACAGATGGAGACAACATCTTATGGACGAACCCAAAACCATGCTCAGTTTTGTATTGTCGTCCAGTTCAGTTTACTTTTGTAAAGGAGAGTGAAGCAGTTGTCCTTGAGCTGAAAAAACAAATGGATGAAGAAATTGAGGCCCTTATCCCCACAGAGTGCAATAATAATAATAGGGTGACTCATGAACTAATGATGACGATGATCGACGCTAAAGTTTGCACTTACCTTTCTGAAGCTAGATCAAATGCATCGTGCTACCTGTGCTTAGCAAAGCCTACAGAAATGAACCGCTTAGATGCTGTAACATCAAAAATTGTGTGTTCTGACCTGTTCTGACCTGGTGAATTTGGCTTGTCATCCCTACACGCCCGTATAAATTGTATGGAATGTCTGTTACACATTGCATACAGGCTCGACTTCAAACGGTGGGCAGCGAGAAGTGATGAGCACAAAGAAATGCTACAGACAAGGAAGAAAATAATTCAAAATAAATTCAAAGATGAGCTCAATCTGTTGATTGATATAGTAAAACAAGGCTCGGGAACCACCAATGACGGGAATACTGCAAGAAAATTCTTTGAGTTTCCTATTAAAACCGCAGCTATAACCGGTTTGGATGAAGACCTCATCAAAAGATTTGCTGTAATTTTACAAGCAATTACATCTGGAGAGCAGGTCGATATAATAAAATTTAGAGATTATGCCCGCAAAACAGCAGAAAAGTACGTATTATTATACGACTGGTACTACATGTCGTCAACCGTTCATAAATTATTAATCCATGGGGCTGACATAATTGAGAAAAATAATATTGTGCCGATTGGGACTCTCTTGGAAGAAGCCTCAGAGTCTCGAAACAAAGATTTTAGGAGGTTTCGAGAACATCATTCGCGGAAAAGAAGCAGGCAGGATTCCAATCAAGACATTTTAAATATGCTTGTTGTTTCTTCGGATCCTTTGCTAAGTGCACAAAGGCCTAAGTTAGATGCCAAGAAAAAGCAGAGCTTTTTTGCTGAAACTCTCGATTTAATTCAATTTCAGGAAACTGAGTTCGAGTTTTTGGATATATCCAATCTGGATGCTGACTCAGAATTGGAGTCTGACAACGAGAGTGATAAGGAAAATTTGTAAAAAAATTATATATGTACTTATTTGTAAATTTGTATTTGAGTCTGTTTGGGTTTTTTTTTTGTAATATTTAATGATATTTTGTCTTTTTTTTATTTATTTTACTTTATTTTACAAATGCTTAGTATTAATTCCTTAAATTAAATTATTTTGTATATAATATAACTTTGTATGTTACTTAAATAAGAGTTTGATAATCTTTTTTTATTTAAATTAATAAAAATGTTTCGAAAAACAGCAATTTTTTTATTTAATTTTTCTTGTTTTGTGTGTTCTTAATATTTGGGTTAATAACATATCGAACTTTTTAACTTGGACACTAAAAGGGATCGTTTTACATGTAAAAATAAATAAAAATATTTTGACGATGTTTTAAAAAAAACGGCATTAAATTTTTCGTCAAATCGGCAACCAAAAAATCATAAATAATTAGCACTATGACCACCTCCAAGGATATTACGGTTAAACATCCCGTTTAGGAGATAATTCGATTTTTCATACTAGCTTCATACAAATTTTTCGTAAAAAAAATATATTTCCTTCGTTTTTGGGCAGAATTAACTCGGGTGTCATTTTTGTACATAGTAATGATCAGCAGAAGTTATTTCCAGCAAAAAAAATAACATTTAAGAAATCGAGATCCTATGTCTTCTACAGCCGATTTTCGATCCACCGTGCGGCGGGCTGGCCGGCGCCTCAATGAACGCGCCCAGACCGGGATCAGAGATGACTAAAGGTGTCTTGACCACAGTGAGGGGTAATGACACAAGAATATAAAATTCAAATCTGATTTATTTACATTATGTTACCGCTTATGTACTACTTTTTCTTAACACACACTATTATATAAAGTCGTTGTGTCTTATGCGTGTAAGGTGCAACCAAATCACTATTTTAACTGGTCTGCGCGTGAGCCGGGCTGAGTGCTGAGTCAATGTCCAAAGATAACATTGAATACTGTTTTTTTTTTAAACTTTATCGCAGCAAAATATTGACAACATAAGTTCAAAATAAAATAAATTAACACAAGTGCCAGCCCTGACTAGTAACGCCCTCGTTACCGCGGCGACACGCCGCCGGTCACCCTTTACTGCTAGTGATGTGCACCTCGGAAACACATCGATATTATGAATTATTTATTTTATTTTATTGGTCGATGGGGCATTTGATAAAGTTGTGGGTGTCCATGTGACTTTTGAACAATCGGTTTGGCGGAGCTTTTGACAGTTGATTTAAGTAAGGGTTTCTTTGCTATTGTTTAATAAACTGAATATTATAATTCAAATTTGATTTCAGAATGTGTTTGAAATATTTTAATCAAACAATATATTTTCTGGAAATCATACACTTTACTGATCTTATAACAGATATTTTGTACTCGTAAGTTTTTATGTTTATACACGTTCTCAGAAATCACATTAATTACAGATAAACTATTTGCCGTGAAAACAGTAATACTATAGAATTACTCCATTACCCCTTTGAAAGGAAACATGTCATTACAGAAAACACGACAATTTCTTGTTCAAATATGCCAACACTTTGTTCCCATAATTGGCAGTAATTATTCAATCATGCAGTGACAATGGTAGTTAGGATTTAAATATTTTATGCGAAATTATACGGGTGAAAGAAACAAAGTTTTTTTTTTTAATGAAACAAGTATTTTTAAAATACCGGAGAACGGATTTTCCTGGTTTTAGAATAGGTACTTAGCAAGGTAGGGATTTATTATTGACTTGACAAAGGGTTGAATTTAGTGGCTAGTAATGGTATTTTTAAAGCTGAAGACTTAGTTTAGCTTTTTTTTTAAGTAACATTAGGTATTCATTAGGTACCTGATAAGTGCATAATTTTCTTAGAAACAAAAATTAAACCTACTTACCTTTACCTTATAAATTCACATTTAAGCAATAATACAAGAACATGTTTTAAAATAATAAATAAACTATGAGCAGCTACTAAAACAAGAATTGTAAAATGATAACGTCTTTTTTATGGAAATGAATATAATCTCTTTCTAACTACGTTAGATTTTGATAAGTAGATACAAAAATTCAATATATATATTAATTTCCTTTAAAAATACGTTTATTTATTTATTTAGTACTTCAAGCACAGAACAGTTGAAACAGAAAAAAAAATCACACATACAATCATTTTCCGAGAAAATAAAACTGTTTAAAATCTATGAATAATTAATTTAGCGTGTCGCATCACTAAACGGCTAGTGTTGCGATGAGTCACCAAGGCGCGCTGCGGTTACCGCGCATGTGTTGTTTAACTTTTTTTATTTAGGTATTACCGTACGATTGTGTTTGTATAATTTTCTTCTATTAACGGGGTATATTAGTATTTAATTGCTTGCCAAGCGAATTTGTAATTGTATGGGTATTTTCATTTTATAATGGGTTTTAGTTATGGGTGATTAGGTATGTAATTATTTTGAAGAATAACTTCCTTGCTGTCACTGCTGTCACTTTGAGTAGGTATGGGCTATGTCACCTTATAATATTGCCATAATTGACATCCTAAAATGAGCCTTACCGTATGGCTGAATTTAGAATGACAGTTGCATTAGGAAAAAAATGTTGGCTGATAAAAGGAAGTACTGAATTCATATTCAATACTATATATAAATGGTGTAATTGATTTATGTCAGTCCAATCAAGGATAATGAATATAATTGTAGTAAAATATTTAAGTTTCAAATATAGAAGTAGTTTGTAGCTACATAGCCGGTAAACCGTTTTAGAAGAACACCCCACAAAAAATATATCATTTGTTTTTTTTTTTTGTTTTTTTCGTGTTTAGATATCGATACCCATCACGTCTGCTGAGTTTCTCTAGCTAATTTAATTTGACCCTGTATTTTAATATTACAATTATACAGGCTGTCCCTGGAAGTATGGATCAAAACGAACATCCTGAAAAATAATTAAATTGGTAGCCCTGATAGCTTTTTATATTTTTTTTTTTTGAGCTCTATGCGAAGTGACTGAAGAAAACAAAAATTAGTCATAACTTTTGAACCGTAAAAAATTGCACCGAGGTTCTCAGTGTTAATAAGTTTGGAAACGACTTTGCCCACGCCCCTATTCGATTTGATCCACACTTCTAGGGACAGCCTGTATAATGTATATAGGAACATTCATATTCAGGTAAAGTAATAAATAAAAAAAAACTAAATACAATGTTATAAAAAGATAACTCACTAAACTTATTGTGTTGTAGAAAGAGGGTTTTTCTAGTTGTTTACTCACTAAGTGCAATGGGATTTGTATAAGAAAATGGGTCAGTGTGATTCATGCAACTGCATTGCGGCCCTGCAGGACTAATGTACTTACGATGATATATATGCAATGAAAGTTTTCTATTCGTCACTGTTTAGACAAGCACATGCATACGACTCCAGGTAATTTAACTGGCATGATATGCCATTTTTTGTTCAATAAAATATTCATTGATCTAAAAAAATCTATAAACCACTATGTTTTGATTTTTCTGATGAAATTACAAATACATTTTTGTTTTAAATAAGAAAGAACCGAGCTTAAATCAAAACTGAACTTTGGTACACATAAAAATAATTATTGTTTTTGAGATACATTTTTCTTTTAATCTGGGGACTTAGCAGTTATTGATCTTTGTCTAAGGCCCTTTGTACACGGCACGGTTTCATTGCGGTACGGCGTATAAACCGCGCCGTAGGACAAACGTGTCTGTCAACAAGCTTCCATAGTGATCCATACAACACCGACGACCCGTCCCTACACACGGTGTATAAACCGCGCCGTAGAAAATACGTGTACGTGTACACACGGCTACATATCAAGCTATATATTTCCAGTATAATCTGATCTCTCATTGTACGGAAGTCCTATACAATGCGAGATCAGCTTAAACTTGAAATGTATGGCTTGATATGTAGCCGTGTGTACAAGTTTCCATAGTGATCCATACAACACTGACGACCCGGCCTACACACGGTGTATAAACCGCGCCTTAGTAAAAACGTATCCGTGTACAAGTTTCCATATGATAGTGATCCATACAACATTGACGACCCGTGCCTACTCACGGTGTATAAACCACGCCGTAGAAAAAACGTGTCCGTGTACACACGGCTACATATCAAGCTATACATTTCCAGTATAAGCTGATCTCTCATTGTACAGAAATCCTATACAATGCGAGATCAGCTTAAACTGGAAATGTATTGCTTGATATGTAGCCGTGTGTACAAGTTTCCATAGTGATCCATACAACACTGACGACCCGTACCTTCACACGGTGTATAAACCGCTCCGTAGAAAATACATATCCGTGTAACAAGCTTCCATAGTGATCCTTACAACACTGACGACCGTGCCTATACACGGCGAATAAACCGTAGTTTTTGACGGCAAGAAAAACGTCTGTACACAAAGGGCCTCACTCAAAGGTGCTCATTCATAGGTATTTATCTTAACTTATCTTTGCTGTTACCTGTAGATCTTTTCTACCTGCCATCTCACAATAAATATTAAATATACAGTTACAATATAGTATAGACAACAGATGCCTGTAATTCCCGAAGGATTAGGCAGAGGTGTACCTATAGTATAGTGTATACACGGTTACATATCAAGCTAAACTTATCCAGTGTAAACTGATCTCGCATTGTATAAGATCTCCGTACAATGATAGATCAGCTTATACTGGAAATGTATAGCTTGATTTGTAGCCGTACGTACACCTACATTCCGCATGTTATGTTTAAGTCCTATGTAATAGGACAACAAAAGATTATTAAAGTAAATTGTGTAGAACAAAGAGAGAAAACTAACTTAATAATAAAGTTGTTACTAATATAGTTGTAAGTTTTAGTAATCATTTTTGAGTCATATGATACTTGAATATAGATAATTCTATTTCTAATCATTTCTCACAACACACTTTACACTTTTTATTCGTTTTATTTTTCTTTTTTACTTGTATATGTTGTGTTGTGTGCTTTGTAGTCCGTGCTAAATAAATGTATTTTGTTTCTTTCTTTCAAATAAGCAAGCAAATAAATATAACATTATTTGCAAGTTATAAAATTTAATTCTTTCATCAAGATTTGGCCAGGCTCGTGAAATAGTTGCCCTTCCAAAAAGACGTGTCTATGCCAATGTAAACACCAACACTATTCGGTAATACGAGTATTTACCGTTTTAATTAAATTGTTCTGTCCATCTCTAGCGTGTAGTGACAAGACTAATGTCTCTAATTGAAATACCTTTTGTTAGTGGCTGTCGAGATGCATTCTTTTGTAAGGTAATGAAGATTTTAGTGGACGGTGGAATACCAGGATGTCATTTGACTGTCTTGGGAGAATTTGTTTTTATTTTCTTACTAGCTTTTGCCCAGGGCTTCGCTCGCGTTAAATTAGAATTTGACAATCAATTCGGGCTCTTCGGGGAATTTTAGTTAGGAGAATGAAAAACCGGTCGACACTCTAGACTCACAAAATATATTAGGTACTTAAATTAAAAATAAGAATAAACTCTTAACACACTACTAAAGTTTCTATAATAATATAATTCAATCATGATTCAAAAGACACGTGGTGCCATCTATTATCTTAAGAACGTTATTGTTGTATTCCTTGGGAACAGCACTTTTTTTCGGGATGAAAGATAACCTATGTCCGTTTCGGTACACCTGACAACGCATATGCAAAATTTCACGATGATCGGTTCAGTGGTTTAGACGTGAAAGGTAACAAACAAACAAACAAACTTACTTTCGGATTTATAATATCAGTTAGGAAGTTAGGACAGTTAGGATTAGAAGACACTACAGTAACATAACACCAAGACGGACGGACAGGAATACATTGCAAATAGTTTTATTAATGAATTTTACTGACAGTTATATTTTTACCACTGCTGGGCAAAGGCCACTCACTCCCTTTGACTACCAGAGCTAACGTGGACCACTGTGCGATTGTTTTGTCCAGCACGTTCCGCCATCTTCTACGGGGTCTGCCGCGACGCCTTCTAATTGTCTTAGGGCTCTGTATATACTATTTTAGCACACAGCTCATTGGGCATGCGGCAGATGTGGCCAACCCAATCCCACTTTCACTTTGTGGCTTTTTGAACAACGTCACTAATCCGTATTTTGGAGCGCAGTGTGGTGTTGCGAATAATGGTCTGTTAATTAGACGCCTGCGCACCATCGCACGTTGCCAAACCTACAGACACCTACCTATTAACCACGGATATCGATATCGATGCTATTGACAGCAATAAGAAAAAAAATGTTAAGACACTGCTATTTCCATTTAAAAAACTTAAATGACGTAAGAATTACCGTCAAACGGGGTGAATAGGGATGCACGAGTGAAACGGAACGAAACTTTAAAAAGGATTTTAACATTGAACTAATATAGTCTGTTGCCAAAAAGGACTCTAATGTGTTTGCTGTATTATAATTAACGATTAAGTGCCCTTGTTGGCAACAAACTATATTATTTCAAGGTTAAAATCCCTTTTAAAGTTTCGTTCCGATTCACCCCGTTTGACGGTACCGTGTTAATACAATGTAAGTATGGCATTTAACTTAATGAACATTTTTAGAACAAAAAACACGTAACTATTATTTTTATGAACTTAAGGCGGAACCTTCAGGGCAGCCCGCGAAATTCAAATTTTCTTACGTTTTTTGCAATTTGAAGGTTGTATTTTGATTAAAATATGATTCGTGGCCGTAACAAATATGGCTTTACAGAATTATAATCATAAGAATCAGCAATACATCTCTCTAAGTTCATATTACTGTATTGAATGACTATTTCATGAAATCATGACATTTGACGCCAATTCTAACTTAAGGAGTTGTATTGCTGATTCTAATGATTATAATTCTGTAAAGCCATATTTTTTACGGCCGCAAATCATATTTTAATCAAAATACAACCTGACATTGATCTTCAAATTGCAAAAAACGTAAGAAAATTTGAATTTCGCAGCCTACCCTTGCGCTTCCCCCTTAAACTAATTGACGATCGACATTAACAGATAAAGTGATGAATTAACTCACTAACTTGAAACAACCCACAAATTGGCACAGTATTTAGTTGCCATCAATAACTGTGTGCTATCGCTGTTCAACATAAATCATAGCCGTCAGCTTTGTGGTCGAGTTCAACACGCACACAATTATGATTTGTGTTTGTGTGAGATTATGTTGGAGAACGTGTTGTAGTAATGTTGAGGTGAGACTGGATTATGTACCTACTGATTAAATCTTGATCAAATAATAACAAGATCAAATATTTTTTACAGATTTTTTTAAATAGCAATAGATATTATGTTATGTACTACGGTGACAGTCCTAAAATTGCTTTTAATGTCTTTTTTAAATGATTGTACATGTGTTTCGTTATTTCGCTTTATTTAATTTAAAACGTCATATAAATACACGGACTAGAAAAAAAAGAAGGACTCCGCGCCACGCATATCGACAGTGAAGCACCGTATCGATATGTGTGTGTGGGTAAATAAGTGTCTTACTTGTGATATGTTATTCCTTGACACTTTTTCTGGGATATAGAATTATTTTGGTTCCCTATCCATTTGCATAAAATTTTAAGACCTAATATAACTTAGCATAATTTTGTTTGGCATAATTATATTTTCGCATAATATAATTACGCATAACAGCTTATGCATATTTTTTTTAAGCATAATTTCTCTAACCATAATAATGATTAAGCACAATATTCTAAAGCATAAACTTGTTAAGCATAAAGTTCTAAAGCATAACTTTTTTAAGCATAATATCCTAAAGCATACAGCATGCAAGCAAGCTTACAGCATGCAAGCAAGCATACAGCATGCAAGCAAGCATGCAAGCAAGCATGCAGCAAACAAGCAAGCATGCAGCATGCAAGCAAGCATGCAGCATGCAGCAGGCAGGGTTTCTGTCACGGCTCCGGCGCTGCGGGCCTCCGGCGGCCCCACGCGTGCTAGACGTCGCAGACGGCTTTCGCTCACCACCGCAGCTTCGGCTTGTTGGCCGGCTTCGCCGGCCAGCCTCAGCCGCGGCGGCTCGCTAACAGCCGCCTGCTCCTCAGCCCGCGGGCCGCCTCGCCTCTACGCGCCTACGCGATTTTAAATTACACTCTAGGGGTAGGACAAACAAGACTACGTGGAGTCGGTTTTGCAGCAATTCGGTTCTGTCACTAAAATAGTCACTAGGCCTACTAACGTTATGCTAATAGTCATTAGGCCTACTAACGTTATGCAAATCAAATTTATGCCAAAACAAATTAGTCTTTAAGATGATTATGCCAACATAAAATGTATGCCTAAAAAAATTATGCCGAAGTATTATTATGCCAAAATCGTTATGCCGAAGTATATTAGGACAAAGAACATTATGCGAAAAGAAGGGATCCCAATTATTTTTACACCATTTCACAACACAAGAAGGCATTATTTTATTTTATTAATTGGCGTAAACAGTACCTACAATGACGCCGTAGTGCCGCGTAATGGCACCTTATGATGTAGATGTGTGCGTGAGGCATGTTTGTACAAACGGTCCAGCATACTTAGGCCCGTATTACAGAACATCACTCAATACTCAAGCATTACTTAAAACTAGATTCAAGCCATTTGATTGGATGAAACTAGTTTTAAGTAATGCTTGAGTATTGAGTGACGTTCTGTAATACGGGACTTAGAGTGCTTCACTTTTGATACGCGTGGCGTGTGGCGCGGAGTCCTTCTTTTTTTTCTAATCCGTGTGAAAATTGATTTAAAAGAACTTCGAGTAATGAGATCATTCGGAAAATCGATCTTTATAAGAAGTTCTTTGACACAGCTGCTCATAGCAAATATATGATATTAGAATTCTCACACTCCATCACTGACAAGATTTTCTATTTCCTATCTCCACCAAAAAATTATAATAACGAAAACTTCTCACATCCTGACCAAACCATAAAAAATTGGTTTCCCGGATAAAACAAAGAACCGGTGACCGTAGGGACCGATAAGAGATACGTTTATTTATTTACTTTATTTCTTTGTATTCTCACTACGTTACGCCATTATTTTTATTGAGATAATCCACATGATTCATATACTTTAACTCTGTGATTTATGAGTTCACGATTGGAATTTTCTTTTTATCAATAAGGCTTTGGGTAGTTTTGTTTTTGTTGAGAGCTTTTCTTTCAGTTGGCTTTGGTAGTTCTGTTAGCTTATTGGTCAATAATTATTAGATTTAAGTTAATAATAAATTTTGTGATTAGTTGTGGGTTCAAATCCGGTCAAGTACCAATATTATGTGACTTTTTAAAATCATAATTATGTTATTTCTGGGTTTATCTTGGACATTAATGACATCGGTAAAGAAAAACATCGTGAGGAAACGTGGACTTTATAGTCAATATAAGTCTGAATTTGCCAACCCGTCTTAAGCAAACGTGGTGATCAATGCTCGTACCTTCTGTGTATGAGAAGAAGCCTTTTTCCTGCAGAGGGACAATAATAGACTGGTATTATTTATTGCATTGAAATTGAAATAATTAACGTTACCTAATTGGTACCGCTGATGGTCTTCAGTACCATCATGTGAGCACCGTGTATCTATCACATAATTAATTTACCTGTCATTGCTTTATATTGAATTATTTTTACCTATTGTGGTATAGTAATTTTTTTCTAGGTCTTTACATATAAATTATATAATTAATGTATACAAATATTGTAAAACATTTTAAAAGAGTAACGGTGGAGTTTTTTACCCATTCTTTTACATACGAAACTTCCTTTTGGAAGGGGTAACTAGAATCAATTCTGTTTTCTTATAAATGTTGACGTTCAAAAGTGTTTTTTACGTGCCTGTTTGAAATAAATGATTTGACTTTGACTTTGAAACTATAGCCTGAAAGTCGGTAATTCGGTCGTTAATGATCCTGAAAACTACTGAATCATCATCATCGGCCTATTGCAGTCAAATGTTGGATACAGGCAAAAGTCTATGCTCATTGCCCAGCATACCGTGATCAATCTTCAATTAATTCTTCCAAGACAAATTGTTGGAATTTCTTTTAACAGTTTCTAGAAAATGCGTTTAAATATTTACCAAGAACCAATTTTACTGATCGTATCATTCCATTAAAGAGATTCAATTCGACTTACCCAAACCGCAAAATTCACAAATCCCACAACATACTCATACATTGCTAGTAAGAAAGCCGTCAATCTTATAAGCATGCCAACATAATACGTAATGGAGGATAAAACGATTGAAATCATCTAATACAATGTTGCAGGACAAAGGATTTGTATGCCATCAAGTTATGAGCAAGACTCAGCAGTCAGTTGGGTGCAGTTAACAGAAATTCAATTATAAGTTCGTTCACAGTTGGGCATAGAGTGGACAAGTGGGTTGTAGATGGTCTTGAAGCTGCAAGAATAGGGAATATGCATGTATTTTTTTTACAAAAATACATGCATAAACGCCATATAATGGTTAAAAATTTTCAACGCCGAAAAAGCAAATGAAAGTACTTAAAAAAAATTAAAAATAGCCAACCGACACGGGCACCTTAAACGCCCTCCATTTTGGCGCCCTTGGTGTGACGTCATAGTCTATGACATTGACAACGGACTGAATCGCAAACAATCATATAAAACACATTGACATTTATTGTTGTCATAGACTTTTACGTCACATTCGCTCCGACCAATGACGTCGCTTTTCAAATATTTCCCACAGTTTTATGGCACTTTAAAAAACAAATATCCCTTGTTCAAAAAAAAAATTATAATCAAAAATATTGATGGAGGCATAATTCTAAAGTAATACCGTTTATTAAAAAAATATTAAACCCTTATTTGGATCACATATACATATTCCTTATTGTCCCATTTACACAAGATACAAGACAATGAACGAAAGGAGACTTCTAACAAAATGTCACGACATGGAACCGCCAGCACCATTACTTGGTACTTTATGAATCGCCTCATGCTCAAGTGTGAAGCAATAGATATTTTATAATTTATTTAGATGCATTTTTGTTTTTGGTTATTTTGTTGATTTCATAATAAGCTTGTCTGTAACGCATCTTGTATCAAAATCTTGTAAGTAGTGGTCTTGTTCTTGGTCTTATGATACTGGAAATATCGGCAAACTCAAGAGCGGAGCGAGCGGCTACACTGATGATTTCAGCTTAAAATATTTATACTTAAGTCAATAGATATATTATCTTCATTGTTTGGAACTATAACTGTATCGAAAATATTACTACTTTTGGCTAAATGTAGAATTTTTGTAAATGTTTTATTCAATAAATATTATTATTATTAGGTTATTAGGTAAAAACCTTCTTTAAGCACAAAAAACCATGTGTCCAATCTGTATATTTCAATTTAATCTATGCTTATAAAGCTTTATGGCATACATCGCCCAGTTGACTCATAACCCGAGTTGCGAAATCGCTTCCAGTTAACTTGGTGATGCGGTCGTCTTCTAAGATCAACGTATGTTATAGAAGTTTAGCGATTGGTATAAATTAGTATACTCTATAATGTACCATACGCATGGAACTGTAGCGGTATCTACATCGCCACATGCGAGCTACACGTCACACTGACGTCACGCAAAATCCTGCATCGCGCAAGCAGAGTTTACCGCGCAACTAGCATAATATGCAACGTCCCGACATCCAACGTCGGGCAGTTGCCCATCTTTCACGATACCCGTCTGGTCGGAGGATCCTCCCTTTTCTATGGAGGTTTGAGTGAACTTTTTCCTCATACGTCTATAGAACCATGGAAGACCGGTGCCTTGATGATGCGTGACCCCGTAACCACGAGCTACACGCTCAAGCGACACGCGGCTACGGCGGCTTGCGACAGCGACTGCGGACAAAACAAATGAAAGAAGTTGTTAAGAACATGCCACGAGTCACCGAGACGCGAGTTACGGCGAGACGCGACTGACAGAAACAAATGACGCGCGCGCGTGTCTCTAGACGCAAGTCGTATCGCTCGAGGCCTAGAACGAGGCTTGCGCGAGCGCGATTCACAGGCAGTTTGATGTCCATCACGGTATTCGTGTAGACATTTGAATAACACCTTTCCAATTTAAGTAATTAAATTAATTTAACTTCACGCCTATTTAATGTCTGTCTCAACAATAAATAAACGTGCCACCGATCCCTAGATGACCGTGTTTTTGTAATCTGCTATCATGAAGTTACATTTCGAAATTACATTTCAAATCGCTTACATTCTTTGACTTACAACACCACACAAATACTCCATTTAATTGCTCTAAAGGCAGGATTGATTCATAAGAAACGAATCGTAAACATTCAAATAAGTCGCGTGTTATAGTGACAATGTCTTTATTGTTCATTGGATTATTATTAAATAGGTTATGTTACAGTTTTCCTTGAGAAATGATAAATGATTTTATTTCTGTAAGTATGTTTATACAAACACTTTTACACGTCAATCATATTTTAAAAACTAGATGAGCTCGGCGTTTCCTATCTGACTATTCTGAGAAGAAAAGCCAAAACAAACACAGAGGTCACAGTCTCTTTTTAAAGTCCAGACATAATCTTGGTCAAATCATGTAAAGACCATGTAGATTTGTGTCTAAAATGGTCTTTTAAGGAAAAACCACACAGATTGAGTGGACCTGTCCAGTCAGTGCACGCACGTGAAGTCCTATGTGTTTTGTCCAATTTGTTTTCTTCTTGGGTAGAAAACAAGGTTTTCCTTTTCACTTATTTGTGGCAGTTTCACTAGGAGTTATCACGAAGTAATATACTCCGTAGGAGTTAGGTTATAACTAGAGATCGGATATTCGGACGCATATTCACCTAAAGTTGAGATGTTGGCTAATATGGAATGCGCTTTGGTATCTTAAAAATCTTAACTTTAACTAACACACACCATCCCTCCTTTTACACCCTACATACACGTATTTGCATCGGAGGTTAAAATATGAATTTTAAATAAATATACATCTGAATATCTACAAAAAACCACACCAAAAATTTTGATCTTATACTGATGATATGGCAATGTATAATTTAAGAAGTGTTTTGTTTTGATTGATTTTAGTTTAGTTTAATTTATTTTTATGTTTACCTGTAACCCCAGGATAGGCAAATGCCTAGTTTGGGGGTCACTGACCAATCTGTTCTTGTCCAATCTAATTTTTTACTCTTTATTTATCTAATGGCGCTCTCTCACCGAGAGCATTCGCCTGTGTTCACCTTTACCTGCGACCTAGCCTTGTTATTTATACCTATTTAATTATATGTATTAACCTATCCTGTTAGTTTCAATTAATCTCTACACCACTTAGCAGTTGACGGCCCGGGCAGTCTACTCGCAACGCCCTAGTCGTTGTAGTGGATCGTTGTAGTGGTTACAATACAGGCGAATGCTCCCGGTGAAGCCGAGCCTGTAGGTACAATAACTTCCAATTGTAACGTTTCTACCACAACCCAAATTACCTCTTTTATGTCCCATACAAAAGAATTGAAATCAAAATGATCTCTATAGCAAATTATAAAACCGTAAAATGTAACCCACCCCATTTCACTTGTCGTCGACAATTTTTACACTTGCCACTAATGTGCAAGTGTCAATCTGACACCTTTTGTCAAAATGTTTTGGAGCGAAAAAATCGTTTATTGCTGTTCTATTTTGTATTAGCTTGCAACACTGGACAGACGGGATTTGAGCGCTTTCATCGCTTTTTATTAACCAGCTTCTATGTTTGTCTAAGCTGATGGGTCCCTACCGTTGAGCAATTTTTCTGACACCAATCATTGGGCTAAGATTTCTGGAGAACTAACTTGTAGAGTTATTCCATAGTACATTATTTTTCAGAACTATAACTTTCAGATTCAGAATATAAGTCAGAATTAACGTACTAAATGACGTAAGTCTTGATGAAAAACCAATAAAAAAAACAATGCAACCGAATAAGTTATTTATTATGTCAAAATTACCTAATGTAAATTTTCAATCACAGGTAAGATTTTATTGTCTAAACAAACTAATTAAGAAGCAATAAAATAAATTAAAATATACCGCCAATATAACCTGCTTCAAGCGCCAAAAGCGCTATCAACCCTCCCACATACAAATTGTGATTTAGCCACATTGCGCATGAGTGGTTTCTGGTGACAAGTGATTGCTCGAGAGGGATTACTGTTCTTTCCACAACTGTATTCGGGATTAATTTTCGTTCACGAAACGTCGAAACATCTGTCCGATTAGTTGCTACTCTGATATGTGTCTAGTTAATAGAATCTAAGTGGGGATTGCTATTGTTGTCTTCTAAAAGATTTGATATTGAACACAATTTTTTTATATACATCTTTTTACAACCTTTATATAAGGGGGATGCCCTCAGGTAGCCCGCGAAATTCAAAAATACTTACTTACGATTTTTGCAATTCGCAGGTCACTGTTAGGTTGTATGTTGATTAAAATATGATTCGCGGCCGTAACAAACATGGCTTTACAGAATTATAATCACTAGAATCAGCAATACAACTCCTTATGTTAGAATTGCCCTCAAATGTCATGATTTCATGAAATAGTCATTCAATAGGGTAATATGAACTTAGAGACATGTATTGATGATTTTTATGATTATAATTCTATAAATAAATGTTTGATACGGCCGCGAATCATATTTAGATTAACATACAACCTGATACTGACCTGCAAATTGCAAAAAACGTAAGAAAATTTGGATTTCGCGGGCTACATTGACGCATCCCCCTTAACTTGTTTTGGTCGTGTGTGTTTCAGGTAACTGCTTTTGTGATTGATTTTTAAAGCACTTCCTGGCATTCAGTTAAGGTGAAACTTGGTATACTTATTTTATTTATAATACAGTTCTGTAAGTCAAAATATTTATTTCAATGCAGTAAAAAAATATTATCGTATCTAACTTATTTAAGTAGGTAGGTACAACTGTAAGTTAGAATTATGTAATGTTCCTAATTTAAGAACAAAGAAGATAAGAACATTAATTTAGTGTTGTTGGGTATGTAATGTTTCTCTTATTGTTATTGTTGTATGTTGTTGTTTCTTTTTTTCTATAGAAGAAAAATAAGGGCTCTATTTTGTCTGTTTTTCATTTAATCTATTTTTCTGCGCGGCGTACGTAGACGTATTTTTTTTTCTATTATTTCCTTCATAAAGGCTGTATCAACGTACATATAACATGAACAAAATCTATACCAACATCCAATAAACAGCACTAAGGCTTTATCCTGAAAAAATATTATCTCACTAAACCCCTTTGCGCTCGAACAAAGATCACGTTGTATTTACTCTGGCAACACTGAGTCGATAATATCAGTCTGTTTACACCCTTATCTATCTAATTGCGTTTGTTTTACGTGGGACAGTGGGTTTAAGTGTTTACACTGGTTTTCCAATATTGTTTTATAAACGTTTATGAGGACATGTAGGTATTCAATCGAACCTCTAATAATTCCCATTTTGCTTTCCTAAAAATATAATTGAACACTCTAATATAATGATTTCGCTTCCTTTTGTGAACCTCAAATAATTACTATTTCCGGGTTCTAAAAATAATATGTAGCCAAATAACTGCGACCAACTTGGATGTAAATATTTCTCGTTTATAAGTAGGTACTTACTGAAAATTATGTGTGTACTAGCCTTTTTTTTGGGTGGGAAATCATCAAATAACTTCTCCCGCTCTGGGCGGAGCGAGAGGGTGTGTCAGATTTTTACTGACTAAAATCCACCCGTGTTCCTTCAGTTGCCTGTGCCAGGTGCCACGGTAACTCTTTCGAACAATCCGCGACCCCGGCAGACATCGGGCCTAGCGGACCCCGTCAATGTGTGCTGACATCTCTTTGAAGCGCGCGTGGAACACAACGCGCCGTCGCTAGGTCGACCCGGGCCTGCAGGGTAATTACGTAACACACTAACAGTAGGAATGGGTTTCATTTTGACAGTTCAACAACATTCATTGCATTATTTACGTTGATGAGCAGACAAATTTTCAAACATATGACGCAATGGATTAACAATAGGCTTCAAAATGATTAAGATTATGATAGATAGTGTGTTACGTAATTAGGGTGCTGGTCGTTACCGGACGGCGAGATGTGTGCACTAGCCTACGGTTTCAATCGCATACTACGGGCACTTTTTGTCCAAATTCGTTCAGTCTTATGCAGGATTAAGAAAGAAACATTTTTACTAACTTTCATAAGTATTTATAATATTTATGTAGAAATAGAGTACAATAAGTCGACCCTTTTTCCAGAACCCACGTGGAACCATTTTACACTTTATGACTTACTGAAAATGATAACAATTGAATTAATATTCTGAATTGTTATTTAAATGGAAACAACACAACACTTGATTAACAACAGTGACAAGTTGCTACAAATTAACATGACATAAACGACTCATAATCAACAAACTCATAACTTATCTCATAAAAACAATAAAAACACGATAAAAATCATACAATTAAACAAATTACATGAAACAATCATACAAACAGGGGACAATTTAAAATTCATCAGCAACCTCTTTACAGAAATACATTTTTAATTTGATAATTGCACCTCAGTATACTAATTCACTTAATAGGACCCTTGTATTAATTTTGATCACGTGACAACTGTCACTTTGACAGATGGTCCTCTCTGTAATATTATCTGTGCTCGTCTGTACTTATTTATTAGGGATGGGATAAAGTGCGTTCATTTTTGTTTTAATAATCGTTTATTGGCTACTGTGTATCGTGGGCTTAACTGCCCCATTGGTCTCGTGGTTGCAAGCGCGACTGCTGAGCGTGGGGTCCTGGGTTCGATACCCAGGTCGGGCACAGTGTAATTGGGTTTTTCCATTAGGAATTTCTTAGTAACAGCCCAGAGTTTAGAAGTTGGCGGTGTGATACCCCCGTGCCTCGTAAAGCGCGTTAAGCTGTTGGTCTTGCGCCTGATTTTTATCCGGTCGTGTCGGATTGCCGTCCCATTGGACTATGTGAGGGAAGAGAGAGTGTACCTGTGTCGGCGCACACACTTGTGCACTATAATATCTCCCGCGCCGAAGGCTAGTTTCCGTTGAGATTGGCCGCCATGGTCGAAACGCTTTTCGGCCATGGCGGCCAATCTCAACGGAAACTAGCTCTCTCGGAATCGCAATCTGAAGGACTCTATGGTGGAGGAGACGTCAGTTGATCGTTTGATTTGTACAACATACGAAATACAACCAAAACAAAGAAACATGACATATTTCCGACATGCAAAGCAATTAGAAAATAAAGTAAAAATATATTATATCTATACCCTAAAGAGTACAATATCATTTACCTAGTGTTATAGGGAGCCATAAATTAACCTTATCTCAGCACAAATAGAAGTAAAATTAATAAAGTGTTGCTGATATTTTTACCAGATGACATGACCGAATAAAAGAGTCATAATATAAATAAATCAAAATAACTTGAAAGTAAAAAATACCGTACGCAAAATACGCGTTGGTACGTGGAGTTGCGGGCACCAGTCTGGTACACAATAAAATAATTATACAATAAAAAAAAAACTAACGAAAATTTGGACTCCCAAAACGTCAGTCAATACGTTACGTACGTAAATGTTTAAATCAGAGTGTTCTATCATATTTGTATAGTAAGTAATATGCAAGGGAACAAGGAAGGTGGTCATTTTGCTTGTCATTCGCAAGCGACCAGGCGAGAGGACACGTTTGTCTGATCAGCCTGAGGGCACGAATCTCCGATTAATTGGTCCATACCGTTCTCAGTAGTATTCCGATTGAAGGCACATACCGATATAGATGTCCGCGTGTCCCCTCTGTCTGTTTGAACTTAGGTATCGATATGGCTTGTATGTATATTTGTCCCTTCGTTATGTAGCGGGTCAGACGAACGTAATCCGACGTTGATGAAATTACTCGTATGCTGTAAATTGCGTGCGGTTTCGACTTTATTGTCTTTATTATGATTGAATGTAAGCATTCAAATAAAAAAATTACAAAGGTACAGGTGCTTGACAATAATTTAACCCATCTTTTTTTTTCTTTTTTTTGGGGGGAAATCATCTAATGACCTCTCTCGCTCTGGGTGGAGCGGAAGGGCGTGTCAGACTCTTACTGACTAAAACCCACCCGTGTTCCTTCAGTTGCCTGTGCGCCAGGGCCACGGTAACTCTTTCGAACAATCCGCAGCCCCGGCAGGCATCGGTCCTATCGGACCCCGTCAATTTTTGCTGACATCTCTTTGAGGCGCGCGTGGAACACGACGCGCCGTCGACCCGGGCCTGGTCCTTACCGGACGGCGAGCTGCCCATTGCTCGCCGTCCGCAAGCCCGCGCCTACGGTGGCCGGGAGTCGGCAATCGACTCGCGACGCCCAGGGTGTCTCCTTCTGCGGCGACTAGGGGCGCGAGGGCGCAGTGATTGCCTCTCCCTCTCGCGCTCCGCCTCCTCCTTCGCGACCATTACTGCTTCGCAGAAGGAGGTGACGGCTTCCCATTCCCTTTCGCTCCGTACCATGGCCTGAACCAGGGCCGGACGCGAGAGGTCGCCGCCGCCGAAATTTTACCCATCTAAATAACAACTAAAACTTCATTTACTTAATTTAATTCATTGTCCTATATAATTACTTTTTTATTTTGCTTGTGCTTTTGACTTCAATTGATTTGATCTGACAATTATTTGTTACTCAGATTTTTACGACATTTAATTAACTTTATTCATTTATGAATCAATCAACTGTTATTACTTATTTAATTGCAAAATAGTGACACTTATAAAATTGTCAAAATGATGTATTGTTTTTGTGTTTAATATGGGTCAACGACCTGAAATAATTTATATTTTTTTATATTTTTTATTTATTACATTAAGTTGTGATCCATAAAAGCATCTTCTTTTCCATCTGATAGGTGTTACCTGTTACATCCTTGACTTCCTCTTTGACTTACTAATTAAACTTCAATCAAATACAAAGTACTTGAACATCATTCTAATAATTACAACACCAATATTAATAAATTAACAGATAGTAAACAAAAATTTTGACAATTCATCCCCAAACTATTAGTTGGCAATACAGGCTAATTATTTCAACATTAATTTGTGCATCATGGAATGGTACACGAGAACCTTATGTCACGCGATAATATTTGTAAATGCAGTCTTCATTTAATTAATTGTGTGTTGAATACCGGTAGATTATATTACCTAGAAAATGGTTTTGTTTTGATGAAGGTAGAAATGGTTTTATTTTAGCTGTAATGTTGGTCAAAATGAGGTTTAGTGTCCGTTTGGAAAGGCTGACCCTTTGTATGTCGGAACGTAGATCTTGTCGAGACAAAATGGATTATTATAGTGCGCATTACACTGTTGAAAAACTAATTTATGTGAAAGATGGTATGAGATAGGTAAGGCATTCTAAATTTGTATCTTTGAAAAACATAGCAGAAAGTAAAACAACCGTTACGACGATAATAAAAAAAGGAAGTAGAATGAAGACCAGATGATGAGGAGCCTGTCATACTTCTTCACCTTCTCCTGACAATAAATATTGTCTTCTCAAATTCATAAACTTCTCTGGTACGAAACACCAAAATAGAATCCTTGGCAAACAAGCTGTAACAAAATAAAAATGCATGTTTAAGTAACAAACATAACAAAGAGAATTAATTAATTCAACATCCATACCAATATTATAAATGCCAAAGTAACTCTGTATGTATGTATGTCTCTAACCTTTTAACGTCAAAATGACTGAATTTATAGTTATGCAGGTCGTTAGCCTGGGACCTGGAAAAAACATAAGCTACTTTTTATGCTAGTCAGTTTTTTAAAATCTATTTAATACAAAAGGGAATTATTTAATTGATCTTCTAATGATGTAGGTACATACGCTTAAAAAAAAAAATTGTGCATCTAAAAACTTTTTGGTCTTCTAATGATGCACGGTTTTTTTTACTAAATGAGCCTCTTTTATCTTTCTGACCTGTTCTCAAAGTTGGTCGCTATAATTAAACTAGGGCACCCCGACCAAATGGGTTATGTTAGGTTAGAACTGTGACCAACCACGCGCGAGCCGAGCGAGCGAAGCGACCAGTGCGCGGTGCCCCGGTAACGGCCAGCGAGCGCAAGTTGATCGCAGTTATCTAGTATTTTAGGACACCAAAATGGAAATTATTTGAGGCTTCTAAAAGAGGCACATTTATTATAATTATGAGAGTGTCCATTCACATTTTTAGGAAATCAAATTGAGAATTATTTAGAAAATACACGCAGATGACGTCGCGGGCAACAGCTAGTAATCAATAAATTAATCAGTAAATGATGATAAACATATAACAATACTAATGTACGATTACTGCTTTACTGAATACAATGTTATGCCCTGATTATTAGGTACAATCAAAGGCTAATTTGTCTCGAATGCTCGCCAGTCATTTATAGTACAATCGTATACTGGAAAGCACTTACAATAATTAGATTGCGGAAAAGGTTGGGACTATGTCATCGTGAACTAAGCGTGTACAGGGTGTTTTATTTTCATGAGAGAGGCATTTTTTTAACCATTAATTTAGATGAGAATAAGACCAACACCTTTTTAACCTATTAAGTTTTGGAGTAAAAGTAAAACATTTTTGTCCAATGTTTTATTTCAGTTGTAGCGGCGGCTTATTTCATTTTCAGCAATAGACAAAAGTTTTTGATAATTATGTTTAAACATTTCATCATCTTCCTCGTGTTATTTTTTTTAATTTACGTATTTTTTTATTTCTTTCGTCAACTCAAGTTCTACGTATTCATTTTTTATATCTTCTTTACATAACCACACAGAAAAATCATTAAAACTGGTAATAATTACTCTCTTAATTTCTCTTCAAACATGCTCCACCAAATGATATTAAATTACCTTCCACACACGAAACACTGCATTCACAAACATACGTCCAAACATACTTGTTTTGTAAATGCAAGCTAAACAGACAGTTGTATGTTTTCTAAAACTTTATACTGTTTAATTAAATGCCACTCTTCGCTTTCCTATTTATTTTCGTAGCTGTTCGTGCATTAAATAAATAAGATATTACACAATGGCGGACACGTGAAAACATGTTTTTGTTTTAGAGCAGTTTATAGTCTGTAATTAAGCTAGTTTAAGACTATGTTATTTTAATTTATACATAGAACTTCTGATTACGTTTTTATCTGCTAAGCTTTCTTTTTCTTTCAGAATTTTAATGTGACAGACAATATTTACAAACCAAGTTTCAAGCTCGGTCGAGCCCAGAGCCGTCTACTAAGGAAAATATAGGTCAACTGACTTGGATATTGCATAATCGCGCTACATAGTCGGAATCTAACTAACCGTTTCGTACTTTGAACAACTAAGAAAGAAAGAAAGAAAATAAGTTTATTTGCGGTAAATATGACGCAAAGAAAAAACACACAAACACAAAAAAGAACACAACAACAAATTCAATACAATTCTTATGAGTAAGCAAAGCAATGATAGCAATGTGTAATGGATGGAAAAACACTATGAGATTGTGCAACATTCCAATTCAAATTTGAGTTTGAGTTTGAATACGCATAATTAAAAAGAAAAAATTATTAATATAAATTAAGTAATAACAGCCGCACGGGTCGATCGATCAGGTTAAACTACGCTTGCCGCTGTTAGTCCGTGGATGGGTGACCATCTTTACATACCAAGACCCCTCCCTGCCTCGGAAAGCACGTTAAACCGTTGGTCCCGCTCGGCATTCGTTGATCTTTGACAGTCATTATGGGTCGTTAGAAGCCCGAAAGTCTGGTAACTAGTCTTACCAATGGGTCTCGTATTACCCAGTAACTGGGTTGTGGAGGTCAGATAGGCACTCGCTCCGTTTATAATACTGGTATTCAGCTGCATTCAGTTAGACTGGAAGCAGACGATGATGATAAACAAAAAAAAAACAACAAACTGCCATAAGTTTACTTTCTCAATATTGATTTATTTATTTTCCCTCCAACATCTATCATTACAGTGTAACTTATTGCGATAGTGTACCTGTTTAACAATTTTCCTAACTCATTGAATTTTGTAACATCTTACAAAAAATGCACCTATTAAATTAACAACAGCCTGTATAGAGCCACTTCACCACCATCCCCGGGGAAGTATTTACCGTCCACGGCACTGATCCGCCATTTTTTGCCGTAAATCTAATTTATTTGTATTAGTTAATGACTTACGCGTATAGTCAGCGACGGTATAACTCTTTCGTGGACGTTTGGAAGATGGAGTGGTTTTGATACTTTGGTATTCTTCTTATGTATCGTACAAGTAGTTAATTCTGTAATAAAAATATTAGTTAGTTGGCAAGGTAGGGGGTAAGGGACATAAGAATCTCTAATTGATGACGCTATTTTTTTACTTTACTCGACTTTAAAAAAGATTAGTTAATTTATAAAGAAAAATTGTTATGTTTGAAACTTTTGTTTTTAATTTTTATTTATGAGGACTGCCTACACTAGTATATAATATTATAATTAGGAAAGTAACTCTGTCTGTCTGTATGTCTGTCTGTTACCTATTCAGTTAACGGCTGAAAGGATTTGGATAAAATTCGAAACACGGGATAGACCATGACCTGGGTTAGGACTTTTTATCACGGCAGTACATTCCCATAGGCCAATTTCCATCCTCCTCGCGGGCGAAGCCGCGGGCAAAAGCTATTCTTATATAATTTTCAGTTTGCCAATTACAACAACATTACAATGTTAACAATTACAACATTAGAATGTTATTGTTTTAGTTTTAGTTATCAAAAGCACATTTTAATTTTTCTTCTACATTTGACTCCTCTAAATTGTATTTATTTTACATAATTTTAATTAGTTCAAGTAATTTTATTGTAACTATGAGCTCAATCTTATTTTGTGACTAGACAAACAGTGTATGAACAAGCTCAGCTGCTTAATTACGTTCTACAAAAATAAAGTATCAAAATGACCTCATCCATCCACAATCCCGGGTGTCGGTCGCCGAAGCGTATTGCGGACCAATTATTTTAAGTTTTGTTCCGTGTCCGGGCATTTCGCGGTTTGCCCGTTGTCCATTAAACAAATACTGTGAGCGTTTGCCCGTCACTGCGGAATTTTAAAAGCTATTAAACCCCGATTGAAGTTTTATTCGCTCTGAGTTACGATGCTGGATTGTTTCGCGGTAGTAGCGGTCAAGCGTGAATTCGGATTTTTATTTCTTAATGTTTGTTGTAAAAATATTGTGTTCTTTTGGTTAATTTGTACGGGTTTGGTTTCAGTAGCTTACTGGTTTTGTTCCTTGTTTTTAAATGTTTCTTTGAAATAAACAAATTTAATGTTAGTCTGTAAACTTATTAACTATTCTCTTGAAAAAGCTAGTAATTTCTGTCAATATTACAGATTCGATTTCATTATCTGTCATGTTCATTAACGGGCGCCGTCAGTAGGGACTGATCGTATCTTAGCTTCCGCAGCTTATTTTAATTTAATTTAGATTTTTGAATTGTTTTTATCTTTATATTACGGTCGCTTTTAACGTTCTGCATCGTTCTCACATGCATCATTTCAACATGAACAATGTAACCAATATTTTGTAACCATATTTTGATTTAAAAGATTGTCCGTGGAGTTTCTTGCCCGTTCTTCTCCATATGTACCTACAACGCTTTGAAATGGGCAACTAGCCTCATATTTCTGACTGACCGACCCCTTGACAATTCAAAAGGTCCTGTAATTGGTTTATTTGAAATAAATGCTTTGATTTTGAGTTTTGTAATCTGTCATCTTGACTTGTAATATAAACGTCAGTGTACTACCAGCTATTTGTCACTTAATTTCTGCTTCATAAGTCTAGTATAGGCCTTTGCCCTTCGCAATATCCGCATAAATATTATAATCAATAAAAATCTAACTTAAATTGGACATTGTATTTTGTGTAGGTATTAAGCAAAATCTATATATGGACACTTTCAATATAAATCTGCGCTACTCATTGAATACTGTCAAATCAGGCATATCTCAAGTTCAAAGCAAAAATAAATACTCAAATTGCAACACAATAAAATGGGAAGCCCTCGAGGCGACATGTGGCCTTTTAAGTGGCGGTGACAATACTACAAATAGAGTTACGTTTTATAAGAACAAAAATTGTATTAATATCCCAATCAAATCTACTCAATACCAACCTTATTAACGCAAAAAACACACACAAATATAAACTCTAACAAAAAGAAGCAAGGATCAAAATCGTTTGTGCGGCGTAGAATTTTAGGTGTGTTCTAGTTAAGTCAATTGAAATAAACCCATATTCAAATATAAAGAGGGTAGCTATCGGTTAAAACGTATGTAATTATTGAATCGTGCAGGGGGTGACTTTAAAACAGACCAAGCGTGTTGAGTTTAATGAATTTTAGCGTATGAGCGATTACGATCGCGTGCGATTCTGAGTGGAAAGTTTTGAGAGGAAAATTGCGAGACAATGAGCGTGTGTCATTCATTTTTCATATTTTTGTTGTTCGAGATGTATTTTTGAATGGGTTTTTAGAGCTATAAGCATATTTTTGGGTATCCGTCAACTTTTGGAATTAGGTAGGTCGGTACTTAGAAATTATCAGTTTTAAACTATTCTGTCATCACTTTTCTGCTAATTTCTCAGAACGCACTTTACACTCTTTATTTGTTTTATTTTTCTGTTTTACTTGTAGGTATATATTGTGTTGTGTGCTTTGTAGTCTGTGCTAAATAAACGTATTTTCTTTCTTTTCTTTTTCTTTCATATGTTATTGTTTTTGAATAATAATGTTTGATTGCAAAAACTCTTGCATTTTATTTTGTAATACCAAATAGACACTACCTACGCTCGGTTCATCCATTTCTATAATTACTAAATTCTGATTAGTGTTTTATACTGAATTAACAACTACGAACCCTTCTACTATCTATTTGTTTGTTATCACACAACAATTTAACACTACAACATAACAACATAAAATAAACATTAAAAAACATTCTCACGACACAAATCGCGGCATTACAATAAAGATTTGACAGACAATCAAAACTTTGACACGCACCAAAGAAAACTGAGCAGATATCACAACAAAACACCATGTATATGAAAAAAAAAATAACAAAGTCTGTCAGTCGAGAATCAAACTAAATAATGGCACACACCATGTCTAAATGACTGAATAAAGAGTGCGTATAGTAAATTGTATAAAAACAATCGCGGGCGCAGTAGTGTTTTACGACGGCTTTGACGAAAATCAGCGTCGAATCAAACGTACGTAAATGGAAGATCGTCGGATTGATGACATGGGAATGAATGGAGCCAATATTGTAAATTATTTTATTGTAAATTGGAATTGGAGTTTTATTTACTACTTTGTATTTGCTTCCATTTATTGTTAGTTATATACAGGGTGCAGGGACATCGACGCGTAAACTGAAACTATGAATTTAGTACATGATTCTAGACCTAGCGAAGAAAATCTTTCATGGGTTATCAAAAAAGAAATCAGCTGTTTCATAGAAAAGTGCAATACAGCTAAGCAGTCAAAACGTATGGCAGAGCAATTTTTTTTTAAATAACCGAGGAAAAATTTCAACGACAGGGGATTCAGAATCATGGAATTGAGTCCATGGTAACAAGCTGTGCGTCGATGGCCTTATATTTTTTTGTTTTTGGGGGTGATATCATCAAATAACCTCTCCCGCTCTGGGTGGAGTGGAAGGGCGTGTCAGACTCTTACTGAATAAAACCCACCCGTGTTCCTTCAGTTGCCTGTGCGCCAGGGCCACGGTAACTCTTTCGAACAATCCGCGACCCCGGCAGGCATCGGTCCTATGCTGGTCCTGTGCTGACATCTCTTTGAGGCGCGTGTGGAACACGACGCCCTGCCACCATATATTTTAACACAGTTCTATGGTACGGGGTGGTAGGTCTTTATGTACAAAAATACATAATCACACTTATTTATTTCTAGTCAGTAATAGAAAATCATGGCTACCATTGCCTTATTAGGAGTATTTTCAACAATTCGAGACGAGACGCATTTGCAGTAGTTATTCTTTTTTATTTATTTTTGCTAATATTCCAAAAATCAATATAAGAATAATTTGACGAAGCGCCCGAACAATAATACCTACTCAAACTATGTAAAAACTTAAGCTACTCCATTCCTTTCCATCTATCACAAAATTCAACTCAGTGCATCAATTTTCCGGTGCCCATCACGTCGGGCCCACGTGTCGGTCACGTGACCCGTCCGTCGGGCACGTCGGTACCCAAACGCGTGCCCCCTTTGTTCTTCCTTGGGGTGTCCCTGAGATCTATGAGCGATCGAATATAAAATTATCATTGAGTTTGAGTTTTGACCTCTCTGTGGGTCTGGTGGGTTTATTTGCGTCACATTAACTTTTGGCGAATGAGTTATTTTGACATTTTTGTTTTGGTTTTTAAAAAAAAATCCTACAAATGTGCATTTATTTATGTTTGGATGTTTGTTACTCAATCACGCAAAAATTACTGAACGGATTTTGATGAAATTTGGCACACAGATAGTTTGTAACCTGGATTAATACATAGAATACCATTTTTTCCCCGGGAATACGCTATCGTGGGACAATTTCCGAACTCCACGCGGGCAAAGCTGCAGGCAAAAGCTGGTTATGTATAACGTAGAAACAGTGCCCTACTATACTTTCAATTTATTTATTTAACACTTTATATACAGTCACTAAAAGAGATAAGTAACCAGGTCGTCGATATAGTAGAAGTTTAGTAAGAAACCGATGGATGTTTTCAAACGAAATATAATTTGCTAAATTAACTGTTTTTTTTTTACTATTAATTAAGTTAAATTTTATTCGAAAACATCCATTGGTTTCTTACTAAACTTCAACTATATCCGACGACCCTGGTTACTTATCACATTTGGTGACCATACACACATTTAAACTTGTCTCCGTACATAATAGAAAAGAGCAGAAAAATACGTACAAAGGTAACGCTTAATTAAAGAGCGTGAGTAAGATTATATGACGATAAGCCTGCATTACCTAATCTCGCCTTATATCTAGCATAGAACTTAAAGGTACTTAATTGATGAAACACCAACCGCAAAAACCGGCCAAAATCTTTAATGTGCGCATATATTTTTTGTATAATTTGAATGAAAACATTTATAATACACTTTAACCCCGTAATTCCAACCTCAATACACTCCCACCACTTATCAGACACAAACGCTTCAATACATTTGTATGATTGTATGAACATTACATACAAAGCATACAAACAGCCTCAGGGAACTAGGGGCAAGTAATTGTAGTTTCGAATTTCAATAAGGAGGTCTTAGCACCCTTGTGTTATAATGTTTTTTTCGGGTATTTATTTTGGTAATTACGCTATTAGAGAATTTAGTTATTTGTATAATTGTGTTAGGTATTTTATGTTAATTCTGAATAAAAGAATTACTTTATTGACAGCGCTCTTAATAAATATTTATTATTATTATTATAGGTAGGTACGTATTCCAACACAAGAAGTTTACCCTGTATTATCGCTGTAAGACTATTTATTTTTTGAGACAGTAAAATTATATGATTTTATTACAAATAATAATAATGTTGCTGAGCATTACTGCCCACTTTTGATAGATATCCTCCGTAAGTTCATAATATGAATACCTACCTTTTGTGGTTTCTGGGTTTCAGTTAAAATAAGAACGTATTTTGGTGAAATCTTAATGACATACCATAAGTTTCTAATGCCCGACACCCTAATTGCGTAACACACTATCAATCTCAATCTAAATAATTTTGAAGGATATTGCTAATCCATTGCTTCATAGTTCCAAAAATTTGTCTGCTCAACAACGTAAATAACACGATGAATATTTTTAAACTGTCAAAATGAAAGCCATTCCTACTGTTAGTGTGTTGCGTAATTACCCCGCTGGTTCTGACATGAAAATTAACACAAAAATGTGCTAACAAATTGTCAAACGCGGGTAAACTGCTGTAATTGGTTGAATTAATTTATCAATAGCCAATTGTATTGCTTGAATTATGTAAAATTTTGACGCGTCGATAATTTTAGTTCCTGAAATTGGGTGTAGTTATTGTATTATTTTTATCTTGCAAATTATACAGCGTTACAATTTCATGTATTTCTTCTTATTCAATTATTATAATATACTAGCATAAAAAAGCAGTAAGTTGGTACTCCAAAATAATCTACACGAATAATTATTGTTATACATTATTTCCGCAAACGTTCTCGCGAATCGCTTAAGGCTACATCCCACATAGCCAAGTCTCCCATGAACGATTGAATAATGATTTGAAACAAAATATACAAACAGAATTTGGTGGTACAAAAATGTTAGGTAAATATTGTCATGTTTAGAAAGAGTAATGGTTCCGTATAAGAATAATAAATGTTTGTCTTCCTTATACGAATTAATTTTAAGTAATTTGTTCATTATTTTCAAAATTTTGATTACTTGGCAGTTCCAATGTAAATGATGATAAAAATACTGAAAAATTCTGACGACCATCAACATCATCGAATAATTTCGATGATGTTGATGTTATTCAGATTTTTTTTTTTGAGTCTTCTCCGCAATGAAAGTTCAATATTTTTGATTTGATAAATAAATGTAGTAACACTTATTTGAACTCTGCAACATATTAATCAGTGAGGAATACTATTTATTATTTAAGGCACTCCTAAACGCACTACAGTTAAGTACCAAAGACATTGGCATGTCAATTAATTGTTCTCACATAGAAGCAACACGACTAGTGTACCCAGTATTTTGTAACAACTTGATTTAAATGAGTGTGCTTGGAGTTGCTTGCCCGTTCTTCTCCATAGAGATCTTCGTTTTGAAATGGGCAACTAACCTAACTTTCTGACTAACCGACCGAATCTTTGATAATTCATAAGTGCATGTAAATAGTTTAATTGAAATAAATGCTTTGGGTTTTGAGTTTTTGATATAATACTAGCTGCACCCCGCGGTTTCACCCGCAGCGGTATGAAACCTTACGACCTATTCTCAGACCTACGAAATATGCACAAAATATTTCATAAAAATAGGTCCAGCCATTTCAGAGGAGTTCGATAACAAGCACTGCGCCCCGAGATTTTTATATGCCATCCAAATTAGTTTTTAGGATTCCCGTCTTCGCCTGTGATGTCAAGGCTTAATGTATCTCAAAAGGGGTCCAAAAAATTGCGGATCTCTAAAAAACCTAAACCAGTGCCCCAATGTTTTATTCATTGCGCACTCCAAATGGTTATTGTTAATACTTTTTTTGTTTTTAAACGCCCGCGGCGATCGCGTGGCTACGTGTTTAGCAAAATAGTCCAGTTAATGTTTTAAAATTAGCGCATTTGAGGGTTGAGTGATGTTGGACGTGGGAATTAGTGGCTACTGAGTCTTTTGTTCATTTATTTATGGCGATAAAAAACGAGGAACGTGATTAGTTCTTGATTTGTTGCCTTTTTTGTACAAACATATTGGACGTTTCGTTAATCGATGTAAAATATTAAGCGTCTTTTCACCACGTAAAGTAGTTCTGAATCATTTAGGCGAAAAGTGGCCTTTTGTTTATCAGTAGAACAATACCTACGTCGGCACCTAACTTCCTATTCTCTGTTCCTAAAGTATCTGATGAAAGTGTAAACAAACCCTGTTCAGAAATTACTCACTTAAAGGAATTAGTTACACATTTATCAGTATTTAGAGGATTTCAACTTTATATTTCACCAATTTTTTCCAACAATAACTTTTCGAATAGCATTATTAAACTGTAACTGAAAATTCATCGACGAAAATTGCAGTTTCAAATTCAACCTCAATTTCCCAAATGAAAAACTTAAAACAATCAAATCTAAACACTCAATTTGTAAATGACACTACAATTTGGCATCCTCAGGTACGTTTTCCGATCCATTTGTTTACATTTTTGTCAGACACTTTCGGAACAGACCATACAAGAGCATACGGTAGATATCCTAAACATAAATTGTTCGAGATTCGAAATTCCGAAATCTCCCATTATATACTCGACTGAAGAGGTACATAACCCTCTAATGATCGCGGCCGGTCCATCATACCCCTGGACATCAAAACAAACACGGATGCCACGTGTCCATTGAAACGTTCGACAAATTGCTTTCAGACTACGAAATATGTCAATTATAATTAATAGGGACTCGTGCGATTATTGGTATCGTATTGTTGAACTCCTGGACCTCGAGTAGTGGACCTTGAAAAGGGATTTTTTGAAGGATGCATTGTACGGCTAGTTGTTCTGCGGATTATTTGGTATTTTCGACCGATGTGGAGTGATTTTAATGATGATATTGTTGTGGTATTTGAAGTGTTGTGTGGTGAAGGATTATAATCTTGGACAAAATGTTTTATTTTAACATTAGGTTTGATCGTTTAGCTAAGTAAACGAAGCTTAAATAAATATAATGTTGAAATTTCCAATATTTATGGTTTTTCACCGTTTCTGTCACTGAAAGCCAAGAAAAATGGGCCATATTTCGTCATTTAAATATAATTCAAGTTTTACACTTACGCTTTCTCTACACCTTCATGTAACCACATTAACATAAATAACAAAGCTCCATTATTAAACATTATTACAATGAAACAAATTAATAATACCCCACTATTACTCAATTATACTCAACACTCATTGTCACCAAACACTCAACTCTTAAACAGTCAAGACCGTGTAGGGTGTCCTCAAAGACAATATTTGTTGAGGACAAGCCCTTCCCTCTTAACGTGAGGACACACGTGACGAACGTGGGAACCGGATTCGAAATACGATAATTTGTGGACAATTTAATTTTGACGTGTGAAAGGGACATTCAAGTTGAGAGGTGTTTCTTTGGAGTATGCTTTGAATGTACGATATACGTACGTTGAATAATAATGTACGTAGGCGTATTGAAGGAAATAATACATTTTCAAAAATAATAATTATTCGCACAATAGATAAATAAGTTAAACTGCATAAAAATAAGACATCATAAAACATATAATTAGATACAAAAAAAAACAATTATTTTAACCATCCATTATCCTAATAATATTATACATGCGAAAGTATGTTTGTTTGTTACGCTTTCACGCCAAAACGGCTAAATGGATTTGGATGAAATTTGGCACACAGATAGACCATGGCCTGGGTACAGACATATGCTACTTTTCATCCTGGATCGCAGACGAATTCGCGGGTAACAACTAGTTTATAATAATTGTACTAAATATTATTAAATTCTATTCTCTTCTCGTTACCCAATTACAAGCTCTAATTAGATCCTAGTGTATTTACCTACCAAATAAACTGGTGTTTACACTTAATAAGTAAACACACACCTTATTAACTCAAGTGTGTTGTACTTGCAAAGGGAAGCCCTGAGGCTGGGCCAATGATACATATCATATACTGAGCCTTGCTTGACGAGTACCTATGTTAACTGACCGAGCAAGCGCGACGCGCGACCGATGCATCTCCTTTTCAGCTTGGGCAAAAATGCTTTCGTATGTTGGGATGTCTGACAGAGGGCTGTTCTCCTCTACAGGTCGCATTTCTCAAACGATTCTCGTGACATTTTGTGAGCAGGTCCTATGACTATATGGATTTTTGTTGTCGATTGAGTTTTTCGAAATTTTTCCAAATAGCGGGGATACAGGGTTCGAAAACGTAAAAAAGATAACATATTTCAGCCATTTCGCCGTCTTTGCGCGTGGTTTTTGTTTTAAGGCACGCTGTGAACATTTATTCAGTTTTAAGCTATGCAAAGACAGACTCGCGAGGTCTACCTATAGCTCACACAGCCACTAGTCTAGATGCAAATCGACAGACCTAAGTTGTACTGCCTTTAAAGCCCGGCGGCGCATGAGTCGTTGCCTGGAATGTTACCACTTTATAAATATTATGTTTATATACATTTTGAACTAGTTATAGTGTTTTTTTTTAAGTTTCGTATGCTACACTGGTTGACGACATCACGTCAACGCCGGCTATCGCTGAAAACCAGCGCTGGGGCTCTGTCTCGCTTATGGTCGTAGCATTATGCTGAGCGATTGCCGTTTTGCGTGAATGTGACGCATATTTTCCCCCAACTCGTTCTTTTTTGTGTTTGTGTGTTTTTTCTTTGCGTCATGTTTACCGCAAATAAACGTGTTTTCTTTCTTTTTTTACTGTGTCAGAAAGGAATGTGTCTAATTCGAATTTTGTGACTACTTTACATGTCAAAAGGAGCAACACGATAAACGGTCGTTCGTGATTATGTTTACAGCGATAACAGCCGATAAGGTTCCCTTTGCTGCGACACAGGCCTCCTCTCTGTGAGAGGGCCGGGCAGGCTTGGCACCCACCACGCGGGCCCAATGAGGGTTGGTGGATTTCACATGTCTTCGAATTTTTGTTTCTAGGACGTGCCGGTTTCCTCAAGATATTTTCCTTCACCGTTTGGAGGACAGTAATTGGGCAGGTAATGAAATTCTAATCCTAACTAATATTATAAATGCGAAAGTAAGTTTGTTTGTTTGTTACCTTTTCACGCCTAAACCACTAAACCGATCATCCTGAAAATTTGCATATACGTTGTCAGGTGTACAGGAACGGACATAGGCTACCTTTTATCCCGAAAAAAAGTACTGTTCCCGAGGAAAACAACAATAACGTTCTTATGATAATAGATGGCGCCACGTGTCTTTCGAATCATGATTGAATTATATTATTATAGAAACTTTTGTGGTGTGTTAAGAGCTTTTTTATTTTTTTATTTAAGTACCTAATACATTTTGTGAGTCTAGAGTGTCGATAGACCGGTTTTTCATCTTCCTAAGTATAATTCCCCGAACAACCCGAATTTATTGTTAAATTCTAAATTAACGCGAGCGAAGCCGCGGGCAAAAGCTAGTCATTTATATTACAAAGTAAAATGTCTGTGGTCCTTCATCACAACACCAACTATCGTAGGCCTATGACGCAAATGCCTACGCCGTAGCAGATTATGTATTAAAGAGATGGCAAAATACTTACGGTGTCTACGCCGTAGCAGTCCACTAAAGTCATGAAAGAGATTTTTATCTGACCTTCTAAATACTGCGGGGTAATTGCGTAACACACTAACAGTAGGAATGGCTTTCATTTTGACAGTTCAACAACATTCATTGCGTTATTTACGTTGTTCAGCAGACAATTTTTTCGAACATATGAAGCAGTGGATCAGCAATATCCGTCAAAATGATTCAGATTGTGATTGATAGTGTGTTACACAATTCGGGTGCTGGATTTTGTAATAGTATTGGAAGAGATTAGACAAGGGGTATCAAAACAACTTAACTATCAATAAAAAAACACAGAATAACAAAAAAAAGTATTACACTTACCTCGAAAAATAAACTGCAATTACTACAAAAATAAAAAGTCAAGTACGAACAAGAAACTCATACGTTTTTTCCCCCGATGCAATCCAACCCTTCCCTGCAGCGGTAATTGCGAGCGACAGAAAGTAGTAAAAATTTACAACTTTTAGCTTCCGCGTACGAATGTCTGCTAGTATTGTGATGCTGATGTAGTTGGGATGTTAAATTCTGACAATATCCGGCTGGTTCTCAAAATTGCGAGTACACTGGTTTATGGGGGTATTAAAATTTTGCATTAATTTGTGTTTAACTTTTAAGTTGACGTACCCAAGTTTTTTTATTTTTTATTTTTAGTTATTTGGGAAAATAAACAGTTACACATTACAGTATTACAAAAAAAATCTGCTACAGAGTGAGTAAATGTATAATCCACGACATTTTCCACATGTTATAAAAACAAGTTATAAAATTAATGCGATGTGCGCTTACAATTTGAAAAATACATGTGTTAATGATTAAATTAAACAGGTACGCAAATAAAAAAGAAAAACAAGAAATTATAAAAATGTCATGTACCTACGAGTTACGACATCATCGAAAGTGTTCGAAATGATATAAGACATAAATTAGATTGATACACTACAGGTATACGACGGTAGGTAGGTACGAACGGACGGTAGGTTAGGTTCGTACTGTAGGTGCCAAACCCTTCGGGGATTATGTTATGTGTGTAAATTAAATTAATTTTGTAAGATAGGTCTTAGAAAGTAGCAAAGAATAACATTTTAATAATTCTTCATTCAAAATAATTTGAATAACTATCGTCTACAGCTGCCATAAACAATAAACTTAAAATACAGATTTAAAAAAGTCTTATGTCTAACTGCACAAAAAACTAAATTATAAGAAAAAGAATAAATGTATTTACTAAGCTTACATTCAAGTGGATTGAATTCCTAGACCTCACACTAGGATTCCCTGTGTCGTGAAGTCCAGGCTCCTTCGTTTCGTTAGTAATTTTATACAATTTAGGGTACATTTTTAAAACTTAAAATAAGAGAAGAAATTAAAATAATTTCAAATCCCACTCCAATTTTAATCTACCAACATTGAGAAACACAGTGCGAAGCTAAAACAGTTTAAGCTCACGTTAACGACATCGATAAATGCGACTAATGTGGTTTTTAACGAACCCACGACCCGCGGAGCGATACCGGGAATTTTATAGTTCTGGTATCAAATACCGAAGCGGCGGTTGAGGGTTAAACATTGTAAAGTTTGTTTGTATAGCGCTTTATTGTTATGAGATGAATTTAATTTGAATTTATAATCACTATACAGAAAAAAAAAAAAACATCGACATACATGGGTGATTTTTAAAATAGAATGCATCAATACAACCTATTGTGGTATAATTTTATTCAAGGTGCATCGTCTTCACATATAATTATATGTATAATTAATGTATACATAATTTTATAAAACATTTGAAAAGTATAACGGTGGAGTTTCTTGCCCATTCTTCTCCATACGAAACTATTTCTTGGAAGGGGCAATTAGAATTAATTCTTCAAAGTGCAAAATGTTCAAAGTGCCTTATATGTGCATATTTGAAATAAACGATTTGACTTTCACTTTGACATCACCTGCCCAACATTATACAGGAAGTCAGAGATTTAAGCAGTCAGAAAAAAAGTACTGCAAGAAATAATTTCTCAAAGTAACTTCGATCCCATTCCACAGATGGCCAGAAGCATCTTCCTTTTATACATTTTTTTCTCAGTTTTTCTCAGGTTTTTCAATAATTTCCAGCCAGAATCCATCGCATGGCGATGAAAAACATTTTTTTTTTTAAACGTTTCATTATCATTCTGCCGCGCTAACGAAGAAAACAATAACTCGATTTTGGACGATTTTGAGTTAAATAAGGTCTATCTATACATACACGAAATCTCTTAAGGGGTAATTGTATTCATCATTACAAACAACTTTTACTATGGGACCAAACCTGAAATCTCGAAAAACAAATCAGCTGCTCCCTACATTTATGTACGCAGAACTCGTCAAAATGTATGGGACAACAGATTTTTGTTTTGCGATTTCACGTTTTGTCCCATAGTAACAGTTGTTCATCATAATGAGTATAATGACCCCTTCAAATATTTCGTGTATGAATAGATACACCTTATATATATATTCGGAATCAGCGAATCGAAATCTATTAACTCTCTCTAAGTAACTTTTTATGAATCCTGCAGGAACTCGGGTTTTTCAGTAAGCAAGAATGCAGTAACTTATACTTCACTATGAAAGTTCAAAAATTTGAGCGCGTTTTTCTCGGAAGCGTCAAAATCGAGATTTTGTATTCTTCATTAGCGCGGCAGCATTACTCTCCTGCCCTATTCCATTTATTGGGGCTCGACGCAACATGTCTTTTTCGTCTATACTTCTCTATTATTCGTCATCTCGGTTGTCACCCCCTTTCTATCCATATCATCTTTCACACAGCCCATCCATCGTTTCCTTAGGCTTCCCCTACTCTTACAGCCATCCACATTCATTCTCAAAACTTTCCTCACGACATTTCCGTCATTCCCCCGCATCTCATGCCCATACCATAAAAAAACGTTAGGATAATATCACAAAAATAAGTAAATAAACCTTCAGATAGCACAAAAATCACAGAGTAAATTCGAAGAAATCACGGAGTTTACCTTTTCAATTGAAAATGGGAGCAATCCATTTGAGAGAGAGCAATTTCCATATGGAACGGAACGATATGGAACGGTTGAGATTGTGTTCCGAAGTATTGTTATGTTCACGAAAAGGTTGGTGCTATTCTGTTATTTTTGAATGCAAGTTTCATACCTGGAGGGAATATCTTTAGGTTTACGGATACTATATTAGAGTGAAGTGATAGAATAAAAATCAAGCATTAGTTTGCTTAATTTTTATTATCCATACTTCCACACTATCAGTCTGTCTGTAAGTCTGTCTGTCAGTCGGTCTGTCAGTCGGACTGTCTGTCTGTCTGTCTGTCAGTCGGTCTGTCAGTCGGACTGTCTGTCTGTCTGTCTGCCAGTCGGTCTGTCAGTCGGACTGTCTGTCTGTCTGTCTGTCAGTCGATCTGTCAGTCGGACTGTCTGTCTGTCTGTCAGTCGGTCTGTCGGTCGGACTGTCTGTCTGTCTGTCTGTCAGTCGGTCTGTCAGTCGGACTTTCTGTCTGTCTGTCTGTCAGTCGGTCTGTCGGTCGGACTGTCTGTCTGTCTGTCAGTCGGTCTGTCGGTCGGACTGTCTGGCTGTCTGTCTGTCAGTCGGTCTGTCAGTCGGACTGTCTATCTGTCTGTCTGTCAGTCGGTCTGTCAGTCGGTCTGTCTGTCTGTCTGTCTGTCAGTCGGTCTGTCGGTCGGACTGTCTGTCTGTCTGTCTGTCAGTCGGTCTGTCAGTCGGACTGTCTGTCTGTCTGTCTGTCTGTCTGTCAGTCGGTCTGTCGGTCGGACTGTCTGTCTGTCTGTCTGTCAGTCGGTCTGTCGGTCGGACTGTCTGTCTGTCAGTCGGTCTGTCAGTCGGACTGTCTGTCTGTCTGTCTGTCAGTCGGTCTGTCAGTCGGACTGTCTGTCTGTCTGTCTGTCAGTCGGTCTGTCAGTCGGACTGTCTGTCTGTCTGTCTGTCAGTCTGGCTGTCGGTCGGTCTGCCAGTCTGTCTGCCAGTCTGTCTGTCAGTCTGTCTATCAGTCTGTCAGCCTGTCTGTCAGTCTGCCAGTATGTCTGTCATTCTGGCTGTCAGTCTGTCTGTCAGTCTGTCTGTTACCTTTTCACACCATAACGGCTGATCGGATTTAGATGAAATTTTTACACTGATAGATTGTGACCTTAAACCTTGCCTGACTGTTTGGTCTACATCGAAATATCCGTTGTAGTATACATACATAAACTCACGCCTTTTTTCCATGGAGGTAGGCAGAAATTAAAGAACGCCACCTGCTACGATCCTTGCTCGTTGTAGTAATCTGCTATAAACAGTAGTAATCGTCCTGAAACCAACTAATACCTACAAATTAAGTAAATCTGTTTTGCCCGACCCTTAGGGTGTGTTATTGTTTAAGTACCTAAACAAAATGACATTAGAATACCCAAAAAAAATCTGGTCAAACTTAAACGACAGTCAGTCAGAAAGATGAAGCTAGTTGCCCATTCCAAAGCTTAGTAGGTCCATATGGAGAAGAACGGGCAAGAAACTTGTTCTCTAGCACTGCCTTTTCAGGAACTGCTCCTTAATTGCGTAACACACTATCAATCACAATCTGAATCATTTTAAATTATCTTGCTAATCCATTGTTTCATATGTTCGAAAAATTTGTCAGCTCAACAACGTAAATAACGCAATGAATGTAGTTGAACTGTCAAAATGAAAGCCATTCCTACTGTTATTGTGTTACGCAATTACCATGCTGGTATTCTAAACAACCTCTTTAGACGACAATCCCTTCACATAGCATAAGCATAATCAGCCTGTAATGTTCCCACTGCTGGGACACAGGCCTCCTCTTTCTGAGAGGGAGTGAGCCGTAATCTACCAGGCGGGCCCAATGCGGGTTGCTAGATGTCACATGTCTTCGAATTTTTGGTTCTAGGACATGCCGGTTTCCTCATATGCCCCTCGCGTGTCCCGTCATAAGCGAGCTAGGAAAGCACAAAGCACAGTACGACATAACTTGACATAACTTTACAATACGTCCGATACACGTCCTCTACGAACCCTTTCGGAAACTAGTCGATAGCGTAAAACTTTACGATTGACATCCGACGGGTTAACGTGGTATACACGATGCCATGTCGAGATTTACGATCAGTAGCTCTTCACATGCATTTTGGAGCAATGAAGTGTTTTAGTGCATGCTTTGCATAGAATTTGTGAGTCATTCCAAATAATATAATGTATTTGTAGGTATACAGTACATTTCGACAGTTAGCAAGAAGGAAAGGAAAGAAAATACGTTTACTTGCGGTAAAATATGACGCAAAAGAAAAACTTAAACACAAAAAATAACATGTTGGGGGTAAATATGCTCAGCATAATGCTGTGACCCTATGCGATACAGAGCCACAGTGCTGGTTTTCAACGACAGTCGGCGTTGATGGCGTTATTTTTAAGACCCATGTAAAAGAGGACGATCCTATGCCATTAACTAGGCACAACTCCAAACTCCGGAGCTGCTACTGAAAAATTCCTGATGGAAAATCCTGAGAAATTCCTGATGGAAAATCCTGAGAAATTCCTGATGGAAAATCCAATAACACTTGTCCCGACCTAAGAATCAAACTCACGAACGCTCAGCAGTAAAGTACATTTGGGTTGTCGTTAAACACAAGCTATGCCTCGTTGTAATTATTCAGTTATTTGTTGTTGCGAAATAAAAAACAAAACCCAATATTTTAAGGTCACACTTTACACTTATTGCAAATACATAATCTACCACAACTTCAAGTTTACTACCATATCATACAATTCTCGCCTTTATTGACAAGGTATAAGAGCTTTACAAACCGCATTCAAAACTCGGTCGAAAATATAAAGTGGGCGTCGATATAATAAATTTTAAATCCATTAGTAGTAGTACACATGTTCCTCTCCGTTCCACAGTCCATTTAACTTTATGAGGTTCAAATTCGTTGAATTGCTACCGACACGATTTCAAAATTACCCCCAGTGTTTTGATAATTGATTTTTGAGAAAAAAAATGGCAGTAGCATTTTAGGGTGTTTTATTTTTGCATGAAATGTTTGGTGTTTTTGAAAGACTTTTATATTTCATTGTATCATTTTTAGTGTTCCAAACCACAAAAGGAAAAAACAGAACCCTTATAGGATCACTTCGTTGTCCGTCCGTGTGTCTGTCTGTCAGTCTGTCAAACCCCTCTTATCTCAGGAACTTGTGGATGTATCAAGTTGAAATTAATATCAACTCCGTAGGTGTACAACCCCTCGGAGTTCTTAAAAAATCAAGCTTCTACGTCAACGCAATAAAAAAATACGGCCATTTATGCGACATATTTTGGTAATCGCAAACAAATCAAAACATAAAGGATACTTGCCGTTGACCTAGAATCATGAAATTTGGCAAAAAGCAATGTCTCACAGCAGAAGTAAATTAAAAATTACGAACATCGTTAATTTGTAGTTTTATCACATATTTTTGGAACGAAGTTCTTTAACGCAACTTGTGGTAGGACTAATTGTAGAAAATTGTAGAAATCGTCCCGTAACGAAAAAGCGTTATGCCCTCTCTATGCGACTTTTTAAGAGACAGAGAGAGAGAGAGAGAGATAGTTTTCATGTTTTTCGAGGGTATTGAAGCTGATAGTGAGGTGATGATGAAACACAAGTCGGTGGCTGCGAAAATTTTCAAATTTCTTATACTACAATCTAAATCTGCAAATCGAATTACATTAGGAGTTGAAGCGGAAAAAGCGTATGGTACTTCGTTCCAGACGGGGGCGTCAGGAACGAAGTTCCTTACACCTTCTCCCCCGACCTCATACGTTTTTTTTGTTGCGATTACAAACTTACATTTGCAGTTGGAAAATTGACCGTGACGATAATTGATGTATGGGAGAAATATTTTTTCAACTACAATGATAAGGTTATTTTTGGGATAAATTCCCAACTACGGAACCCTTCATTGTCCGACACGCACTTGGCCGTTTTTTCATTTGATTCTACAAATACATAGGTACCTACATACATGATTTTTAAGTTTCTGCTTATGACTTAAGTTAATTATTTTTTATCAAGCGCAAAAAGTATTTCTAGATCCATAGGTTTACTTACTGAATTTATTTTCACTAACTTAACCCTCCATAATCTGCGTCACAGAATTTTTGCGCAAAAAATAATAATTTAATAAAAAAAACAGCTAATACACTCAGCAAAACCCGTTTATCCATATAAATCCAATAAACACATTTAACGGTTCCACACTCAATAATTTTGTTTTTCCCTCGGGTCACTCCAATTTTGGTAATATCTGCGCGTCAAAACTCGATTTACGTAAAAAATGTTGTTTCTCCCCCATACGAAACCATCGGAGTGTGTTGAGTATTAACGACATTGCTTAACCCCTTTCTGCTGTGGGTAGTATTTTACCCTTAACCGGTAAGTGGAGGGTAAAACATACCTATATTTCTGAAAACTATGTTTTGGTTTAGGCATGTGATTTTGATAAGTGTCAGGCAAAATAATTTATCAGAAACTATACTTATGTAGCGTTGTACATTACAAATGTATAACTATGATTTAAAAAAGATTTTGAGCAGTTCATTTTCCAAAAAAAAACATTACCCAGTAGTTGAAATTGCAAAAAAAAAATCCTAATGATAGCAAACACCTCTTCAATAAGCAGCTGATACAAAACCAATAATAAAATTGAAAGTAACCCCTTTCTGTAATAACATCGAATACCCATATATCTTTTTTGCCAATTGTCACATTCATGATAAATAGTTTTCTTCTCTCTTTGTCAAAAAGATTGTTTGTGGCGAAATTACGGTTGGGTTAATTTCTAATATGCCTTTTGAAATACATCATTAATAAAAGTAATAGCCACACCCTTCCGATTTGTTTGGGGTAAATATAAATTTCTTTTAAATCTATTTGAGAGTTTCATTTGTCATTATTATAAGACATAATTAATAGGATTCTTGAATCGTTTATTGAAACATTTTTTTAGGCTGGCAAATAAGCTAATGGTACTTGATTCTAAAATACAACATCAAATTAACGGCTTTAGCTGCAATCAACAAACTGGGGACTGTTATAAATACCTCTACTACTGCCAATTTTAAATTAAAAAATGTTAGAGTTAGCTGTTCATTAAAATATAATAAAATAGGTACAATGTGTTATTCATAGCCATTTTTGTATAAAAATATGAAAAGAAAAAGAAACAAATAAATACCTAACTAATATCATTTAATTTTGAAAACTCAAACTCAAACTCAAACTCAAAGCATTTATTTCAATTAAACCATTTACAGGCACTTTTGAATTGTCAAAGAGTCAGTCAGTTAGTCAGAAAGTTGAAGCTAGTTGCCCATTCCAAAACGTAGATCTCTATGCAGAAGAACGGGCAAGAAACTCCAAGGACACTTTTTTTAAATCAAGATATTACAAAATCCTGGGTACATTATTCGTGTTGCTTCTATATGCGAGAACAATGAAAAAAAATATATAAAAAAACAATTCAAAATATAAGATTAATAATAAAAATAAGCCGTGGCAGTTAAGAGATGACCAGTCTCAACTGACGGCGCCCGTTCACGAACATGACGCGTGGATCAGCACCATCCAGCTCAACCATTTTGTAGGGAACCGAATGATCCAAGACACGCGCCACCAACAGTGAGACATTTAAGTGAGCATGACATAGTCTCTACTGCCATGCTGTCAAGTCAACATAATTATATAATAAACGAATCCATTGTACTCACATTTACAAAATTGCAATATGCTTCTAAATTATACAAAACTATAGTTTGCTATGTATTTGAGCAATGAATAAAATTATACTACATAAAATAAAATAATCATTACAATATCTATTGAGTTATTCAATAATAAAACATTTTTTATAAAAAATAAACAAACATTAAGTTCGCAATGTCAGAAAATAGTAGTAAAGTAGTAGTAATAAATTTTATTTACTATTGACAGATCTATACACCCACATCTGAACGCTTGTTAGCGAAAACACATAAATATATCAAACTATGAGTAGCCAAAACAAAATGGCGAAAATTTTCAAAAATTGACCCTTTGTTTCGGCCCGGAACTAATTCCATCGCATTCACACTTGAACCGGACGGAATGTCCTTAAAATACATTGTCCGTGAATTCTGGGGTCATTGCGACCCGTCACACCTCATTTTAGTGTTAACAATGACATTCTTGTTAAGGCGTATAGTTTTGAATTTAGAATGTATTTATTTATTTACTATGACTATTGGTGGCTTTTCGATATTGAATAAATCATTATTGACTGCTTTTCTTAAAAATTAGATTAGCACAATTTAAATTAAACAAAAATACATAGATAAACTGGGTTTGCCTAATACAGTCATTATTATTTTCTCCTTCTCTCTTCATAAATATGCATCCAATTACCGCTTTATCACTGTATTTTTAATTAAAATGATTAATTTATTAATTTATTTATTTATTATTAATTCATTTTTAATTTCAGGTCCTACATCTCATAGTTACATACTTTGATTCTCACCTATATCTTACCTAAATATCAAAAATATTAACCAGTCATAAAATCATGCAAAATATGTCACGAATACAAATTCCACTCCACCCAGTCCACTACAGAGTCCAAAAGATTAAATCTTTACACAACATTTGCTAATTGATGTTGTCACACTACTATTAAGACATTGTTGCGATGTAAATCTGGCTACCACGTGTGGTCATTTTGACCGACACGCTCAATATTGGTAATTTAAAAGCATGTTGCATTTCGAGGGTTAGTCGATTTATGTGGTTTTTGTGGTAGCTATGGACATTTTAATTTTAGTGTTATTGAAGTAATAGTGTGAGTGAAGGAATAGAACTATTAAGATTTATCTTTTGCAAGTTCATGATAAGCTTCAGTTTTAATAAAATTATGTGTGAATTACATTGCTTAAGGAGTAGGTATTCCTTGATTTAATGGTTACCAACCCTAAATTCTCATGTTTTTTTTTTTAGAAAACTAGATAACAATAATTCAAGACAAATAATTTATTAAACCGATATCTAAAAGTAAAAACTACTGGTGAGAAAAATGAACAGATCAGTTCTAGATCGCCCTCAAAAGCAAGCCTAAGCAACAGACATTTAAAAATAATTAAAACACAGTTTATCAATTCAAATTAACAATAAAAAACTGCGTGCAGCAGCGAAAGGGTTAGAGTAATTAACACTAATTAATTAACAGTCTTATCAACCCTTAAATGACGGGTAGATACATGACATTTCTTTATCTGATGTGCGTTTTAATATTCATATCATCTGGTAATCAGTTTATTAAATTGATGACACGATAGTTTTTTCCGTAAAATACTTTACGTGTAATGAGTATTCTAATTGAGCTGTTTTAACAGCGTAATTTACATCTTATTACAAATTGACAGCCTTGTCGTTATAGAAATCATTATGACCCAATGGACCCAATGGTCCTAGGTTCGGTCTCTGAATCTGTTTTAACAGTCTGCGTCCCTGTCTTTGTTTCTCTGTGAACTGTGTTTAACACACTCTGTGACTCTGTGAAACACTGTATTTTTTTCAGTATCTCTCATACTTTATTTCTATCCACATCAGCATTATTAATAGTAACTTAAAAAATTCAAAACACAAAAATAAGAGTCTTTTAAACTGATCAAAAGAAAAAATAATATCTATTACAGCACTCAACACCTAAAACTATTAAAGCGAATACAATAAATACTAAAACCATTTATTTAAAAAAAATACGGCGCTTTAAAGCAAACAAAGTCTATTAACGTCAATAATCATTGTTAAAATGACATCATCCGTAAAATATGACATCGAATTTGACACTTCATGCTTCGACCAGTTTAGGATGACACGCGGCAAAATTCGGAACTAAAGTGTAAAATGTACTGGAAATTGATTTTTTTCTTGACAATCAGCGCCCCACGAAATGTCAAGATATTTTGGACGTGTGACTGTCAAATAACAATTGACAAGAACTTAATGGTTTGTCAAAACAGATGATCTGTTAATGATTTTAGATTCGACGGGAATTGATTTTGTAAGATAAATGGTGTGATGATAGTGTTTGTGACATTCTCATAGTTTTGTGATTGAATTTTGAGTTTTGTTGGTAGCATTCACTTTGTGAGGTGTCCTGTGTACTCATGGATCAGAAAAATATTGTATTATTAGGAATCAGAAGGGAATTATGTTAAAAAAAAATAAACAACCTTTAATTCCTTTAAATTACACTTTGCAAAAATAGTAAAAATATCAATAAAAAATACAACAAAATAATAATAAAATAGAAATTACACAAGCCAAAAGGAATAATCGGTACATGAACAATAACAAGATAAAAAACCAAGCACATGATAATGGTCAGGTAGCACGTTGGTTCCGAGTGCCGTCCAAGTAAAAAGAGACCGTTACCGCACCGCGCGCCTCCTTTCATAAACTGCCATCGGTTGACAGCTGATCGCGAGACTTCTTTTAAGATGTCACCTCGTCTTCTGTTATCAACAATATTGTATTTTTTTTATACGACGTGGACTCATTTTTAACCTTAAGAGGGCCCTTCCCGGTTCGTCTATCGTCAACGAGAGCATGATTGAAAAGCTTGTTGTTTCATCCAACGCAAATGTTTGAAAAAGAAGCAAGAGTGAGAACGCGATAACATCGAACGAAAATTGGCGCGCAAAGATTACACAAAACTTCTTCCAGGAAATACGTGTTTTTGAAAAAGCCTTACAAGTTTTTGGAAAAAATATTTGTCATTTAAAATCTCCATTACATGGGCGAGGTTTCTATGTAGATATTTTCTTTACATTTACAATTTATGAGTACGTTATGAACAGCCAAAGTTCAGGTAAAATTTGTGCAACAAAGCAGATTTTTGGAGGCTTATACTGAATTTGTTTCTACATATTTGGATTTTTTACTTGCATAGAAACCTAGATAATGTGCACAAGATACCTATTAGTTCCAAAATTTCAATAAAAGATGTGTTACAACGCCATAATCACGTACGAGCGTTTGTATGAAAAGTATGACGGGTTGTCCGCTCTTAAGGGGACTACAGGACCTAAATGTAAGTTTTATAATGCCTAAAAGTATATGATCCACTGCACTAAAAGAAATCAGAAAAATATATGTTATTCTTCAGGATATTTGCTAATTAGATAGTGTGTTGAAAACATAATACAACTAATTTGATACGATAGAAAAAAATCACGAAGATACCTCTAAAAATTTCTTATAACGATTAAAAATCATACTACTATGCATTAAATCATTCTGATTTTTTGTCAGATTATTTTACAAGCAACATACTAACGTAATAGTGTTTTCATTTTTTTTATCCAATCAATAGATTTTTTGTAAATAGATAATTCCTTCGTATTTTGCAATAAATTACCAGCGTTGTGTCATCGCGATTCTCTTTATTTTCTATGCAGTCCGACAGTGACCGCGCTTTAGCTATTGTAAGCCTCTTAAGACATTTAGGAATGTTGGTAGTATGTCTCATTTTATAGACATAACACAGTTTTTTATATATAAATGAGTTATTATCTTCTACGAATACCAATACGCACAAGTTTATATAATAGCCTCTCTGTTTATGATGACGTGGATTTCTTACAGCAACATGACAAAAGCTTTCCTGGACGAGCGGTGGCCGCCAGATAGCGTCTGCAATTTACCGACGAGTGACATCACTGAAACATTATTTGTAAAAGTAAGTTCTATTCAATTTTTCTCTATGGCAATGGTGCCAATGTCGACAATTCTGCCAATGTCAGATGTGTTAAGAGAAAACGTGCGACACAGGAAAAAAATTAAAGCTAAAAACCAAAATCCTAATTGAATTTAATGTGAAACTTGTTGACGAGAATTGGTACACTGAAACATAACGATAAAAAATATTGTTAGGTTTATTAATAAATATTGTACCTACATAAATAATCACAAACCACACAAAAATCTTCACAATTTGATGTCGTTGACGCGGATAAAAAACACCAAAGCTTCCAAGAGCTTTGAAGAAGAATGGTGAAAGTAAGTTGTTGTGTTTAGCTAGAGAGCGTTTTTTGACACCGTAATGTCAAAACCCGCTGCCAAAATTTTATGACAGCTGTCACTGCGGCCATTGTGTGCCGACCACCGCTGTTCTAGGAAACCATAACTTTAGCAAACCAATAGAAAAATCGAAAGAAGTTGTTCGTTACATATTGTTTTCCAAATGTTTTTAAGTATATGAATTAATCATACAAAACAAAAAGTGCTCTTACCTCATCCAATTAAATAGATAAACAGAAAATATTTTATATTTTTCTCAATAAAATTCGTCCACCATTATTGTAGTGGAAAATGTCGTCATAAAAGTTTAAGTAGTTCGGACTCAGTCGAAAATATGAAGGATACAGATCGTAAACGTGGGTAAATAATACAAAATACAATAAGTGCCAATATTGGAGACGGAAAGCGTTCGCGTTTGCTCAAGCTTGGGACACACTGGAGGAAAAAGAAAAATAAAAAAAACACGTGTGGCACTCGGGGACTGCCGCAGTAAAGCTATTGCATAGCATTTTTTATCAACTTATGCAATTATAATTATTTATTTATGCAGTATTTTTTTTTCTTTGATATTAATTCAAGTACAGTCGTACCATATACATACACGTTAAGCGAACGCTCGGCCGAGCTACATGGTAGGCGGAGTGGGGGGGTGTTAGGTTTTATTTTCGTTACGGAATTTCTTGATTCGGTCGCCGCGCTCAAAGCCCGCGATAAAAGCTATGCAATAGCTTAAAAATGCATCTTGATTGATCTTGAGCATTTGGGCTCAGTAAGTGTCCAGATTAATCTCGGCATCATGGTGTAAGCCAAAGAAATTAAACAATTATAAAAAATGCATACACTGTCATGCCATCAACATGACGAAGAAGAAGTAAAAGCCAAAGAAGTTATTTCAAATTTACCATTTACAGACAATTTTGGACTATAAAAAAGGTAGGTGAATTAGTCATCATAATAGCTAGTCACCGCGCCGTTCTAAATAAAGCATGTATTCCTATGGAGAAGAACGGGCAGGGAAACTCCTTAGACACTCTTTAAAATCAAGTTATCATCAAAGAATTTTCTTCCCGCCATTTTACTTCCCAGTTTTGATTGACCGGTCATGGAAGTGTCAATATTTTTGCGATTTAATAACTGATTGTGTCCCAACTCTAACGGCTCGTTGTCACTACTAGGCGTCATAAGGGCGCGTCCACACTCGTCGCACCGCAGCGAGTCCCGATCGTAAACATTTACGATCAACGGGGGATTAAACGCAGCGTTCGTGACATTTGCTTTTATTAAAAAACAACTAGGTATCTATTGTTGTTAGGTGTTGTTAGAAGGTATACTTCGTGGTTTAATTTTCTTTGCAGTTCCATTACAAGACAATGTTTCCGTTGTTTTCCCATTAAGCGTTCTGGCTTTGTTTTTTTTTTATAGATATGTATGTACAATGTTGGTCGACTAAACATTTATACTGAACCGAACTCTTTCATAGTATTATGAATTACATCTAATTGGCAGTCAAATAATACAGGGTGGCAGGGTCATCGACGCGCAACTTGTTACCATGGATTCAGTACATTTTTCTGAACTCCCTAGCGTTGAATTTTTTTTTTGCTGCTCCATTCATTTTGACCGCGTTGGTATTGCACTTTTCTATAAAACAGCAGTTTTTTTTTTTGATAACTTATGAAAACTTTGTTTACTAGGGGGTGTAGAATGTGCTGAATTCATGGTTAAAGTTTGCTCGTCGATGTCCCTGCTACTCTGTGTACATAGACCTCTTCTACATTACGTAAAATTTTGGCTGCTTTGCATTTCCTTGCATTATTATTTGATCGATTTCTAAGCGAATATTTACTATTACCAAAACAATTTCTTCTCATATGGAATCCAATATTGTGCAGACACACTAACCTTATTTACTCAGTATGAGAAAACCACATAATCCAAATTCTCATCACATCTCGCTAATTATATTTCCTACGAACCGGACACGGTGACCGATGCGGAATCGGATTATTAACCGCAGCAGTGGTCAGTATGCACACGGCTTCATAATAGGATAGAGATGTCCTTGCAATGAAATGCATGATAATTGATGTCAAATTGAAATACTAATATGGTTGGACATGCTTTGGAAGCAGATCTATTCTATAAAAATCTCACCGTGAAAACTTAGGTAATTAAGTGTTAAGTGGGCGGCTGCTGATAGTGTCAATCCCTCACTTCAAGCTAACTTCGTCAAAATTTTTACAGTGAGATTATGACAAAACAGACCGGCTACACTTCAACTCTCAATAACTAGTGTTGCGTCAAAGTTATTTTATTTTATTATTTTTGGAAAACTTACACCTAATCAGAAACAATAGTTACAGAGTTTTAACATGATGATGGCCAATTACAAATTTCCACACGTAGACTAACAATTAACTATGTACTAAGTAGCAGATAGTGTTACTTTCGCGTTCTGTATATTCGTATATAATGCAAGGGCTATGTTATTTTGTCGAAGAAGTAATTGCAAAGAGCCTTCTTTAATTTAGGCACACTTGTAGTGAAAAGATCTATGTCAACTTCCTGGCAGGTTTCATTATTCACATTTTAAGCTAAGTTCTTTCTTAAGAAAACTTCCTACCTTCCTTCCTTCCTTAAAGTTATATATTGAGACACAACGCAGAAAAAAACCAGATAAAAAACACGTGTGGCACTCGGGGACTGCCGCGGTAAAGCATTACATTTTTTATCAACTTATGCAATTATAATTATTTATTTATTTTTTATTTATGCAGTATTTTTTTTTATTTGATATTAATTTAAGTACAGTCGTACCATATACATACACATTAAGCCAACGCTCGGCCGAGCTACTTGGTAGGCGGAGTGGGGGGTGTTAGGTTTTATTTTCGTTACGGAATTTCTTGATTCGGTCGCCGCGCTCAAAGCCCGCGATAAAAGCTATGCAATAGCTTAAAAAAAATTGCCACATTCCTCTAGAATCTAGATCTTATTTTGTTACGTCGTGTTTCAATATGAAACTTTATAACAGGTATTAGAAAATTCTAAACACACTTACCGAGGGTTCATACAAGCCGTTATTCATAATTCCTTCTCAGTCACGAGTTTTATTTTTTAAAGGAGTGGCGCTAGTGTACCGTTGTATGCCCTCTTAACTGAGTGATCAGTTACGCGATGTGGATTTTGATTTGGATTTTTTATTTCAATTAATTCTCCGAAGTTATATAAGTGAAATGAACTTCAAGTGAGCGTTCATTCCAGCCGATGCATGGTAGGAACTGACACTATTGACAGCTCACTAACTCACTTCAAGCTCGCTTTAAGTTTTCATTGTGAGATTTTTACAGTTTAGGTCGGCAGTACTCTTAACAAAATACATAATATCCCACGTTCATTAACAAAGTATGTCCAAATCCCCGCTACTGTCCACCGGTCAGTTTTAACGTCAAAGGGTTGTTAATATAAATCCTATTGTGGCGCTTCATTTGGTCAGATTACGGTAATATTATTTGTATGCCGTGGGAATTTGGGTTTTTCTGTTTATACAATAATTTTACATGTACTGCAAGTACTTGCACTGGTAGTAGCAGCTGTGTTAGGGATATCGTCCAGGGAAACACTACCATACCTTTAAGGGTGCATATAAGGAGGAAAAGATATTATTTTATTATTGTGTTCCACAATAATTAACATTGAAATATTATGTAGTTACTCATATTATTTGAATTTTTTACCAATTTCATGAAAAATCTTAACGCTTGGCAATTTTGGGTCCTGCTACATCTTGATGAGTATGGGTGTCGGTTAGGTACACACGGATACATATCAAGCTATACATTTCCAGTATAAGCTGACCGCTTATTGTACGGAAATCCTATACAATGCGAGATCAGCATAAACTGGAAATGTATAGCTTGATATGTAGCCGTGTGTATAGTCACACATTAAGACTTTGACTCTGAGAAAGGAACGCAATTTGGTATTGCAGAATTCATCTGCAATACCAAAATGAGTTCCTCCAGCAAGGCAGCGGTATCCACTTACCATCACGTGAGCCGTCAGCTCGTTTTCCATCTTATAACATATACAGCTATACAATGATCTAATGGCGCGTGGCCAAAATCGGAACTAACGCCGCCATCTTGTTTTTTCTATAGATTTCACAAAACAATTTCAAAAATGTTTACCAACAGCGCCCCGCTGTCAACGTCATTCAAGCGCCAAAAGATTCTTGTAGCATTCTAAATATTTTTAATGTTACTGCTAATTTTGTTGATAACAGAGAACGTATTACATAAAAGTAGTCATAGACTCCGAAGACTGCCTCATTAGTCTGGAGGTAGCAAACGCTATTGCTAAGCATGAGGTCCTGGGTTCGATTCCCAGGTCGGGCAGAATGATAATTATCGGATTTTTCCAACCTGAATTTCTCAGTAGCAGCCCGGAGTCGAGATTTGTCTTATATAATAGGCTCTCCCCCAATTACATGAGACTTTAAACATAATTGGCCAAATGGGAGAGTACTATAACCGTACACCTCTGCTGACTATTTAGGTATTACAGGCGTGATTTCATGGTTTGTTGTGAAAGTAGTATTTTTTTATTAAAATACCTACTTATTGTGCTTTTACGTGCTTTTTCTAGTAGTAAGTAGTTTTCTTAATAATATTATACTGTGCTCGTCATACAACTACTGTTAAATGTTCAAATTATAGGCGAGGACGCTGGCACCCTAAACACAAGTTAAATCTTACTCTGGGTGCCAGAGTTCATCGAAAACACTCTTTATAGTTAGTTGTTACCCTGCGTAGTGTTTAGCTAAGTGTTTATGTACAATGGAAGATAATAAAAAACTTTTCTTTCTTTCTTTCTTTCTTTCTTTCTTTCTTTCTTTCTTTCTTTCTTTCTTTCTTTCTTTCTATTCTATAAATGGTTGAGGCGACGAACAAAACCTTCGCCACTTTCTCAAAATATTTTCATTACCATACGTTATAATTTTATCCCCTCTTGCTCCATTACATTCGAGTGTTTATTTCATCGGTAAGAAAGCGTCTCCTAAATAATTGTGAGATAACAGAAGCCGGTATCGCTAACAGTTACGCTACCGATAAAAGCATAAGGTGGAAACTGTGGGGACGATGGAATAGTGTGGATCAGCTAGGAACAAAGGACAAAGGAATTGAAATCTATATATATATAGGTAATAGGGCCGGACTTATGAGGAAACTTAAAGTTTACTTTGTAGCTTAAGTTAGTACCCAGCATACTCTGATCAAATACACAACTACACACAAACACTTACACGCCACATTTACTCAAATTAACTGTTTTTGTGATTGTTTGTGATTATTGTATGTAATTAGCTTCTTTTTATTACTCAGTTTTTTGTAAATTTTATTAATTTATTATTTTAAATTATCATTAACGATCTTGCGCTAGCAGAACTAATAAAATTACTAACTTTGTGTGGTGTTTGGGTCACCAAGATACAGGCTGTGCATAGTTTGAGACCCGTTGTTAAATATATCATTTTATTTATGTTAGTTAAAATTTCGTGCATAATTGTATGATTGTGAACTATGTGTAAGTTTAATAAAAGAATTTTGAATTTTTATATAAACTTAAAAAAACAAAATAACACAAAAATACTCTATCTCACTATCTATCTTTTTTATCTAAATACTTTTTCTTTCTTTCTTTATATAAATAAAAATGAAATGCTGTTCGTTGGTAAGCGCAACACTTGAGAAAGGCTGGATCAATTTGGTTAAATTTTGGTTTAAAATATTTATTAGTAAAAGTTTGAATAAGGTTTTTAGGGAAAGAAAAATTGGTTAAACTGAATGTTCTTTTTTTTCATAAAAACATACTGCATTGCATCACATTTCGTTTGCATACTGTCGCCATTATGTATAATGCCTAAGGCAAAATGTATAAAGCCTAGGCATTATGTTAAAGTAAAAAAAAACACCAACTATCCTAACTTCCTAACTATATATATATATATATATATTATGTTATATTTATATTTATATAATATTATAAATGTGAAAGTAAGTTTGTTTGTTACCTTTTCACGCCTAAACCACTGAACCGATCATCATGAAATTTTGCATATACGTTTTCAGGGGTACAGAAACGGACACACGGTATCTTTCATCCCGCAAAAAAGTACTGTTCACGAGGAAAACAACAATAACGTTCTAATGATAATAGATGGCGCCATGTGTCTTTCGAATCATGATTGTATTATAACCCGAACTGATATTAACGCGAGCGAAGCCGCGGGCAAAAGCTAGTACTTAATAATGCCAATAAATAACTCGCCTACAGTAATTATTTCTTTAAAAAAAAATATAAAGTCGCATCCGCACGACACCAACCATCTTACTAAAAGGAAACCTCCCGTCGAAACTAAGAAAATATTGGATAGAGATTAGGCCATATACTTTTATTGGGTTTTTCACTATATTTATTTAACGTTCCTTCTGATTGTGGCAGGGAGAAGTAAAGGAACGTATCTACCACTTGAAAATAAATCTTTTTGTTTGTTAACACATTTTTTCCGTACAAAATGTATTGGGGGAGTTTTTTTTTTTTTGTAAATAGAGAGGCTCTTGGTGATAACGTTAGGCTTAATTTATCGTGGAATTTGTGGAGGATTGTATTTTTCCGAGTGCTTTGTCATATTATTTTGATGTTCTTTTAGTTTCTTTGTGTTGATTTAGCGAGTTTGAGTTGAATTGCTTCCGTTTTGTTTATTGCTTCGGGTCCATTTCGTGGATTATGTATAATTATCATCTAATTGGTATTCAATTAGATAGATAAATTAGATTAGATAGGTAAATGCAACTTGATAGGTCTGCCTCGTAAGTCTAGACGTGGTCTCAAACGCTTCTCCTGAGCATGCGTTCCTGGGTTCAATATCCGGGTCGAGCAAAGAGATTTTGGATTTTTTCCATCAGGATTTTTTCAGTAGCAGCCCGGAGTCTGGATTAGTGTTCGGTTGATGGTAATAGGCTCGCCCCCTGTTACATGGGACTCAAACATAACTAGCGTATTGTGGGTGTACTATAGGTACACCTCTGCCTAACCCTTCGGGGAACAGGCGTGATGTAATGTTATGGTTATGTAGGTTAGAGGCTCCTTCAAACAGGCGCGACACCAACGCTAATCGTACGCGACACAAAGGCACCGAGTGTCACGCAACGAGCAGTGCCTTTGCGTCGCGCGCGATACGTGTCGCGTGTCGCGCCTGTTTGTAGTAGCCTTAAGGCAATTCTTTGAATATTTCGCATTGTGTGCAATTATACTACTGTGGTCGCTTCTAAAAATGAAAATACCAATCTACTTCAAATGAAGTGTCTTCAATATTTTTGGCCAAGAATAACCTATTTGTTAACGGCGTCGATACAAAGTTATTAATGAATCTTCAAACTTTATTTTTGAAAATCAACACGCAGAACAGACAGCAAAACAAAAATAAAACTTTGCCCAATTAACTTCCCCATAATTTTCAACGCCAATCAACACATTTCCTGAACACATCACCGAAAATTACATTAAAAAAATTACAAACACAACACAATGGAGTAATAACAATATCTTCACCGGAAGCCGTCCAGCCGCAGTGATCTTGCAGCGTCGTAAAAATTTACGATAACGTCGCACGCGCGTGTAATGTCACCGCGTCCCTCGAATGATGGCGCATCATGTTTATGGTGTCCGAATATTTATTGGGAGACGCCCTTCAGTGAGATTTGCAATGTTGAGTTGTTGATTTCGATGAAATTGTGGGTAAAGCTTTCACGAATTCTTAAAAATATGTAACTAGATTTCAAGCTGTTATTTGGTTGAGACTACACAGCGGTATATGTTTTACTTTGAATAAAGAAAGTCATCTATATTAGGAAGCGGAGCGCCTTGCTACTAAGTCGCTTCCGACGCAGCACCAGTATCCTGGGCCGGCAGTCTTGACATACATAGATAGCGACAAAAATCGGCCGTTAAGTCTAATCGATGTCAAATTTCTTTAATAGATTTTCAACCTTATTTCTGCTTTCGAAATAAAGTTGAAAATCTATTAAAGGAATTTGACAACGATACGACTTAGCGACCGATTTTTGTCACAGTCTAATGCCGAGACTGCAGGCCCTGAGCGTATTGTTCGAGCGGTGGACTCGGTGGTGTTGGAGAGGTGGATGCACCTGCATGCCAGTTTGTCACCATTTATTAAGTGATTATTGTTTTATCATGATAATTATATTTAATCGAATGAATTTTAACCTAATAACTATAATTTGTAACTTATATTTATTTTCAATGCAACGTTTTTAATGTGTAATGTTTTAATTTTAATGTGTAATATTTAAATTTTGTATATTGAATCCATAAGTATATTTCTATGTAGGTATTTTTTGTGCTTAATAGGGGAATAATTTCCTGAAATAAAATGATTATTCTTTTATTTCATTATATACATATTTAAATGATTATTATTTTTATTATATTTTGCCGTCTGCGAACCGTAACTTCCTTTTTCCCATCCAAAATAAATATAGTATTGTCTATATCGAAACACTGTAGTGACGTTGTAAACGTACACTTACTGTTTATTACCGATAAATATCATACGCGTCTCCTGCGCAAATTAATTCGAGCACGTGCTGTATTCGCATATAATTTTATGCCCGTATCATTCGCGAAAGTGTGAATGCACCATTATGAATTTTAACGTGTGAATGTGAAGTAGGGTACTGATTAGTAATAGTACTCTTAATAGAGTAAACTAAAGCATTAGGTAACTAAAGCATAAAGTATTAGCAACTAGACAAAATCAAACTGGTTGCTAATTTAATTGTATAATTTATAATTTTTATGACATTGATTTTTACATTATTTACTTAACTACTTTAACTCACACACTAAATTATTACTTGTTAAAATTTTGGAAAAATCATCTACTATTCAATATTTGTAAATAGGTGAGTATCATGTATTTATTACATAATTAATTTACCTGTCATTGCATTATATTTAATTATTTTTACCTATTGTGGTAAAGTAATTTTATTCTAGGTGCATCGTCTTTACATATAATTATATAATTAGTATGTACCTATATGTATAATATTGTAAAACATTTAAAAAGAGTAACGGTGGAGTTTCTTGCCCATTCTTCTCCATACGAAACTACCTTTTGGAAGGGGCAACTGGAACCAATTATTTTTTTTTTGTAAATTTTGACGTTCAAAAGTGCCTTTTGTGTGCCTATTCGAAATAAATGATTTGACTTTGACTTTGACTTTAACATTATTTTCACGGTGGGATTTCATTTCCAGTGGCATGAAATAAGTTCAAGCAACAATAAAAGTTATTCCATCTAAACTGTGTCTAGACGATGCAAGTCAGTTATTGCTTCGATTATATTGCAAGCCACAGACAAAAAGTTGCATCGTGTAAATGGGGCTTAATAAACACCATCATTTACATTTGTAAAACAAAGTAATTTATGAACCTAACCTTGGACGAACAAAAAAAGTCGGACGGAACTCCGATAACACAAAACTGAGTGCCATTTATGTGCGAGTCTTGCCGGTTGCGCGCATAGAGGGGTTCCAAGACGGTCAAGCGGCTTGACGGCAAGCATGCAGATTTTTGCTTGAGCCAAGCATGTTGACCGTGTAATGTTTGCTTGATGCTAGAGTCAAGCATTTACGTGTTTGCCCGTGCTTGATGCGATTTTATAATTTTTGCTTGACGCTACGTTTTGACAGTTTGCAACCGGATTGACCAAGTATAATTCAATCGCGCGTCAGAAAGCAAACATGGCGCAATTTACTTGTAATCGTTTGGTGCCGTAGTCTACAATACACTTTGCAAATATTCCTAAGTAAAGCGATTTCTGAACTTGTACAACTCTTGGCACTAAATACTTTTCTTTTGCTTCTTTTTATTTAATCTCAAAGCCAAGGCAAGAGCTAACAACGCTTTATCTTTATTTGAGCCCATTTCACAAAAAAACGGAAAATATCACTTTGTTTGACCACGTATACGGACGATAGGGTAGGAAATGAGAAAAGTGCCTCTTGCTGGCTCAAGCTGCTTGACAGGCGCATCAAGCTGCTTGAGCAAGCAAAACAAAATTACGTGCTGGCCGTCAAGCCGCTAGACCGTCTCGGAACTCCTTATTAGCCGCCCCACTAATGTGTGAAACTGTGCATGCCGGGCCTGTACGTACAGCGAGCTGGCCGACTTGGGATGACACAGTTTTTTGCTAACGAGAATCTGTCTGACTTTTTTTGTTCGTCCATGTACCTAACTTAGACAATACCCAGGTTTCTCGATACCAGAGCTAATCGGATTTATTTGAATTCCGCCCAGTCAGACCCGCACGCAGACTAATATGACATACTTACAATGGCAAAGCCTTTATTTTTGACAATTCAACAATATTCATTGTGTTATTTACGTTATTGAGTTGACGAACTTTTCAAACATATGAGGCAGTGGATTATGAATTTCCTTCAAAATTCTTCGGATTGTAATTGAACGTGTGTTACGCTATTGGGGTTGTGGCCGTCCTTTTTAAGTTCGTAAGTCCATCTAGTTAGAGGGCGCCCCACGCTACGCTTGCCAATCCATGAGTTAGGTATTAATCAACTCAGCCTATAGCAGTCCACTGCTGGACACAGGCCTCTCCCAGCCTACACCACAATACCTTGTCCTCCGCCTTCCGCATGCAGTCTGTGCCAGCCGCCTCATCACAGCCTTAAGGTCGTCGATTCAACTAGATGGGGGGCGTCCCACCCTACGCTTGCCGATACGCGGTCTCCACTCCAGAACTCGTCTGCTTCACCGGCCATCGGTCCTCGGTCGGTTAGGTTTAAATACAGAAATCAAATCAACATAATGACAAGCTTAAAATCAAAGCAACTGAAGGGACATCGTATACTAATGAGAATCGCGATCATGCGTGCAATGTACCTATTGTGAACGCCGACAATGTCTATTGTTGGTGTATCTTTGTTTAGTTCAAGTAGGTACCTGTTACTATACAACGTGTCCTGGAATTAACGCACACCACCAAAGACCCCAATTAGAATATTATGTTATAATCATAATACATAGATAGGTACACTCAATTTTTACTATCATATCTAAAACATTGTTTATTTAATAAATTAGTTATACTGATTATGGGAGAAAATTGTGGTCACATTATAAATCTTCCCACGCACACAGTCAAGCACACGTATAAGGGTCTAGCGTAGTAGGTGCTTCGTCCATTTTGGTTTGTTTTGACCGTACAGCGGACATGGGAGTGTAATTTACGTATAAAAAATTACCTATAGTAAAAATTACAGAAATCGATTCAGTAAACGATTCTGAACAAACTACTTTCATAATGTACATTAATTCAGTGACACATTGCATATACAGGGTGGCAGGGTCTGGGCACGCCACAATTGCGGCGGTAAGTCCCTCTTTGAGGATAAAATTGAGAGGCACCACGGCGTCCTCACCTTCTGCCTAACGCAGGTCCTCACCGGTCATGGTTGTTTCGGGAGGTTCCTGTTTCGCATAAGGCGTGAGGAAACGCCCGGGTATTACCACTGTATGGATCGCCCGGAGGACATGGCAGAGGTCTGCCCGCCTTGGGAAGAGCACGGCCGTGTCCTGGTGGAGGCGATCGGTGGTGGCAATCTCTCACGTCCGGCTCTGGTCCAGACCATGGTACGGAGCGAGAGGGCATGGCAAGCCGTTACCTAATTCAGCGAAGCAGTAATGCTCGCGAATGAGGAGGCGGAGCACATGAGGGAGAGGCAATCGTTGCGCCCTCACGCCCCTAGTCGCCGCAGGAGGAGACGCCCTGGGCGTCGGGAGTCGTAGCCGATTCCCGGCCACCGTAGGCGCGGGCTTGTAGACGGCGAGCAATGGGCAGCTCTCCGTCTGACCAGGCCCGGGTCAACGGCGCGTTGTGTTCCACGCGCGCCTCAAAGAGATGTCAGCACACATTGACGGGGTCCGTTAGGGCTGATGCCTGCCGGGGTCGCGGGTTTGTCCGAAAGGGTTACCGTGGCCCTGGCACACAGGTAACTGAAGGAACACGGATGGGTTTTAGACAGTTAAAGTCTGACCCGCCCTCTCGCCAAGAGCGGGAGAAGTTAATTGATGATTACCCAAACTAAAAAAAAAAGAGTGGCAGTGGCATCGACACGCAAACTGTAACCATGAATTCAGCACATGATTCTAGACCCCCTAGCGTAGAAATTTATCGTCGGTAATAAAAAAAAAATGCTTTTTCATAGAAAAGTTCAATACCCACGCAGTTAATTGACTGCTGACTGATTGAACGCAGTGGGTTTCAGAATCATGTACTGACTCCATGGTAACAGCTTGTGCGTCGATGGGCTGCCAACCTTTATATGTTCTTTTCCACGGGCTATTTGTAATTTTCTTGCCCTCATCCCAATTTATTTGGGGTCAGCAGAACATGTCTTTTTCTTCTATACTTCTCTATCAGTCGTCATCTCGGTAGTCACCCCCTTTCTAGCAATATTATCTTTCTAGCAATATTATCTTTCTAGCAATATTATCTTTCTAGCAATATTATCTTTCTAGCAATATTATCTTTCTAGCAATATTATCTTTCTAGCAATATTATCTTTCTAGCAATATTATCTTTCTAGCAATATTATCTTTCTAGCCATATTATCTTTCACACAGTCCATCCATCGTTTCTATGGTCTTCCCTTACTGTTATAGCTATCCACATTCTTAATCAAAACTCTCCTCACGACATTAAAAGGAAAAAAAGAGAACCCCGGTATGCACCTTTACATCTGTAATGTCCGGTTTTTGAGGTCAACCAACAGTTTTATCGAAAAGATAAACTCCGGCGAAGAAAACTCCAGAAACCACAAGCGGTTTATGCCAGCCCCACAAAACTATTCTTACCTACAATACTATAAAACATTACCAGCATTGCATTTAGTCCGTCCTTTTAACTGTGAGAATGTATATATTTATAATGTATATAAATTTATTTATTTTAGCATTATGTATTTATTTAAGTAATTTTTATTTTTTTGCATTATATATGTAAGTATATTTAATATCATAGTTTAAGACGTCACAAAATCAAATTCTTCTCTTCTTGTTCTTACACACTATTGACTACATTACTTTTTAATTTCTCCTTTTGCAGATCTGTTGGAAGAAATTTCTTAAGAAATAAGCCATACCTATGTACTCAATACTAATATGCCGTATCTGTAACTATTTTACTGTGTGTACATATATAATAAAATAAATAAAGGGTTTTTATTATTTATTTATTCTCAACAAATTTACATTTCTGTCGAACAGTAGTTTTCACAATAAATGTAACACAAAGCCAGGAAAAAAAAAACAAAGAATACATACCACATTGGTCCTAACATTATCAGTGTTAATATTAACTAAAATAATGTAATTCAATAGAATTCAAAATAATTATACAACATAAATTCAATTCAAGGAAATGTACGAGTATGTCAATACAAAGGAAAAAAAAGGAAGGTATAAAAAGAACGAACTTCCCATGAAACCTATGAATAACCCGTTAAAGACCAACTAATCCAATTTGCAGCCCCGTGTCGCAAATTGAAACCCCATGCAAGGCCATCTAATGGGTTGAGCCGTACAGTGGCCAAATGATGACGTAATTAGATTACTTACGTCATAGTTCCGCCGTGAAATGTTTAGGGTTATGGAAAGTGTTATGACGGCGTCGTCGTCTGGTTAGAAAGGTTATATGTATAGTTATAAAGTTATCTGGTTTTAGTAAGAAAAATTCCTCTCGTTGACATATGAGAATCGCGGAGCTAAAAAAAAATGTAATTGTTTGAGACTGTGATTTCTATCTTAATCATCTCAGCTCCTGATAGTCTTAAGCTGGGGCTATCGGGAATATGATAATACGTCTTTAAAAATGCCGGAATCTGATAGTTTAACAATCGTTACAAAAATAGTTTCTTTCTAAAAGAGGCAATGTTCTGAATGATAAGGAAAATAACAATATTATATAAGTTAAAACTCCCATACCTACAGACTAATCCAAATACTTAACTAACAGATAGACAATAATCAACTGCTTGAAAACTATCTTACAAAATAACATCAATACTATTTATTACTACTACTATTTTATATTTTGACGTAGCTGCTGCAGTCTGTTGACTGCGTTGTTGGTAGCGCTGAGGATGGCCAAAAGCGCAGCGTAGCGAAAATCCAGTCCAACACAGCGCGGTCAACATTGCAGCCCTCAATGGAGAAAATGGAATAAAGGCCGTGACCGAAGATGGAGGCCTATATAGCGCAGACAGTAAAGGTTGCAATGATGACCAACCTTAAAGGCCGAGATCGTACCTGAGCTAAGGTCTAGGCCAACATAGCGTGGCCAGCAACGCAGTCATTGCGGATATCCGTCTGACTGTCTTTTCAGCATACCCAGGTATATTTTAGGTTGTGATAGTATTTCATGTTCAAAGTGTGCTTGACTAAAACCGTACACTTCAGCATGGAGGAAGTAGGTATTACATCGAGATGAGAGTTTCATCTTCTTGGATAGGTCATTAAAATAGTCAATTTTCCATTGTGCAAACGTTTCGTAGGCAAGTTTGCATTTTTCCTTTGACTTCGTTTGCAACAAATTTTCAATCACAAATTTCGCTTCCTTTTCAATGACCGGCGGTATTCAACACATTGAATTGGAGGATTCGTGACTGCAAGAGTTCATTTTTACAATTTTATTTAATATCTCGAAAATTTATGGAAAACAAATGGAGAATTGCAAAAAATTTCACCGCGCCGCGCTTTTGTTTCTTCCCCACGGTGTTGTTTTTTTTTTTAATTAGGCAATGATGATTGTACTGTCTGTGCCTAGACGGCCCAATTCTAAATAAAATCTTTTTACACCTGACTATTTAAAAAAAAACTCGATAATAATGGATTTTCAAAGAAAAGAAATTAAATTCCATAAACTTTGCTGGCGCCTATTCAAATAGCGCGGAAAGGTCGACTTTGCTCAAAGAAGGTTGTCAAAATAATTACCACATTACAAGCATTTTTGAGTAAAAGTATTGTTCACTATCTAATATTTAATTAACAAGAACAAAACGATTACCATAAAAACTGTGCCATATGTGTCCAGTCAAAGATAAATTATGTGTTAGACACGTAACACAACCCGGCCCGATTTGTCACGTTATCTACTAATTACTATTACATTTGTATTTTTTTTGACAAAATCGCTAAATGGAAATTAAAAAAGTTTAAATAAAAAAGTATTTTTTTTATTTTTTAGTAAATTCGACTTAAAAATTATTTAAAGAAAACCTAATAAAATAAAATCAAAAAGAAAATGTTAATCACGTAATAAGGAATAAAGTTGCGTATTTTTCTTTCTAAAAATAAGAATATTTTTATTAAAAATATTTCTTTTTCCCGTCACCATATTATAAACTCGGTCAAAACACAAATTCAAACATAATTCAATAAAAATAAAATGAATAGACACAACATTTCTTTTTCCTTATATTTGAGGGCGACAAATTGCTATAATTATTACCCCGCGATTGATGCAAGATAATCATTTTTACGCAATTTTTAGGGTCGCTATCAACCTAATCAGAATGGTGTTTCACAGTGTCACTTTGACAAATACCCAATTAATTGTATTATTTTATCTGTTTTATTTCATCTTTTTCGGTGTTTTACTTTTTTTTTTCGTTGAATTGTGTAATTATGAAAGAGATAGGTACTTTTTCTTCTTTGATATCGTGTATTTTTTTATTTGAATGGATGAATACAAATAGCATCGTAATTTTTGTTTCTGGAACACGCCAGACTGCGTAAATATTGCTGCGTTAAAAATATGACCAAGAGTTATAGTTTTACTAGCTTTTGCCCGCGGCTTCGCTCGCGTTAATTTAGAATTTGGCAATCAATTCGGGTTGTTCGGGGAATTATAGTTAGGAGGATGAAAAACCGGTCTATCGACACTCTAGACTCACAAAATGTATTAGGTACTTAAATTAAAAATAAAAAGCTCTTAACACACTTCTAAAGTTTCTACAATAATATAATTCTATCATGATACGAAAAACACGTGGCGCCATCTATTATCATAAACGTTATGGTTGTTATCCTCGGGAACAGTATTTTTTTTCGGGATGAAAGGTGCCCTATGTCCGTTTCTGTACACCTGACAACGGGTATGCAAAATATCAGTATGATCGGTTCAGTGGTTTAGGCGTGAAAAGGTAACAAACAAACAAACTTACTTTCACATTTATAATATTATAGTTAGGAAGTTAGGCTTAGGACTTTAGTCTATAGGTACCGACATAGCATAACATAACATCACGCTTGTATTTCCCCGTAGGGTTAGGCAGAGGTGTAAGTACCTATAGTACACCCTTATTTCGCCAGTTATGTTTAATCCTATGTAATAGGGGACGAGCTTATTACCATCAACCGGTTATAAATCAAGACTGGGCTGCTGCTGAGAAATTCCTGATGGAAAAACCCAATAAAACTTTACCTGACCTGAGAGTCGAACCCAGGACCTCATGCTCAATAGTAGCGCTTGCGACCACTAGACCAACGGGGCAGTCCTTTTTATCTATTTTTATTTACCACACAAAATCAACAATAACATACACGGTACAACACTACACTCTCCTCTTCTAGACGAGGGAGTCCTGTTTATCTATTTTTATTTACCACACAAAATCAACAACGACATACACGGTACGACACTACATTCTCCTCTTCTAGACGAGGCACTCATATTTATCTATTTTTATTTACCATACAAAATCAACAATAACATCCACGGTACAACACTACACTCTCCTCTTCTAGACGAGGCACTCATATTTATCTATTTTTATTTACCACACAAAATCAACAATAAATCATCTACGGTACGACACTACATTCTCTTCTTCTAGACGAGGCAGTCCTCTTTATTTATTTTTATTTACCACACAAAATCAACAATAACATCCACGATACGACACTACGAGTACATTCTCCTCTTCTAGATGAGGCAATCCTCTTTATTTATTTTTATTTACCACACAAAATCAACAATAACATCAACGGTACGACACTACATTCTCCTAATCGAGACGAGGCCATCCTCTTTATCTATTTTTATTTACCACAAAATATCAACAATGACATACACGGTACAACACTATACTCTCCTCTTCTAGGAACACAGCATTCTGCCTGGTAGTCTAATAAAACAAAATAAATAGGAGTTACGATCTCAGCGCCATCTGGCGCACGGTGTTACAACCTAATGAAACAGCGGTGTCTGCAAATATTTGTACAAGAAGATTAATTACACTAGGTTAGCGAGTAAAATAAGACTGATCATGCATTGTAGACCACATTATTTGCTTCATAAAGACGAAGAAATGTAAAGAAGAGTTTTTTTGGGCGATGGTAAATGGTCACTTTGTTCACTCTACGAAAAGCACCTCAATTGCGTAACACACTTTCAATCACAATCCGAGGGATTCGAAGGAATTTCAAATCCATTGTTTCATAGGTTTGAAAAATTCGTCTGCTCAACAACATAAATAATGCAATGAACGTGGCTGAACTGGCACAATGAAAGGCATTGCGATCGATTGACATTTTATGTGTGTTACACGATTACTCCGATTTTTATCACTCACACAGAAACAGTAACATTGCTGCACTCATGAAAATATTAATAAACAAAGCTGTCATCGCATAATCAAATTATTTCAAGAGCCATCTTTATTCGTCCATACAAAACAACGATAAAACCCTTTCTTGGCATTAACATCTCCCTGAGGCACTAAAACAAAAGAACTTGGCTCGCTTTTACGACGTCTTGTTTAATGTCAGCAGCATCTAATTGGTACGGGATTATTATTTCTGTAAAGGATTATTAATTATTTTCTTACATTGTGTTTTGTAATAAAATGCTGGGATATTATATATTTTTTTGTTTTTATTATTGGCGATTAGTTTTATTTTTAATGCAAAAAAAAATCTTCGTTTTTGTCGTCTTGTCTGAAAATGTATTTTTCAGCAATGAAGCAGTAAGTAATCCAATTTCCGAAATTACATCAAGATTTCAATGTCTGCCATTTTTTGTTGTTGTATTTTCTCTCATCACTAGGTACACGCCATAGCACAACGTAACGAATAAATATGTATATTTAACAAAACCAGCGATCAATGGCAACAATTATTTCCGCTAACAACATTGTCAATTATAAAACTTTCGCACGAGGCGCGATTTTTCACAGGCGTCAATTGTCACTCAGATTTGACGCAACATCAAAGTACTGCACTCCAGTACCTACCGTGACGAATCTTGACGCGATTTTAAAACTGTCACTTTACATTAACCCTTTGAGAACTTGGCTGGTTTTTTACAATCGTGGGAAAGTGGAAATTGAAATATTTTTTCGGTAGCTTTATTTTTTCATTTATCGTAACTTTGGAAAGTTGCATTGAAATTGTGCATATACGAGTAAATTTATTGCTTCCAACAGATGTACAAAAACTTATTCAAGTTGCTTTTTGTTTTTTTTTCAATTTTCTTCTTGTTTGCTAAGCAGAGATAGGTAGCGATAAAGAAGTTATTTCTATGCGCAATTTAATTAATTTTATTTAAATCTGTGGTTATAAAACGTTGTATTCTTAGTTTCTCATTGTAGTGTTAATTTTATTAAAATCCTTAAATTTATATAATAAGTTATTTTACTACCGCAGATGTCCAATTTTTATATCACAACCCTTTAAATAGAGACATTAGTTTTAACGATACATACCTATTTAGTTTTATGATCGATGCATCAAAAAGGTGCTAAAAGTCATTCCTTTCACTGACGATCCATCGTTTACAGCACTATTAGTATGCTTATGCAAATATCCTTCGTATTAACAAATCAACCGTTACAAATTAATGTTTATAATTATTTGCATATTTTTCAATAAAATCGCGTGTCATGCTTTTATTTTATGCAAAAAAGCGTCAACATTACTGCGTCATAAATTTTTCACAAAAAATTATTTTACGACATCGATCAATCAATCGGTTTAAAAGTTAAAATTATGCAAATTACGCACATCACTATCGTATCCGTTAATTATTCATTAGGGTTGTCGCGATATAAATTGTGATTTTATGACGTCACTGTAGGGTTGTCACATTTGCAGTTATATCTTCCGCATGATTTGTTCATTGAATTTTTCAAGCAATTTTTTTAATGGTATGTCAATTTAATGTTATTTCTTTTGTATGACGTATCGACAATATGTCGATAGGGTAGAAAAGGAAATGTTGTGCCAACGCACCCTTTTAAAATTTTAAGTTACAAATTGAATCGGTACAATGGATCGCCACCCTTTCTTATTGTTTGGAACATACATTCCCAAATCTATGTTCTGTGCGTAATTTTGAAATTTATTTGACACCTAATAATGGGTGATGTTACTTTTTGTGTTTCGTACGTGTGGTGAAATAAACACCCACTTTATGTGTTTATTTTGAGATAAAGTATGTTCCTACATTATAATAACTAAAAAACATTTTTAGAGACAAAAATGATACTTACATTTTTAAATATCGCCTTGTGTTTTATTTTTTACTTGTTTATTGTTAATTTTAAACGCTCCTTTTTTTACTCTTTGTGTCTCCTGTGCGTGTTCCAACTTAAATATTTTTCTTTCTTTCCTTCTTTAAAAAAAATGGTTTGAGAAAAGAAAACTAATATTTTTAAATAAAAAACATCCCCTTTAAATAAAAACGTTTCTTAAGTTAAAAAGTTAAGTTAAAGTTAAAAAGGTAATGTTTAGCGACTGTTTAACTATACATTTTGACATTTAAACGTCTCTTAACTTTAAATAACGTTCATAAATGAACACCTAATAAGTAGAAAACTACTTTAATGAAGCGAATTATTTGAAATAAACTCAGGTCTTTCGTATGTCCCAGATATGTCACACTAAACACTCAAGCAATATCAATCTACCTAGCCTTCTCCCAACTAAATATGTTGATGCCGGCGTCCAGACTAAACGGACTCGGCTGAATACCAGTATTTTGCTGGAGCGACTGCCTATCTGACCTCCACAACCCAGTAACTGGGTAACACGGTTTTACCATAGTAAAAGTAGCCAATTTCCATGAGGATGACGACGCAGCAAGTGGCGCCGTCTAGTTTTGTTACGAAGTTACTGGAATCACCGAAAAAGTCGAATATAAGTGACACTGGCTGATTACTGTCACTCTAGCAGAGCTTCGCATTAATAAATACGTGGCGGCTGTCTTCTGGTGACAGATATGAAGTCAGAGAAATGTACAGTCACCAAAAGAGATAAGTAACCAGGGTCGTCGGATATAGTTGAAGTTTAGTAAGAAACAGTAATAAGCACATAAAAGGAACTTCTGAACGTCAAAATTTACAAAAAAATAGAATTGATTCCAAAAGGTAATTTCGTATGGAGAAGAATGGGCAAGAAAGTCCACCGTTACTCTTTTAAAATGTTTTACAATATTATGTAGGTTCAGATTAATTATGTAATTATTTATTTATTATTTCACATAAACCAACATGGGCACTTATGAAACGTCAGAAGCTAGGTGCACGGTTCCAATTGGTTGTTTCCTATGGAGAAGAGCCGGCAAGAAACTCCACGGTTACTCTTTTAAAAATAATTTCGGAACAATCCTGATGATATTGAAGCTGCTGAACCACTAATAAGATGACCACTTCTGGTAAAGGCTAACCTAACACACTATATTAATAATGCAAAACAAAACAGTAATGTTCTTTACCCAAAATGAATAACTGCCTCACAAAAGCAATTTCCTATAAAAATATATCACCACTTCACTCGTTTCCAGTCCATATCAGATACAAACAAGGAAGATGGAACATCAACAGATACAGAAAGAGTAATCTTATTGGAAAATAAATAGAACAAGATGTGTTTCTTGAAGAATCGTATGTTTGTGACAATAAAGTATACAATATTGATATATTTGTAAAGATGTTATGACTAACTGTTAGATATAATGATCGAGATATGTACTAAATCTTATATTTGATAAGATATTTTATCAATTTCCAAAAAATATATACATATAAATTAATAGGATTACAGTGGTTTCTACATCAAATCTTGTATGTCGCAGAAACCAGTGCCTACTTGATTCATAACGTGTTTCTCAAGTTTTCAGACAAACTCTCAACAGTCATTAAAAAGTTAAATTAAAATTCATTTATTTCAGGTCCTTGACCCATATTAAATACAAAAACAATACTCAATTAATACACAATTATAGATTCGACAAACCTTGAGTTTTCAAAAATGGAATAAGTCAAGATATCGAACCATTAGAACAATTTATTAATACTCGTACGTAAACCAGTAAACAACTAAGTATCTAACGTGCGCTTAAATCATTTCTAACGTGTGACAGGGAAGTAAAATGTATGGAAATATATATGAAAGAAAGAAAGAAAGAAAAATACTTTATTTGGGACACGCACAGGAAATACAAAAAATAATAATAAAAAAACCGGCCAAGTGCAAGTCGGACTCGCGCACGAAGGGTTCCGTACCATTATCTATAAAAACGGAAAAAAAATCATGTCTGTTGTATGGGAGCCCCCGTAATTATTTATTTTATTCTGTTTTTTAGTATTTGTTGTTATAGCGGCAACAGAAATTCATCATTTGTGAAAATTTCAACTGTCTAACTGTCACGGTTCACGAGATATAGCCTGGTGACAGACGGACAGACAGTGAAGTCAATAGAAGTAATAGGGTCCCGTTTTACCCTTTGGGTACGGAACCCTAAAAAGTGTATTTAAAACTAACTAAATTAATAAACAACAATAAAATTATATGAAGTCGCTTTTTTTCCGTCCACAATAACGTTATAAAGTGCATGTATATTCATACATTTTATGGACGTGGACGTGTATCGTTACGTTAAATTATAAAAGCGCATATTGGTTGCGATTCCAACTGAATTGAAAATAGCTGCATGTTTTATTCGGAATGAGCTTCTAGGAAAGTCTAATTGAAATGAATACCTACTTTATTGAAATACTGGTCAATATCCAACTAATTATTTAATTATTAATTATTTTGATTATTATTTTTTATTTTATCTGTAATTACCTATCAAATTCGACTAGGGCTAATAATAATCGTAATAGCTGTATCTATATTACTACTTAACTCAAACCTAATATTTTGCCTGCCGTAAGGTAAAATGTATCGGGACAATTAATAAATATTCCAACTTGTATGTATAGCTACATTATCAGCAAATAAATGATTTCTTTCTTTCTTTCTTCCAATAAGAAATAGACACCAGCATGGACACATTGAACATTCAAAAATAACTTTCCAAACATCTCACCCTGAAGAGCAACTTAACCTGTATTTTAAATCCTCCACCATACTTGAAAAAAATTATGCAAATTCTCTATCTAACGACAAGGACTTTGGCTTACATACTGCCCGCATACTTTATACCACTTAAGGTCCTAAGGGACTTTGAAGACACAAAAGCTTAATGCATTACATCTTAAGCTATGCAAATTGTATTTATTGAAGAGCACTTGAATTTTTCTATTTATATTGGATGCAGATGGGAAATCAAGTGGTTCCGATATTGAAGAATGAATGTTGTCGGTTACTCTTCCCGCATTGTTGGATTAATCTTTGAGGGTTATTCAATACTTAGGTCACTGTTTGGGATTTTGTATGCGGGAAAGTAAGAAGTAGATAAACAGTTTCAATTCTCAATACTTCTAAAATGCTTTCCTGAATGTGAACATGATGGTAAGTTTTACAAAGACATGATAATTGTGCACCCTGTCGGGCATAGCAAAGTAGGAGAGAGAAAGAGGGCTTTAATTTGACTAATTAGTTAATAAACTTTCTATATATATTTTTTAAATATTTTTATTTTATTTTATTATATATTTATTTTTTTATTTATATTATTTTATATATTTTTTTTATTTATATTTTTATTTTATTTTTATTATATTTTATTTTTTTATTATTTATCGGCACGGTTGGCGCAGTGATTAAGCGATTGACTGCTGCGCTGCGTGTCGCGGGTTCGATTCCCGTACGGAACAAATATTTGTATGACCTACAAGTAGTTTGTTCCGGGTTTGGCTGTTTGTGTATGTGAGTTTTAAATGTTTGTAAACGCACCCACAATACAGGAGAAATTCCTAGTGTGAGGCAAAGTTTAAAAAGAAAATTATAAAGCGTGTAATTTAAAATTATTTTGTCATTAAGTTTCATGCTTCCTATCTACCGTTTTTTTTTTAACAGTAATTAAGTTAAGCTAAGTTTTTAACTTCATTACTGTGTTGATTTCTTTGCTACTTTGATTTTAGCTAATAATAACGGTACTTAAACAGGTGAAAGTTCATGTAAGGAAAGCAATTGGTAATTGGTTGCTGTTTAATATTCGATATTTTGATTATTCATTATGGTTTTTGCTCTGAAAGCTGCCTGCCCTGCTTTTTCGACAACGTTATCGTTATTTCCAAATACCTAGGTTTTCTTCTACCAATGCTCTTTTCCTAAAACTTTTGCCATACCTACCCCTAAAAATATATTTAAAAAAATAAAAAATATATAATAATAAAAATAATAAAGCATTACTTAAAACAATTTTCAACCAATCAAATGGCTTGAATCTAGTTTTAAGTCATGCTTTGAGTGACGTTCTGTGATATGAGCCTAAGTGTATACTTGTATTCTGTTTTTGAGAAATAAATGCCTTAAACCATATTATCCGTTCTGCGAGAGATATGACCAGCCCATTGCCACTTCAGCTTACTTAGTCTTTGGGCTATGTCGGTTACCTTGGTTCTCTGGCGAATAAATACCCATAAGAATATATATACCCATATTTATTGTATAAAATGTACTCGATTGTGTTTAGATGTAAAGACAAAATACTGTGTGGAAAGAGACTTATGTACCTACTTTGATTTTGATGAACTATAAATTTGAAATAAACATACAACAAGATTCTAATAAAAACACGTGTGGCACTCGGAGACTGCCGCGGTAAAGCTATTGCATAGCATTTTTTATCAACTTATGCAATTATAATTATTTATTTATTTTTTATTTATGCTGTATTTTTTTTTCTATGATATTAATTCAAGTACAGTCGTACCATATACATACACGTTAAGCGAACGCTCGGCCGAGCTACATGGTAGGCGGAGTGGGGGGTGTTAGGTTTTATTTTCGTTACGGAATTTCTTGATTCGGTCGCCGCGCTCAAAGCCCGCGATAAAAGCTATACAATAGCTTAAAAAAAAATGTCTAGGCTTATGGAAAATATGTGATGTAAGGGACGTTTTTTTTTTTTTTGAGATTTCGATATTTTAAATAATATACCAATCGATAGAGCAAGAAAATTAGAGTCGAACGGTATATATGTCATGGTTCGATCGTAGAAATGGCCATGTCGTGATATGTCTGGCCATTTCCTGATTAACGATGTAAATTATAACGGGTGTAAAAAGACACATAACGAAGCCAGGAGTCACTTGTACTCCCTGTCATTGCATTTTTATTTTTTTTGGGCTGTACCATACCTGAGAACCTTCTCGCTACGGAGATATTGAAGGTCAAAATTCCAACTTTTACTGACGTTTTTTTACGAAAACCTGTTTTTAATGATAAAAACTTATAAAGCAACTTTACATACCCCCACGACCACTGTACCGTTGCATGCATATATGCACAATTTTTTGCGTGCGTTACGTTGCGGACTACAGTAAACAGCGATTTTTAACCGACTTCAAAAACGGAGGAGGTTCTCAATTCGACTGTATGTTTTTTTTTTCATGTGTTTTAGCTCACAACTTTTTTCTACGTGAACAGATTTGGATGATTCTTTTTTTATTTGAAACCTGGTGCTTTTCATGTGGATCTTTTCTGTTCTGTTCTGACCAATATTTTTTCAGTTAACCTTAATAATACGTATTTTTTCCACTTAATATTTTTCACTTTATTAGTGTTTTTTTTTTTTTGAATTCGGTTGTGTTTTTTTTTATAATTTTTTTTTAACATAAAAAATAAAATTCGTGTCCAAGCAATAATTTTTGTGCTCTGTTACTTAGTTTGGTGTACAGAATGCGTAGTTGACGGCATTGTGATGGGTCTTTTTACACCCTGTATAGCTCATTTTCGACAAAATGTCCCATATGTTATTTTCTCTATTGATATGTTAATCGATTAGAATACAATATATTCTTCATTTTAACCATGGCCTTTAACCGTTCACTTCCTAAATCACATAGTCACTTGTGACCACTTTACAAGCACGATGGGCGGACACTCAAGATTTGCATACAATTTCAATGGGACACCATGAATCAAATGGAAGATGTATGGGAAGATACGTCTTAGCATGGTGTATTGAATGTTGTCCAATTTGATAGAGTTTATGCTTAAGATATTTCAAGAGAACAGTTAGAACATTGTTCAGTGTTAAAAAGAGTAACCTTACTTAGAGTTTGCAATTTCTTTCTTTCGGAAAAGAAGGAGCCGAGCAATAAAGGTATAGTTAGGGAACATAACATACCGTCAAACGGGGTGAATAGGAATGCAGGGGTGAATCGGAACGAAACTTTAAAAGGGATTTTAACATTGAAATAATATTTTTTGTAGCCAAAAAGGGCTCTAATGTGTATAATTAACGATTAAGTGCCCTTGTTAGCAATAAACTATTGTTGACTATTCCATCACTTTTATCATTGATGATAGAATGTCAGTTTGTAGCCCCACTGGATGAAGGACTCACGAAACCGTGAAGAATGGCAAGAAATATAGGAGGCCTGTAGGTACCCAGCAGTGGGTGACCTGAAATCAATGATGATGTTTATTGTACTGATGGTCAACAAACAACTGAAGGCCTAGACAAGTGGCAAACGTTTTCAACGCGTATTTTTACAACGATTTTCAACAGTGACATACATTTTTCGGTAGCTCATGCCAATCGACTACATTTTTCACTATTCCGTCATTGTTATCACTGATAGAATATCAATTTGTTGGCCTTTTGGATGAGGGACTCACGAAACCGTGAAGAATGGCAGCAAATATAAGAGGCCTGTAGGTACCCAGCTGTAGATCATTTCGACCTGAAATCAATGATGATGTGTATTGTACTGATAGTAGATTCAATTTGCTTGCGCTGAAGAGGATGCCTTTTCCTGTTGCGGAGGTCGTAACAGGCGAATAAGAGATAACGACGAAAAGATGCGCAGCAGTTACATTCTGTTTCCTTACAAGAGCACACAATTGTGACCACGAATGCCTGCTTAACGTGACAATAAGCTTAATGATGATGATGAAATAGAAACGGAGCGAAGATACAGTAGAGAAAGAAGTTTATTATACAATTGATTAAAGACAATTTCAATACTGCCAGATACACACTAAATAGTGACGAAGAGACCTCCATCATAAATCCAAAGCGTTCCCATTCAACAAACACTTACCTACAAGCAAACAATGGACAACAATAGTTTCCGAACTGTCACTTCTATATCATTGACAAACAGTCCCGCCCCACTCGTGCATACATTACTGATTCACAAAGGAAAACGCAGAAATAGGTCGAAACCTTTCGTATATCGGATCAAAGACTAATTTCAAGAATAGTATTAGTAGAGTTGCAAGTCAGAAATATGTATGTCAGTAACTTGCAAGTAGCTTGTATACCATTGTGATATACCCATGTCGTCACTGAAGTTGTTTAGGTAAGTTTTGTGCATACTGTATAAATATGTTTTTTTGGCTATATACATATTTCTAAATTCCGCCCGATGTGGCCTAAAATTCTGGGCATCTTTTAAATAATTTTAAAGGCACCTCTATCCATGACAATATCGTCATTCTTTTATTCTCTTTTATAATCTCCGTGATATTCATTATCTTTTACTGTTTTTTCTGTTCTATTCACTGGCCTATCATTCTGCAAGGTGGCACATCCAAAGAGATGATCACATTAACAAATCTTTCAAAAAATATTCATAAACACTTCTGCAAATTTCTATTCTATGTCCTTTTCCCATGTCCTTTTGTATGCTCGGACCAACGCGATCAAGCATCGGCCTGGGCGTTGGAGCGTCAAAACCAATCTCACTCCAGCCTCACTTGTGGCTTTTTGAATTTGATTTGGCCTTTTCCATGACGTCACGTGCTTTTGAAGTGCGGTCCGCCTTTGAGTGGACTTAGGTTTGCATTTCTTGTGTAGGTGTTTTATGGAGCGGACTGAATTTCAATTTACTGGACTGGACGGGCCATTTCGGTATTTGAAGCTATAGACTTTTGGGACTTACTCGATTTTAGGTAGCACCTGTATTTTCCATTACGGGATTTGAACTCAAAGGTTGGAACACAAACACACTTAATTTTAATCGTGTAATTCGACAGTATTTTTTAATTACGTACAATATTTTGTAATAATTATACCTACGTCGGGACCGTGTTACTTGGGGGATGCAAATAAAAAAGAATAATCAATAACGTTCAGGATATTAACTCCTATTACCCCACATAGATCTAGGGTTAAAGTTTGGTCAAATTGATTTATTTTCCCTTGGTTGTCGTATTCTTGATCGAAGTAATTACTTTGGTCAAGAATACGGTACTATGTCGGGGAAAAGGATTTTACTATTTTATAAGTATAAAGTTGTAGTAAAATCTCTTTGGCTGTACTGTTTGTCTGGATGGTTTTGATACCATTTTTTACATTTTAAAAATAAACTAAAAAATAAAAACGATTTCCCGCTATTTTTCAATTATTTTTCTGTCGAAGAAATTCGATAAATTTTGAAGTTTTATTACAGTAAAGGGAAAATGTGACTTAAGCCGCGAAAAAAATATGTGACCTTCATGGACTTATCGCAGGGTCAGTAAGAGTAGCACAAATTTGGGTCAAGCATTTTCTAGTCCGGGAATTTAGATGTTAAATATGCAGCTTTCTCTGGTCACCTTGTTACGGATAAAGTCGATGCCATTTTTTAAAAAGTGGAGCAATATGCAAATTGGTAGTTACGACATAGCTGATGAGTTAGGGGTAGACCAAAAAGCAGTTTTGACCCATTTGAAAAAGTCTAGGGTTTACAAAAAAGCTCGACATTTGGGTGCCATACGAGCTCTTAATCTTGAATTTGTACATAATAAAATACGAAAGAACTTTTTCCCCGACCCAATATTTTTTGACGGGTAAAACGTTATCAGTCAACTGACTGACATGGTTTTACCCATCAAAAAATCTCAACATGTACCCCTTTATTTAAAATCAAAAATTTTAACAATATGTACAGCAACACCGCTAATGAACAGAGCTTAAACCAAGCAAAATTAATTGGCTGGCAAAAGGGTAAGATAATCCCGTCTTACGGACTAGTAATTATTTTGATAGGGACTTTACAGCCCATGGGAGTAAAGGGAGTAGAGTTATGTGGTGCACGCGTGTTTTAATTAGATTCGGATTATCAGCCTCTTGATTAATGATTTGGAAAGTTGTCTGACATTTTGGTATTGTTTTTTGGGCTGGGTTATTTATAATTATTGTTGCTGTCTGTATTGCATTAGGGAGCTAACTCAACTGATAAGTTATAATTATGACTAATTCTGAAGCTTGTGGATAAAGGGTTGTGGTTGAATAGAGATACATAGTTTTTTTTTTAAATTAGATATTACCTGCAGTTTTACCCTCTTGATTGTTATGTCCCCGGGGCCGGGGGAGAGGATCGCAGCAGGCTCCTGTCCCACCACCGACGAGGAAGCGACTAGCTATCAACGATTTTTTGGCTCAAGAAACGTACAAAAGATTTTAGGTCCCTTGTAAGTAAAAGAGAAACATAATATTAATAGTTGATCGCTGACTATTCACACCACCGGCGAGTAGTCGTTTGTCGCAGCGACAAGAGCAATCAAAAAGGGTACTCGCACAGCAACCCCCAACAGATACTGGCTGAGAGACTCGCGCTTGTGCACCTGTCCCCCCGCTGACGAGGAAGCGGCTTACTATCAACTATTTTCTTGCTCCAGAACCCTCGCTGCCCGTTGCTCGCCAAGTAATTTCTAGTTACTAGCTATACTCGCTTCTCGTTAATCACCGGTGGTAGGACAGGTACCATCAAATGATGGCCGCGATCATATAAATTTGATGCCACGTCGAGACTATCGCCTCAATTGTCTCACCCTTACAGATGAAGATGGCGCCTTGGTCTATCCCATAGGAACCATGCATTTCTCCGGGATAAAAAGATGTCAACTCCATCGATAAACTTTCTAGAAGGCAAAAATTACGTCGATCCGTTACTTTTTTGATGTGAGAAAAAGGGATTAACCAGTACCGCGTACATCTACAAAGTTACAATATTAAAACTATCTGCTACGCAACTTTGAAGTTGAAAATGCAAAGCAGAGAATGGTATAGTCTCTTGGGGTCAATTTCTCAAACGAAAATTATCGCAAAATTGCTTCTGATTGGTGAATGTCACAATGGCATGCAAGCTACTTGCATAGTTTTGTACAAGTTACAGGCATGTGTATTACGGGCTTAATTTCCGTACGAGAAATTGGCCCCAAGTCGTTTGTTTGAATCTTTTACTACAATTCATTGAGGCAATACGTATTGAGCCGCCAATATAAATCTCAACCGAACCTGCACCTAATTACATAACACACTATCTATCACAATCTGAATCATTTTGAAGCCTATTGCTAATCCATTGCTTCTTATGTTCGAAAAATTTGTCTGGTCAACAACGTAAATAACGCAATGAATGTTGTTGAACTGTCAAAATGAAAGCCATTCCTACTATTAGTGTGTTACGTAATTACCCCGCTGCTTCGGTTCGATTGCGAATAATCCTTTGGGCTCCAAGTAGCTGTAATTAATTTCTTGTTAATTTAAACTGATCGTCGTGTTCAACCGGGTGGGTATTAACAGGGCGAAAAGTTTCAAAGTTTCAGTAAATTTTGAAAGAGAAAATCTTAAACTGGTTTAATCATTCAAAATTATATCTTGTCTATTTTGCAAGAAGGTATTATGAAAGCTTAACAGAGAAAGGTAGATGAAATAGAAGTAACGTGACAAAGGAAGTACATAAGAGGCGTTTCATAAAAGGTGTCAAAAGTAGGCGATAATAACGATTCTCGGTAGAAAAGCGGAAAGACGGAATTTATTTATTCAAACATACACATAACTGAAGAAGGTCTAGGAAGAGCTGCAAACACCCCAAATTTTCTGAAAAACGGAATTTCTATTTTGTGACTTAATGACCTTTGCCCGTTATTAAAAAGACACAGCTTTAGAAAAAAGGTTATTACAGTATTACAATTTAACTCAGAAATAGAATAAGTTGAACAAAAAATCACATTTTCCAGACACTATTTTTCAAACGACACTTTCATATTTTACTAAAACACTTCTGACTCATATTCCTGCATATTCGCTGCAACTATCCAAAATACAGGAACTTGTTCAGAGTAAAACGAGTTCCCTGTAACATAAACTGCCATGGAATACATAAAGTTTATTCTCTAAATATACTCCCGAGTCTTCCTTGGCAGAAGTGAGGTGGTTGTGACTTACCATTTGTTTAAGAAGGAATAGTTTTTTGCTAACTGGCGAGTTTTTGATATCGGAAAATGAATTATGGAACTCGAATGGAGTTGGGCAAGACACCTGACAAGAAGCAGTGAAGACAATTAGTGACCGAGTGGCTTCCATGGACAGGAAGGCGAATTGTTGGTCGTCTGGCGGCGAGATTGGCAGACGACATTGTTACCATCGTGGGTAGAACCTGGATAAAGCTGGCACAAGAGCGTAGGAATTGGTACAAGAAAAGAGAGGCCTATGCTCAGCAGTGGGGGAAGTGGAGCTGTGGACGATGATGAACTAGCGAATTTGGTGGCTTATATTTTGTGCATAATAAATAATACAGGATGGCAGGGACATCGGCGCGCAAATTGTTACCATGAATTCAGCATATGATTCTAGACCCTTAAACGTAGAAACTTTTCGTCGGTTAGCAAAAAACTATCAGATTTTTTTTTGTGTGAAAGTACAATACTTACGTGATTTTTTTTTTAAATAACCGACCAAAAATTTCAGCACAGAGCGGTTCAGAATCATGTGCTGAATTCATGGTTACAGTTTGCGCTTCGTTGTTCTTAACACCCTTCAATTTTCTCAACACCCTGTGTCATACAGGGTGTTGAAAAAATTGCATTATCCTCACAGTTACTCATGTTGCGTGGTGATTTTATAGCACAATATTTTTAAAAGAACTACATAATTGTGTTAAAATTTTAAAGTACCTGGAGTTCAACAAAAAATTTTTAGAATTAAAATATGTAGTTTGTGATTTTTCATGTGATTATTGCGAAATGAATTTCTACAAGACCTTAAAGAAAGGCCTTCAATTCTGTAAACAATATTAATACAATAGCTGTAAGTTTCCCGAACAGAATAAAATATAATAAATACTAATCTTGCTAAATGCGATAGTGATATATTTTCTGGAATAAGTTTCAATAAAACGTCCTATAAACGTTATTTCTTTGTAAATTTCGAGAAAACAGAATTTCGAGAGAAGATGCAAGCAAAATCCTTAAAGGCCACTTAAAGGTATTCCCTTAGTAAGGGATTTCAAAGCATAGCTATTATCATATGTCCCGCGGCGCTGGTACCAAACAAAACGTTTGTCTTTCTAGCACATTTTGTTTAAGATAGTTATATTTCATTGTCGTCGCATGCATTATGCTTAGCATAAAAATATCTTACTGCACGCGTAGCATGACCACCATAGAAACGGGTTTTGTTGACAGAAGAATACACAAAATGTCAGATTGTTGACGGATTTCTAAAATTTTAAGCTATTGCATAGCTTTTATCGCGGGCTTTGAGCGCGGCGACCGAATCAAGAAATTTCGTAACGAAAATAAAACCTAACACCCCCCACTCCGCCTACCATGTAGCTCGGCCGAGCGTTCGCTTAACGTGTATATGATACGACTGTACTTGAATTAATATCAAAGAAAAAAAAATACTGCATAACTCAAAATAAATAAATAATTATAATTGCATAAGTTGATAAAAAATGCTATGCAATAGCTTTGCCGCGGCAGTCCCCGAGTGCCACACGTGTTTTTTTTACTATCTGTCATTTTTTCTATTCTTCCGTCAGCAAAATCCATTTCTATGGCGGTCATGCTACGCGTGATGTACGTAAGTCTGTTTGACCCACATGCACCACCAATCACTAAACACGTTTAGCGCTAAACGAGTTTTAAAAATCATTGTCTCTGTCATCTTCAAACATTTAACAGAAACAGAATTATGTTTTAAACTCGTTTAGCGCTAAACGTGTTTAGTGATTGCCAGTACAAGTGGGCTTTAGAACGGCAATATTAGCTACCTAAACGGTTCAACCAAGTTGATTCACTTTGATTGAAAATCTCTGAAAAGTTAAGGCTATGATAAATGATAAATGATAAATGATTTTATTTCTGTAAGTAGGTTTGTACAAACACTTTTACACGTCAATCATATTTTAAAACTAGATGAGGTCGGCGTTTCCTATCCGACTACTCTGAGAAGAAAGGCCGAAACTAACTCAGAGGTCACAGTCTCTTTTAAAGTCCAGACATAATCTTGGTCAGATCATGTGAAGACCATGTAGATTTGAGTCTGAAATGGTCTTTTGAGGAAAAAATACCACACAGAATGAGTGGACCTGTCCAGCCAGTGCACGCATTTGTCAGTAATCGTGCAGCTCTACTCAAAACTTAAGAGCGCTCAACGATTCGACGAACAATACCAAAGAAAGGACATTTGGGTAGGCCGCATAAATTACTCAAACTGCCAGACTATGATTAAAACTAATCAAGAAAGAAAAAAATAAAACAATGATCTACATAGTCTTTACATTCACAATAATTAAAATAATACACTATTTTACAAAGTAAATATCCATGTCAATATATTTATAAAAATTCATCAATGTCAACAGGTATAAAAAATCCTGAAATAATCTTGGTCAGATCATTTGAGGACCATGAAAGATTGGTGTCTGAAATGGTCTTTTAAGGAAAGAACCATACAGATTTGAGTGGACCTGTCCAGTCAGTGCAAGCATTTGTCAGTAATCGTGAAGCTCAACTCAGAACTTAAGGAGCTCAACCATTAGACGAACAATACCAAAGAAAGGACATTTGGGTAGGCCGCATAAAGCACTCAAACTGCCAGATCATCATTGAAACTACCTGAGAAAGCGAAAAAAAAGAAAAACTGACGCACATAGTCCTCACATTCACAATAATTTGATAATAATGTTATACTTCAGAAAGTAAATTGTCATGTCATTCATATGAATGTCATGTCATATGAATTATGTAGTTGGACGATTTTAATGTTACTTGTTAAGTTACAGTGTTTTTTTGCTACATCAAAATTGGAAGTCAATTTAAATGAACCGTGTAATGTAATAACGTAAATATAATGGAATTATGGATATAATAAGTATAATGCAAAATAGACATCTGTTTAAGAAAAATATGATTCCATTTATCAAAAGCTGACGAACAATAGACAAGATTAAAGATAAACTTCCAAAAGTTATCGACTTTCTTTAGGCTACATTTTCAACAAGATGTTTTATATCCACTGACTGCAGATTTTTCAATAATTCGTGCAATTTTGAACCCCAAACATGCAGGATAATTTCGTAACACACTAACAATTATTGCAAAACCTTTCATTTTGACAATTCATCAACATTCATTGCGTTATTTACGTTGTCGAGGAAACGATTTTTTCAAACACGTAACAGAATGGTTTAGGAATTCCTTTCAAATTTCTTCGGATTGTGAATGAAAATGTGTTAGGCAATTGGGGTGCTGGTCGTCTTCAAACTCAACTAAAACTCGAAGCAATTATTTCAATTAAACCATTTACAGGCCCTTTTGAATTGTAAAAGAGTCGGTCAGTTAGTCAGAAAGTTGAAGCTAGTTGCCCATTCTAAAACATAGATCTCTATGAAGAAGAACAGGCAAGAAACTCCAAGGACATTCTTTTAAATCAAGATATTACAAAATCCTGGGTACATTATTCTTGTTGCTTCTATATGTGAGCACAATGTAAAAAAAAAATTAAGAAACAATTCAAAATATAAGATTACAAATAAGCAGTTAAGAGATGACCAGTCTCAACCGAACGGCGCCATTCACGAACATGACGCGTGGATCAGCACCATCTAGCTCAACCATTTTGTAGGGACAAAACCAAAGTATTTAGATACCGACAAGTTAACACATAACCATTAAGTAGGAACATTTCTTCCCAACGGAGTATATAATACCTACCTATACAGTGTGGTGGAGACATCGACGCGTAAACTGCAACCATGAATTCAGCACAAGATTCTAGACCCCCGAGCGTAGAAATTTTACGTAACTTATAAAAATAAATATAAACTTTTGTTTCACAGAAAAGTGCAACACCTACGCGGTCGAAATATATGGAACAGCAATATTTAAAAAAAAATAACCTATAAAAAATTTCAACGCAGGAGAGTTCAGAATCATGTATTGAATCCATGGTTACATTTTGCGCGTCGATGTCCCCGCCACCCTGTATACCATACAAAACCATGATCACGACAATAATGGCAAACAATAATTGCGAGCGAAGGGTGGCGACCATTCAATCAGCAGTGGAACATAATCATAAAGTGTCAGGGCCTACACTCGTAAATATCTGACCGGCTGATCACATGTAAGACAATGCAGAAGTTTAGTACAAAAAAGATTTCAATTGTATCATCAGATGTACCTATGTATATGTATGTATAGTGAGTAAGCCCAGATTAGTACATACATACTTACATAAATTCACGCCTTCTTCCCATGGGGGTAGACAGAAATTACAGAACGCTGCTACTATCCTTACATACTCCTTTTGCCTCGGTTACATTCATACATCTCGTGATACACGCCCGCCAGTTGCGAGTACTACGCACCTGAACTTTCTGGGGAACATCACCAATAAGGTCACTATATGTCGGGGCGTCCCGGCGTTTCCACTCACATCTGCCTTGTAAATACTTTTTGTTAGTCGCCTTTCATTCATCCTCTCAACATGACCAAACCATCTAAGGTTTAAACCGCACCGTTGCCTTATCACCTTATCACTTCATTCTTCAGTCTATCATGCATTGTCACACCATACAGCACAGATTAAGTAAGTAATTATTTCATTTATTCATTTTATGTACAGTCATTTCTTTTAGATTTTTGTCAGTTTTCAAGTTATTTCCTTTATTAAGTCAGGACGCCTAATAACGCCTTTTGAAGCTACGGCACTGAGCAGACTATTGGAAAGAAAGTTTTCTATATTATAAAGAGGTAAAATTTGTTTGTTTGTAAGTTTATATGTAGGGGGTAATCTCTGGAACTACCAGTCAGATTTGAGAAATTCTTTTTGCATTCGATAGCCCAATTCTTGAGGAAGGCCTTTGTTTATTTAACATCACGCAAGAACCCTTAGGAGCCGAGCAAAAAGAAAAACAAACATAAAGAACACTAAGCGAAACGAAGTAATATCGCGGGCAGCCGATGCGTTGCGACGGAGCAGGTCGGGGGAGCCAAAAATTTCACGCAAGAAGCTGGTATTTAAGGATTTGAATGATTTCGACAAAAATCAAAATATGAAACAGATCTGACCAATATCGAGTTGACATTGGTTGGACATTGCAACTTAAAACCCTTTTAATGGCCTGGAAATTTTATGAAATCCAATGCTGGACATAGGCCTCTACAATTGCGTACCATTCAGCTTGCTTCACGGCAATTCTCATCCAGCTGCTACCAGGGTACCCTGCGAATTTCGTCGCTCCACCTAGTCTGAGGGCATCCTACCTTACGTTTGCTGATTCGCGGTCTCCACTCAACAACACGTGCACCCAAATGGCCACAATGATCGCTGATGTCTATATCGCACATGTCGACAACCTCGCGAGCCAAGTCGAGACATTTCATTTCTTTGTTTTTGTTGGTGTTCTCGTTGTTATATTGTCCATGGTGAAAAAAAACAAGGTCTGGCATTCCGGGAGTGTCACATGCGTACGTCACTATCCAGTTGCCACTTTATTGCAACAAAACACTAATTCTGGAAACATTTTCAGTCATCATTCTGTTAAAAAATATATATAAGGCATTTAAATTGTCGTTTCGTTTTTCTAATCAAACGAAACAATTCAATTTAAACATATACCAACGTAATTATTAGTTAAAACCTCATTGTTATATCGGATTTGCACAGGTAATAAAGTTGGTTGGGGAGTTATTATTACACAATACTGGTAACATAGCGGTGATGACGTAGGCTTGTGTCACCCACGTGACCACTGTGTCTCGGAATGCTATACCTGGCGAAGTATATTATTATACCATGATATTATCTACAACGTGTGTCAACCGTCACTGTTTTCATCAACCTTAATAATAGGTACTTGTGTTAATACCGGCTTCCTAGCTAGACTAATCATTTATAGAGTTTCTTGTCCATTCTGCCCCATACGAAACTACCTTTTGGAAGGGGCGCCTTTTCCGCTCTGGGCGGAGCGGAAGGGCGTGTCAGACTCTTACTGACTAAAACCCACCCGTGTTCCTTAAGTTGCCTGTGCGCCAGGGCCACGGTAACTCTTTCGAACAATCCGCAGCCCCGGCAGGCATCGGTCCTATCGGACCCCGTCAATTTTGCTGACATCTCTTTGAGGCGCGCGTGGAACACGACGCGCCGTCGACCCGGGCCTGGTCCTTACCGGACGGCGAGCTGCCCATTGCTCGCCGTCCGCAAGCCCGCGCCTACGGTGGCCGGGAGTCGGCAATCGACTCCCGACGCCCAGGGTGTCTCCTCCTCCTGCGGCGGCTAGGGGCGCGAGGGCGCAGAGATTGCCTCTGCCTTTCGCGCTCCGCCTCCTCCTTCGCGAGCATTACTGCTTCGCAGAAGGAGGTGACGGCTTCCCATTCCCTCTCGCTCCATACCATGGCCTGAACCAGGGCCGGACGCGAGAGGTCGCCGCCGCCGATCGCCGCCACGAGGACACGGCGGTGCTCCGCCCAAGCCGGGCAGACCTCCACCGTATGCTCCACCGTGTCCTCTGGTCGATCCACGCAATGATAACACCCGGGCGTTTCCTCCCGCCTTATACGAAACAGGAACCTCCCGAAACAGCCATGTCCGGTGAGGACCTGCGTCAGGCGGAAGGTGAGGACGCCGTGGCGCCTCTCAAGCCACTCCTCAAAGAGGGGTCTTACCGCCGCAATTGTGGCGTGCCCTTTGGAAGGGGCACCTAGATTCTATTTTCTTGTAAATTCTGACGTTCAAAAGTGCCTTTTAATGGCTTACTTGAAATAAATGATTTAACTTTGACTTTGACTTTGCATCTCACATACTGCATATTGGACCTACTGATATTTCTATATTGCATTAGATCAGACGCACAACCGGACAGTTATGGCCTGCGTCGAGATGTTATGACGCAAAACGGTAGGGCGCTGTAATTGATCCGCGATCGCTGTGCACGCGGTGCTTTTTGTCGCGATATTATGACGATTCTGTGATATATATGACGGAGAAGGTATGTCTCTCTCGTTATTATCAGTCATATTTTAACTACTGTTGGCGTTCTATGAGTAACGTTGGTTATTCCGCAATAGAAAAACCGTTTACAGTTCAAATCAAATTATAATTTTACGAACAAATTAATCACACACTGTAGGTATACGACACAACTATACGGAACGCGCGACAGTTACTCAACGTCTTAACTGCTTAGCCGCCAACAACATACTCTGCTTTTACTCTGGTCAAGCGTTATGTTGTAGACTCTGCCGAGCGCCACCTGGTGGCACTGGCGTCCCTATTAGTCAAAGTCAAACGATTAATTTAACGTATTTCTGACATATATAAATATATTTTTATGTGAAACCTTTTTATTTAACTAATCTAAATGGATTACAATATACCAGCTAACACTTAAATATATATACGTACTATTTACAAGTACATAATTAAAAAAAAGGGCATAGGGCATCAAAACATTCGTCCGCATCGCTGTTAATGGGGTAAGTGCAAATAAGGCTGGCAGCATTGCCACGTTGGATGGCAATGCTGATTCTTTGGGCTTAAAATAGGCCAGCCCTCTGGTCACGTGATGTATATGAAGGAATTTTCTTGAAAGCATTGATTTTTTTTTTATTCTTCTGTTATACCCTTAGTTACCTGCATGGAGTATTTCACCCCAATTTTTTTTTCATTATTTCACAGCATCGTTTAGACGGTTTACCATTTTTCAATTTTTACCGAGGTAGTGCCGAAAATCTCCGAGTAAAATTGCCGTGTGGCATCCAGACGGGCGGACTACGGACAGAAAGTTGTGGCGAAATTATAAGGGTTCTGTTTTTGCCATTTGGCTACGGAACCCCAAAAAATAAAACTGATACCATTAAGGCTTTAGGCGTATTAAATTGTAAATAAGCTTTGGCAAAATTTTGGTGTTCAATAAACATAATTCTGTTTAAGACTGGCGGACATTTGGGTTGGCTGCACTGTAACGCAAGAGTCTTCGTTGGTGCATCGCTTTCAAACATTATGTACAGTCTATGATCCATCGTACACTACCTGCGTGCTGCACCACGTTGTTCTGTATTATTATTTATCTATTTCTTTATATTTAAATAAATATTTATTCTTCAATTTTCCTGGTTGCACCTACCGTTGTTTGTCTCTGCATCACTCAAAGGTTGACTGATAGAAAATGCCTCTGGCATTAAGTCCACCTCTGTATATTTGTGTGCTTTGAAGTATTAAATAAATAATTTATAAATAACGCTAAGAGATCCCTTGTAGGTCATAAAGTGACCTTATGGGTGATGTTCTTCTGAAAGATCAGGCCCTGCAGTCTCGACATGAATAGCGACAAAAATTTGTCGCAAAGTCGTATCGATGTCAAATTTCTTTAATAGATTTTCAACTTTATTTCCAAAGTATAAAGTTTAAAATCTATTAAAGGAATTTGACATCGATACGACTTAGCGACAGATTTTTGTCGCTATCTAATGTCGAGACTGCCGGCCCAGGCCTGTTGTAGTAGTCGCAACCGGTGTGCGTGTATGACATGTATGCACGTAAACGAAACAAAAGGAGTAATTGAATCGATCATTTGAGAAACCGAGAAACAAGCAAGCTAAACTTTTCAGAAATCACAAAAAACTGTTTGTCTAAAAATTATGAATGAAACTTTATTATGTAGGTAACATATGTCAGAAACTAGATAATAGTGTATTGTATAGATCAGAAACATTTTTTTTTTCAATAAAACATATTTTTTTTAAATATTTATTTTTTTATTTAATGTCTTTGACTTATGTTGTTTCTCAAATGAACACTAGGAAATAAAAATCCAAACTTTCGTAAGTATTTTTTATTTTAATGCCCAAACTTGACTCATTTTCATTATTTTCTTCTCTGATCGTTGTTGGGATGTTAAATATAGTTCTGCACACATTTTAATACTATCTTGCTGGTATAATATTATTATGTTTACAGTCTAAAACAGCAAAAACTAGCAAAAACCAAAGCAAATCGCAAATACACACACGGAGTCACAGATAACTATATACTGACGGAGTTGTACCAAAGAGTACTAACAAGCCTGTCAATGTCAAACGTCATGAATGCGTTCAGTGAAGTAATAACATAGTCAATGACTTGTGTGTTTTCTCTATGGACTGGTCGAGTTGACCGTGCTCAATCTAAATATATAAGACTTGCGTTATTTCTCAACAGAATAAGATGCGTCTCAAGAAAACGGAACCGAATTTAAAAAAAAGTCAAATTTAAAAGGGTTTCTCAAATTACCGATTAAATTAAGGATCGTAGCAGGTGGCGTTCTGTACTTTCTGCTTACCCCCATGGGAATAAAGCATCAGTTTATATTATATATGGAAACATTAAATACAATGCACTGCGCTTAGATGCGGCTGTACCTAATGTGCGCTTGTTTTAATATTATATACTGCCCAATTTTAACACCACGGTTACAAAATAAAAAGGTTATTTTCCTACTAAACCTATCGGCCAGTGTATCGTATCGAGTCAATAAAAAGTCAACAATAACTGCTGTCCATTATAACCGTTGTTGCGTGAATAACGATCATCGATAAACGTCCACGGTTGAACGTCAAATGCATCCCTACATCAATAAAATCAGTTTGTCAGATATGTAGACGATAACTTAGCTGTACATCCTTATGCAGCTCTTTTGGCGCGTGGCCAAAATCGGAACTTACGTCGCCATCTTGTTTTTTCAATACATTTTACAAAACAATTACACAAACGTTTACCAACAGCGCCCACTGTTGAAGTCATTCGAGAGTCAAAAGATCCTTGTAAGAGTGTAGTTTAGACCCTGTTCCACTAACAGCAGGCTTAGCATGACGCTTTCTATTTCTACGAAGAATAGACACAGCTCTTTCTATACAAAGCGACATTTCGTTTCTCCATTTTTGACATTGCACCGTAGAAATCCTTCTACAATCTGTCATTTATTTCTGTCATTTTCTTCGTCTTTCATTTCTAACGATCTTTGTCTAGGTCCTTTTTATGTAGACTATTTCAGAAGAAAGTTTTCTATCCCAAACTGCCAAAATCACACTGACAACTGACAGTTATCTAAGGTAGTGAAGACAATTTGATTTTGTAATCGCCATGCTAAAGACAGTAGAAAACGTTCTACTGTCTACTCTTCCGCCGACAAAACGGTGCTCTTGGTAAGCCTGCAGAAACATCAAAATCTGAATTTCGAGATCACGCAATTATGTTTATTAAATATTAAAGGAACATTATCATTGTGTCATATTAAAATAAAAATCACGTGTGATTTCTCAAGTTATAACCACACAACCAAGTCAAATAATCACCATCAAAGAACGGACAACCATAAAAAAAGACGCGCGCAAAGTCGCGTGCACAACCAATAGCCAATAAACGTCACCCAGTATAATGACGTCACGAATTGCCGAAATATTCTTCCGAATGCACCACTCGTAAAAGGTTTATGGTCGGTTCCGGAGGCACCTAGGTTTATTAACGTTTTATACATGTGTGTGTCGTAATGGGCTATAAAATTTAGTTAGGACTGATAGGTAGTTCCTAATAAAAGCCTAATGATTTCATTGGGATGCGCATGTGCGTCAGTTTACCTATTGAGTAAAGTAATTTTATTCTAGGTACGTCCGGTACGGCTAATATAATTATAATGAACTATTTGCTCACTGCGGTTTCACCCGTATAAGTCTCGATCCCGTGGAAATATCGAGATAAAAAGTATCCGATGTCTTAATCCAGATCATGGTCTATCCATGCGCCAAATTTTATTCAAATCGATTCAGCCGTTTTAGCGTGAAAGCGTAACAAACAAACACAAAAAATCAAATATTTTCTCTTTATTATAATATTAGTTTAGATGTATACAAAACTAGCTTCAATCCGCGGCTTCGCCCGCGTTGATGACGGAAATTCTCGCACGGGAACGTGCTACTAGGACAAAATACCATATGTCCTTGTCCGGGATGGCATCTATCTCCTTGCCAAATTTTATCGAAATCCGTTCAGTGGTTTAGGCGTGAAAAGGTTAATATACAGACAGAGTTACTTTCGAATGTATAATATTAATAAATATAGTATGGATATTATAAAACATTTTAAAAGAGTTGTAACTATATGAAGTTTCATGTCCAATCTTCTCCATACGAAACTACCTTTTGGACTCTGCGCCTAGACTCAGTTCGATTTTCTTGTAAATTTTGACGATCAAATGCGATTTTAAATGGCCTACTTCTACTTGAAGTAAATGTTTTGACTTTTGTGTTTGTGTATGATGATTGATTTGACAATGGAGCGTTTAATAATAACAAGGTGATAACAATGTTAAGTAATCGAATTTAACAACTTTTGATTTGTTTTAATTTCTGGTTTGGTTTTTAGGGTTCCGTACGTCTGAATGAAAAAACGGATCCCTTATGGGATCAGTCATGTGTCTGTCCGTCTGTCACAGCCAAATTTGCTCCGAATCTAATAGACCGATTGAGTTGAAATTGGATTAGTATTCATATGAATATGTATGTATATGTATGTATGTTTATGTATTTAGTTTCTTTGCTCTTGTTTCATGTTTATTATTATATATATTATATGTAGATAAGTATATGTTTTATGTATGTATGTATTTGTTGTATATATAAATGGTACACCACTGACTACCTGCATTATTGTCTCTCCTTCTCCCTTGAATCCATGCAAAGGTTGTCTGTAAAAGATCGCTTTTAGCGATAAGACCGCCCATTGTGTCACCCTGTGTAAAAGGTCTACATTTATATCTGTAATATTTATGGTGTACATAATAAAGAGTATTCTATTCTATTCTATGAATTTTTATGACCCAAACACGGAAGTGTAACGTAAATAAATGTATTTAGAATAGTATGTCACTTTTGGAAGCGAAAGAGAAAACTAAAAAAAAAATGCGAGCTGTACCGTCTGACATATCAAATGAAATACTGTGAGGGTCTCAAGTATAGATTTTATAATACAGTGAAACCTGGTTAATTGGGATCTCAAGGGACCAAGGATTTAGTACCATTTAAAGAGGTTTTCATTTATCCAGTTTTCCAATTAGAGAGGTTTAACATTATCGTTGTCTCATTTACAGAGGCCCCCGCTTATAGAGGTCGAAATGTACTGTTATTCCATTTATAGAGGTGGAAAGGTTAATAAAAATGCGTATTTTTGGTGTTATTTGTTATTGTTACGTGTCGAAACCTGTCCCAACCTGATAAATGTCTCACGTATACAGGGAATTGAGCTACAGACTCCCAATTATAGAGGTAAACATCGAAAAAATCCTAGAAATCAAATCTTATTTAACCAGGTTCGTAAAATCCCATTAACAGAGGTAATTGGATGAAAAAGTGCCGGGACCTCATTGAAATTCTCAATAATAGAGGTTTCTCACTTATCCAGGTCCCACTTAACCAGGTTTCACTGTATTAAAATAAGTAGTATTAAACTTATTTAAGAAAATAGTTGAAAATTCCCCCCCCCCCCCCCCCCCCTTTATCTCCGAAACTACTGACCCTAAAACTTTGAAAAAATAGAAAATAGTTATATACTTATAGATTACAGGAAAACCATAAGAAGTCTATGATCTTAAAATAACATGGTAGATCTCTCGATATTGTGCGTACAAACTTACTTACATTTGCAGTTGGAATGTATCATATGGGAGAACATGTTTTTCAACTACAATGTTAAGTTCGACCTTGGAATAAATTCATCCCAACTACGGAATCCTTCATTGTGCGCGGTCCGCCACGCACTTGGCCGGTTTTCAACGACTGATTGATTTTTCAACTTTCTCACTGTTTTTTTGTACCCAAACTCTTCTGTCAATCGATTGTAGGTAATCGAGAAATGGACAAATATTTGATGATTTTTCTCAGTTCTATTTTTTTCATTAAAATTATTATTTATTTATTTATATATTCTTTATTTTAGACCACAAACTACATAACCAAATATAAATCTAACACTACAAAATATACAATGAGCGGCCTTATCGCTAAAATTAAGAAAAAAATAATAAAAAATGATGAAGAATTAAGTACCAATTTTCATTAGGTATAAAATCAAATACCTTTGTTTCTTCCGTGTGTAATTGCAATAACCCTGTTATAAAACAAATCTATTTAATCAAAATCACGCCTATTGATAACTATAATCAAACAAAATTTAATTACAGAATACCTACGGTCACATTCCCAACAACTATTCAGACGTACCCGATATTGCCCCGAGCTATTAAAATTAGCCCCGTATACAACAAACAATGTCATATATTGTGCTTAATTAACTAATACTTAATGACCATATTCAAATCGGACATGAATCAAAGCGCCCGTATGTTTGTATGGGAAAATGGAGCGGACAGTGAATAGATAATAATTGCGGAGGTCATTTGAGACGGACAAAAGATTGGACCCCTTTGACTGAATATCACGTGGCATGGAGTCGTGTTTGGTGAAAATAATATATTAATAGTAATGTTCGTGGATAGGTGACCATCGTTACATAATAAGAACCCTCCGTGCCTCGGAAAGCACGTCATTGATCCCGGCTGTCATACGTAGATCTTTCACAGTCGTTACGGGTAGTCAGAAGCCCGAAAGTCTGACAACCAGTCTTGCCACTGGGTACCGTGTCACACAGTAACAAGGTTGTGGAGGTCAGATAGGGAGTCGCTCCATGTGAAATACTGGTATGCAGCTGTATCCGGGTAGACTGGAAGCTGACTGCGACATAGTTAGGAATAGGCTAGGCAGATGATAATTGACCGAGCGAGCATGAAGCGTCTCCGTTTCAGCTTGGGCACAAATGCTTTCGTATGTCAGGATATCCGGATGGCTGTTCTCCTCTACAGGTCGCATTTCTCAACCGATTCTCGTGAAATTTTAGAAGTAAGTTTGATAATTATATGGATTCTTTTTGTCAATTCAGTTTTGCGAAATTTTTCGAAATGGTATGATATGGAGGTCGCGATAATTCAGCTACCTATTTCTCGCTCTTTTCTTTTAAATAAAGCGGGTAACATTTATTCAGTTTTAAGCTATGCAAAGACAGTCTCGCTAGGTCTACAGCTCACAGAGCCACTAATGAGTTATGTTAGGAATTAATGAGGTTTCGCTCAATCAGTGACGTCCCCGTGGCCACGGCCTAGACGCTCAAGCAACTACACGGGCGCGACGCGAATTGCAGAGCGACGCAAGCGACGGATGGACGGAAACAGGTGACACGCACGCGGACCCCCGCATCCTAACCAAAAGCGGTCATCGCGCGATACAAACGCGACTTGATTGCTTATTCATTTACAAGATCGTGTCAATCGCGTACTCGCGCGACGATTGCTTGTGGTTAGGACGCGTCCTGTTTCTTGTAGCATCGCCCGTGGCCGTGAACGAGGCCATACTGCGCAAAAAATAGCGGGTCTGCGACGTTTGCCACAATCAACAGAAAATTCGCGAACGAATTTTCGTCGTAATTTTTCCGCGGTTGATTTGTCCCTTGTCTATATTTATAGTCCTACAAGACAATGTTAGTAGAGTTTTACAAAACAGTAAACGACTTTGGTTGTTGTAGAATTAGTATTTCTTTCACGAATGCTTAGGATACTCTAACTATTGGTTTTGTACTTTTGGGCTCTGCTATCTCTACAAGATTAAAAATAAGTGTGTGTATACAGGAATAAAAAAAAAACTTTAAATAGGTCGACTCTATTGCTTTCGAAAATATTCGTCGTCTGCCCAATGGACTGGACAGTTTTTTCCTATTTTGCAATTGATAGCCGCCATCCGAAAATAAAGGGGTCCCTGCATATTTTAAACATTCCTATTATTATGCAAATTAACGTATTGACCCTGCTTGTACCCGAAGTGTTAAGAGCTATAGCTTGTCCATGCAAGAAAGAAACACCGCTTCATTTTGTATTGCGCTGTCTCTTTTCCGTGCAGAACAATGATAGTTTTTAATCTCGCAATGTAGTGTGACCCTAAATTCTCTGGACATTCACATTTAAACAATTTTATTTATTTATTCAATGTTGTTCAAAATTCGCTTTTACGTATTTAAAATAAGAACCATAACTACAGCAAAATCATTTCGGTTTCCTCATTAATTATTTTTTACTTGCCACGATGCTGCGGCAGTAGAATTTTAATCTAATGTCCCTTACATTAAAGCGTATTTTAAATAAATTTAGAATTTTAAGTTATTTTATTGGCAGCTTCCGTTTTGCTAAAAAGGCGTGAAAGGGATAGAAGATGATTGTTTAGATGTATTCGGATCACGTATTAGTTTTAATGGACCGGACGCATGAGGGCGGATTGTTGGTGACCAGTGATAAAAATGTATGAGAAAATATTTTTAATTAAACGTTTTAATCTTTCAGGGGGTTAGGGGAGGGGGGGTTACTGGCCCGCGTGGTAAACATTTACAACAAGTTAAAAGAATTAAACAGATTTTTAATTTGTAATTCCTAAAAATGAAAATTAAATAACTATTTAAAATATATATTTAATGAAATAAAACTAAATTTTCAAAATAAGTGTAAGTAGATATAACTGTAAATATGAGTAGGTTATGAATAAATATTAGGTATAGGTAGATACCTGGATAAATAAACGACCATTTTTTTTATTAATTCGCCTAATACCAACGTTATCCACCGTTACTAAATAAAACATAAAAAACAAACATTAAATAACCAACGTTCATTCATATTCTTCAACTATTCATTCACACCTGTCTAGGTACTACATAGAATATTTTACGCGATTGACAACCTTAACTTCTTCAAAATAAAGCTTAAAATTATTTATGACTTATGACTAGGGTGACCAGGTGTGTTCACGGTCGGTATGGCACGGTATAGAGGTGAGTCATTCGTGTCTTTAAAGTTCAGGGCACGTGGTCACTTAGTCATTAACCTTTTGCGGTTGAAAAGACACAGTTTTTGCAAAAAAAAAAATCTTGATTCACGGTTGATGATTTAATTATAATGGCTTTTGCAATAAGAAAGTTTCCGGTGTTAAAGGAATTTAATTATAAAAAATTGGAATAAATAATAACTGTAATGGCCGCATACTCAAACGCAACTAAATTTTTTAAGTCTTCGTGAATTCTGTGCTTTGCGTTATGGTCTTTTTTTAATTAAGGTCGTAGAATATTGGACTGCTACTACCTATTCTGCGTTCGCAATTTAGTTTCCAAAAAATTAAACAATGTTTATGTGTATTTGGAAAAATTACTTTAATACGTAGGTAAAGTTTAAGTTAGTTTTGTGGCAATTGAAGCGCAAAATGAACTTTATGTGTATTATATAAGATTCAGTTTGCACTGCAACTTCAACAAATTTTATGACTTTTTAAATACTAGTCATTTTAAAATTAACTTTTATTTACACTTCCATAACGTTGATATTTGTTGCACAAATAAAATTAATTAGAAACAGGGATTTGAAAAGACTTTTAAATACAAAATCGTGCCTTGCTTGACATGTAAATTAAATAGTCATACAAAATACCTAGCATGTCCATCTTTAATATCTGGGCAAGCAAAATCTCATTCACAAAAACATAAGAATCTTGAAAAAATAGACCGAAGAATAGCTACGTTACAATTTGGAACAAATGTTCAGCTCTTAAAGACATATTCAAATCACAACTTTCCATCAAAATGAAAAGACAGTGCTAGACTCTGCAACTTTACCATGTCTCACTTAAGGCTGCCATGCCTACATAAAACCTAAAAAAAAATTAGTTTTAATCAAGTAAACATAAAAAAGAACACAGGAATCTAGGATTAATAAATAAAACACCATTGCCATTAGATACTCGTCACAGTTCACTTACTGCAACTTATTTTTTTGTCGCAAAACATTTAACGGTATGCTGACATTACTGGTCTGCAAACATCTGCCATCTATCCTGCGCACGCGCTTGTTCTAAACACCTTGAGGGGTGGTCAGGGTAATTATAAATAGTAAACTATATTACTTAAACATGCGGGTGCAAAATATTAATTCTTGTGGTGTACGAGTTTCTGGCAATGCAGTTTGTAAGAAACGTGTACCTTTAGAAGTAAAATAAATTATTTAAGGTGAATCCTCTGTTGTAGCCCGCCAAATTCAAATCTTCTTTAGTTTTTTGCAAATTGCAGCTAGCTCTGTTTTACATCGTATGTATGTTGACCAAAACGCGATTCGCGACTGGAGGAACGATCAATAATCGAATATCATCAGTCAAACAATCGCCAAACTTTGGAAATTTGTTCTACCTAGAATTTTTCAGAATATTTCATGTGAAAATTCGTAGGTGGAACAAATTTCTAAAGTATTCACCGAGAGGATACACCATAACTATTAAACAGGCCACGTATGACATGGAGGGACGAACTGGATAGATCGTTAGATTTCGTCACAACTGTAAGGAGGACGAGCGGGCTCGCGAAAGAGGGAAGGAGTGGAGGGAGACAAAGGTCCAGGATTGGAACAGACCTGGCTTAAAAAAAAAAGATAGAAAAAAATAATTATTGACTGATGCAAATAGTTGTATTTTTCTATCTAAAACTTTGCTTATGCCAAAGAGGGCAAAAAAGAACTCTCTGAGTTACAGGTACAGACATTTGCCGAGGGTATAAATACTTGATATTATTAAGATAGATAGATAATGGAAAATGCCTCAGGCATCAAGTCCGCCTTTGTACAGTATTTTTTTTTTTTACTTGTGTATAAAGTTTTAAGAAATAAATAAGTAAATGAATAACGTTGATTTGACAAGAACATGCTTTACATTTCCATATAGTCTACATTAATAGTTAGGTTTACAAAAAATAAATACAAACATAAGACACAAAGAAAGCATTTTGCTTATGAACTCCACACTAGGTCAAGCCTGTCTCGTGAAGTCCATGGGTGGTATTACCATATAATAAAAATGCGTATTACATTAGAACTGATGGCACATGAAAAACTATTTTACACTTTTACTGTACTTGTACTTTAAAATTAGTTGAAATATTGTCTAGATTTAAAACAGTGAAATTAAAACAACAAAGTTGGTTAAAGGAATATTTTGAGCGCAACGTGCACTATGTGGTGTACGCAATGTGTACTATGTGTAGTTATTAAATCGTTAATTCTCAGTTATTAATAACTCCTTAAATTATTATTTTAGTCGTTGGTCTAGTGGTCGTAAGCGCCACTGCTGAGCATGAGGTCTTGGGTTCGATTCCCAGGTCGGTCTGTGTTATTGGGTTTTTCCAACAGGAATTACTTAATAGCAGCCCGGAGTCTGGATTTGTGCTCGTTTGATAGCAATTGGCCCCCTATTTTATGGGACTCAAATATAATTGGCGAAATAAGGGTGTACTATAGGTACACCTCTGACTAACCTTCGAGGAATACACGCGTGATGTTATGTAATGTTACTATAATTAATGCGATCACAAGATTTTAAGCCATCTATAAAATTCTGAATTTATGCCACAAAATGTGTCTGCAATAATGGAGATGTGTAAGTGATTGCGGCGACCAAATGTTAGGCGCTTCGCGGAAAGCAAAATCTCTTTCTAACAATATGTTTACATATCAGTATTATATTATGTCTAGTGTTTAAGCATATACTGCATTGGCATCCTAGTAAGTAATACTTGAAAATTGATAGCTAGATACTACAACTACTTCAGTTTATTTTCGCCCAGGTAGAGGTTTGAAATTGTCCCACGGAAACGTACTAACGGGATAAAAAGTATCCTATGTCCTCACCTAACCCAGGTCATGATTTATTTATGGGCCAATTTTTATAGAGTGTCGAACTCGTTCAGCCGCTAAGGCGTGAAAAGGTACAGTACCTACAACTATTTTCTTAATATCCCTCGGCAAACTTCGTGTTTCATCGGTTTCCTCTCAATTTTTAATAAATTACATTAAGTTAAAAGAGTATTAATAACTCTTTAACCTTCTAAGTCGATTGAGAGCGTCCAGTCTGCACCAAGTGCCTTTGCACAGTGCAGACCGGACGCTCTCAATCCTCTTGGCCCTTTTGCCACTGATAGAAATCCGATGACTGACGAAACACGAAGTTTGCCGAGGGACATTAAGAAAATAGTTGTACTGTAACAGACAGAGAGAGAGACAGAGTTAGATACTTTCGCGTTTATATACTGGTATGGAGTATGGACTGAATACAAATAGGTACTAGGCACAGCGTGCTATTCTCAAAGTTGGCGCTGGTCTCCCCTACCTATTCCCAACCGTGGATCTTTTTAAGGACTGGGATATACTCACTGTTAGGCAAACCTTCATATTGCGTACTGTGCTTAAGGAACACTCCATGTTGCAATATGATCCGAATCTGTATAAAGATAAGCGCCGAAAAGGCAGAGTATGCCAGACGCATCCTTCCAGTTCTGCTCACTCGCGTAATTTCTTCTTCTTTCTTGGGCCATATCTGTACAATAAGCTAAATAGCACCCTTAATATATATCCTCAAACGAAACACAAATGTAAAAATTCAGTGACTACGTACTTGAAAACACTAGATTATCAGGGAACGGAGAATTTGTTGATCCCTCTCAGATAGACTACCTCTACTACTATTCATCCCCACTGCTGCTTGTACATACATAGGTACCATCATCCATACTCACACCACACTCACTCAAGCATCCTCTCACATCTCTTTACACTTCCTCTAGTTACTCACGCACTCACACACACTGGTATTTCCACTAACTCTTTTTTGTATTTTTAATTTTAATTTTAATTTTATTTTATTTTTATTAATGTTCTTAATTCAACGTTAGTTAAGTATACATTGTCATTATTGTCCATATCACAGGCATCTAGCCGCGGGAGGGCCCTGGTGACCTGTAATACAGGTTTTTATTTAAACCTACTTCAGGCACCAGTCTCTCACAAAGTTAGCTCCTTGTTCGTGCACTATTGTCAAACACTAGCATTAAGTACATAACTTGTGTAGAGAAAAATAAACGTCTTATATTATTATTATTATTATTATTAGAATAAATTCCACACCAATGTCAAACAATCACTCATGTATTAATTGCCTTATCAATGAAGTATTCGAACTGCTATTTAGCCTAAATATTATTCAGTTATGACTGACATCATGATTTGCTTGAAAACAGTGTACTTACCCGCTCTTAATAACACAATTCAAAACTCAATAAAAAAGGAATCGAATGTTAATGTAACACACACAAAATACCAGCACCCTAATTACGTAACACACAATCTATCACAATCTGAATCATTTTGAAGCCTATTGCTAAATCATTGCTTCATATGTTCGAAAAATTTGTCAGCTCAACACCGTAAATAACGCAATGAATGTTGTTGAACTGTCAAAATGAAACCCATTCTTACTATTAGTGTGTTAAGTAATTACCCCGCTGGTTTATAAAATAACTAGTTGCCCCCCGCTTTGAACGGTTTTTATGGGACATATCATCGAGATTTCTTTGTTATATTTAAGTTTATTAAGAATGTTCCATGCACATAAAACTTCCGGAATAAAATACTCTAAATTATGGTGAAAACCACATCAAAATCCGTTGCGTAGTTTAGAAGAATAACGCGATCACACAGCCAGACACGAAAAGCGACTTTATCTTATAATATGTATAGATACACAATACAATTACAAAAGAGCTCAAAAATAAAAACGAACTCAGCAGATTCGCGTAATCAGAGCATCCCCACAAAAAGGGGGTGCAGATTAACATCCCAAAAGAAATTTCAAATTAAATCCATTCTGGTAGATTGTGACAAATGCCATCAGTCATGCGTCCCCTCATTTGCATCAGGAAAACTTGAAGAACAACTATTTATCAAATGGCGAGAGGACTTCCGGCTGCCATGACAGCAGGCGCGACGTGTTTCCGCCCGCCATCTTTGGATGAATGCTCTATATCCGACCGCGGGAGAATGTCTCCTATGTTTATACTAGAAGTGTCATTCTTCTAACGTTAAAAATATAAAAGCTTGTATGTCTGTGAGTTTGTACTGATATATTATTTATGATACTAAAGGACTCGCTTTCTCGGTAAATAAATTAAGGTACAGTAATTTGTCTTGGATGCGAGTGAAAATGCCGATAATATTGTACACGGATAATTATTATGTAGGACAAAACTTTTTTTATTTTACTATTTTCATGATGAAAACACAATGTTTTCACTGCTCACACCTTTCTCCAACATTTCAAGAAAGTGCCTCATGAATGATCATAGCAACAAGTACCTTCCAAATGCATAATGTTTTTTTTTTTAAACGGCGCGGCTTCGACTCCTGATTTCCTAGTTCATGTTTATTTGTCATAGTAGATATTATTATGTACCTAAATGTGAAATCACACAGGTGTGGCTTTAATCACCCGGCTTGTCACTCGTAGGAGACATACAGCAGGGCAAAAGGGCATTTATGTCGTTTTTTTCCTTCACCGTCTTAAGGTTTGTTCTAGATTAGCTCAAAAACCCCCAACCTGCTTTCAAACATAGCCCTGCATTGTTAGACTCACATAAAATCCTAATAATGTTCGGACTTTAAAAGAGACCATGACCTATGAGTTTGTTTCGGCATTTCTTCTCAGGGATCAGTCAGCTAGGAAATGCCGGCTGCATCTAGTTTTAAAATATTGACCAACAAAATATTGACGTGTGTTTTAAAAGATCTACTTGGAAGTAAACATTACATTTCGTTTCATTCATTTCAAACTTCTCCTTGCATGTTTAGTAACCTCTAGTACCTAATCTACAGAAGTTCAATTTTATAAATTACGTACTAGTTTCGGCCCGCGACTTCACCCCCTTGAAAATTCTTGTTTTAACATAAAATACATCCTACGACGCTCGTCAATACTGTAACTTCCCATTAGTGAAATTATTTTTAGAATTGGATCCATACAAAATTACATACATACAACTCACAAGTTTTACCTCTTTATAATATTAAGTAAAGACCAACTCATGTCGCTTCCAGTTCGACCCCTAAATACTCGTAGATCTTTGATCCCGAGACTCCAAACCGCGTCTGATTGGGGAGTGATCTCTATTTAGATAATTTAGTGGTACGTTTGCGATGAAATATTTTCAGCATTTCGCCGTGTGCCGTTGATTACCGGTGATTCAGTTAGCTTGATGTCAGCCATTTTGTTTCAGAGTTGTTTAGTAAATGTCGGGCTATGCAATTGTTTACACGAACACAGACTTCACGGACATGTGAATATCGAGGCTCGCCAGCTACTGGACATCGCGGACATAGTGCGTACGTATAATAGGCTTCTTTTTTGGGAGGGAAATCATCAGATGACCTCTCCCGCTCTGGGCAGAGCGGGAAGGCGTGTCAGACTCTTACTGACAAAAACCCACCCTTGTTCCTTCAGTTGCCTGTGAGCCAGAGCCACGGTAACTCTTTCGAACAATCCGCGACCCCGGTAGGCATCGGCCCTATCGGACCCCGTCAATCATGCAGACATTTCTTTGAGGCGCGCGTGGAATACAACGCTCTGTCTACCCGGGCCTGGGGGTCTACTCTCTAACTCCGTCGACGACGAGACGGGCCCGTCCGAAGGTAGTCCGATACGATGCAATAAACCCTACTCCCTATTGATTTCGGACTATTAGGTTTCTAACGGAATCATAGACACTATTCGTGAACGAATGGCGCATGACGATAGAGTTGCGCTATTTTACCGGTCGATTACCGGTTTACTTACTTTGTGGTTTTCAAGCTTAATAAACAAAAAATAATATTGTTATCGTTTTAAAATTACCACATTTTTAACAATAAACTGTTTATTATGTTTCCAAATATAGAACTGAACTATTTTAGCCATTTTTGTCCGGATTGTAGCTTTACCCTGTTAATACCTTTGCCTTTTTTCTTTTTGACGGCAATTTTCAAATGAAATGTCATGTCAGTGTTTATTATTATTTACAACCACACTAAATAATTGCATCAATTCGCAATTTATTAACACGACGCGGGATGTTTTCGTTATTAAATATTAATTAATGTTGTAAAATGGCCCCAATCGCTCCAGCAGCAACTCACGCGCAAATAGAGGCCCTCCTTAATTTCATGAGTGAGAATAATGAGTTGGCACGCGGACTATTGAGGGGTGCCGACGAAAGAATTCGTTCAAAAGGCTCTGGGAAAACCTGTGCAACTCCCTTAATTCAATGGGAAGTTGCACAAAGTCTGTGGAGCAGTGGCAAAGGGTGAGTATAATACATTACTCGTCAATATTAATTTGATTTTTAAGTCTTGTCATCAGTAAAGTGCATACAATGATAATCAGTCATCCTCCAAATGATTATCTGTAGGAGTATACTGGCTTGTATATCGTTTCTTATGTAATTAAAATTAACCAACTTTTAGGTGCGGGCTGATAAAAAACATTTAGCCAATAAAGCTGCTGAAGCTGCCAGACGTTCAGCATGTGCTACAGGTGAAGTCCCATCGGTAGCAACAACCCTCTCCCAAGTGGAATTGAGGATACTATTAATTATGGGAGAGGGTTTTGGACAGCCACAAGCCAAGGCAAGAGTGCCAGCTTTTCCATCAGTAAGTAATAATTAAATTTATAATTTATGATAGTATGTTTGAATGGTAAAAACAACAGCATTAATGCTTTTATAATGCTGTTGCATGGAGTCTTTGCCATGACTTTAAAAAAATTCAATAACAATAAATAAAAAACACATAATTATATATTTGTTGTACCCGTCAATGATATTTTGATTTTTGTTGTAGGTCCACCTGTAAGACAAGACCCAGCAGCCATCACACCCACCCAAATATCTGCTGCTACACCTGCCAACCCACTTTCCCAAGAGCAACCCTCAATATTCACTGATGCACTGGAGCGGGAGCTGCCAATGCAAAATTAGTGAAGTAAGTATTATTGTTTAGTAGAAAAGAGATTATGTTAGTCGTTTCAGAAAATTACTTAAAACTGACTGAGATTTATTTTAATTTGTTTACAGCATTAAATTCTCGTCGTGCACATCCACGAGTTCGGCAACACCTCACTGCCGACTCAGCAAGAAGTCGAAGTATTGAGGTGGAAGAACAAAGACTACTAATTAAATCCGGGAGAAATGTGGTGCCTGATGAAATAAGGGTTGTCATTGTGGAACTTTGTAACTTAGTACATAACTAGAAACATTTAAATTGCTAGCTATACATATAACTCTTGAAAGTCACAGGGAGAGGCCTTTGCCCAGCAGTTGGATGATGCAGGCAGTAACATATATATTTTTCTCCATTGCTCTATAATTGCAACATTGTTCACAATGTTGCAACATTTATTTCCCGAGCTCCTCATCTCTTTTGTTGCTTGGAGTCTGGTCTTCCAACTCAATAATTCACTGAATGAAAGCTTGTCTGTTACCAGCAATTATTTAAGATTAAATTATACAACTAATAGAAAATGGTATGTGTTGATTGGTTAAAAAAAATCTTTTGATTGTATAATGTTGATTCTTAATTTGAGATTAGTCTAGAATAAATAAAAATCTATGTATTGTTGATTGTTAATTTTATTCAGATATTAGGTATTTGAGACTGAAATAGACAAGTAAGAGAAACTAAGTTCCTAGTAATAAATTAAGACTTCAATAGATACATAAAAGAAAATCTGTGTTATCATTGTTATACTGTATTGTTGATTGTTAATTTTATTCAGATATTAGGTATTTGATATTGAAGTAGACTAGTAAGAGAAACTAAGTTCCTAGGAATAATTTAAGACTACATAGATAAATAAAAGAAAATCTATGTTTTGATTGTTACATTGTGTTGTTGAATGTATTTATTTTTTCAAATTGATTGGTGCTAAATAAAAAGAAAACATTTTGTTTATTTGTGTTTTTGTTTTATTGTGGAAATCTTTTTCTTATGTCAGAATCGTCCCGCGCCAGTCCCAACACCCATTATGTCCTGAAAACAAAATAAACAGTTTGTAAAATAAATACTCAAATCAATATTATAAATACAAACATCCTATGTATTTATGTATTTATTGACATATTTTATTAGTAGAGTAGTTTTATTGTGAGACTGCATAAGTACCTATTTCTGTCCAGCAATTCCGGTAATCTGTCTCTCGCTCTTTGCCCTTGCTGAAGAGCTTGATGAGCGGGCATAGACTCATATCGCTATCCTCCCTGTCTACTGCACTCTAATTGTAGGTCTTCCTCAGATAGTCAGAGAGTTAAGTTGCTTCTAAACCTGCCCGATTACACATAGTGCGTAAGACAGCAGGCAATGACAATTTTACCTGCAAAAATAATATTTTCTCTGAAATTTATGAAAAAAATACTGTTCACCTGTTCAATGCATTATAAGGAAAAATATAGAATTGTGACAAATACCTGCTGTGATGGGTTTATAAAGCAGCTCTCTAGCTGCTAAGAGGCATCTCCATCAGCCTTTTAAAATTGCAAATGTAAGTCTGCTAAGGCCCACTGCACGTTTGTACCTCCCCCGAGCATAAAAGTTGAGTGCAGCGAGGATCTAAAAGTAAACAAAATCACCAGTAAATACAACTCAATGAATTGCAGAATCTTCAATAAATAAGTATAACCTTAGCTTTAGTCCTTCATTCTTATATCAAACAATTACCTTCATTATTGGATCCACACCATTTCTTCGTATTTGTTGAGGCAAAAGAGGTACTATATGCTCACACAAGTCATCAAATAATTCCAGCCTTTAGTTCTTTAAGAACTTAACGTCGGGAATACCTACTCGCCAACCGAAAGTTTTGGCGCAAATATAATCGGCATCGCCTCCGCTCTTCGTGTAGAGCTTCATCGAGCATTCAAAAATGCAGCCATAGGTTCAAGTTTTTGGCAAATTTTAACTTTCGTAGGCAGCACGATAACTATTTTGATGTCGTATCAAATGACATAATGATCCGTCTATACAAGTGTCAAATTCAACTTTTCGGACGGGCAAAAACACATCGGGAGTAGGGTCAACAGTCAAATCGTGTTGTCATTCGTTCTTAGTTCGGGTTCGGGACTAATCGTAAGTCCGTAGGTGATACGGAGTAGGAAACGCCCGTAACGAAGGCCGAAGCTACGGACTTCGTGCTTAGAGAGTAGGCCCCCTGGTCCTTAGCGGACGGCAAGCTGCCCATTGCTCGTCGTCCGCAAGGCCGCGCCTACGGTAGCTGGGAGTCGGCTATCGACTCCCGATGCCCGGGGTATCTCGTCCTGCGGCGGCTAGCTGCGTGAGCTAAGCTAGGAACTGAACAATTGCGAGTTATTAGAGTGTATTTTTAATTATTGAATTAATGTGTGAATTAATTATAGTAACAATGATGTGCTATGTACCTATCTAACACATGAACAAAGTGTTTCTATTAATTATCAGACCCAAAGAAAGTGCTACGGAATTAAGGCTCCCGCAAACAAACGAGATGCGACAGCGCTACGCGACTCTAGTAGAACAATTTCTATGAAATTTTCATGGAAATTGTTCTACAAGAGTCGCGTCGCGCCTGTCTGTGGGAGTCTTTATATAGAAGACCCACCGACGCCTTGACAATTCAAAATTGCCTGTAAATGGTTTAATTGAAATATATGCTTTGAGTTTGAGTGCAAATGGACACTATTCTTAGTTATGATAACATAATCTATCACGTATAAAAATAAGTAAGAGTTAAATTACTTAGCTAATAGATGTTAATAAATTATTAAGAACTTTAGTTCTAATAAATAAAGAAAGAAAAAGAAAGTTGTTTGCAACGAAAAATCTTTTGTAAGCATGACCTGCATGCAGTGTACCTGCATCAGCCCCCTAATTGCATAACACACTATCAATCACAATCTGAATAATTTTGAAGCCTATTGCTAATCCATTGCTTCATATGTTCGACAAATTTGTCTGTTCAACAATGTAAATAACGCAATGAATGTTGTTGAACTGTCAAAATGAAAGCCATTCCTACTGTTAGTGTATTACGCAATTACCCCGCAGTTTTGGAGATCGTTGAACTACACGATTATTGACAAATGCGTGCACTGACTGGCCAGGTTCACTCAAATCTTTGTGGTTCTATCCTCAAAAGACAATCTCATACACTAATCTGCATGGTCCTTATATTAATGACCTGACCAAGATTATGTCTGGACTTTAAAAGAGACTGTGACCTCTGAGTTTGCTTCATTCAATCTTTCTTCTCAGAGTAGTCGGATAGAAAACACCGAACTCATCTAGTTTTAAAACATAGTTTAATTTGACGTGTACAAGTGTTTTTTTAACCAATTTACAGAATTATAATTATCACAAATATAATTTACTAGTAGTACAAAATAATAATTATTATTATCTCTTAGTTTTAAAATTAAGTTGAACTTGATATATTTTATTGGCACAGGTAACTAAAATTCTACGTTTTGTGAAATAAGTAACACAAAACTATGTCAGTTGGCACGCACTTTATCTCAAAACGTGTTTTATCGCGTGACATAGGTGAAATGCGCAGTCAACGATGTGGCGAAAGCGGACTATAATTTCGACGCATAATGTATACCTTCGATAGCTCAGTTGGTAGAGCGGTGGACTGTAGCTGTAAACAATTGATATCCATAGGTCGCTGGTTCAAATCCGGCTCGAAGGAACTTTTTGTTAATTTTAATAAATTTGGTGTAGATCTTTATTTATCGTTTACACTTTAACGTTTTTTTTTTCTCATTGTTTTTATTAAGCAGGTACCCATATTTAAAATACAATTTTGATAACGATTGATAACTTACGTAAATTAATAATAAATATTACTTACAGCTTACTTCAATATTATTCCTTTGAAGTATAAGTATGTATAGTAATGTTTCTCCTAATTGAACGTTTTTAATTCTAATAGTTTTTTTTGTATGATTAAAATAAAATTTTGATAACATTATTATGTAATGTAATTTGAAAAAATATTACTTATAGCTTAATTTAATATTATTCCTTTAAAGTGGTGTCGAAAAAATTAATACACAAAAATCCTAATTAAATTACCTTCCAGACGTAAAAAGAAACTTTTTCTCGCCACAATTTACAATCAAATTAGATTCTAAATTCAATTTGGGTACGATACAAAGAATTTGAATCACCTTAACCCTGCAACCGCGACTCTCAGAACCGTGTTGAATCAATTAGGGGCTTGAATCCCATTTTATTTAGATGTCTTGGTACAAATAAAATTAAGTAAAAAAAGTTTCTGCCGTAGTTATTTTGTAGAGATGTACCTGGACGAGTTTACTCGATAAATATTTAAATAGCTATTAGGTATAATAATTTGGTAATGTAACAATTTACATAATAAAAAGTGCTTAACACATGACTTTGTAAATGTATAAATTTAAATGTTAATACACAGCGTGTATCAGAAATATATGGTCATATTTAAGGGTGCGGTACAGACTATAAAACTGAACTAATTTCGCAATGGGACCAACAAGAAAAAATTATCAGCAGCAAAACGTCAATACTTACTCGATGCAAATTAATGGACAGCTTATACCTAATTGAGTATGTTTACACATTAAAAAATCGCAAACGAAAATAATTTTTCAAGCGGATTCTCATGCGATTTTTTACCGCATTGCGTGGACTCTAGTATATTGGTATTGTTCCTAGATTTGCGGCTATTAAGGCTCCTTTAAAAAGGTGCGATACGCGACGCGAATCGCACCCGACGCAAAGGCACCGCCTGTCGCGCGACGAGGGGTGCCCTTGTGTCGCGCCTATTTGACGGAGCCTGTGACGTTGCAAAATCAATAAATAACGCAACAAGTAGCGACATCTTGTGTCAGGCATTGGCATGGCTGTCAGCGTGTTCTTTATAACACTAGAGAAATTATGTCATGTAAATTATATACAAGAGTATTAGTTAATTTAAATAAATAAACATACAGACATAATTTCCCACATTTAATTTAAAACAATGCCTAAGAAATGGAAAATAACCAATAGACAAGAATTCTATTTAGTCTATGGTAGTGGAAGCTTCTCGAAGGTTTGTGACATTGATCCGGCATGGGGAAGACCCGCAACGTGTGTGACACGGTACGAATAGGATTTGGAATAGGGACTTAGTTCTGGAGGAACAGACTGTGTCCAAATAACCCGATGGGTTTCCAATAAGTCCCATTCGAAGCTGAATCCGGTGAGTGTTCAACCGTATTCTTTGTGCATGCGGGATGGCGTGGCTCGTACATGTGATTTCTGACACGAGTGTATTGTTACAGGTCTGGCTGTTTATGCTAGCCCTTTTTTCTCTTGTATCTCTGATACATAATTGAGAAGTGATGCTTTGGAGTAGCCCCGTGGTCTGATGATTGGAATGGATCCGGGTGCAGGCAACCTTTGAGGTGTGGTCATCCGTTTGACAGGAAGGCTTTACTTAACCGATATCGGTGATGAGGGAAGTTCGCCGCTCCAGGTAACGAAGCGTCATTATAATACCCGTAGGCCACGTAACGTGCGAACACAGGGGTATCCTGTGTTTGATGCCAAGGGAATGATGTCCTGTCAAGTGAAGGGATTAGTACTGAGAGGTCAAGTGAAGGGATTAGTACGGAGAGATCACTGAGAAAAATCGGTAAGGTAGCGATTTAGTCTATGAGAGAGTTAGGCCTATTGTATGGACTGGGTGATGAGACCAGTTGCCATAAGTGTTGTGTCGCGGATTGCTTAGCATAATCTTATGTTCCCGTTGGTAGCACAACCTTGATAGGTAGGTACTTGTATGATTGAGCTAGTATCTACTAAGTGGTTCACCTCACGAATTCGCTTTAGCGACTCTGAGATATTGTAATAGTCTCATTGTAGGTCAAGACACCAATACAACTAGACCCGAGACTGGTTGTACTGGTGTGGAAGCCCAGGTGTATGGGGAAGGTATGTGGCCAGCCACATTCAATATTGTGAACCTTCAATAGTGTGTTATTGTAATAAACATTGCATTGTGTAAGAAGGTACTTGTTTAATTGAATCTTTCCCTAGCAGCTTATTATACCCTACAAATTTACTTTAGCACGGTGGTGAGTAAGTACAACACCGAAGGAGACAATCAACATCCAGTCTCCTAACCAATTCTGTACAACTCCGAGGGCCGGGTTACAAGCCTTTATCCGCAACGATTAAAATTCGTAGTGCGCGCTAAGCCTTATACAAAATAAAATCCTCCTACATGGGTACATGGCTAACTTGTAAATAGTAAACCTAAATTACTGTTAAAAAAAAACATCTTCAATAGGTACCTTATTAAAATAATATTTTTATCGATTTAAATAAATCCGAATGTCTCTAAAATAAAAACTCATTCTATTAAAACCGTCCCAATTATACGCAAATGAAGTTTTAACCCTTTCGATGTTCAGTGGAACTTTTTAATTGCTGTTAAATCGAAAAGGGCTCAAATGAAAACGGGCCGGTCCATTGTTGACTGTCATTAATCTATGTGGGTGGGTACAATTTCACGGTTAGAATTGTACAGTTCAAAACTGTTTTGGTGCGCGTATTTTTTTTTTCTTATACAGCGTGTATTGGAGACTTTTGGTCATATTAAAAGATGTGGTACAGGTACAGACCATCAAACTGAACAACTTTCTCCATGGAGCCAACATTGTGATCGCGAAAAATAATCACTCGTCCCGTACATTTGGGTCGAGCAGGACTAAATTTTGAATGGAACGGTTGATAATTTTATGTGTGTTGTAGTGGTTGAGCTCCTTAAGTTTTGAGTTGAGCTGCACGATTACTGACAAATGCGTGCACTGACTGGACAGGTTCACTCATTCTGTGTGGTTTTTCCTCAAAAGACCATTTCAGACACAAATCTACATGCTCTTCACATGATCTGACCAAGATTATGTCTGGACTTTAAAAGAGACTGTGACCTCTGAGTTTGTTTCGGCCTTTCTTCTCAGAGTAGTCAGGATAGGAAACGCCGACCTCATCTAGTTTTAAAATATGATTGACGTGTAAAAGTGTTTGTGTAGACCTACTTACAGAAATAAAATCATTTATCATTTTCGCGATAACAATGTTGACCCCATGGAGAAAATTGTTCTGTTTGATGGTCTATACCACACCCTTAAATATGACCACATCTTTCTGATATGTACATGCTGTATAAAAATATATAAAGAAACAACTAACTTCTTATTTATTTTGGAAGGAATAAAGTAAACCATTGCTTACCTGTGTTCCTATTTAAGTAAATCGAACTAAAAACTTCCGTATCTACTTTACTTTGCATCTGTTAACCAGAAAGGGCAGTGGTGGGTCAATAATAGGCTGAAGATAAAAATAAAACCTCACAATTACCAAATAAAAGATTTTATCAAAAACTTTGAGAATCACCCCTGTTAACCCTTCCATGTCGCACTGATTCATCTTAACCCGTCACCGACTGATGGATCAAGATATTAATACCGAGAGCGTGGCGAATGTGACCAAACGTTAACCCTTCCAATGCATTTATAATTAGAATTGCGCTACGGGTCTTCTAATGACTGATAACCCTGATTTTCTTTTCATAATCTGTGATTGATTATGCAAGAGTATTATTAAGAAAGGCATTTTGATTTTGTAGCGTAACTACGGTATATACAATACGCTACGCAATATTTTGTGCTTCAAAAGTTTTAAGCCCAAAATATTGTACGAATATTAATTAAAATTTTAATTTCAATGTAGGGTATATACCCTACATTGAAATTAAAATTCGATATTCGGTGCATATGCACCGAATATCGATCCGGTTAATCTTTAGCCTTGCCTTGAATGAGCCCGTGTGCAGTATGCTTTTTAACTCAAGCCATAATTTATTAAATATTTTAACTGCCTAATAAATAATATGACCATAATATTTTACAAAGCGACAGCAAGAGCTGTCAAATTTTTGCAGTGAATCAGGTTGACTGTAGTAATATCATACAGACCGGTCCTGTGCTTCTCGCATCCAGTGAATTCCCGCGACTTCCACCAACCAGCGGGGTAATTGCGTAACACACTAACAGTAGGAATGGGTTTCATTTTGACAGTTCAACAACATTCATTGCGTTATTTACGTTGTTGAGTAGACAAACTTTTCGAACACATGAAGCGATGGATTAGCAATAGGCGTCATTCAGATTGTGATAGATAGTGTGTTACGTAATTAGGGTGCTGGTCATCGGTCCACCATGTGAGGAGAAGTTTTTTTTCCTAACAGATACGTATAATAAGTCTGAGTAACTGTGGAGTTTCTTGCCCAATCTTTTCCATACAAAACTACTTTTTGGACGGGGCCACTACAATCAATTCTGTTTTTTGTAAATTTTGATGTTCAAAAGTGCTTTTTATGTGCTTATTTGAAATAAAGGATTTGACTTTGACTTTGGCTTTGAAAAAGAAAGAGGAATTCTTTTTAGAGTATTTTTTTCTCCTCTTCCTATAGTTATTTCTCTTGACTAAGTTTATTTTCGTTGTATGTATGTATCTATGTATTAGTATTTATTATTTTTCAAGTTATCTATCCCTTATGTTGCACCTGCCATGTTTTGTCTCCGCATCACCCTAAGTCCGCCTTTGCACAGTATTTTCTTTTTACTCGTGCATGAAGTTTTAATAAATAATAAATTAATTAATAATTTCTTCCCCGCAAATTTTTACAGCCCAAAAACATTCTCCTTTAAAAAAGTTGCCACCACTGGTCGATAGTAAAACATTTTTTTAAATAATTTTAACAAGTACACTAGTAGTGTACTACATTAAACAGGTAGTTACGATGTTAAGGATCTTGGTCTGCATGTCGACACATGTTTTGACTGCCGAAAGCGTCTCAAATGTAAGTAAAAAAGTCGTTTTTGTACAGTATTTTTTTACTTGTGCATAAAGTTTGAAGATAAATAATAAAATAGAATAAGACTACTAAGCACTCGCAGGTAATAATTAATTATAAAGCTTCGGTATGTAGGTACCTAGGTGTTAACTTAATAAATTAGAAAACACAAACATTTTTTAAATTTTCCTTTTTTTAATACCTACCTACCTAAAGTTATTTGACACTTTAAAAAAATATTATAAAAATTACTACTATACCGTAACCTAAGCTGCATTTGCGTTGAATGGCCCTTACTTATGAAGGGCTCATGCACCGAATTAATATGCAGATTAGCTGAATTAGAGTGAATTTGATCGATGAGACGACAAGCAAGAAAAAGGGTACAATATGCCCGCATAATTTAAAATTTGCCTAAAGAGTATTGGGTGACCACTTAAATACTTGTGTGAAAAGTTCAAATAATTATGGTTATAAATGTTTATTCAAATAATAAGTGAAAGCGTTCTTTTGGCGTCGCAATTATTTTATCTCCAATTTTCGATTCGATTTTTAAATAAACCTATTTTTTGTTTCGTCAAATCCATGGTCTAAAAACAAGGTCTGGCATTCCGGGAGTGACACATGCATACGTCACTATCCAGTTGTCACTTTATTGCAATAAAACACGAATTATGGAAACATTACAGTCACCATTCTGTTAAAAAATATATTTATAGCATTTAAATTGTCGTTTCGTTTTTTTAATCAAATGAAACAATCCAATTTAAACATATAACAACGTAATTGTTAGTTAAAACCTCATTGTTATATCAGATTCGCACAGGTAATAAAGGCAGTTGGGGAGTTCTTATTACACACTACTGGTAACACAGCGGTGATGACGTAGGCTTGTGTCACCCTGTGTCTCGGAATGCTATACCTGGCGAAGTATATTATTATACCATGGTCAAATCTATAGAAAAATAAAATGACACAGTCATACGCTGTTGAACTCAGGGCTTGAGCTCAACAGCGCTGCGCGCAGCAATTGGTGCTAGATGAAGTAAAATTTCTACATTTATATCTTGATGCTACAGGGTCAAATTAAATTAGCTAGCGAAACTCCGCTTCTTCGCTTACGTTCATACATCCGGTCATATACGCACCCGGTTGGGAGTACTTCGCACCTGACCTTTCTAAAGAACGTCACCAATAAGATCACTATTGTGGCCTTCTAGGGCTTTCCCGGCATTTTCAATCACATCTGCCTTGTAAATACCTTTTGTTAGTCACCTGTCATTCACCCTCTCAACATGACCAAACCATCTCAGCATATTCCCCGCGCGAATACTTAATAGGTAAGTATATCGAGGCGTGAGTACCTACTCTAGTGTTAAGTACTACTCTAAAATTATCTTCAGATAAAATAATGCATCATCAGTGATTCATAATTATGTTGCAATAACTACTTATTATTTTGAAAAAAAAAATGGCATTCAAAATTTAAAAAAAAAATATCATTAACAAAACAAAAATATTTTTATTATAACATTCATTTATATTCTAGTACCCAATAATAGTAGTAATTAATTAATTTGTTTACTTATTCAGTTTTAAAAGCCTAAGGGCAAAAAAGGAAGAAAAAAATGTTTCTGACTTTTATTCCAGTTTCTTGTCCAAAGACTTACACGTTCAAGTCCTTGGTTTAATTGGTATCCGGCTATTTTTTCTTTCTATTGTATCCTGTTAAAATATCACCGTGAAAACTAAGGTGATGTGAACTTGGAGTGAGCTGTAAATAGTGTCAATCCCTAGCGTTATTTAGAATGACAGCTCACTTCACCTGTCTTCGCGGTGATATTTTAACCGAATAGCACTGCAGGTAGAATAATAGCTCACTTCACCTTAGTTATCATGGTGATATTTTAACAGAATCGCACTGCAAGTGGAATGATAGCTCACTTCAAGCTAACTTCACCTTTGCTATCACGGTGATATTTAAACAGAATAGCACTGCAAGTGGAATGATAGTTCACTTCAAGCTCACTTCACCTTAGTTACTACGATGATATTTTAACAGAATAGCACTGCCGGTGGCATGATAGCTCACTTCACTTTAGTTACCACGGTGATATTGTAACAGAATAGCACTGCAAGGGGAATGATAGCTCATTTCAAGCTAACTTCACCTTAGTTATCACGGTGATATTGTAACAGAATAGCACTGCAAGTGGAATGATAGCTCACTTCACTTCAGTTATCACGGTGAGATTTTACAGGATAGACCGGCTGTATGCAATCTCTTTAATAGGAAACGATGTCTCTAATATATAAAAATCTCGTGTCACAGTGTTTGTTATCAAACTCCTCCGAAACGGCTTGACCGATTTTTATAAAAAAAATTGTGTATAGTTGGTAGGTCTGAGAATAGGTCGTAAAGTATATTTCATACCGCTGCGGGTGAAACCACGGGGCGCAGCTAGTTGTACTATATTCAAGTGTGAATGGAAGACGACGATATTTTTAGAATATTTGCAGTTTCGTGAGAAGATTGAGAGGATTTTCTTAATTCAGTACTAATGTTTTTTCGCTATACTTATCAATACAATATAAAAAAATGCTAAAAACCGCATCCGTTGCGTAGTTTAGAAGTACAACGCGGTTACACAGACATACACGAAAAGCGACTTTAATTTTTATAATTTATAGATACATTTTCATTTTAGATAATTTCTCCATTTCTGTTCTTAATTTTTTTTGCGAAATGCATTGTTTTTATGCATGCACACAGATTGGTGAGGTCAATCTAGAACGTGTCCAATTGTTTTTTTCTTCTAATTCTGTAAGAGTCATGTATCGTATAAGGCATGCGCGCGTTGCATAGATCAGAACTTTTCCATTGCCTTGCACAAATTATAGTGTGAGGCCTGACACTGTGTTAAGCGGACGCCCGCGCGGTTCCATACAAAAGTGCTCAGTCGCGGGGAACCGCGCGGGCGTCCCTCTCGGGGTAGGCAGTCCCCACGCCAGGCAACAGGGCACTACTCCGAATGATGAAATCCATTTCGGGGGCACGCGCGGGGCCCTTATAATAATAATAATATCCCCACCACCTTGTCTTTCTTTATTCTTCCCACAGATCCCACCAGCGTGTCCACGCGCGTAGACACGCGACGGGTGCCCGTTTCGGGCGCCCGCTAAACGCAGTTACAGGCCTAAAAGCTCGTTGAAACAGGAGCGACACGCGACGCGAATCGCACGCGTGTCGTGCCTGTTTGTAGGAGCCTTAACGTGCCAATACACAATCAGTGTTCATAGTAAGATGTCCTCATTCATACAACATTCATATAGTATTAGTTACGTGGTATATACAACTATTCAATAAACCATTATTTTTGACTATCCGTGACTTAGCATTCAATCTAACATACAACGTGTGTACGACCGATTTATCACATAGAAAATCCTATCCTACAAAACAGTAACTTTACACAGAAAAGACACCCCTCAAAGTACATACCATAGCAAGTATCATTTTAGATCAAACACGTGATAATGGCGCCCCTATTATTTGATACAATAAAAGTGAAGTGCAGAAATACTTGGCATTCTACTGCAAAACTACACCTCACATAATTTTGACAGAAGCGACAACCCACTATCAAATAAAACTGATCCTTACAGCTTATGATATAAAGGCAAACTTTACGTAACATTTGATGAACCAGATGAGGGATTTTAGTGTGTGGACCTACATGTGTATCGGTCGTTCAATAGGCCATACATTCGCAGATACGGTACTAATGGTGATTGAGAAAAATATGGCAGGAGAACACAGTACAATAACTTGCGGTTATAACTTCATGAATATTGAAGATCACTGAGATAGCCATGACATGTTTTTATTTGATTATGCCATAATAGCAAGTTGATGACCATCATAAAGTGACGATGTCTGTTTTATATAAGATAATTTATATTCGACAGATTACTGTAGGTGTTGGGAATCGAATACAACACAACATCTTGCGCGCGGTCTGCACGCAAAGGCGGCGTGATCCAAGCGTCATCGGTAGGGCCGAGTCACACCAAGGGGCCTAGACAAAATCCTTTTTCTTTAAGCGTTAACGCCTATGGAAAAATCAAATTGTATGGAGTTGACATTTGCTTACCACGTGACATTACGTATCTTTTCCGCAAGTAAGGTGCCATACATTTTGACCTTAGCGTCTGGTGTTAACGCTATCAGAAGAGTTTTTGTCTAGGCCTACAGAATGGCAGCGGTCGGCAGCGACGCGGCGAGCACTATCAGTGTGCAATAATTTTAAACTTTATCTACATACTTAAAAGGAGTCCCGTACGGTATATCGAATTACCCTTGAACGATATAACTGTCTACAGAAAGCATGGTTCACCGACGAACGATAATACGAGAAAACTATTAGTCGATACCATTATTTAGCGACAGCACGTTTCGCCGAATAACGCTACATAGAATGAATGGTTGGCCGATACCAAGATTTGCCGATGTCATGGTTCGCCGGAACACGCTTGAACTAAATAATCCTTTATCGATAGCCTCCTATTTCTGAATGGCGATAGTAACGATAAGGCGTAGTCGACGGAGCCCCGCTTCGCGGGGCTCCTACTTCTGGGTGGTTTGAAAAAAAATAACCACGAAGGGGATGGCGGGGTCTTTCAGACCCCGCCATCCCCTTCTAACCTAACCTGTCCGAGTCGGAGTCCTCCAAGTGCGGAACTCGCTTCGCTCTCTCTTGCATCCTAAATTCTCCTAGTGCAGTAATATTGCGTTTTGTACCGATCACGAGTGTGAGTATTATGTATGTACGCTCTGGTTAATTTGCTGTGCAGTCAGTATTTAAATGATGGAAATAAATTGATAGGGAATTATTTGTTTTGGATAGGCGGTGTAAGAAAAGGTGTTTTCGATGCAAACTGCTATCGATAAAGGATTATTTAGTTCAAGCGTGTTCCGGCGAACCATGACATCGGCAAATCTTGGTATCGGCCAACCATTCATTCTATGTAGCGTTATTCGGCGAAACGTGCTGTCGCTAAATAATGGTATCGACTAATAGTTTTCTCGTATTACCGTTCGTCGGTGAACCATGCTTTCTGTAGACAGTTATAACTGTCTACGATATATCGTTCAAGGGTAATTCGATATACCGTACGGGACTGACCATAGATATCCGAGAGATATGCCTTTACTCTATATTTGCTCAAGTTTATGTGTCGCCACCTTTTCCCCACTCCTGAAACTCTCACATAAACAAAAGAAATAGATACGGCACACATGATGCATTCTTCGCACACAAACAAAAAAATATGCGTAACACTTTTGTGCTATTTTATTGCACATATGCTCAAAAGGGGCGGGCACTAGAAAGTATAGATACAGTCACTGAATGCACACATGTAACTCTAGCATCAACTAGGGAAGAGAGGTTGGTATAAATATGTGATCGATAAAAATATCGATGAATACCGACTGCAAAAAGAGGTGTTTTTTGGACGTATTTGGTACCGTTCTTTTTTTCTGCTTTTCCATGTGGAATATTAAAAGACCAATAACAACAAATCAAGTAAAAATATAATATTTTCGTTTGCGAATAACATTTAAGTAATTCAGTTCCTTCAGTTTCTCCCTTACTCAGCCCCGGATTTAGATTTTTTTCGAGGCGGGGCAAAAACTGCAATCTGCCGCTCCCCGCCCCGCCAATCCTTTAACGTTTTACATGAATCCTTATTTATTTAAATATACATGGACATGTCGAACAATTATTTAGGATAGGACAGGACATATTTGAAATAAATCGTGAGATTATAGCATACTAGCTTCTGTACGCGACTTCGTCCGCGTGAAACTTCGGCCCCCGACCCACCGCGTCGTTGCGCATCACTCGCCCATGATATTACTTCCTTTTCGCTTAGCGTTCTTTCTGACCTTTTTTCTTACTGCTCGGTTTCTAGGGCAAGGTTTCTACCTTCTTCAAGAATTGGGCTATCAAATGCAATAAGATTTTTTCAAATCCGACTGCTTGTTCCAGAGATTAGCGCGTTCAAACAAAAAAAACTCTTTAGCTTTATTATTAGCAGAAGATTAGAATAAAATTTTTACTCTTTGAGCCTTTTGTTTTGCAAAAAAATCGATGGCATTTTCATAATTAATCTGATTGTCATGATTTTTGATTGCTAAGATCACACCCGACTTATGCAGAAAAGCTTAACACCAATTAAGGCAATCTAGAATGCACCAGCGAGCGGAGCGAGCGCGAAAATTTTAGCACTGCCTCAAATAAGTTAGATTTTGTAAGTCCGAAAAGTTTTAAGAATTAAGAGTCGCTAGACTATAAGAACGAGCAAAGCGAGCTCGAATATTTTGCCAGAAACATATTAGGTAAATTTTATCGATCGATAATGCTCCAATCCAACGGCTGCGCCAGCGCTCTGTGGTAAAAACTTAAAGGAAATCGTGTCGCCTTTCCGCATAAAGGCGGCGAAATGGGCGGGACGCCCGGCGCCCTCGCTAGGCGATGTAAAATTTCTAAAATAAAGGATTTGTTCCTTAAATTTTTGGCCACAGAGGTGACAGAAGCGCTCATCCCCCTCAGGTTCGCCACGGCATAGATCTGTTGCAAGAGATGGAAAGCTAACCTTTTTGTATCGCCAAATAAAAATGGAGCATGTGTTTTAAAAACAGAGAGTTTCTGGTAGAATTCAACTGCTCCGCCCGCAACCCGCTCGCACCGTTTGACGATCTATGCCTACCCTAATCACGTAGTGATTTTGTCAGTGTGCCACTCGCAGAGAAAGATAATAAGTGCTGCGCATCTCACTTATCGCAGAGTTGCGGTGCGCTGAGTGGTGCACTTGTTTGCCACGCTTAAATTTGCCTTTCCCCCCTAGATCCGGGGCTGCCCTTACTTAAAATTAAAACTGTTCAACTATTGCACATAAAAGAACAATTAAAATAGGTACTTATTGAACATTATATCTGTCGCTTTCATAATTTAGTTGTTACATTCTTAGCCAAAAAATGTAAGCAAATATCAATATGTTATTCCATCACACATTTTGTCACTTGGATAATATTATTATCCATCGGGGTCTTGCTCAAACTGGTGAAAATCAGTCGATGAGAAAATATTTGTATCGACAAAGTGTCTAAGAGCTTTTGGGACTAGCAACGTCTTTATGGACTTTGAAGTCACTTGAAATTACCAACCAATTATTTTCTCTGCATTTTGCATCTACCTATTTATGTTCAATTTCTGGATCTATCGGGAAACTGATATAAAATGTATTAATTCTCGTTTAAGATTCTTAATACAATTTCTTATTAGAGCAACTAACAATTATCGATATCCATATCTCAGTGCTGCGCACCACTAATGCATCGTTTTGACATGCGTCAGTCATTAGGCAAAGGCTGTCGCATGTCAAAAATATTTCACAACTAGATAATTTGTAAAATACTTAAATATTATAATTAATGCAGTGATTTTTTAGTTACCGGTGGTAAGACAAACCACTTGTACTAAGGTTTGTTGTAATTGTGCTATATTTTCACACAAGGACGGAACAATTCGGCATTTCGTAAAAATACGAAATCACACTACACGTTCCGAGGCAAACATATGACTAAACGGTGCTCACTGCAGTCACGCGTATTTAAGGTCAGTTCAACCCAACGGAGGCGACATGCGCCACGCCTCCAAGCCATATCCCTCGATATCCGTGGGACTGACTTAAAAGACCAGTATCGCTTGAAAAGCTCGAAAAGGTCGCGCGGCCGCCCGCGGTGACACGAGCGGCCGCGCGCTACGCGCGTCTTGTCGGTGGTTCTGCCCGCGGCTGCCAGCGGCGACGCGAGGCTGCTCGCGGCACCGCGGGCGGCCGCGCGCTCCTCTCCCCCGCCGCAACACTGAGCGCACCATTTCTCTGTAGTCTAGCGACGGGATACGTTGTGTCGTCAGAAATAAATATTTTAAAACACGATAGTATTGTACTGCGATAAACAAAAAATGGATACAATTCCATCAGGTTCAGTCCAAACACACGAGTTTCCTTGCCAAATGTAGAAACTAAACTAGTCAAGAGGAGACTAGGCGCGTAGGGTCTGGAGGTCGCGCGAGGCCGCCAGCGGCGACGCCGCGCCGGCCGCTGCCGGCCGCTGCCGGCCGCTGCCATTCCGGTGTGACTCGGCCCGTACGCTGAGGCGCGGCGCGGTGGCGGCAGCAACATGGCTCAGCTCGGTCGGCCTGACCCCGTCACCCCGATGACGACAACTCGCTTCCACGGACTCCACTGCGACGGATGATACTTATACACCTAACTTAATTTATTAATTGTTTGTCCGGGGAAGTTTACTATATGTAATATATACGGCAATAAACCATTGCCTACATATTATATACAGTCCACTCTTTCAATGCTCCCGCGCAACCGTAGGTAAATATATGTATGAGAACTGGGGGTAATTACGTAACACACTAACAGTAGGAATGTGTTTCATTTTGACAGCTCTACAACATTCATTGCGTTATTTACATTGTTGAGCAGACAAATTTTTCGAACATATGAAGCAATTGATTAGCAATAGGCTTCAAAATGATTCTGATTGTGATAGATAGTGTGTTACGTAATTAGGGTGCCGTTAAAGTTGATTCTAGTAGATGTACCGTATATCTACTAGAATAATGCGAAAAATCTCAGGCTGGGTGATAGATTTTAATGTTGTTAATTACGGAAAACAGCAGTCATAGATCTTTCTGCGTACTTTTATTTTATCATAATTATAATATTGGGATAATGGCATGAAGGCTCGTACACACTGGCGCGACGCGTCGCCCGACACAAAGGCACAGCGTGTCGCGCGACGAGCGGCGCCTTTGTGTTGCGCTGTCGCGTCGCGCCTGTCTGTGGGAGCCTTGAGATGATGATGACGATGATCTGGTGACTGCCTCATTGGTGTAGTGGCCATAAGCGTGACTGCTACGCATGAAGTCCTGAGGGCCTAGACAAATGGCATTCGCTTTGAAGCGATTCCATTTCTACAATCGCTATCGCTTTCGCTAATGGTTCCATCATACGAATCGAAAACTAGCGATAACGCTTGTCAAAAAGTCCCACTTGACTACGCATCTCTATGGAAGTAATCGTTCGACGCTGTAGATTCGTTTCATAAAATCGAATGGTGTTAAAACTCAAACTCAAAGCATTTATTTCAAATAAACCAATTACAGGCACTTTTGAACTGTCAAAGTCAAAGTCAAAGTCAAATCATTTATTTCAAATAGGCACATAAAAGGCACTTTTGAACGTCAAAATTTACAAAAAAATAGAATTGATTCTAGTTGCCCCTTCCAAAAGGTAGTTTCGTATGGAGAAGAATGGGCAAGAAACTCCACCGTTACTCTTTTAAAATATTTTACAATATTATGCAAGTTTACATTAATTATGTAATCATATGTGAACACGATGCACCTAGAATAAAATTACTATACCACAATAGGTAAAAAGAATTAAATATAATGTAAAGGCAGGTAAATTAATTATGTGATAGATACATGGTGCTCACATATTTACAAATATTGAAAAGTAGATGATGTTTCCAAAATTTTAACAAGTAATAATTTAGTGTGTGAGTTAAAGTAGTTAAGTACATAATGTAACAATCAATGTCATAAAAATTATAAATTATACAATCAAATTAGCAACCAGTTTGATTTTGTCTAGACTCTAGATTGTCCTATGGAGCAGGACCAGCATGTTTCCAAGCATTCTTATCTAGGATATAATCCTCTAATTTGTAATATGCTTGTTTACAAAGTGTACTTTTTATATGAGTTTTAAATTTTCTTTCATTTAATTCCAATATGTCACAAGGTATTTTGTTGTAACATTTAACACAGTACCCCATAAAAGATGTATGTACTTTAGATAATCTAAAAAATGGTTGATCTATTTTATCTTTATTTCTAGTATTAAAATTATGTCTATCACTAATTTTATTAAAAAGATGTCGATTTTTTCTTACATACATAATATTTTCATAAATGAATTGACAAGGTACCGTCATAATATTAATCTTTTTAAATAGTTCCCTAAGAGATGTCAAGGGGCGGTCAGTCAGAAAGATGAAGCTAGTTGCCCATTTCAAAGCGTAGTAGGTACCTATGGAGAAGAACGGGCAAGAAACTCCATGGACACTCTTTTAAATCAAAATATGATTACAAAATATTGGTTACATCATTCATGTTGAAATTATGCATGTGAGAACGATGCAGAACGTTAAAAGCGTCCATAATAAAGAGACAAAAAAAACAAATATTAAATTAAATTAACATTGTCTAGCTAATTTCTATTCGTTGACTTATGATCACGTGACATTTCGATAGCTTATGTCAACCCCATACATTTTTTGGCTATTCTACTAGCGTCTAGACCCTCTGGATTCAACTCCCAGTATTGTTCGTTATTTTTTATCTGGAATTTCTCAGTAGCTCCCCAGAATCTTTATTGTGCGTAGTTGAGGGTGATATGCTTGTCTCCTATTATAAGGGACTTAAACATGACTGTTTACTCTGGGTATATACTAAACACCTCTGCCTTATCCTTCGGAAAATACAGCGTGATGATGTGTGTTAAGAGGCCGTATACGAAATTTTGCGGATTTCGCTGATTTACGTGATTTTACAGACGTGATTTTACAGTTAAAAGACAGTATTTCTATAAGTTTTAATGCTCAACGTGAAAGATCATTTCAATTATGATCTAATAAATGAGCAACTTTTTTATTTTTATTATTAAATTTTGATTAATTGACCTCAAACCGGCGACTGTTTTATACATTTTTGCTGTAAGAGGTTTAAAATATCACATATTTACGAATCTTTATGAAGTCTAAACGGTATGAAAAAATTATAATGTATTGTTATGAAAATCGCATATACAATGTATGTATCACTTTTTACGACTTTCATATAAAAAAATTGAGTAAAAAAATATTGAACTTAGTCAAATTTTACAGAAAATGGGCAAAGTATTGCTTTTGATTTCGGCTACTTAGAACTATCGTACAACAAAATTAAAACAACAGAAATAAACTTCAGTTCAACATCAATCCATTTCCTGAAAAAAAATAAAACAAATTAAAAAAAAAATGGTATTAAAAAATATTTTAAAACAACCTAAATCTCGCAATATAATACTCGACGCACGCCTGGAGTCAGCAGTCCGCGCCGAGCGCTTCTATCGTGTGGACGTATCGCTCTGTGCTCCGAAAATCGCACCGAGTCGGCACGCAAGGAACGACGCGCCTGTGTGCGGCGCCGCCGGCTACAGACGAATATAGCGCGACGTAAGTTTTTGATACTTTGGTAAGATAATATTTTGTGATTATTTTAATATGCTTTTTAAATAAAACAAGTATTAGTTATTATTATAATTTGAAGTAATTTGTTTCGTTTCATATATTTTATTATAAGTACCTACAAACCTACGTACTGTTTTTCAATAGTAATATTATTAATGCGACAGTAATTCTGTTTGTCTGTTACCTTTCCACGCAACGAGTTTTATCATTTATTATTAGTATATTTTTTTACATTTGTTTATGTTTGTCTAAAATGAAGAATTTCATATTCACAGAGTCAAGTATGGTCGGAAAGAGCAAGAATTTTAAATATGGTGCTGTAAAGCGCAAAAAAATATTCAATGGCTTTATAAATTCAAAGCGAGGCAGGAATGATTCCGGGTTAGCAATATTCCAATATTATAAATCATAATTCTGCACGCGTAGCATGACCATTATAGAAACCGGTTTTGTCGACGGAAGAATAGACAAAAATGACGTTCCGTGAAGACAGTACGACGGCAGCAAAGTAGAAAGAGTCAACTGCACTTTTTACGAAATTTAGTAGTTTGTTCACGTTTTTCTTTTATTTTGCTTATATCTCGAAAATGGTGTGTCCTATCGCAAAAATAATGAAAATTTCGACCCCCTTTATGAAACCCTTAAACCCCTAAAACTAAACATATAGGTAATACTTTTTCACATTTTCCATACAAAAAGTGAAAAATTCAATTTTTCCATTCCATTTTTATACTTTGCGGCCGTCGAGTAAAAAGTTTTCTACTGTCTTTAGCATGGCGATTACAAAATCAAATTATCTTCACTACCTTAGACAACTGACACTTGTCAGTGTGATTTTGACGTTTGAGATAGAAAACTTTATTCTGAGATAGTCTACATATAAAAAGACCTAGACAACGATCGGTAAAACGAAAGACAAAATGACGGATTTTAGAAGGATTTTTACGGTGCGATGTCAAAAATAGAGAAACGAAATGTCACTTTGTATAGAAATAGCTATGTCTTGTCTTCCAAGAAACAGAAAGCGTCATGCTACGCCTGCTGATGGTATAACCATTACAACAATACTACACACGTATATTTTTGCGTAAAATGGCTGTAAGACTCTTCTTCCTTCTGAATGAAAATTAAAATGAAATTATTTCAGAGATCCAACGGCAGACTCAATTAAAAATGATGCGAATCAGGACATAAATAAATATAAAAATAATCCAACATTTCATTCTAGAGAGGTATATTAATTATTATAATTTGTGTCTTAATTTAAATGTATAACGCAAGATAGATTAGCTAGCAACTTGTTTATTTAAAACTACCGTATTTTTCTATTTTATTTGTGTTGTAGGAAATAGAGCGTGTTACGTGTGGCGAACCTGGTGACTACCAAGGTGTGACATCCTTGGATAAGAACATAGATAACCATGCAAATATGATTATCTCCGATGATCAGGTCAGTTAAAATTTGTATTTAGTGTACTCAGTCGTCTAGTTTCAATTTCATTATTATTATCGCAACTATTTAATTTCATAGGAAAAAAGTAAAGAAGAAGTCAGAGCCATAAATATGGAAGGAAGGAGGATAGTTGATATCCAATATCTTATTAGTCAACTGCTTGAAATATCACAGCATAGCTTAAGGTTTGACTGTCAGTTGAATCATTTAAAAGTAGTAAAAGAAGTTCGTCATGGATTATCTTCATATTTCAAGATGCGTTGCTCCATGTGTGGAAGTAAATTTCAGCTAAATACTAGTAAAAATGATAACAAGTTTGATGTCAATCACGCTGCTGTTGCTGGTATAATACTGATTGGATGCGGACTCACTAATTTTAATGAACTGGCTGCTACAATAGATTTGCCTACATTGACTGGTGCTCAATATAAAATGTGTCATGACGATTTGCACGAGTGGTGGAAGGAAACTGCAGAAGTTACTATGAAGGATGCAGCAGCAGAAGAAGCGGAAATGGCGACAGAGAAAAGTTCCACCGGAAAACCAATGATACCTGTAACGGCAGACGCCTGTTGGAGTAAAAGGTCATATCGGACAAATTATTCTTCACTGTCGGGTGTTGGTGCGATAATCGGGGTAAACTCTGGCAAAGTTTTACATTTAGGTGTAAAAAATAAATACTGCGTAATTTGTATGAGGGCGAAAAATAAAGAACAAGAAGCACCGAAACATCATTGCAACATAAATCACAAAGGTGACGGGTGTGCTTTCTTGTTTTCTGCTTTTATGATATAGGTATTCCAATTAACTACTATTAAAGTACCTATTGTGATATTTACAGGTTCCTCGTCAAGCATGGAACAGGCAGCAATAGTAGAAGGATTCAAAATATCTGAAAAACATAATAATTTGGTCTACTCAAAATTGATAGCAGATGGTGATGCGAGTACTTACAAAAATATTTTAGATGCCAGGCCCTACACTACTGTTACAGTCGAAAAAATTGAGTGCTCAAATCATCTTTTACGTAATTACAACGGAAAAAATATGGCTTTAAATAAAGATACCTCGATTCCCCTAGACCAGCGAAGGTTACTAACAGCTGAGCGACTAAATCGTTTACGGGTGGCAGTCAAAGCGGCAGTAAGATTCCGGAAAGCCGAAAACTCACCAGCAGCCGAACAAATAAAAAAGCTGCAAAAAGACATACGAAACAGTCCCTTGCATATTTTTGGCGACCATAGTAACTGTGAAGGATATTACTGCCAAAATGAAAAAAAGGTGGAGCCGAATTATGTACCTCACATACCAGTATTGCTGAAAAAGCTTTCAGCAAATGCAAATTCTCTGGCTTTGCATTCTAAAAGCTTGTTGCAAAATTTAAATAATAACAGGTTCTTGCACAATTCAAATAATAGCAGTAATCGCTTTTAGAATAAGGGTCTAACTAATATTCAGAAATTGCTAATTTGATAAGTTTTAAAAGTAACTATTAAAGTAAAAATTGCACAAAAAGATGTTATTCGAACATCACTTTTGTTTTACAGAGCTGAGCAATTCAATTCTTTGGTTGCGAAATACGCTGGAGGCAAGCGCATCAATTACGCTTTGAATAATTCTTATGCGTTGAGGTGCTACGCTGCTGTCGTAGCATTCAACACTGGTACTCCGATAGCTGCGTTACATAAAAAGGTTACTGCAAAAAGTCCATCACTCGCCGTAAAAAAGTTTGAGTTGAGGAAAAGGAAAAAAAACACAAAAAAAAAGATTTGGAAACCCAAACGGCGCATCGATTTTCATAGTGAAAATGCAGATTATGGAGAAATTTGCCAAAAGCCGGATATGACACCCGATGAATATGAAACTGCCAAGGTTCTTTTCAGCAATATCATTTGATTTGTCCCTTTAATAATTAAATACTTTTAAATTAACATCTATGAATTATTTCTCAGATCGAGTATGTGGATCACCTTAAACAACAATTGGCTGACAAAGAAGCAATTGAAAGGGAAACTCGACAACAAGCCGAATGTGCACTATGGCACGAGTTGAGACGGAGCCTAGTCACTGCATCAAATTTTGGCAAGGTGTGCAAAAGGCGAAAAATAAGTTCAGCCGCACTGGTTAAATCAATCTTATACTCGTACTCCTTAGATCATGTACCCGCTATATTATACGGAAAAACTAATGAAGCAACTGCACTTTTGCAATTGGCAGAACAGGAAAAAATTACTTTAGCAAAGTGCGGTCTGTTCATAGACGAAGAATACTTTTTTTTAGGTGCTACCCCTGATAGTATCTATGAAAACGGGATCGTCGAAATAAAATGCCCGATAAAAGCAGTTGGCATAAGCGCGGATGAGGCAATTCGTTCAAAAACAATTAATTTTTGGATGGTTGACAAAGAAGGGAAAATGAAACTGAACACCAATCACAATTGGTATTACCAAGCTCAAGGGCAATTACATATTACTAAAAAAGATATTTGTTTGTTTGCTGTATGGACTGGCCCAGACTTTCCAGTGAAAACTGCGATCATCACGAGAGACGACCATTTCTGGGAAACAAAAATAAAAAATCGGCTCGTAGATTTTTATTTCAAGTGCATGCTCCCAGAAATTATCGACCCGCGAAAATGCCGTTCTATGGAACTTAGAACTAGTATATATTAATTAATAAATGATTAATGGTATACTACCAGACTTTTTATTTCAATGTATTGACAAAAATCACGAGAGTAAAAGACACGAAAAAATATCAAAGTGTCAAAACCGGTTAATCGCCGTACTGGCCATCGACTACTCCGGACTCACGCAGGCACACACGCGACCGAGCGCTCCCGCGTGTGTGCGTGTCGAATAAATACCTAATTTTGCCCGTCTCGGTTTTGTATACGGCCTCTTAACTTTTTTTTCTAAACTTATTATTTTCTATTCTGTCTATTATATATTACATATTACAATTACCGTCCACTAATTCCCAAAAACTAAAATCTTTGTTTGGGTGGGATGTTTTTTAGTTTTTTCGGCGCTAATGTACCCAAAGGCACGCGACGCGACACAAAGGCACCGCTCGTCGCGCGACGAGCGGTGCCTTTGTGTCGCGTGCGTTTCGTGTCGCGTGTCGCTCCTATTTGTAGGAGCCTTAAATTGTTATCATTTAATGGTGCTTTTGCGTTTTGTGTGCACTAAATAAACGGTCTGTCTATCTATCTCTTATAAAGTAATAACTTACTGGTTTAATAGGTAACCAACAAGCAACATTCAATCTGCCTAGTCTTTTCCCAACTATATCAGGGTCAGCTTTCAGTCTAACCAAATGCAGCTGAATACCAGTATTTTACATGGAGTGACTGCCTATCTGACCTGCACAACCCAGTTACTGGGTAGCACAATACCCCTTAGTAAGACGGGTTGTCAGACTTTTGGGGTTCTCACTACCCGTAATGACTGTCAAAGATTTACGAAAGATCCACGGCTTAACTAGCTTATCTTATCTAGCTAAAGGTTACTATTAAGAAATATGAAAAGGCTTGACAACAACCCGGACAGTTGCGAAAAAATCCGGACATTTAACTGTTTAATGTTTCGCTTTTTGGAAATTATTGTACTTTTTTATTCCTTAAAAAACTCCCCTTTCGTCGAAAAATCTGAGCAAATAACAAGGCCGGATAAATCCGGACGGATAGTAACCCTAGGTATAAGTGACCACCTGCCCTAGCTCTGCCTGTTTGACACTATGTTGGGGTCGGCTTCCAGTCTAACCGGTTGCAACTAAATACCAGTATTTACAAGGAGCGACTGCCTATAAGACCTCCACAACCCAGTTACTGAGTAATACGATATCCGTAACGACTGTCAAAGAGCTACGAATGACAGCCGGGACATTAATGGCTTAATTAATGGTTTTTCCTCAAAAGACCATTTCAGACACAAATCTACATGGTTTTCACATGATCTGACCAAGATTATGTCTGGACTTTAAAAGAGACTGTGACCTCTGAGTTTGTTTCGGCCTTTCTTCTCAGAGTAGTCAGATAGGAAACGCCGACCTCATCTAGTTTTAAAATATGATTGACGTGTAAGTGTTTGTACAAACCTACTTACAGAAATAAAATCATTTATCATTTATCATTTAACGTGATTTCCGAGGTGCGGAGGGGTCTCGATATGTAATGGATGCTCACTGGTCACCCATCCACGAACCGACCGCGGCAAGCGTAGCTTAACCTTCTATCGAGCCATGTGGCTGTTATTATTTAGCCACAAGCCCCTGTTAGCAACATTATAATTTATCTGAATACCTATTTCTAAAGCTATACGTGAGTAGTATATTAATTACCGTATCGTTAACGGGTTCCTGGTTCAGACGCGACGCTTTTGTCGACTACGAAATCACCCCTTTCTCCTTCTAGTCGACTACTTATTAATATTCCGAGGGTAATCTCTGACGATTAATGTTTTGGGCAAAATTATACGTCACGATATTTGTCAGTAGCTGTGCTTTCTCCTGTGTAACTTGCAGAGTTTTTGAAGTGAAAACTTCTGTACTGCCGTCCACTAACTAAAAGGCCGTTAAGCCACAGTTGGTCGTTTTTCACTTTGTAATGTAGTCTTAAACAACTTTCGATGCTCTATCTTTTGGTGTAAGAATCATTTTTCTGTGATTTATAGTTTTAGAGATACAATAAATACTATAAAGCAGTTAAGATATTTAGCGGCCTTATAGTGCAGTATATTATGTAAAAATGAAAAAAATTGCTTAGCTAAAAGTTAGAAAATGAATTTAAATAAAATGTGATTAATATAAATGAATGAAATATATCACATATTGTGCAAAAAGACTATGCCTACGTATATAACTTGCAACCTTGTTCCTAGGTAGCATACTTTTCAAGAGGCATCAATTACCACTTATTTTTGCGTTTTCTCGAAAACTAGTTTTTGCACTTAGCTGCCTTTTAGTTAGTGGACGGCAGTGTAGACGTACTTTGTGCTTTTTCTGAACAGTGAACAAAATACTGAACCGTCACGCTCGGGCCGGTGACGCTGAATCGGGTATACTTGGCTCCAGTCGGTCGGTGACGCTGAATCGGGTATACTCGGCTCCAGTCGTAAGTTTTCATTTCTATCGTGTGGTCATAAGAACACCTTCTCTTTTTGTTAAGTTTATAGAGGTATGAGTAACAGGGTGTAAAGTTCACTCATACCTCCATAGAAAAGGGAGGATCTTCCGACCAGACGGGTGTTGAGTCTGGTGGGCAACTGCCGGACGATTGATGTCGGCACGTTTTATATATGCAAGTTGCGCGGTAAACTCTGCTTGCGCGATGCAGGATTTTGCGTGACGTCAGAGTGATGCGTAGCTCACATGTGGCGTTGTAGATACCGCTACAAGTTAGACGAACTGATTTAAGAACAACGTCTAGTTAAAAAGCTGTCCATAGATTCAGTCGAAATCAAAACGTACGGTACGCATTATGCGGACTATCCTCATACGCTAACACTACCCACTCTCTTACTTCAACGCCAGCACCCTGATTCACAAGGGTGAATATATTATGTATTCCAATTTGAAAATTGTCAGCCCCAATATCGGATGAGGTTTCAACAATAGAATTCGTCAGCACAGTGTTGCCAGTGATTATTTCCTATTAGTTTTTATATGATAAACATTTTGATTTCGTTAGTCTGATAGGATTTTGTTTGGGAAGGCAATTACTGAATTAAGGGAGCGATGTATTTTGCAGCTGTATGGCTGTGTTAATTGTCATGTGCTGAAACCAACATGGAAATAACAATTATGATAAAATTTTATCTTATCATACCAGGCTTGACTCAGCCTATTAAAGGCCTTTTCTAATACATAGAAGGCACGAGGATTGATCACCATGTTTGCTCAAGACGGGTTGGCGATTTCAGACTTATATCTATCTATATCAATACAGCTGAAGAGTTGGATTGTTTGTTTGCACGCGCATATCTCTGAAACTACCAGTCGGATTTGAAAATATTTTGTTGGCATTTGCTAGCCCAATTCTTGAGGAAGGCTATTTAAAATCACGCTACGACCCTTAGGCGCGAATTATATAGAAACGGCGTAAGGTGAAGGCGCGGCGCAGGCATCTTGTCGCTTCAAAACATTTCAATACAAAATGTAGGTAGGCGACACGATGTGAATTATACTCAATCGGCGGCGCGGCGTGGCGCAGGCACGTCGTTTCGTCGCCTGTTCCGCGTCGCTAGCACTCGCGACTGGAAAGGCGCGTAAGCAGCACTTTTGTTTATAAAGTAGGTGCAGAAAAATGCGTGACAATAGTGAGTTTAATGTAGAGTTCTGCGAGATAATTGAACAATATCCAGCTCTTTACGACTATACTAAGACTAGTTGCGGCGTCTCTTCGCCTCTTTGATATAATTTAAATCGCGTCCGTGCCTTATCTGTTCCATGCCTGCTCTGCGCCTGCGCCGCGTCTTCACCGTACGCCGTTTCTGTATAATTCGCGCCTTAGAAGCCGAGCAAAAAGAAAAAATGACTAAAAGAACGCTAAGCGAAATCGAAGTAATACCGCGGACAGGTGACGCCATATGACAAGATGGGTCGGGGGAACAAGAAATTTCACGTGGACGAAGTCACGGTTAGAAGTCGGATATCTATGGTTAGAAGCTAGTTAAAGAGCTACCCTGAGCAAAACCTTGTGATAGAACGTTATTCAGAGGCTATTAACTCATTAATTAAGAGTAATAAACTACATCCAAAAGCACATAATTCAAGTTCGATATCGTATCATCACATTGCACGTTCTTATTTGTTTTTATGTGTTATAAATACATTTAAAATCTCCTTATAAAAAAGTGACTAAAATTATTAATTGCATGAATTTTTGCTAAACGTTCTAATAATTTAAGAATTACAGTAATGCATAGATAGTTTTAAAATCTAAATGATTTACGTTCTAATTGATTTCAAAAGAACGCTTGTATTTTTTAAATAAAATAATTCTAAAAAAAATATGAATTCTATGATAAACGGGCGTGCGCAGGGAGCGGGACAGAGCGAGACTCAGCGATGGGACCGAGAAGGACCAAACGCTCAAGGTCGTTTGGTCGGGGAAGCGCCTTAAATACAAAGTTCAGCAACCTAATGGCATCACACACTTTCAATCACAATCCGAGGGTTTTGAAGGAAATTCATAATACATTGATTCATAGGTTTGAAAAATTTGTCTGCTCATCAACGTAAATAACGCAATAAATAAATAAAATAAAATCTTTTTAATTCAGGCATAGTTGGCCCATAATATTGTTAGTCGAACGACTTAAAAACTATGTTAGTACATTTAAAAATTAATTCAAGTATTTGCCGCCCTCTAGGGCCCCGGGCACATCATTTGTGCTTGAACTCAATGCCCCAGAAGGGGGCTGTCCAGCTTGTGGCTGAGCACGCTCAAGATGCTGTTGACGCTCCCACGCGTGCGGAACATCAGCGGAGCCATGGTATAATAATATACTTCGCCAGGTATAGCATTCCGAGACACAGTGGTCACGTGGGTGACACAAGCCTACGTCATCACCGCTGTGTTACCAGTAGTGTGTAATAATAACTCCCCAACCGCCTTTATTACCTGTGCGAATCTGATAAAACAATGAGGTTTTAACTAATGATACGTTTAAATTGAATTGTTTCGTTTGATTAGAAAAATGTAACGACAATTTAAATGCTTTATATATATTTTTTAACAGAATGGTGACTGAAAATGCTTCCATAATTCGTGTTGTGTTGTAATAAATTCGCTACTGGATAGTGACGTAAGCATGTGTCACTCCCGGAGTGCCAGACCTTGTTTTTTTAGACCATGAGCGGAGCGATGCGGCGCCGCAGCACGGTGAACTTGAATAAACCTAGCTAAATTGTCAAAATGAAAGACATTGCGATCAATTGTCATTTTAAGTGTATTTCGCAATTACCCGCAGATTTCCTCACGATGTTTTCCTTCACCGTTACAGTTATGTCCAAGATAAACACAGAAAGTACAGTCACCAAAAGAGATAAGTAACCAGGGCCCTCGATATAGTTGAAGTTTAGTAAGAAACCGATGGATGTTTTTGAATAACATTGAATATAATTAATAGAAAACAAACGGGACATTTATCGAATTAAATTTCATTCGAATACATCTACCGGTTTCGTACTAAACTTCAAGTATATCAAACGACCCTGATTACTTATCATTATCACATTTGTTGACCGTACATAAGAATGAATTAAAAAAGTCACCATTTTTATCTTCTCATCTTGAAAATGTTGTCTAATTAATTAAAAGACATGTCCCATCCATTACTTGGATAATGTCCACAAATTAGTGTAAAATAACTCATCAATCTCCACGCCAATTAAAATGATTGGATGCTTTGAATATTTCAATTAAAATATTAAGATAACAGACACGCAAACGCAGCAGCACGAGGCAAATATAGGGTCAAATTAAATTAGCTAGCGAAACTTCGCAGACGTGATGGGATATCTCAACACGATAAAATTAAAATTAAACAGATCGAAGAAAATTAAGAAGGATCGTAGCAGGTGGCGTTCTGTAGTTTCTGCCTACCCCCTTCAGAAGGCGTGGATTCATGTATGTATGTAAAAAGATTTGATTTTTATTTTTGGGGTCAACGACCGCTGTAAGTATTGTTACATGAAGTATGAGTTGAAAAAATATGTTATATCTAATCACATCTGTGAAGTTTACACAAAAAAAACTGATTTTTCAAGTGAATACACTGCAGTCGATGACCCCACAAGAAACAAATATCAAATTAATTTATTTTTTGGTTTTATCATGTTTAGATATCGATACCTATCACGTCTGCGGAGTTTCGCTAGCTAATTTGATTTGAACCTATATAATTGAGTGTCATGGCAATCTATTAGTATTCTTTTACATGAGTCATTTTAAGATCTTTTTGTGCCAAGATAATCAAAAACATTCACCATTATGACAAAGGCACTATTGCCCTCTGGCGGTATTAAGCTGATATTGATGCGGGTCTTTGTTCCTCCGAGTAAAAGGGACTTTTTAAAGCATTTTGGCACACTTAAGTCATTTTTGTTTTTTTGTCAGTTAAGCCCTTGTCCTACCGAAGCCGAAGGTGCGAAGTGTATTAAGCCCACGTTCGCACGGACGTAAAAATATCGCGGCAGGGTTTAATCGCGCCTCAAAGAGATGTCAGCACAATTGACGGGGTCCGATAGGACCGATGCCTGCCGGGGCTGCGGATTGTTCGAAGGAGTTACCGTGGCACTGGCGCACAGGCAACTGAGGGAACACGGGTGGGTTTTAGTCAGTAAGAGTCTGACACGCCCTTCCGCTCCGCTCAGAGCGGGAGAGGTCATTTGGTGACTTCCCAGCCAAAAAAAAAAAGGGCTTAAACGCGCACTGGATTTTCAACTCTCAGTGTTGAGCCGAGCGTTGAGAATCTAACAGAATCACAGCCCGTCGCAAAAACACACCGTTGGATATTCAACTCTCGGCGCTAAGCAGAGCGTTCATTACATCGACTAAAGGCTCCCACAGATAGGCGCGACGCGACACCACTACACAAAGGCGCCGCTCGTCGCGCGACACGCGGTGCCTTTGTGACGGGCGTCGCGTCGCGCCAGTGTATACGAGCCTTTACGTCGAGTGTCGTAGTTACATTATCGTTATAACTACTATGCTAATTATTATCAGATTCATATCACAATCCAATTAACAGTTAATTATTGTACTAATTTACGTATTAATCAAATTATCTATGTAATGTAGTCCATAGGTTGAGAAAAGTGATAGTTCAGCAAAATAAGTTATTTCGTTACTAAAATAAATCTTTATAGTTATATTATTATTAATAAAAACAAACAAAAAAGCAGGAAAGACAAGCGGGGTAGTTGCGTAACACACTAACAGTAGGAATGGCTTTCATTTTGACAGTTCAACAACCATTCATTGCGTTATTTACGTTGTTGAGCAGACAAATTTTTCGAACATCATTGAAGGAATGGATTAGTAATAGCCTTCAAAATGATTCAGATTGCGATATATAGTATGATTTTTTTAGGCGCAATTATGGTGTAGAAAGAAGACAATAACACTAAGCACCTTTTTTTATAAAGAAATCTTTTGTAGCCCATCAATCACTACGTTATGATAAGAAAGCAAAAAAAAGTTTTCGTGATAACATTTGAAAAGCCTCTGTCTAACCAGTCACCGTTAGAAAACACAGTTTTTATAAGCTGTTTAAGTACTTACATTTTAAACAACAAAACCATTGACAAAAAAATCCTAAATACGATCCACCTCTGAATTAACCGAATGAACTTTAGCCCAAACCAAGACGATAAAGCAAACAGACTATTACTTCCAGCTACTCGTAAGTCCCATTCAAACTTGCCAAAGCCTTCGGAAGCTAAACATAACCATTTCCTACTCCCATACAAGTCCCATACATCTCAAACTATAGAACGACAGGAGCCATCAAAACACAATACCTTATATATTGTTGTCATTACACAAATACCAACTTATATTTGCTACAAAACAACCCTATTCTGAATCAATTTGAGCCTTACCATCTTCAGAATAAAGCTCTTCGTGTTGAAATGTGACGACAAAATTAAGGTGGTAAACTGCTTTGGGTATTCGACTTGTCTTAGATGCCCCGCTGAGTTAGGTAAAGAGAAATGATGAGTTCAATTTTCATAGATAGTTTATTCCTCAATGATGTGTGTTGTGGTGGTTGTGCTAACGCTGAGACATCTCGCGTTGTTTCCATAGTGACCCCATCCATTGGCTGTACGTAACCTTTAGGCAGCTGTACCACTGCCGGCGATTATCGAGAAGCGAGTAGAACTGGCAACTAAAAACAAGTTGGTGAGCAATGAGCAGGGAGTGCGCGACGGCGACGAGCGATTATTCGCTGGTATGGGTATATAGGGTTATCTATACATACATACAAATAAATAAAATTGAAGTCTCTGTTTGTAAAGTCAAAATAACAGCTTTTTACTAAATGCATATGTATATACGAGACTTACAACAAAATACCAGATTTTTAAATTTTTATCTGTCTGTCTGTCTGTTTGTTCCGGGTAATCTCCGAAACGGCTGGGCCGATTTTTACGGGACTTTCACTGGCATATAGCTGATGTTATAAGGAGTAACATAGGCTACTTTTTGTACCGGCAGCACAGTCCCGTTGGATAATTTCCGACATCCACGCGGGCGAAGCCGTGGGCTGCAGCTAGTTGGTTATATGTCGGCAATCCACTAAGAGGATTTAGGAGAGGTTATTTGCAACAAAATGACCCCTGATGACCCCTATGCAAATGTCAACCATTTTCGAGTAATTTGACATTTTATATTTCTTTTGCGTTACACAACTTTGAAAAATTATTTTAGAAAAACAATGCATGATTTTTTTTAAATTATTGTTATCTGCTTATACTTCAGTACATATCAACCATAAAATGACAATTATCTTTAATAGTTTTACAAATCTTTTGAGCAGGGCATTTGACTAAAATAGTCGATTTCTGCAAAAAAAAACGCGGAAGTACTTTATCGGCAGAATATTCCAAAAACATGTACAACTTCTCAACTATCCAACGAGATACAATAAGATCTTCAAAAAAATATAAAATGTCAAATTACTCGAAAATTTTTGATATTTGCATAGGGGTCATTCGGTTGCAAATTACCTCTTCTACATCCCCTTAACGGAATGCCGACAATAGCCAATAACCCTGTATACGCATACCAGCAAATAATCGCCCGTCGCCGTCGATTCTGAAGATTCTGCAGATTCTGTGAGATGACAGATGAAAGATAGTTAGGAATAATTAAAAATAACTAAAACGTTTAAAAATTGTATTCAGATTGTAATTGGAATTTAGTTTTTAAATAAAAGCGTGCTACACCCCCTTTTTTTTCTCTTGCTATTAAATGTATTTATTTTCCAATTGGAACAAAATTATTTTTAACTTTTATGAATGAATCCAACGAGCCCAAAATCGATGGGGTTGCGTCGTTTTATTACAGAGTTCCTATGGCCACTTTCCTTCTTCATCCTCAGATCAGCTCTGTCATAATAATATTACATTGTCAACCGTAGCATGCAAAATTTCAGCTCAATCAGAAACCGGAAACTGACTCAAAACCTTGCAAGATTTGATAACAGACATCGGGACAGGTGAATCTAAATAGAAACTTGTAATAAAAAAACACGTGAACACAAAGCTACTGCATAGCGTTTTTTATCAACTTATGCAATTATAATTATTTATTTATGCTGTATTTATGCAGTATTTATTTTTCTTTGATATTAATTCAAGTGCAGTCGTACCATATACATACACGTTAAGCGAACGCTCGGCCGAGCTACATGGTAGGCGGAGTGGGGGGTGTTAGGTTTTATTTTCGTTACGGAATTTCTTGATTCGGTCGCCGCGCTCAAAGCCCGCGATAAAAGCTATGCAATAGCTTAAAAATGCTTCTATTGATTGCATTTTTTATCTTTACATATTTTCTTATTTTGTCAATTTCTCTATGGTAAAAAGTGCTAAATAAAACTTACGTTAACATAGAACTTTAATATTTTCGTAAAAGCTTGTATCTTAAATTGTAAGAAGGACATTCACAACACAAGCTTTTAAAAACAAAACAATTAAAGTTCTATGTTAACGAAAGTTTTATTTAGTACTTTTTAGTTAATTAAAAGCTTTTTTTAAAAAGGTTTTTACTTACATGTTATTTTGTACTTTTTTGCATTAGAATTTCTTTAAATATCCGTTTTCTCATCTACTCTTGATAGGTACAGACAAAAAGTAGTCAGACACTACTTTTTGTCTAAAGACAAATCCAACGAACTCAAACACGCCTTAAAACAAGTCATGTTATGAAGCCATACGAGTTGCACTATCCAAGTCATGCCATATTTTAGAAAGTGCTATCATAATTGAATGAATACTTATACAAAATTTCGTGCCTGTGCTGTTAACCGCTGCGGAGATCCCTCATATGGAGCCAATCCTGGGTGCAGCAGCCAGATAATGGTAAACTTTAGAACGAGCTATCTTAATTGTTGTGTCTCTGCTGTTGACCGTTGAGAAGTTCCCTCGACAGCAGCCAATCCTGGGTGCGGCAGCCAGCTCATGCTGGACTTTAGAAGGGTCTACCGTAATTAAATGCGTATATTAAATTTCGTGTACGTGTCGTAGACCGTTAAGGAGTTCCTTCGTCTGGAGCCAATCCTGGGTGTAGAATCAGGTCATGCATCATAAAAATGCATTGTGTTCGAAACAGAATCAACGTGTGAAATGTCAACTCCGTAGGAAGTGGTTTTAATCCAGCTTGCAAGATTTGTCCTGAACATACATACATACATTGAAAGTTAAATAAAATGTTGTAAAAATGCTTCTATAGATTGCATTTTTTATATTTACGTTGTTTATTATTTTAGGTATCAATTTCTCTATGGTTTAAAAAAATACTGTAGGTACAAATTCTTAGATTTTATTTGAATCTGTTATATTGTATACGTATATTAAATAAATAAATAATTCAAATTAAGATTGTGGATGCCCAATTCCCTTTACACTTACAGTAGTAATCAGTTTTGACAAGCCGTCAATCGGTACTTCGTTATTTTTTAACACCGTAACTACCAATCAAATGCCCAATTACTGTGACTGTAAAAATGACGCAAACAACAAGGGAATGCTTTTTTGTTAATGAATGGACATGTTTAAATAATTTCTGGCGGGGTAAAATTTAGCCCCAGTCGCACGCACACCGTTAATGGGAAGCCCTATTGAAATATTGAGTTGACAACGAATAGTAAAACTTATAGAATGGAAATAGAATGGGCAACTAGCTTCATTTCTCTGACTGACTGACCCCTTGACTATTCAAAAGTGCCTGTAATTGATTTATTTGAAATAAATGCTTTGAGTTTGAGTTTGAGTTGAGTTTGAGTTTAGAACAATTATTTATTGAGGGTCATTTTTTTTAAGTACCTGTCTTGTGTGAGTCGGACACTAAGGTGTCTGTCCCACCAAAATTATACTTAAAAACATTCATAGATTTAAGAAAAAAGGTACAGTCAGCTAGCTAGACAAACGTTTTTAAATTTGCAAACTTTCACGTTTTATTTTAGTGATGTCAATCGATGCGGTACACGTACAAAGATTAAAAGAATCTTCTCGAAAAACCAAGCTTGGAGAGTTCTAAGAAGAAGGCACCCCGGCCAAAGGTAGTTGAAGAACGCCGTGTGGTTTTGGTCAGTAAGACTCTAACAGGCCCCTCTACATATCCATGGGGCTATGCACATGAAACAGAAAAACAGAAAATACTTTTCCCATCATAATATTAATAATACCAGCCTATTATTACCTGACTACGACAAAACCCAAGAATTATAAAGGCTCTTGCAGACAGCATTGCGCCTGTTTGTGGGAGCCTTAACCCTTCTTTGGGTTCTGATTTTGACAGACTATGTATGTATGTTTATTTGTATGTATGTTCATCTGTTCCCTAATAACTACTTAACTACTCATCGTATTTTGACAAACGAGGTATCGTTGGAAGCGTCATTTTGATCTACCAGATTGGTAATAGGCTTGTAGTTCCCAAAGCGTTAGGCAAGAGGTATACTATAGTACACCCACATTTCGCCAGTTATGTTTAAGTCCCATGTAATAGGGGGCGGTTCTATTGCCATCAACCGGACACAAATCCAGACTCCGGGCTGCTACTGAGAAATTCCGGAAAGTAAAACCCAATAACACTTTGGCCGACCCGGGAATCGAACCCAAGACCTCATGCTCAGCAGTAGCGCTTGAAGTCAACGGAGTCTAGGACTATTTTAATGAAATACGTTATTAATTGTTATCAATTAAATTAGCAGTAACATTAACTTTTTTTTTTTGTTATTGTATGGCAGTCGACCTAACGATCTATATAGTTTTGTAATACGGTAGGGCCTCGATAATTCGAACCCCCGATAGAATAGATCCGAACGCGTCTGCAATTCGAATTCGAACGCCCCCCCCCCCCCCCCCCCCCCCCCCCCCCCCGCCCGCTCGCGCATGCCAATTTCAGAAAAAATATTATTGCGGAAATTGAGGGATAAAGCATTTTTTTAAACCATTAAACACCACTCGTCAAAGTATATACTTTTTTTTTGTTTTAAGTGTACGTACATAATTATTAAAATTTGTATTCACTTTCAATTATAAAAATCCGTTTAATTTCAAACACCTTTTAAAATATCTACATACTATAATCCGAACGCCATATTAATCCGCACAGGGTATATAAAACATTTGGATGTTCGGATTATCGAGGCCCTACTCTATTTAGATTGTTAATATTTACTCTTTTGGGTGAATTAATTCACCGTCGACAAATTGATTTCTACTCAAACAAAACCACAATTCTGTGATTGTTTTCCTTGAAACACTCACAGTTAAACTATCTCCTATTATTTTAAGAGGGTCAAATGTTTACTTCTTTTATCCACAAACCAGGTTTTGTGTATAAATCGTGGTTCGACACGTGTCACAAAATTACTGACCAATTTACTAACCGGGGATCGAACGCGGCCATTCGACGGAGTAATTGCTCAGTTTTACTTTGTTTCATTATTTTCTTTTTCAGTAATTGTTTTTTTTTTATTGATAATATTGGCTTTTGTTTGATTTGAAAAAAAAGTGGTCCCCTATTTTTTATTTACCAATTTACTATCAATTCATCACCTTAGGTAGTGTGTTTGTACCAGCCATTCTAGTTTAGTCCGTTTACCTGTTCTTATGTTTATTGTTTGCATGATTTTGTTAGATTTAATGTTCTTTTTTATTGTTGCGTGTGTTACATATCTGCATAACACCTAAACCGCTGACAGGCATTCACCTATTTACTGCGCATTGCGTCTGCCGCGGACACAAGGCGCCGACGCAGCATAATGTGATGCAGCCCAACACAAGACATCGCGGCCTTTGGGAAACTGTCACTTTTCATGGCATCGGTCAACCGTTGACTATTTTAGCTAATAATTAATATTGTAATTCTTTTAAAATAAATCAATTAAAATACATTTTGTATTTTTTCAATCCTCCGTCTACAGCCTTCGTAATTCGTGTCCCAAATAAAATATTTTTAAATCTTTCTTTCTTTATTTTCTATGATGCTAGGCATTGACACTATTGTTAGCTCACTTCACCTAAGGTTTCACTGGATTTCACTGTGAGGTTTTTTTACAGAATAGATCGGCTGAAGCCTCATAAATACCTGTTGCTTATTGAAATAATAAATGATAAAATAAGTTTTCTCTCACTTTCTAATCGGTGACGTCACACGGTTATAGAACTGAAAGCATATGGTTGAAAATTACGTCACTTTTCCACCGTTCCGATAGCCGTGACCGTCTAGTGGTTAGGACCCACGTTGTGGCCGTAGTACTTACCCTAGGTAGGTCGAATCCTGGTCACGGCACTATAATTTGCTAATACTGTTACAGCGGAGCTTCCTTTTGATTGGTAAATATCATGGTTTATTCAGAATTAAAATTAACTTAAAATAAATAAAAACTTGTTCTTATTTCATTATTAAAATTAAAATATAATATCCTAACTTAACTAAAACTATTTAAGGCTCCCACAGACAGGCGCGACAGAGCGACGTGACAGCGCGACGCGACTCATGTAGAACAAATCTATGAAAACTTCATGGAAATTGTTCTACATGAGCCGCGTCGCGCTGTCGCATCGCGCTTGTTTTGAGCCTTAACACTCTAAAATATGGCATCCAATTCCTCCACATCGCTGTCGACTGGTAATGTACCCAAGAGACTGGCGGCATTGCCACGTTGTATGGCAATACTAAGCCTCTGGCCAAGGTAAAAGCCAGCCCTTGAGTCATGGGAAGTGTCAAAACTTGTAAATGATAATTAATTATATTTTGGTTCCGATAACGTTCAAGTGCATAGGTAAAGGAATATTCCATGGTATGTTAATAAACACTTAGCCTCTTCATTATCATTTGCCACTTATGGAACTCTTCAGTCAACGGATATTGCCACTTCAGATGAGTACTACAAAATATATATCAATAGATAACTATTTAAATAACAAACATTGTTATAATTAATTGCTGACATCATTAATTTCCCCATCGTCCAGCACTACAATTGGGTAATCACAATCCGAGGGATTTTGGAAGGAATTCAAAAATCCATAATGTTTGAAAAACTTGTCTGCTCAACAACCTAATTCTAATTAATTAATTACGCGACGAATATTGTTGAATTGTCCAAATGAAAGGGATTGAGGTGCTACTGCCTAATTAATAACAGCGCCACGGGTCGTACGTTAAATACTTTGCTTGCCGAGGTCGGTCCGTGGATGGGTGACCATCCATTACATATTGAGACCCCTCCATGTCTCGGAAAGCTCGTTAAACCGTTGGTCCCAGCTGTCATTTGTATATCTTTGACAGTACGGGTAGTCAGAAGCCCGAAAGTCGACAACCAGTCTTACCAAGGGGTATTAAAAGTAACTGAGCTATGGAGGTCAGATAGGTAGTTGCACCATGTAAAATACTGGTACTATTAAAACAATTTACGTGCGCGGTCGCATCCCATGTCTATTCAGGCAAAGACATTTAAATCTACCTACGATAGACAGGACAAGGCGAACAATATCAAAATGTATTTGATAGTGCCTACAGCACCCTAATAGCGTCACACACTATCTATCACAATCTGAATCATTTTGAAGCCTATTACTAATCCATTGCTTTATATGTTAGAAAAATTTGTCTGCTCAACAACGTAAATATCGCAATTAATTTTGTTGAACTGTCAAAAAGAAAGCCATTCCTACTGTTAGTGTGTTACGCAATTACCCCGCTGGTCACACCTTGCCCAGTTTAGTTCTATGTCTCGTGTTATAATGCCCTTGTGTCATAATGTCATACATGACAGGTCGCATTGTATGCAAAAGAAAATTATTTTCGAAGAATGGTCATATCTACGGTTTATTTTCGTTAGTATTTTATAATTTACTGAGTATTTAGATTAATTAAAGAGTTTTCTTAGATATGTCAAACTATCTGATGGTTGGTAATCAAAGGTTTAGGCGTCGGTAAATGTGTATAGTGTAGAACTTGCCTAGTTGTTCTATACAGGATGGGACGGACACGTAAACTATAACCATCAATTCAACACATAATTCTAAACACCCTAGCGTAAAAAAATAAAGAAGGTTATCAAAAAAAAAAAAAACAGCGGGGTAATTGCGTAACACACTAACAGTAGGAATGGGTTTCACTTTGATAGTTCAATAACATTCATTGCGTTATTTACGTTGTTGAGCAGATACATTTTTCAAACATGTGAAGCAATGGATTAGCAATAGGCTTCCAAATGATTCAGATTGTGATAGATAGTATGTTACGCAATTAGGGTGCTGGTGTTTCATAGAAAAGTAGAATACCGGTCTAAATGTATGGAGCGGCATTTTTTTTTTTTTAAATAGCCAACGATAAATAACAACGCAGGCAGGTTCAGAATGATGTACTGAATCCATCGGAACAGGTTGCGCGTCGATGTCCCTGCCACCCTCTATAATACGGTCACCAAAAGTGATAAGTAACCAGAGTCGACGGATATAGTTGAAGATTAGTAAAATACCGATGGATGTTTTCGAATAAAATAAAATTAAATTAATAGAAAACAATTAATTTATCAAATTAAATTTTATTCGAAAACTACCATCGGTTTCTTACTAAACTTCAACTATACCCGAAGACCCTGGTTACTTATCTATTTAACTCTTTCGATGAATAAAAAAAAATAAAAAAACAACACTATATTACATAATAGTCATAATAGCCATGCATGGAATTAGTATGTACACACTAATTCCATGCATGGCTATTAAGTAATTTTGCTATTTATGATAGATAGCGTCACTAGATCACAGTTTTCTGTTTTTTTTTTTCTGATAGCCTCTCATTAGTATCATAAATCATCTTTTCTGTCTGTATACATTCAGTACATATACAATATCAATACACACGACAACGACATACTCAAAGTACAGAGGGTACTTCCCTCATCGTATTTAAACACAAAAGAGTAAAAAGTTTACAAATTAATCACCTACGTAAACTAGTTATGAAGTACATTAACTTCTGGACAGTATCTCTAAATGCATTATATCATTTTAACGCACTAAGGCGGGTAACAGACAAAGGTGTTATAAATCGCGGTCATTTATAATGCATTGTTGAGTTTTCATTGCGCGGTCGGGATTTTAAATGCAAAATGAGGAGGGTGACACACAAAATACTAGGTAATACCTGCAACATAAAACGAAAAGGGTAAGTATGAGGCGCCAGGGTGGTTTCTCAAAAAGTCATTTCAGAGACAAATCTACACGGTCCTCACATGATCTGACCCGCGATTATGTCTGGACTTTAAAAGAGACTGTTACCTCTGAGTTTGTTTCGGTCTTTCTCCTCAGAGTAGTCGGATAGGAAAAATCGAACTCATCTAGATAAAAAAAAACATTTATTTTTGACGTGTAAAAGTGTTTGTCCGCACAACTACATATCAAGCTATACATTTTCAGTATGAGTTGACTTTTCATTACACCAAAAGCAATGCGAGGTCAGCTAAAACTGGAAATGTATAGCTTGATATGTAGCCGTGTGTACAAACCTACTTATAAAAATAAAATGATTTATCATTTATCTCTTTAAGTTCAAATTGTCTTACGTTTTTTGCTATCTGCAGGTCAGTTGTTGGTCAAAATATGATTCACGACAATAAAACACAGTACATGTATTTACAGAATTATAATCATCAATACTAGGTACACACGGCTACATAACAAGCTATACATTTCCAGTTTTAGCTGACCTCGCATTGTATAGGCTTTTCGTACAATGAGAAGTCAGCTTATACAGGAAATGTATAGCTTGATATGTAGACGTGCGTACTCTCTAAGTTCAAATTACCCTATTGAATGACAATTTCATGAAATCATGACATTTGAACCTATTCCAGCTTAGAGAGTTGTATTAATGATTTTAATGATTATAATTCTCTAAATTCATATTTGTTACCTTATAATTTAAATTAAACTGGATTCATTAATTACTACCTAACTAAGCTATACTCTAGATATTATTAATATTATCTTTGTTCCAATAAATGCAATTTTCTTTAGAAGAGAATAGAATATTCTTACTTATCTTCAGGTTCAGTTAAAAACCAGCATGCACTAGCACAGCAGGCACTAATTGTCGGACATTTTTGTTCAACTGGACCTATTTCGCGGAGCCGCGAGGCACACTTTTCTGTTAATTTCTCACAGCGCACTTTCCACTTTTTTATTTTTTTTCACTATTTACTTTATATTAATGTTTAGTGTCTCGAGCAGAAGATAATATAGAGATAAAATGATTCCTGCTTACAGGAATCATTTTTATTTTTTATTTTTTTTATTTTATTTAATAAAATGATTCCTCTACGGGAGTCATTTTATTTATCTTCTGCTCGAGACCCTAAACATTAATATAAAGTAAACAGTGAAAAAATAAATTATAGGTCGGTAGGTAAATTTTGATTATAGGTCGTTTTGCTATAAGACTATTTGCTTTTCGGACTTTTTGACACGGCGGGATTATGTCGCAGTATTAAGTGTTCACTTTTGTCGCCGTGCCTACTTACGCTTTTAGTTTATTTTTATAAGAGATGTTTTCTACGTTTATTAGCTGTATCAAACATTAACAGACACACATATAGACTTCTAAAACAGGCGCGACGCGACTCTAGTAGAACAATTTCTACCAAAACTTCATGGAAATTGTTCTACAAGATTCTCGACGCGCTGTCGCATCGCACTTGTCTGTGGAAGCTTTAACAGTTTTTTTTCTTATTGAAATCTCGGTGACAATATCTTTCTAATTGTTTTTGAGATAAGTAATCAATCTTCTTATTAGATGTACGAAGATGATGTTCTGATTTTCGGTAGTAAACAAAGCTTCTAAAATAATTTTCTACTTAAAATTTTCATTTTGTGTAGTTTTGGATGTAAATTTATACCACCCTATAAGCTAATTACAAGTCAGCCTGTAAGTTATTTTCTACTGTGATAATATTATTAAATTATTTTATAAAAATTAAGCCATTTCAAAGTCCACATTTAAGCGCCTCACAAAAATATTCTAGCAACAATTTAACCCCACGCAACTATTAGGCATCATTTTATCAACAGTCATTTGTTTATTCAACATAAATCTGCCTTTCACAAAATCTTGTTTCATAGTTGTTTAGACTTAAGATCTGTTGCACGATTCTGTATGGATTTTTGTCAAACAGACACTTTAACAAGATTCAAAGTTTTCTTGGTAGTCTCGAAAGCTTTAGTTTTTTTAAGAAAGCAGTGAACAATCACACAGTAACGGCTGTCCAAATACAGAGCATTTTCGACACCTTAATGTCAAATACTGATGAAAAGGACAGATTTTCATACCGGCTGTTAATATTGACGGAATCGCTTTCCTAGAAAACCAAAGGTTTAGACCCTAAACATCTTGTTTAGGTTCACTAAACCGCAACGTTCAAAGGCATTCCTCTCAAATACCTACAGTACTATAATAATCATAAATTCATGCAATCGGACGTCAAACGTCAATGGTACAGCATCCCCTAGGGAGTCAATAGCTGATGCGTGCGTAATCCTTCTAGCAATCTCTGTCGTCTCGTTAACGTGATATCAAAAGGTTTCTGTTGCATGAAAATTTGGGAGATTTGTAAAGTTTCCAGTACTTTTTATTCTTCTTCTTGGCGTGTCGATGGCAATTTATATAGAGTCGGCTTAGAATTTGACTACAAGTTTGGCGCGATTTTTTTTTTCCCTAGTAGCTTTTGCCCACGTGGAGGTCAGAAATTATCCCACGGGAACATACTACCGGGATAAAAAGTATCCATTGTCCTTCACCTGGATGCCGTCTATCTCCTTGCCAAATTTTATCGAAATACGCTCAGTGGTTTAGGCGTGAAAAGGTAACATACAGACAAGAGTTACTTTCAAATTTATAATGCTACCTTATGCCTGCGGCTCTGCCTGCGTGGATGGATGTCATTTATCTCCTTGTCAAATTTTATCGAAATCCGTTCAGTGTTTTAGGCGTGAAAATGTAACATAACAGACAGAGTTACCTTCGAATTTATAATATTAGTATGGATACTATCCATACTTCCATGCTAAAATATTATAAATGTGAAAGTAACTCTGTCTGTCTGTCAGTGTGTATGTGTTACCTTTTGTAACGGCTAGAGCTTTGCAGGTAAACTGCGCAGGCCGTAAACTAACAGATTAGTGTATAAAGTTAAAAGAAACACTTAAGAATGGTGCATACATATATTTTCTACAGTAGTAGGCCAGGTCGAGGGTAAAGTCACTGATTCACTATTCTGAGCACTTAAAGTTAAGAAGGGTACCGTCCTTGGTCTCACGGGAGGCCGGAAGGCCTGTCAGCACAGACTAAGCAAGAGGCCGGTAAGGCCTTCGAAAGGCCGCAGTTAGAGTGCGTCAGTCCCTGGCCGTGGGAGGCCGGTAGCGCACAGATCAGCTGCTCGTGCATCGCGTCGTTCAGAGCAGCGTGCGATATTTAGATGCCCTGTCCTCAGCCTGGACGTACAACCCCTAGGTTGGGCCACACAGAATCCTGAGAGCCAGGAAATAGCTTCTACTAGCTAAGTAAGCGGATGTTTAAATGACCGCATTTTATAAGAAAATTTGTGTTGTTCCATGGTTATAGTGACGTGCTTAGCAACTTACTAATTGTGAAATATTTAGCATCACTCGACTATTTACCGTTGAGAAACCACACAAGGCTACACTTTTCACGCCTTAATGGGCCATGACCTGGGTTAGAACTAGAGTTGTAACGTAAGTTCGCCTCCACAAACGTGGAATGCCGGCAGAAGCTAGAGGATAATAAATAGCTAGCAAGGGGGTGAGGGTATACGGTTGCTAGATAATTAATTAATTATGTGTGGAAAATCAAGACATGCTGCGCTGACCCCAAATAAATTGGGATAAGAGCAGGAGAATAATGTTTGTACACAATATTATTGTAAAAAACTTAATGACTATTTACAAAAATGAGAGTAGGATGTACTTAATCGTTTTTCTTGTACGTCTTTTTCAATAATTACCTATTCGGGCCCTATCAGTATACCAGTGCGCTGCGGTACTTATATTTTTTTAAATATCGCAGCATTATGCTGTTATAGGACCCTTTTAGGCCTTGCACAGGTTTTTCAATTTTTGCTTGTTTATTGTTGTTTTTATTGTGAAATTTGTTAGTTTTAAATGCTCCTTTTTTTTACTCATTGTATTTCCTGTGCGTGTACAAAATAAAATATTTTCTTTCTTTCTTTCTATTCTATTTTAAATACGTTAAAAAACATATAAAAAAACCACACACACAAATATAAAAAATATGTTAAGTAGGTACAAAAGTATGCACCAAAACAAGAGCAGATGGATAGCTAATTTAACTTTGCAAATACGTCCAGTCATTTTGCAAAGAGCCTGGTCCAAATCTTACTACTACATTCAGTAGCCAATCCTGCCATGTTAATACCCCAAGATATTAAGATAGGGCTAATCCTCACATAACTTAGGATCACGCCAGTTATATGCCATTCAGTACCCACTGACCATTGTCCTGCATTTAATTTAAACGGGAAACAGCTCCAAGCGAAGTGGTAATGATTTTACTAGCTCCTACAAACTTACTGTGATCAACAGTCTTAATAACGATCACTCTTATTACATTGCAGCAAGGTTATTTTTTGACTGTTTTCTTGTTTCACGGCGGAAGATTAAAGGTTGTTTGAAGGTGTCGTAAGATTTTATACGTAATGCTCTTTATGCAAACAAGTCCTAAGGGTGACGTTTCTGGTTTTTGGCGCCATTGAATTTTGACCCGCTATTAATGTTTATATGATATTGCTGCGGCACTTGTAATTTGATGGTAGAAGATATGAATGTTATGATACTAAAAGATAATTTGAATTTCAGACATAAATTCGGGACCAAAACATCTCAGAAACTGAAATAATGAAACAGTGTAAAGTAGGATAAAATCAAAAAATCTAAATCAATATATTTTATTTCACATAAATTATGGGCACTTATGAAACGTCAGAAGCTAGGTGCACGGTTCCGATTGGTCGTTTCTATGGAGAAGAACCTACAACCTATTTAGAAATACCTAACAACATAGGAAGACGCAAAAAGCGCACATCACACGATGCACCCATCCAAGTACTGATCGCACCCGATATTGCTTACCATTGCTGATGAGACGAGAACCGGGGTCTTCCACGTGGTAAAGGACTTTGACTAGCATTATCTATATTTGGAGAACTTTTTAGAATAAAATAATAATAATGTGAAGTCTAAAAAAGTAAATGGAACCAATATCAGACTAGACTAGATTATTCTAAATCGAAACAATCGGGAATTTATAAAATAAACTAGCTACTGCCCGCGACTTCGTTCGCATGGAAGTCGTCAAAGTCAAAGTCAAAGTCAAATAACTTATTTCAAATAGGCACATAAAAGCAGTTTTGAACGTCAAAATTTACAAGAAAATAGAATTGATTCTTGTTGCCCCTTCCAAAAGGTAGTTTCGTATGGAGAAGATTAGGCAAGAAACTCCACCGTTACTCTTTTAAAATGTTTTACAATATTATGTAGTTATATATTAATTATGTAATTATATGTGATGACGATGCACCTAGAATAAAATTACTATACCACAATAGGTAAAAAGAATTAGGTATAAAGCAATAACAGGTAAATGAATAATCTGATAGATACACGGTGCTCACATATTTACAAATATTGAAAAGTAGCATAATTTTTCAAAATTTTTAACAAGTAATAATTTAGCGTGTGAGTGAAAGTAGTTATATAATGTAAAATCAATGTCATAAAAATGATAAATTATCCAATTAGCAACCAGTTTGATTTTGTCTAGAGTCTAGACTATGGTCTCTCCTATGGAGCAGGACCAGCGTGTTTCCAATCATTCTTATCTAGGATATAAACATCTAATTTGTAATATGCTTGTTTACAAAGCGTACTTTTTTAATATGAGTTTTAAATTCTCTTTCATCGTATACTTAATATTGTGGTGTCGTAAAACACCACAATAAATGTATACTAAAATATAAATATATACTACGTTTTTAGTTTTGGTCTTAGCAGCCAAACTATACAGAGAGTCTAGATTGGTGACGCGGGAGCAAGCGACGACGCGACGTACAGTAATTGTCCGTGTGAGAAGCAACTCGTCCTGAGGTCGACACCCGCAGACGTCGGTAGCAATTTCCCATTGCTTGCGAAGTTTTTCCTTTTTAGTAAATTAGTGAATGCCTGCGTTCCTGGCACTACCTAATGGTACAACAATGATACACTGACTCATGGTATAATAATATACTTCGCCAGGTATGGCATTCCGACACACAGGGTGACACAAGCCTACGTCATCACCGCTGTGTTACCAGTAGTGTGTAATAATAACTCCCCAACCGCCATTATTACCTGTGCGAATCCGATAAAACAATGAGGTTTTAACTAACAATTACGTTGGTATATGTTTAAATTGAATAGTTTCACTTGATTAGAAAAACGAAACGACAATTTAAATGCTATAAATATATTTTTTAACAGAATGGTGGCTGAAAATGTTTCCATAATTCGTGTTTTGTTGCAATAAAGTGGCAACTGGATAGTGACGTAAGCATGTGTCACTCCCGGAATGCCAGACCTTGTTTTTTTAGACCATGCACTGACTAATGCATTCCTACAGATAAAATAAATAGGCACCCGTTCTGAAACCGAATGAACAAAAAAAAAAAAAAAGTATGTATAAATAAATAAATAATAATAATAATAAACGCACTTCTTTTAGGTATGAAGAACACGCGAATAATTTAGCTTTGTTCAAAATTCTGGCATATTTTTCATTAACGAAATCTGCATCACCCTTGTAATCTGCTGATGTAACCGTTGACAAATGGCGCTAATAAGAAACCTGTCGCGGTGGGATTAGCTAGTGTTAATTGATGGTATTATTGTCAAACTCTACAGTTGTGAACTTTTCTTATCGATATCGATATAATGATATTATTACCTACTATGTGTTTGGTATTCTTAACTAGTCTTAACAAACTCACACTCAATTCAATTTATGATATAGAACAGCTCACTTTCAGGCACTTTTAAAAAGTTGACTCTGGGTTTTGGTCAAGCTTTCTCCCCCTGGGGATAGCTGGTATTAAAAAATCATACATTTTCTCTTGTAAAGAACAGATAAGTAAATAATATCATAATCATTATAATTGTGTAATCTGAGAAAGTTGAGTTTTAGTTTAGACACTGCTTTCTTTAACAGTTTTCTGACTTGCTTATTTTGAATTCACCATAGAAATAAAGTCGACAAAACATTGATATTTAAAATCCCCAGTCCCATCACTATTTCATATAATTTAACCTTACCACCACCACAATATTTCGTAAGCGGATTAGTGTTTAAAATCAAAATGGCGGGTGCTCGCCGTAATTAAAATGTGTCATAAATGTCATAATATTAGGGGTGGCTTCAGTGAAAATGAGAATTATAAATATTAGGTACTGTGCTCAAGATTAGACAATTAATTTTATGAATAGGTGTTTCAAGTTTATTTTTTTTAAATAATATTTTTAATCCCTACGTGTTGTTGATGCCATGCACGAAGTTGTATGGGCAAGTACCAATGTGACTATTTCAATATAGTATGTACTTTCTAATTTTATCCTGGACATCAAAGAAAGAAAGAAAAAGTAAACTCACTCATCAAAACAAAAAAAAAACAAAACAAGTAAAATGAAAATAATATGTTTCTTTTTATTTTTCATTTTCTCTTGTTAGGCGGTTGGATCAAGGGCCTGATCCAGAAGGCAGTAATCCTCGATACGGCTCGCATCGTGAGGAGGTTCCTGTCTCTGGATTCCTAACCACCGCTAGCTTGGACCTTGCTCCCGATACCGGTGGACCACTATTTTTTATATTTTTAAATGTTTTCTTTAATGTTTTTATAAAAATATTTAAAAATGTATTTAATAAGTATTCAAATAAATAAACATAATAATAATAATTGTTTATTGGCAACAAAAAACAAATACATTCAAAGACAAACAATGTTAAACGATGATAGCTGCAATAGTTAAAACTGTGGCGCTGCTAGCAACGCCCGACTCCTAGTGAGAGGGTAGCTTGTTCCTAGACTAATACTTGACCAAGGGATTTTAACAAATATTTAAAGAAAAGAAAATTATATACTAATACATTTAGAAATAAGTGATTTGTGTGTGAGTACCTAATGTTGACTAAGAGAGGGTGAGGGTGTGTGTTGTGTGTGTGTTTTCCGAGATGTTAAATTTCCACAAGTTTTTCTGTTCCATCATAAGTAAGTGACTTTAGCAAAATGTCGAGTTTTTTCTTACATTCATTTCAGCGGGGTAATTACGTAACACACTAACAGTAGGAGTGGGTTTCATTTTGACAGTTCAACAACATTCTTTGCGTTATTGACGTTGTTGAGCAGACAAATTTTTCGAACATATGAAGCAATGGATTAGCAATAGGCTTCAAAATGATTCAGATTGTGATAGACAGTGTGTTACGTAATTAGGGTGCTGGTAGCAGAATCGATGTAGATATTTTTATTTATTCTATTAAAAAAAATTGAGCTCATGTAGGTAAAATAACAACAGAAAGTCCTGTACGAGGCCAAAAGGCCCCTATCTCAGCATGATGCTGCGACATTTAAAAATAAGTGTCGCAGCGCTGGTATTCTGATAGGGCCCGCTCGCTCACATCACTGACACCGGTGAAGGAAAACATCGGTAGCAAACCTTTTTTTTTTTTTGGGTGGGACATCATCAAATGACCTCTCCCGCCCTGGGCGGAGCGGGAGGGCATGTCAGACTCTTACTGTCTAAAACCCACCTGTGTTCCTTCAGTTGCCGGTGCGCCAGGGCCACGGTAACTCTTTCGAACAATCTGTGACCCTGGCAGGCATCGGCCCTATCGGACCCCGTCAATTATGCTGACATCTCTTTGAGGTGCATGTGGAACACGACGCGCCATCGACCCGGGCCTGGTCCTTACGGGACGGCGAGCTGATCGTCAGCAAACCTGGACTTGTAATTATTAATATAAGTCTGAAATCGCCAACCCGCCTTGAGTCTATTTATGTTTCATTACTGCTCTCACAACGGTACAAAATATAACACCATAGACTGGTCTGTCATGACATTGATGCATCGTCCATAACTATGAATTATTGTGGCAACACCAAGCCAGATATACCAACCGTAAGAGTAATTAAAGGGACTGCTTTAATTTGCAAAGAGCGAATATAATCCTAATTCGTTATGGTACTTTCGAGACAGGGTAACTCTTCTTAACCCTTCAATCCCTGGTCATTCATATCTACCCCCTTTCAAATTAAAACCATATCCATACTTCAAGCTATCGAATAATTAACCTTATTGTAACGGAGTAAGGCAGACAACAATATAGCAAATCCTAAATCGTAGTGTTGCCGACAAATAGACATGAGTAATAGCGCTTATGATTGAGACGCGTCATCGAATATTCGTATTGTATTAGAAAATAAACTTTATAATGAAGTTGTTAAAGTTCTTTTTAGGAAGCAGATTAGTTTTGACGTTGATTTTACTCTTGAAATACATTAGAGCAGAATGTTGTCTGCCTGAAACTTAAGGAAAAGAAATAAGAAGAGAATTGGGTTTCGCCATTTTGTGAGGTTTTAATAATAAATCTTCAGCTTTATAAAGATAATAATAAAATTAAAATAATAATAAAATTTATTCAGTTATAAAATAAAATTATGATTTACATTATTTACAATCGAGGAAACATTTAATACTTACTGTAATGTAGACCTGCCTGATCTAAGTTTATAAAAACCTGTGTTTCAGGTCATCAATTTACATCAAACATTTAAAAGACAACAATAGATTTATTAATTAGAAGCTAAATTAAAAAGAAGATATAATATTATCAATGACTTAAAGAGTAACTATTTGATTATATTATTATAAAAGTAGATTATGTAAGACATATTATGTTTAAATAAATTAACGAATAATATTAAAGTAGATACAGTGGAGACTATTATTAATTAGGTAAAGGAAGAGACTTATATTAGAGTAGATAGATATAATTTTTATTTTAAAATCTCTAGTAGTTTTTGCGAGTGTGCATAATTGAGATTTTCCCAATATTTATGTACTAGTAAATTACACCTATTATAAATTAAACTATAAATATATTTATAATTTGGTACGATTATTATTCTACTAGACTACTACTACAATACACACACACTCCACTCTTACTAAAGAGAATTAATCGCAGACAGCGTTTTTGCCCTGATGGCAATTCGATTAATTAGCAAAAATTACCTAACGCTGCAGCCAGGATCATAATTAAAATGTTGGCATCTTGAAATCCTAGCTAATATTATACTCGTAAATGCGAAATTCAGTTTGTTTGTTTGTTACGCTTCCACGCTAAAACGGCTGAACGGATTTGGATGAAATTTGGCACACAGATTGGCAATGACTTGGGTAAGGACATAAGCTAATTTTCATCCTGCATCGCAGACGAAGTTGCGGGCAACAGCTAGTTTTGTATACTTACGTCTTTGGGATTTTTCGTGATAACGTTAATTGCTCCCACAGGCAGGCGCGACGCGACAGCGCTATACAAAGGCGCCGCTCGTCGCACGACACGCGGTGCCTTTGTGTCGGGCATCGCGTCGCGCCAGTGTCTACGAGCCTTATTTCACCAAGAGGAAGAATATAATAATGTGATATCTTCGGTGAGCCACAAACTAAGTGTCGCTAGTATTTTGTGCCTCAAAATATCAAAATGATGCAAAACAATATCAAAATGATGCAAAACAATATCAAAATGATGCAAAACAATAACAAAATGATGGACCTAGTTTTAGAAACATTACATCATGCTTGTAATCCCCGCAGGATTAGGCAGAGGTGTACCTATAGTAACACCCACAATCCGTTAGTTATGTTTAAGTCCCATGTAATAAGACGGGAGCATATTGCCATCAACCTAGCACAAATACAGACTCCGGGCTGCTACTGAGAAATTTGTAATGGGAAATTCTTGTAAAAACCCAATAACACTTTGCCCGACCTGGGAATTGAACCCAGGACTTAATTCTCAGGAGTAACGCTCGCGATCACTAGAACAACTAGTTTTAGAGTTTTAACAAAGAATAGTTTTTAAAATTGTAGCCCCAACTACATAAATATATACATAATAATAAATATAATAATAAAATAATGAGCCCTGACCGCCCGTAGCTTGGACCCTGTTCCCGATACCGGTGGGCCACTATTTTTTATATTTTTAAATGTTTTATATTCTAATATTTAAAAATATAATTTATATGTACATAATGAAATAAAGAAAATAATTATCCATATATTTCAAGCGATGGCCCATGGACAAATACCTAAACATATATATTTTTATTATAATAAATTATTGTTTACGAAGGACGACTGTGTCGGCGTTGTGTTGCGCTGCGTAGTGTCGCGTAACCTTCCACGAAAACATCGGTACGCCACACCTTTCAGCCTACTCTTCTTTCATTACAGCTCCCACAGACAGGCATGACGCGACAGCGCTACACAAAGACGCCGCTCGTCGCGCGACAAGCAGTGCCTTTGTGTCTGATGTCGCGTCGCGCCAGTGTGCACGAGCCTTTAAGGTTTCTAGGTACTGAGTTGGAACCCTCACTACAAACGACTTGAAGTTTATGTTATGGCGGGACTCCAACTTCTCTACTCTCAAGGTCCACTTGGTCTTGGTGCTGATGGTACACCACTGACTACCTGCATTATTGTCTCTCCTTCTCCCTTGAATCCATCCAAAGGTTGTCTGTAAAAGATCGCTTTTAGCGATAAGACCGCCCATTGTGTCACCCTGTGTAAAATGTCTGGGATCCCTTCTTTTCGCATAATGTTCTTTGTCCTAATATACTTCGGCATAACGATTTTGGCACAATTTGTTTTGGCATAATAATACTTCGGCATAATTTTTTTAGGCATACATTTTATGTTGGCATAATCATCTTAAAGACTAATTTGTTTTGGCATAAATTTGATTCGCATAACGTTAGTAGGCCTAATGACTATTAGCATAATATTGTTGGTTAAAAATTTAATATGCTGTGCAACAAAAGTTAGTGACAGAACCGAAATGCTGCAAAACCGACTCCACGTAGTCTTGTTTGTCCTACCCCTAGAGTGTAATTTAAAATCGCGTAGGCACGTAGGGGCGACGCGGCCCGCGGGCTGAGGAGCAGGCGGCTGCGAGCGAGCCGCCGCGGCTGAGGCTGGCCGGCGAAGCCGGCCAACAAGCTGAAGCTGCGGTGGTGAGCGAAAGCGGTCTGCGACGATTAGCTCGCGTGGGGCCGCCGGAGGCCCGCAGCGCCGGAGCCGTGACAGGAACCTTGCCTGCTGCATGCTTGCGTGCATGCTGCATGCTTGCTTGTTTGCTGCATGCTTGCTTGCATGCTTGCTTGCATGCTTGCTTGCATGCTGAATGCTTGCTTGCATGCTGTATGCTTGCTTGCTTCATGCTTCCTACAGCGAAAAAAAACCCCACAAAATTGTTCATAAAAAAGTTATGCTTTAGAACTTTATGCTTAATAAATTTATGCTTTAGAATATTATGCTTAATCATTATTATGGTTAGAGAAATTATGCTTAAAAAAATTATGCGTAAGCTGTTATGCGTAATTATATTATGCGAAAATATAATTATGCCAAACAAAATTATGCTAAGTTATATTAGGTCTTAACATTTTATGCAAATGGATAGGGAACCAAAATGTCTACATTTATATCTGTTATTTTTTATGGTGTACATAATAAAGAGTATTCTATTCTATTCTATTCTATTCTGATGTAAACTCACGCCTTCTTCCCATGGGGTTAGGCAGAAACTACCGAACGCCACCTGCTACGATCCTCACATATTCCTTTAGCCCCAACTACTTTTAATAATATAAGTATAATAACAAACCACTGAATATTCTTTGATTGAGCCGAGTCCGTAACAAATCTGATCCATTTGAGGTAATGGTAACATTTGTATCGGTCAGTATGATAGAATGCTCTGTCTCATAGAGTTTGCCGAAGCAAGTTTGGGTAAGAAATTAATCGCTGCCATTATTTACCCTTACTTAGATACTATTGTTTAGGAGGGGTAAAGGCTAAATAATAACAGTCGCACGGGTTGATTGAAGGTTATGCTACGCTTGCTGAGGCCGGTCTGTGGATTGGTGACCATCCATTACATATTGAGACGAGAGAGCGTCGGAAAGCACGAAAGCACTCGAAAGCACTCAGGTATAATAATAGGTAAAATTAAAAAACCTACGACACAAAAAGGAGCTGATGTCCTTGAAACGGCTGAACCGATTTTGATAAAACGTATCTAAGAACCACCGCTATAAAACCTGCTTTCAAATAAAAAAAAAACCGTATCCAAATCGGTTCACCCGTTTAAGAGCTACGGTGCCACAGACAGACACATAGCGGTCAAATTTATAACACCCCTCTTTCTGCGTCAGGGGTTAAAAATTATAGATGTGCACCACCACCTGTACTACACCACCCTTGGTTGACTGGTAGAGAATGCCTAAGGCATTAAGTCTGCCTTTGTATGTTATAGTGTGCGAGAAGTTTAAATAAATACATGTGATCATGGTAAATACTGAGAAAAAAAAACCTAACGACACAACTGTTCCTTAAGATCACGCCTGTATGCTCCAAAGGATTAGGCAGAGGTGTACCTATAGTAGACCAACAATTCGCCAGTTATATTTGAGTCCAATTTAATAGCCTTTTTTTGTTGTCATGGTGGAAATCCTCATAGATGTACTCCGCCCTGGGTTGGACAAAGGGATCTGTCAGACTCTTACTGACTTAAACCACCCCGGTTTTCCCTCGTACACCTGCGACGGGGACTGCGGGCGCGAATGTGACTTCTGCTGCCCCGGACTGGTGATGGCCCGTGCTATGTGGGTCACGTCCTTTAAGAGTGAGGTGTTGAACTCCCCCGTTACGTCTTAGAGAGGCGCGCGTGGAATACTACGCCCCGCTATCTCGTCTCCTGAGGAATGGGGGGCGAGGAATATCTCCGAGTCCGTCGCCTCTAAGACTTTCCCATTTAATAGCAAACATAACCTACAACTGTTTTACAAAATAATTATTTCTATCATCCATTTTTTACATAAAACCGGGAAGGATTTTGTGATGAAACACTTCACAAATATGTAAACCTTAAATAATCCTTGTTAATGATATACGGCAGCATCTAACCCTATAAAACTGATTGAGCAGGGAACAAAAGGATCGTGCCCAATACACTAGCGACCCCTGTCGGCGAAACAAAACGGGTTAAGAATGAAAAATGAAATCAAGTGGACATTGCTTACGGTTAGACTTAGGAACGTTTGGACTTGGAGAAATAATGGTTTGTGAATGTTTGCTACAAGTTTTTGTTAATTTAACTTTTTTTTTTAAGGTTTTTTATCTCTAATTAGTTGACCCGACAGACATTCTCCTGTCCAAATTTCAATAGTTAACATAAAAATCTCATAGAAAAAAGAACGTTCAGCTTCTCTGGTAATTTTTCCAATTTTTCTATTACAACGATACCTATTCTATTCGATATCTATTCTAATTGCATCGATGGAGTAAGAAACCGCGGATGTGGGGCGTGATACTGGTGCAGTGGGAGATCACGCTGCGATGATCCGAGATCCGTCAGGTCTTAGTGGTGCAATGGTGGGACTGGCTTCTGCGCCCTACCGCCGGTCTCGTCATCATCGGGATGGTCCAGCCGGCCTGGTCATCATCGAGATGGTCCAGCCGGTCCTCGACGACTGGTTCTGGAGAAGGCATGGCTCCCTGTAATTTAGGGTGACGCCGGTGCTTTCGGGACACGGTTGTTTCGGGAAGTGCCTGCATCGCATAGACAGTTGCCAGACGATCGGTGTCATCACTACGTCCACTGTCGAAAGCGGCATACACTGCCAGAGTGTGCCGCATGGGCGGAGCCGCGCCGCGCACTCGTATCAAAAGTCAGAGACGATCTATCACTGCTGGCAATCGCTCGATCGATAGTCGGGAGCGCCGAGTCGTGGGATGCGGTGATCTACTTCTGTGAAACCGTCATTTCACAGAAGGAGGCTGCGGAAAGGGAGAGGGAGATCGAGACCATCCCTCTCCTGACCCGCAGCTGGCAGACCAAGAGTGGAAGGCGGATAACGCTCTCTTCCAGCCCAGGTCCTGAGGAATGGCAGACTCGGGGACGTCTGCCGCCTCCCATTCAGCAGCACCTGAGGCGGCGGCGTGTAGTGTTCCACGCGCGCCCCTATTGGACGTCACGGGGGGAGTTTTACACCTCACTCTCCGCGCACCTGAGCTGGTCCGCAAAGGTGAGCTGGCACCAGCCGGAGATCGTGGAAGGCACACGAATTCTCATGATCCCCGGTCCAAGTGTGAGATACCGGGGTGGTTTTTAGGCAGTAAGAGTCTGACAGACCTGTCCTCCCGCCACAGGGCGGAGGACATTCATGAGGATTTTCCACCCGGGAACAAATAAAAGGCAGATAACGATGATAACTTTCTAAAGTAGTAAGTGTGTGTATGTAGTGTGTGTGTATTTTTTTTGGTATGTATTTTCTGATGTACAATAAAGTATATATAAATAAATAAGTGGTACCCAAAGACGAAATTACAGGCGGTTTTACCTGAACGAGCTTTATTTTAGTCTAGTGCATTTGAACCACAACCAGAATTACAGATCATTTGCGTAATACCTTAAGCCCCAACTATCAGTAGGTAGGTACGCTTACTGGGCAGGCTTGACCATCATTAATCAGCAGCACTTAGCCCACTTTGCATAAAATGATTAATGCCCACACGAAGTTGCCCAATGAACATCATTCTGTTTATTTTGTGCTGATAAATTGTGCGAGCAAGAGGGACGGGGGTTCCGTGAAATTGTCTAGTTTGAGTTTTATTGTATTTTACAAAAAAAAGGGTCTGTTTATACAGCATGTATCAGAAAGTAGTGGACATATTTAAGGTTGTGGCAGAGACCATCATACTGAACGACTTTCTCTATGGACCAAACATCGTAATCGCAAAAATATAATCAAACGTCTCATACATTTGGGTCGAGCAGATATTAAAGTTTTGTATGGGATAGTAGATAATTTTTTCACGATTACGATTTTGGTCCCATGGAGATAGTTGTTCAGTTCGATGGTCCACACGACACCCTTAAATATGACCACACCTTTCTGATACATGTTATATTAATCTGCCGGCCTATTCTGTAAAAAATCTCACCGTCAAAACTTAGATGAAGTGAGTTGTCATTCCACGTGATACGTAGAAATTGATACTACTGACAGCTCACTTCAAGCTCACTTATACTTTTACAGAATAAATCCATCATTTTTTTTTTTTTTGGAATTGATTTGCTCTTGACTCTAGTCTAGGTCAGAGGTGACAGAGACAAAGTCGACGATGGAGTGAGCTTACCCAGAGGAAGCCTGTTCACTTTCACTTTGAAGAGATTTGGGTTGTATGCGTTCGGACACAGACGCAGGTGGAGAGTTCCACTCTTTTGCTGTACACAGTACAAAATACATTTGGAAACGCTTAATGCATATTAATGGAATAGCAACTAGGCAGGGATGGTAACTTGCAGTGCGTCTAAATGTCCGATGGTAGAAGGGGGCCGGTGGAATGAAGTCGTGGGATTCTTGGGCACACTCACCAAAGTACAATCTGTAGAAGACCGACAAGCAGGCTACCTTGCGGCGATGAGCCAAGCTGACAACAACTACCAACTTACTGACAGGTATTTTTTTGTCTTCTTTTTCTATCATATTAGCCAGACAGTGAAAGAGCAGCGAAGCTGACTGCTCAAACTGCGCCAGACGTTAAAATTTTCTAGTTATTTTTCTTGATCATTTTGCACGCTCGCACTAATTATGGCAAAAAAACAATATTGGTTGAAGGAGCACGGCTGTTCAATAGTTTACAGGAAGATATAAAAAAATGTTACAATGTAAATACATTAAAACGCAGATTAAGGCAATATACCAAACATTTGGAATAACATAATCAGAATATGCTAATATAATGTCTCCAGCACCTAGAAGTAACTAATGTTAATAGTACTAGTTATAATCACTTAAGTATCTCATTATAAGCGAACTGTTATTTTTAAGTTCTTATGAGAAATAAAGTTCATTAAACCCATCATCTTCATCATTTATGGCCCGACTTCGACCACTGCTCAGCATAGGCCTCTCTTTGCTTGTGCCAATCCTCACGCTCTTGAACCAGACTCACCTAGGTTTTACCTGCGATGGCAACTATGTGGTCTGCCCATCTCGCCACCAGACGACCAACACTTCTTTTTCAGTCCTAGGATGCGACTCGATTACCACCTTACTCCACCTGTCATCACCGTGCCTTGCTAGGTGTCCTGCCCAACTCCCTTATGTGAAAACGTCGTTTTTAATAGATCGCTTCAAACTTCATAGTAAAATTGCGGGGTTTATTAGAATTATTGAGATCAAATTATTTTTTCTATAACTAAGAGGGAAGTAGCTTGGTACGTAAACAAATAAACTGTTCTGGAGTTTAGATGGAGTTGGCATATAGGTATATTAGTACATTTATATTATCTTTTAATAAATAATTCTCTCCAGCGCGGCAGCGTCAGACAGCATCTGTCTGGTATTAATGCTGAAATGATTTTTTTTGGCGCAGCCGTGAGCATACACTTTTCACTTTTATTATTTTGTATTTTGTGTTCACGAACTGTGTCCAAATAAACTTCATTATTTCTTTCTTTTCTTTCACCTAGTGAATAATTTCTTTGCCGTCAAAAGTGTTGATGATATTGGTAGGTAATATAGATTAAGAGAAAGGAAATAATGACGCAAAAATACGACAAATTCAACCAAAGCTAAAGAAGAATGATGAGCCAATAAGTAACCAGGAGCTAAACAACAGACAAACATTAATTACACACACATGAAAAATATACGACAAAGTCTCGCATGATAAACGCGCCAACTCGTGCCGATGTCACACGGAAACTGTAAATCTAACTAAGCCTTCGTACCTCCTAAATAATAGATGAGTCGGGTAAAAATCCGGTAGGAATTACCAAGACACGTCATTACTCATATTTCGAATGCAAAATACTCGAAACTCGGAATACAAATGTATCGAAACGGCAGCGTTCGAAAATGAAGATTGGAGGGTGAATCTCTTTTGTTTTTATTTTATTATTTTTGTACTTTTGTACAGTTGTACACACTTCTATGAATCTCGGTTTTGCGACATGTTCCTTTTGTAATTTATGTGGCCTATAAATAACAGGCTCTGAAGAGCAGTTTGATATGTTTAGTTCCGGTTTATTTATGACTAAATTGCTATGAATTTAGTTTTACAGTTAAAGTGATCGTTTGATATACAGGGTTATTGGTAAAACACCAGCAACCTCTTAAGGGATCATTGTACTCATCATTATAAACAACTTTTACTATGGACCAAACCTGAAATCGCAAAAAAAGAAAACAGATTTTCCCTACATTTATATTCGCATAACACGTCAAAACGTAGGGAACAGCAGATATTTTTTTCGAGATTTCAGGTTTGGTCCATAGTAAAAGTTGTTTATAATGATGAGTACAATGACCCCTTAAGAGGTTGCTGGTGTTTTACCAATAACCCTGTATATAGAAACTAAAGATTGGTTTAGAATTGTGCCCAGTGATTTTAAAATGGAATTAGTTAATAAAGTTACGTTATTTAAGTTTTAAACTTTAATTTTGCAGAAAAGATCATAAAAAGTTATTACAATCAATTCGTAGGTCCATATTTCGTAATAAAATGAAAAATAAACCTTACTAAAAATATCAAATATCACTTTCGCTATTCATCCTACACAGGGACAGAGACAAAAAAAAATTACAACAAACGGACACACAAATCCACAATTCGCAAACGAAGTCAAATAACAGATGACGTTCGTTTTTCTCGCATCCGTTGCCGCGTATTCAAATTTGACAGTGACAAATCCTCGGCCATTTCCGCCTGTGGTTCGGAGCGACTCGGATGTTCATATCATTTATATTCATTCGAGATTAGGTCGGCTTTTGTTCGAAGTATAAGTGACAAGTCAGCAATGATAGTAGGGGGTGAGAGTTAAAAATGGAGAGACGTTGATTGGTTTGCGAAATTAAATTAAAGGAATTAATTTTCAGAATAAGACTCATGTTCATAATGACAACAATAGTTGATACTTAATTCTCTGATTCATCTCAAAAGTAGATCTTTAAAATTTTACGCCGTTTGAGCGGTACATAATTACCTATGCCATTTTTTTGTTTATTTATCAAGATACCTCCCCCAGCCCGATTAGTCACGACAAAATAATACATTACCTAGTAACATATACCTAACATACATTATATAATAAAATAATATCAGCCTAGCAATTCTCACAACTTCATAAAAGGAGGTATTTTCGTGCAAAAAATCATCCTTCCATATTTTTTTATACCCATTTTGTGCCGTTAATGTGTGGTGAAACACGTGTGGCACTCGGGGACTGCCGCGGTAAAGCTATTGCATAGCATATTTTATCAACTTATGCAATTATAATAACTTTTTTATTTTTTATTTATGCAGTTTTTTTTTCGTTGATATTAATTCAAGTACAGTCATACCATATACATACCCGTTAAGCGAACGCTCGGCCGAGCTACATGGTAAGTAAGTAAGTAAGTAAATCATTTATTTGCGTAAAACATGGTATACATTGATGTTAATATTATTACAGTAGCTCAACATGTTTCGCTAAGATATAACATAGCATGCAAAAATTTATATTTTGACAAAAGGAATCAACATCTCACATCCATAAAATCTTTTAAACTGTAGAAATTACATTCAATAAGCCACTTGTGTAATTCTGTCTTAAATTTTCTCGAGTTCAGTATTTTAAGGCGACTTGGTATTTTGTTATAAATACGTACGCACATTGCAAGGCAGTTTTTGTTGTATTTCGCAAGTCTTGGCAAATCACTTAATACCAGTTTATGAGGATCTCGTCTGTTTCTGGGATTTACATCATAAATAAATGTTTGTTGTTACCTACAAATATACACACCTCATTTAAATACAGACATGGTAGAGGTAGCAGACCAAACCTCTTGAACATTGGTCTACATGAGTCATCAGGTTTAATACCACTTATTGCTCTGATGCACTTTTTTTGTGCGATAAATGCTCTATCCATATTGGTACCATTAACCCACATTACGAGACCATATCGCAGTAGCGACTCAACATAGGCGTAGTATGACATAATTGCAGTTTTTATGTTAGTTACGTTTTTAACTTGCTTCAGTGCGTATACAAATTTATTGATTCGAGTGCTTACATTATCTACATGTTCTTTCCAGTTAAAATCTTTGTCTATTATTACGCCTAAAAACCTTGTATGGGTTGCCTCTTCGATTTTATTAATGTTAAGTTTTATATTGTTTTTATTATTATTTGATTGATTAAATTGAATGTAAACAGATTTATCTAAATTTATTTTTAAATTATTCATGTCAAGCCAAAGCAGTAATTTGTCTATTGTATTATTTATGTCAAACTCATGGTCAGTCTTGTTTTTCTTTTTATCTGATGTCACTATGATTGATATATCGTCGGCAAATAATATGCATTTATGGTTGGTTATTTTTATGATGTCATTAATATATAAAAGAAACAATATTGGACCAAGCACGCTTCCTTGCGGAACGCCACATTTATTTTGCTTATATTCTGATGAGTATGGTATCATATCTCTATTACTGTTAATTTTACTAATAATGACACGTTGCTGTCTATTGCCTAAATAGGATGATATCCATTCAAGTGCAGGTCCTCTAATCCCAATAGTCTCTAGTTTATCCAACAATATGCTGTGCGACACAAAATCGAAGGCTTTTGATAAATCAAAAAAAGTCCCGTAGTCAGATGATTATTATTAATATTTGAGAGTACTGCCTTCATAAGAGAGTAAATAGCTAATGATGTGGATTTCTTTTTTTGAAATCCATACTGTTCAGTACTTATTATTTGGAATTTATTGCAAAATTCTATTAGCCTTTTATACATACATTTCTCATAAATTTTTGAAAAAATAGGTATCAATGTAATTGGACGGTAATTACTAATATCACTTTTATCTCCTTTTTTAAATAACGGCTTAATAATTGATAATTTTAACCTATCGGGAAATGTTCCTGCTGCAAAAGACATGTTTATTAAATGGGTTAAAATACTAGTCAATTCATTACAGCAAGGTTTTATGATTTTAGTACTAATTTCGTCATAGCCCTCTGATCTAGTGTTGGACAGGGACATTATTTCAAGGCGCACTTCGTTTTCTGACATAGGTTTAAGAAACATTGAGTTGACATATCTATTTTGTCTATAATTTTGAACAGCTGGATCTTGCGGTAACGTTTGCGTCAAATTCACGTGATAGTTATTGAATGTAGAAGCTATTTCTACAGGGTCTGTAACTACAATACCATTTAATTTTATTGCATCTATATTATCTTTAGGGGTGGTATTTTTATTTATTTCATTTTTGATGACAGTCCAAGTGGCTTTACATTTGTTATCTTGTGTTTCTATATATTTTATGTTCGCATTCTTTTTTGAGCTGTAAATACATTTTTTAAGCATAAAGGAATATTTTTTATATATTAATTTATTAGAATTATTTTTGTTTTTATAAAATTCATAGCGTAATTTTCGCTTAGTTTTGCAACTTTGTCTAAGACCTTTGCTTTTCCACTTTTGCGTGTTTTTAGCGGTACTGTTGACCCTGACTCTTACCTTTGGAAAACAGAGATTGTAAAAGAGGCACCACAGATCATGAAAATCATTAAAGGCAGAATTTGAATCTGTGTTTATATATATATCAGACCAGCAAAGACTTTGTAAGCATTCCCGGAATTTTCGAATATTATCTAGGTTGTAATCTCTTTTATAAACATAGTGTATTGATGCTTTTTGTGGTACATTTTGAGAAGGAAAGCTAAGCATTTGTGCTGTATCATGATCTGAGAGATGTAACGGTAGTACGGTTGCAGTAGCATTGGAAATATTGCTCAAAATATGATCAATACAAGCCAATTTACGTGTAGGAACATTTATCAGCATTTTCAAATTATAATTATTGCATAAGTCTTGTAACCGATTTGTAATGTTACCTTTTTTTAGTGTATTTATATTCAAATCACCAGCTATAACTATATTAACTGTAGACTTGTATTTATTTATTAAATCGTGCAAAAGTTTGTGTAATTTTAATAAAAACTGTGTTGGATCAGATTTAGGAGTGCGATAAACACATATAATAACTAATTTACCACACATTAATTCTATTCCACAGGCTTCAAACGTATTTTGAGAGGCGTAGTTTTTAACTATTGACAATTCTTTATGATTTAGCTCTTTTTTTACTAATATACAAGTGCCACCCCTTTGTTGTTCTCTAGAGAAGTTAGTAGCCATTACATAATTATTTATTTTTACATAATTGTCCAAACCTTTTTTTATAAAAGTTTCAGATAGGCATATTACATCTGGGTCATTATTATCGTCCTTTAGTTCTTGAATAGTTAGTTCTAGTAGTTCTTGTTTGGATAGAACACTGGCGATATTTTGATGTAATATTTTAAAATAGTGCGATTTGTTGGTGGCTTTAGGTACGAAAAAATGAGTCGTTCTTATTTATAACAGGAAAATAGTACGGTATAATTCCTTTCCTAACCTTCGTATTGGATTCCGTAAAGTTATTGATTTTAGGATGCTTGACAGTTTCAATGCGACTTTGTTTCTTAAAGTAGTAGGGAATTGTCCCTTTTTTTGTTTCATGTATACCAATGCTCAATTTGAAATTTGATTTGCCACTTGCTATTCTCTTTCGAATTTCAGTAGGGTTCAAATATTTATCATTATAGTCATTACAATCTATAACAAAATTAATTGACTTACACATATCAGACAATTCGGTGCTTATTTGTTTTACAAAGTGACATTTTTTATACTTACTACATACATTTTTTATAGAATTGTTTAATTTATTGACATTGAGGAATACATGTTTTACGACATTTAATACAATTACAGTATTACAACTAAATATATCCAATATCTTTTTCAATTGAGACAAGATAATATTTATGCTACGGTCATTTTCACCTAAACAAATTACAACTTTATCGTCTGTTGTTAATTTTACATTTCTGCAGTTGGATGTTACTTCGCTACATGGTGCGTTTGGTTTAGTTTGAGCAACGAGTTGATAATTTTCATATTGTGAATTTACTCTTGAGTGTGATAAGGCGGCAGCTAAGCCAACGCAACGTTGAGTACCGAAAATATGTATTTTCTTCCCAGAAATCAGATTTTGTACTTGCTTGCCTGCTTGAGTTTTAACACTAGCCGTATTCCGTTTCGGTTCTTCAATGGAAAGTTCGCAGGTATTCTGACTCTGTATCAATGATGTAATACGTTCTGTAAGAGTTAGAATTTCTTTTTCTGCAGTCCTTAATTGCTGTTGCAGGGTTAGGATTTCCTGTTGCAGGCGTAATATATTTACGTGATCATTAGCTTCAACGTTCAATGTGGATGACGATGGAGAGGATGGCGTAGAATGCACGTAGTGTAGGCGGAGTGGGGGGTGTTAGGTTTTATTTTCGTTACGGAATTTCTTGATTCGGTCGCCGCGCTCAAAGCCCGCGATAAAAGCTATGAAATAGCTTAATAAATATAATATATTTATATAAAGACAAATTGAGAACCTCTTCCTTTTTTGAAGTCGTTTAGTAAAAAGTAACAAAGTACTGGCATCTGGCATGTAGCAACTTTTTGTTTTTTGAACCTACAACCATGTATGATCCTTTTAAACTTACAACTTTGACCCACAACGACAACGCTTGTATATGAAAAAAAGCCGGAAAATCTTATCTGTATAAAACCCAAAAGAGGAAAACTTGCTCCTATAAAATATTTAAGGGAAAAACAGGAAAATCTTACTAACACTTGCATTAACATGTTAAGTGACCCGTTCTAAACTCGCCCTTACCGTATGTAAATGTTATCGTCAATTTATTGCTATATTCGCATTCTCCTAAGTGATTTTCAAGCTTTCCTATTCGAAATATGCTCCAGAAACTCTCCTTTTATTGTACTGAAAATAACCAGTTTTGAAAGACCTACGAGCTTGAAATACTTACCTTAAGTTTTTGGGGATGCGATGTGTCATGATATAATGGTAAGTGTTATAAAGCGTATTTATGTTTTCGTGAATTTCCAGCAATTTAAGGTTATGGAAATTCAAAGTTGGAGGAACATTTTCAGTATTATTTAGTGCCGAAAATATTAATTGTTAAACATAACATGACGCCTGTAATCCCCAAAGGGTTTGGCAGAGGAACACCCACATTTCGCCAGTTATGTTTAAGAGCGGCCAACCCGTCATATTTTTCATACAAACGCTCGTACGTGATTATGGCCTTGGAACACATATTTTATTGAAAATTTTGAACTAATAGGTACCTTGCGCACTTCATCTAGGTTTCTATGCAAGTAAAAAATCAAAATTTGGACAAACAAATTCAGTATAAGCCTCCTAAAAACTCCTTTTTTGCACAAATTTTACCTGAACTTTGGGCGTTCATAATGTACTCAAAAATTGTAGAAGTAAAGAAAACATCTGGATAGAAACTTCGCACATGTAATGGAGATTCTAAATGACGAATATGTTTTCCAAAAACTTGTAAGGCTTTTTGAAAAACACGTATTTCCTGGAACAAGTTTTGTGAAATCTTTGCGCGCCAATTTTGGTTCGATGTTATCGCGTACTCACTCTTGCTTGTTTTTCAAACATTGCGTTGGATGAAACAACAAGCATTTCAATCATGCTCGCGTTGACGATAGACGGACCGGGAAGGGCCCTCTTAAGTTGTTTTTGTGTGCCAAGGGTGCAGTTACTGGAATCGCACCGGAACGTCAACTTCAAGGCGTTCGTCGTACGTGTACTGAACTGTTATCTGCCCCTCGTCATGGAAGAAGACCTTTGGCCGCAGGACGTGGTGTTCCGTCGCTTCCGCGGATAAGTTCCACAGGACAGCACAAAGTCAAGCTATTTCAAAGTGAAGTGCTACTAACATAGTCTCATAGCCTTTTTACTAACTCAAGTTTTGTTTATATTAACATATGTATGTATAGGTTAAGGTATTTTTCTATGAGCCTGTATCGCCTGAAATAAATGCTATTATTGTTATTATTAAGTCCCATGTAATAGGGGGCGAGCCTTTTAGCATCAACCGGGCACAAACTCAGACTCCAGGCAGGAGAAATTCCTCCATATATTTATGATCACATATCCCATAACAGAATGTTGGAAAGGAACTGCCGATTATTTTTAACTTTTTCTTGGTTAGTCCCTTAGTAAAATTTGTTCAGGTGTTCTCTTCAGGTTTAGAGTAAAACAAACACTAAGTTTGTAAAGTCAGGAAAATTTATTGTTTATCAAATTGACTACCAATTTAAAATTTTCCGTACACTTTAACTACAACAGTCATTGTTTGACAGTTGTATAAAATGGCAATAACACAGCAAATTGGCATAGTGTGTAAATTTGAAAAACAAATAATTGATAACAAAACAGCAAAATTGTCGTTTTATTAAGGGAAGACACAGGCTCCTGCAACACAGTTTTAACTAGCAAACATCAGAGAATTCAGTTATTTGTTGTAAATCTTGTTTTATGTCCAAAGATATTTTATTTATACAGGAAGAAATTTTAACTAGAATTCACCATATGATTCTAGATCACCTTTTTTTTGGTTGGTAAATAATCAAATAACTTCTCCCGCTCTGGGCGGAGCGGGAGGGCGTATCAGATTTTTACTGACTGAAACCCACCCGTGTTCCTTCAGTCGCCTGTGTGCCAGGGCCACGGTAACCCATTCGGACAATCCCGCGATCCCGGCAGGCATCGGCCATAATTGACCCCGTCAATGTGTGCTAACATCTCTTTGAGGCGCGCGTGGAACACGACGCGCCGTCGACCCGGGCCTGGTCCTTACCGGACGGCGAGCTGCCCATTGCTCGCCAACCGCAAGCCCGCGCCTACGATGGCCGGGAATCGGCTATTGATTTTTGATAACCCACGTATAAAAAATTCTAGACTTCCTAGCATAGACATATTTCGTCAGTTATCAAAAAAAAAATCTGTTTCATAGAAAAGTGCATTACCTACGCGGTAAAAATGTATGCAATAACAATTTTTTGTCTAAAACCCACCAGAAATTTCTACGCTAGGGGGTCTAGAATCATTTGCTGAATTCATGGTTACTGTTTGCACACTGGTAATTTTTTTTCCTGTTTATATCAAAAGTTCTCTGAATGAATATGCCACATCCACTCCTTCCTACCTCAAACATCCCATAAACAGATTTCGTGTAAACGTGTGAGAGGTCCACTGGTGCATATCTAAAAGCATTGTAAATTTTCACACAAACGCCGCCGTCAGTACATTGTGAACTGGGCGAAGATATAGTGGCAACGGTCCCCGGATTCAAAGTGTTTCAGCACTGAAAGAGGGACTGGAAAGTTTTTATTTTATTAATATTGTAGTATCTAATGTATCTACCTATTATTAGACATGGTTGAGTGGATTTGGGTGCTTTATTTTTGAATTTATTAAAAAAAAAAACATTTGTGTGAAGTTTCTAATGCCCATTTTTACCAACACTGTTTACTTAAACTTTTAAAGGGTTTATTTATGGGCGATGCTTAAAATTAAGAGACGTTTAAACGTCAAAAAAAATATGGTTAAACGATATCTAATCATTACTTTACTTCATTAAGCAATGTTTATAAATAAACCTCTAAGCTGTTACATAGCGTAAAAAAAATTGATGCAACTACTAGGCGAGAATAAAGTTACGGAACCGATTCACCAATGCATAATATAGCAACAGATCTCTAACTATATTGAGTCACCGAACTTGCCTTCAAAACCACAGACAAGTTTCAAAGTGGCAAGTTGCCTGCTGAGAAACGAATGGGAAACAGGATTTACTTAGGAAACTGCTTACATTTAGCATTACCTAATTAGACTTTGTTTTGCATGATGTTAGTGAAAACGCGCCAAGTGTAATTGTAGAAAAGAAACAAAAAAAGTTAAATTTTGAGCCATCATCATGACCAGCCTACAGGAGACCACTGCTGGAAATAGAACTCTCCAATTGCACGTCATTCAGCTCGATTCTCGGCATCTCTCATCCAACTGCTACCAGCCACTCTGAAAAGATCGTCGCTTCATCTAGCCTGAGGGCATCCTACCTACGTTTACCGATTTGCGATCTCCACCCAAGAACACGTCTACCCGAACGGGCATCGGTTCTACGGCTAATATGCCCAGCCTATTTCCACTTCAGCTTGCTTATTGTTTGAGCTATATCGCCAACTTTGAGTATTGCCAGATAATCCTTAATGGGTCTGTTTTAGTTTTTGAAATCCACGATTTCTAGTAGTACCTTTTTCCTATCCCTAAAACCACCATGTCTTAAGCATCTCGTCTACCATTAGCGTAAACTTTTGACGGCTACACTCATAATAAAATTTTATAACTGTTCACTTTATCGCTCAAGCTACATTACGAATTCATCGTTTTAGTAGGATAAGGAAATATGTTTACGCTATGAGGTTCTAAAAGATAAAAGGATTAAATTATATTAAGTGCAGAGTAGAACGACCATTTAAGTATACTACTCTATATTTTTCGATTATGTGATGAACCTGGCAAACGGATGACCTCATGGTGATAATACATTTATCAACATAACTTGCAGAATAAGCAAGCTAAAGTGGCAGTGGGCTGGCCATGTTTGTCGAAAAACTAATGGCCGGTGGAGCAGTCGAGCCCGGGAGAAGAGAACGCGTATCGGCAAGCGTAGTGTAGGGTGCCCCCCAGTTGGATGTCAAAGTCAAAACGTTTATTGTATAATAAGTGTACCATGTTGATGTTTTGTGATGTCAGTACTTATGACTTAGCAACCTTTTACAAGCATTTCAATTGTCATTCGCATGCCCTTATCATTCTAAATTAGCAAGCATTAAACATTATTATGACTTAATTATTTTCTTTTGTATTGATACAATTAAATTGAGAAATTATAGTTATGTCAAAATTAAATGTCAATAGTAGTGAATTTAATACAATTATTCAGCATGTCATCCTTTTCAGGTAGTACAAATTGGACCGACGACCTTAAAACTGGGTCAGACTAGATGCGGAAGGCGGAGGACAGGGTGTCGTGGCGCAGACTGGGAAAGGCCTATGTACAGTGGTGCACTGCCATAGGCTGATTTGATTGATTGACTGACCTTTCAGTAACAGTAGACTTCATTGTTATTTGCTATGTCTCTGTTATTATCTGGTAGAGGTCCACAGGCTGCGTCGATCACTGACCCGCGTCTAACCCCGCGTTTACACCCTTAAACAAGTTGTGATACCTGCTTTCATCAAGTCTTGTAAAATAATTGTCAAAAACATGTTGTTTATAAAACATGGTAATGACGTTGTGTCAGACATGTCTCTGCTAGATCTCGTTGAGCTCCTTAAGTCCTAACTTCCTGAGTCGAGCTGCACGATTACTGACAAATGCGTGCACTGACTGGACAGGTCCACTCAAACTGTGTGGTTCTTTCATCAAAAGACCATTTCAGATACCAATCTGCATGGTCTTCGCATGACCTGACCAAGATTATGTCTGGACTTTAAAAGAGACTGTGACCTCTGAGTTTGTTTCGGCCTTTCTTCTCAGAGTAGTCAGATAGGAAACGCCGACCTCATCTAGTTTAAAAAACATGATTGACGTGTAAAAGTGTTTGTACAAACCTACTTACAGAAATAAAATCATTTATCATTTATCATTTAATACTATTAAATTGACTTGTAAAAGTGTTTGTACAAACCTACTTACAGAAGTAAAATCATTTATCATTTATCTGTTAACTATTTTGTTCACCTTTTTGTAATTTTTTACAAGTTTTGTATACAACTAGTCTTAACATCATATATGTAGATAACCACAACAAGGAATAAAACATGTGTTTTACATGTTGTGTCAATTGTTTTCGTTTGTTGTAAACAATTAACCAAAACAGTCGACGCAACATGTCACAACGTACAAATACAAAAACAAAACCCACGGGAAATAAATTAAATGTTACTAAATATCAACCACTGCTACAGAACAGTGAAATAAATTCGCTTAGGTACTATCGCGGCGGTGCTCGCGGTTTCATCGATTTTAATCATACTAAGTGACAATGTATTTATCACCCAAACTCACCGACACCAATATTGGAGCCAATGGTAGGGCTGTACGAGATTTTAAATGAACTATAGATTATTTTATAACCATATAAAATGATCTCTATAATTGGGAGGAACTTCATAATATTTATATTTCAGAAACTGTTAAACTTTTTTATTTTCCTAAAAATATCCCCTTTAATCGAAAAGTCAGGCCGAATGACAAAATATAACTATTTAAACGTTAACATTAGGCTACTTTTAAGCATTACAATATTTGTTTAGTTTTCTAAAACCAAATTGCAAACGTCTTTTTTCAACGCAATGCGCGCGACCTTGGGTCGCTATAGTAGAACTTATTTGGTTAGCAATCCCCTATTTCCTCTTCCCTGTCACCGCCTTGGCATGCCAGGCATACGTGCGCGCGGGTTCGCGACACCGTTATATGCTGGCTCAGGTGACTCACGCTCGCGTCGCTCATTCTCACCTCCCGGACAGCCACGGTAGTCTCCGTTTGCAACCGTTCACTTCATTCATAAATTGACTACGTATATGGTCATGAGTCTTTATTAACTCAGTTTAAACCCCATATTGGGTTCGGAAGGTCCGGTTCATGTACCTACCGGCCTAAAATCCCAAAGTTCCGGCTAACATCTCTAAGTCAATCCGGAAATATCGGAGGCATCCGAGCGCTGATTTCCGGGCCACCACTTTCCGGCAAATCCGAACAACATTGAGCTCCATGCCGGGTATGTATTTTACCCGCGTGGCCGCGTCGAGCACGCTACGGGTCTGGCGATTCCACCCGCCGACCGTCACCTTTCCTGGAGTCTGCAGCGTGGCACACCCGCTGCGTTCATCGTCATACCAAGCTGAGCCAGGAGAGTAATGCGCTACACCCAAGGGGTTTAAGGAAACTTGTGACCATAGACCTATCTTTCTCAGTAGCAGCCCGGAGTCTGGAATTTGTGCCCGATTAAACATAACTGGCGAAATGTGGGTGTACTATAGGGACACCTCTGCCTAACCCTTCAGGGAAACAAGGCGTGATCTTATGTTACACCTATCTACCCCCTTTATTATTTTTTTACAAAATAACCTTGTTGACAATTTACATGCTCTTATTTCTCTCTCCACCACGTAAACCTCTTCCGTCATCAAGGTTGAAAATTGTCCGGACTGAGGGCCAAAAAATGCCATTTCTGGACAAATCTGGACAGATAACCTGTAACCTTAGGACCCCTAACCCTGTGATCACTTGCCTTCTGATGGTTTTCACGCTTGTTTGACAACTCAATCAATTCGACTAGCTTTTTCTCAACTATGTTTGGTCGGCTTCCTGTCTGACCGAATGGAGCTGAATACCAGTATTTCACACGGAGCGACTTCCTATCTGAGCTCCACAACCCAGTTACTGAGTAATAGAATACCCGTAATGACTGTCAAAGATCTACGAATGACAGCCGGGACCAACCGCTTAGCGTGCTTTCTGAGGCACGGAGGTGTCTCGATATGTAATAGATGGTCACCCATTCACGAATTAACCGCAGCAATCGTAGCTTAACCTTCGATCGACCCAGTTATACGTGGCTGTTACATTTAGCCATGAGCCCCCTCTGTTTTAAAACATTGAGTTCCTTAGAGGCAACCCTGACAGTCCGCGAATATGCAAATTCGATTGGTTATTTGGGCTCAAATTTTGACTCCCGGTGGCTGGAATTTGAGTGATATTAGATTAGGTTTAACGCGATATGCCCGTGTTAGCTTAATGCATCGGGATTCCTCGCTAATCCTATTATTCGTGTTTCAACTACGATGGCTAAATTGAAAAATCAATTTTAGTTTGATTATAAAAACTATCTGGACCTTAAAAGAGACTGTGACCTCTGAGTTTGTTTTGGCCTTTCTTCTCAGAGTAGTCAGATAGAAAACGCCGACCACATCTAGTTTAAAAAATATGATTGACGTGTAAAAGTGTTTGTACAAACCTACTTACAGAAATAAAATCATTTATCATTAATAGTAGAGAGTATTCCTATTTTTAATTGTATGTATTATTTGACAAGATGGAGACGACAATTATACGACAACTAGCTGCGCCCCGCGGTTTCACCCGCATAGTCTCGATCCCGTGGAAGCGCGCGGTATGAAATATACTTTACGACCTATTCTCATAAATAACCAATATACATAAAAAAAAACATAAAATTTTATAAATAAACTGCGTTTATCTAATGACGTTCCCCAGATTGCACACGAAAATTCAATTAATTAAATCAAATAATTTAGTCACTATAAGTAGTTAGTCAAAGATTGGCAAAACCCATAGTATATATCTATTTAGTTTGTTTGAAAAAATCCCTGTTTTTATTTCGGTGCTAGGATTTTTTCGATAGTTCCAAAATACTCTTATGCATTAGTAGTATATGTGTTTTCATTTATTTTCGTACTGGACTCATAGCAAAATAATAACAGCCGCACGCGTCGATCGTAGGTCGATTCGTAAGTGGATGACCATCCATTACATATGGAGACCCCTCCATGCCTCGGAAAGCCCAAAAAGTCTGACAATCAGTCTTTCCAAGGGGTATCGTGTTACCCAGTAACTGGGTTATTGAGGTCAGATAGGCAGTCGCTCCATGTAAAATACTGGTATTCAGCTGCATCCGGTAAGACTGGAAGTCGGCCCCAAAATAATTGGAAAAAGGCTAGTCTGGTTATTTTTAACTGGCAACACATTGTATATTTGGTCAGGCTGAACTGCGCATGACAAACTGACACCCAGATTCTGATTTTAAGAATTTAAAGTTGAGAACTTGTCAAACTTTACTGTAGCATTACTTACAAGTGAAAGACCACGAAAGTCAAAATTTCTTTAAAGAATTTAAGAATTTCGTGGGCTTCATTGAAGAATCGCCTAAAAGAATACTAAAGTAGATTGCATAACACACTATCAATCACAATCAAAGGGTGTTGAAGGAAATTCATAATCCATTGCTTCATAGAATTGAACAATTCATCTGCTCAACAAAGTAAATAACGCAATGGACATGACCGAACTGTCAAAGTGAAAGGCATTGCGACCAATTATCAATTTATGTGTGTTATGTAATTACCCCGCTATTATATTATTAGGAATCGCTTGCAGCTTTCCCAACCCGAATAACAAGGAAAAACTACCAACCAAAAAATCAATGGAAATACATCTGTTTTCTGCTAATTACACCTTTTGTCGCAACCGAAGCGTTTCGTCCACAGATGTCACGTCTAATTAGTAATGTTGTGTGTGCTTGACGTCAGCACGTGGCGTCGCATTCCGATTAAATTGAACGCCGATGCGCGCCCGTGCTTAATGTATTTAATTAGTGCAACATATACATCGATGCAGTAATTAGGGTGAGCCGGATCAAGTAAGGACGCAGGTAAAACGGATCCGGATTAGGTACATTGGTAAAATTATTTAAAAAAAAATTGGATGGAAAAGAAAAACAATTAAAGTACTGCGCACTCCTTAGTAACATAGAAGACAGGTAGAAAATACAGTCAACGAAAACATCGAGAAGAAACCTAGGTTTCACTGTCAGGAATTGCTTACAACTGTGAACAAACATGACAATTGATATTATAAGCTGCATAATAGCGGGCCTTTGCTAATGGGACAATTCTCTTAGCTACCCAGCACATCTACAACCACATTATCTATCGATACATAGCCACATCTCTACATGACTTCGCGCCATTTCAAGATAGGTACAAATTAATGTGCGACATAATGAGGTATCTGCGTATCGACAACGGGCGACGTATTAGCTAATGAGATCAGAATTAATTGCATGTCGATTTTGTAATATAGTGTGACAGCTGCGTGTTTGCACGTGACGAGCAAAATTAAATATAAATTGGGGTTAATAAATGACCAATTCAGGTATACGCTGTAACTAATGCTTTGGTCAGAGGTAAAATTATATTAAGTCACGTAAAGCTGCGTACAGATATTTTCTTTTGTCCGTACTGTTCCGTGTCCACGTCGCGATCCAAGAATGCTAGTTCGGACGCGGTGGATCGGGGCGTACCTCGTTGCGTTTCGAGGCGCCGTATCGCCGTATCGTTCCCAACGGCGACCAAACTAGCGGTGTTGAATCGCGACGCGGATACGGAACGGAGGAACGGTACGGACAAAATAACATATCTGGACGTAGCTTTATTAAAACAGTATCAGACAAAAATATATCTCACAAAGGGTTTTTGTAATCATTATCATTCAGCCGAAAGATGTCCACTGCTGGACACAAAGCTCACCCCCAAGCTAAGATAATACATAATACCAGCTTATTAATTTCCCACTGCAGGGCAAAGGCTTCTTCTCACACAGAGAAGGCACGAGCATTTATCACCACGCTTGCTCAAGATGGGTTGGCGATTTCAGACTTATAGTAACTATAAGTTCAGGGTTTCCTCACGATGATTACCTCCTCCGATGTCAGTCATGTCCAAGATAAACTCAGAAAAATACAATATGTCGGAAATACGCTAAATCAATCGTTTGACTTTGACTAATCGGGACGTCAGCGCCACCAGGCGGCGCTCGACAGAGTCTACAATATAACGCAAAACGGTCGACCAGAGTAAAAGCAGAGTTTATCATTGGCGGCTAAGCAGTGAACACGTTTAGAAAGTGTCGCGCGTTCCTCGTTGTGTCGTGTACCTACAGTGTGTGATTCGCTAATGTGATTAATTTGATTGTAAATTATAATTTGAATTGAACTGAAAACGGCTTTTCTATTGCGCAATAATCAACACTTCCCATAGTATGTCCACAGTAGTTAAAATATTACTGATGATATCAAGAGAGGCGTACCTTCTCCGTCACATATAAATTTAAAAAGTCACATTGGTACTTGCCCTGATTAGTACCCCGGTTTAATTGATTGTGTAGTCGAATAGTAAAGCCAAAAAAAAAACGCAATGTTAACGTCAAATCATCGATAAGACCATTCTGTAAGTTCTTTAGAACAAAAAAGCAGCCGCGAAATCTTCTGTCTTATTCTTATTTATAGACAAGAACACCACACCATTCACCAAAATAAAAGAGACAAAAATACCCCAACAAAACCGATTATGTCTGACTGGCTGACGCAATTAATCCCCAAAATCCTATAAAAGCAGATTAACGTAGGTCCACTCGGACAAATTGTGTATTAATATTTTATGTAGTTCGCACCGGCCTACCGAGAGCTGGCTATAAAGCTGTCATCACAAGACAAACTGCTTGCACTTCTTATGGGTGATTTAGGGCTGGATTATAGGGATCCCATACATATGTAGGAGTGAATTTTGGTTGCGAAGTGTTGATGGTTTCTAGTGGTGGAATAGAGTTTTGTAAGTCAACGGAAAAATATGGATTTGTGACGGATATTCGGAAAAAAAATACTTTTCATAAATTGGCTGTTCATCGTAATGAAACCAACAAATTTAATTTAAACTTATATAAATTTGTCTTTAAACAAAGCACTAAATAGCCTAAGTAACTTTCCTAAATATTTAAATACTTTAATATTTGTTATACCTACTACTTTTATAGCAATGTTTATGACAACTACCTACCACAATATTTAAGAACAATTCCTGGTTACGCTTAAAATTCAAATGACAGTATTTGGATTCATTCATTCAAAAGGTAGCACCATGATTATTTTCCTCATTCTATACACCACTTTATAAAAAATAAATTGTTTGACATTCCACGAAGCAAAAATCTAAAATTTCGATCCCAACCTTTCTGTAATCTATTCTCCACAATTACAGAAACTCCAATACATTTAAGCCACATGAGGCTGGACATAGAACTGAACTGAGGCATTTAATTAGTATTAGACCAATCGCCTGAGGCAACGCGGACACAGCCTCGGTACCATGGTGATTGATGTATGAGAATACCGGTAGAAATTCTAGCATGTAAGTCCACATATTGGATTTGAAGTGTACGTAATTGCTCTGGAAACAATGGTATGGTGTTCGAGAATAGGGGTGATATGAAAATGAGATGACAATGGGACAAACTTGAGTACTTATAAAATAAGCAACAATTATTTAACAAAAAGATGAACGATTAAAAGTATAGCCAATAAAAATATTTTTCGTAAAAGGTAAGGAGAATCTGAATAATTATGACATGTTATGCTGTGAAACTAATGGCCCATAGTCAGTTTGAAATACAACTTTTAACAAAAGCAAAAGCACATAACATCAACGATTTAAAAGATATCAACATAAAAAAGAAACTGAAACACCTAAAAACATAAAAAAGAAACTGAAACACCTAAAACATAAATAAGAAAGAAAAAGTATTTATTGAGACTAAAAGGATTATCACAGATTAAATAATTTAGTAACAAAAAGTTCAAAACAAAAGTAAAATGAAAATAACAACAGAAAGTCCTATACGAGGCCAAAAGACCCCAACCTCAGCATGATGCTGCGACAACAAAAATGACACAGCTGCAATCAATCATAACAAAGTTACTCTAAACAGTACAATTATTATTATATCCCAACTCCTGTAACAAGACTCAAACGCACATCACTCATAGGACAGCCTCCAGGCCACTAGAAACAGTAAATCCAAAACTCATTACAAGCAATCGCAGGAACATAATTACGCACTGGCAGATAATAATATAATCGCACAATTCCCTTGCAATGTCCCAGGATGAGCATCATTAATATATGGAACTAAATTATCGACGGTGGATAAGCACTGTTCAATGTGCCCAGCACTAAATATCTTTGCATCGTAATAGTTGCCTGGGTTTTTTAGGGATGTGGATGTGCTGTTGTCGATATATTTTTAGATTTATAAACCAAGTATTTTATATCTATGAAATTGTTTTAAAATTATACTTTATTTTCACACTTTTTACCAAACACTTGATCAAATTGATCCAGAAAAAAAACATCTTTCTATGTGTATTTAGTTTTAACGTTGGGATTAGTCTTATACAAATATATATATTCAAAGCAACGAGCATTCTGAAACCAAGCATAAGCTCGTCACAAATATAACATCGACATCTTCAAAGGACAGCCCTTTCCTACGATAACATGCATACCCACCTATCAGATGTCACCATCTCATATACGGAAACCACATTCTGTTCCTATTCTGCCTATAATGTTCCAGTTCATTCCCCTTACATCTGGTTTGAACTGGTAACAACCAGTTTACACTGGTCCATGTCATTTTAATATTGCAGTACAAAATATTCAAATATTGGAGGTCTAGATAAAATGGTTTTGTGGAACCTGTAAAGCTAAATGGACAATGGTGACCGCTGAATTTCAGAAAGGCCAAACGCCTCTAAAGGCCGTCTTTGTTTTGTACGGACGGACGGCAAAAGCGGCTTTATTATACATATAGAATGAGTTACTAGTAAACGGAACGGCAAAGGAATTTAGCCTTTGTTTCTAGGATCAGATTTGATTAAAGCGGTTGAGTCATTTGGCGTGTGTGTAGTACGAAAATTGGTTCCAAGTACTTGAGATTAAATTCCAGTCTAATGTTGGTATATTGTGTGGGATTGCTGGAATTCGTGTAAAGGTTGGCTGTCTAATTTTTAATGAAAAAGAAAGCTTGTATTTCAAAAACAAATGACCACTTGTATTAACGAGAAATATTTTATCACTGCTTGAAATATATATACTATTGACGAAAACAGTCTCAATTCCTATACATTTGCAAACAAAGAGGGAAGAACACGACTCGAAATAAAAATATTTTCTTGAAAAAAAAAAAAATATTGCAAATATTTTAATTCACAAACTTTTAAAATCAAAATTTATCACTCGCCAAACAAAACAATTAGGACCGATGTTACCCAACTCTCAGAGACTACAACTAGTACATTTGCATCGGATCGCAGTTAACGAAGCCATTATTGAAATTTTATGTGAGTTTGATTATTATTCAGAAGACCGCTATTAGGACTGGACACGGGATTAGGGTATTGCTAAAATAGTGTGGAAACAGAACTTTATTTACTTCAGCAAAGTTAGTTAATATATAGCATTGTGCTAGAATCTCAAATACTTAGTATTTTTTTATTTGCTCATTTTGGTAATTTCTACCATACTCCCCTTTAATGTAAATTTTTGCCACATAGCAAACATTGCCACATATCGTGATGAAGCTAAAGTAAGGCAAGGATGAACTAAAATATATTTTATTAAATAAAAATTAAGATTTACGGAAAAATAAATACCTAACTAAATGCTTAAAACTCTGGGAACGGTCACTAAGTTTATTATAGAAAACAATGAAATCCCTGGACACTTAAACAATAAAATTCATAACCTAGATGTAACTTTTTCCATACCAGTCTACCCGAACCTTGAGTGAACAGCCAACGTTGAGTTATGTAATGGAAACCTGTTAATTGCTCTCAAAGTGCCAACGTACATAATTCATACAATCGCTAACTTATGTGGCGTACACACCGTGTATAGGCTTCCGTTGCGATGCATATTATATGCATGGATGACTTCATTTGCATATTATTGCGGAGGGTCACACATGGATTAGTATTTTTGGTATGCTGTAACTTATGCACTTTTACTGATAATGTGACTGTCATAGATAATTCTAGACTGACACTATAACGGCTATAAAAAGACACTTAACGAAGCCGAGAGTCACTTGTACTCCCCATCATACGCGACTGAAGATATTGAAGGTCAAAATTCCAACTTTTACTGACGTTTTTTTTACTAAAACAAGTTTTTAATGATATAACACAACATTAAATACCTCCACGATCCTTGTACCGTTGCATGCACTTATAAGCACAATGTTTTGCGTGTGTTACATTGCGCACTACAGCAAACAATAATTTTTCATACCAAAAATAAAAGTCGTTTGCCAGCAATTATTTTTGTGCAATGTTACTTAGTTTGATGTACAGAATCCGTAGTTGACGGCTATGTGATGTGTCTTTTTACACCCCCTATATAAAATTGTACATGTAAAGCTAGCACTGTACCATTTTATTTACTTTCAAAAAACTAAGTTCACAAAGTTGTGTCCTATACACACCCAGTATAGTAGTTTGATCATGTATTGAAACAAGGTAAAGTATCACGAAAATCATAAAATCTATTTTGAACTTCCTACGTTATTATATTAATTTCGATTTACATTTTTATATCCACTTTATATCAAAGTACTTTAACAGCTTTATTTAATTTTGAGTTAATTTACAATGAAAAGTATCATTTCCTTAACAACATTCAATATCATCCGACAGAGCCGAAGCCTTTCAACAGATATTAAAATTAAATATTCATTCGTAATGAGCCTTATTTTGTGAAACCCAAATAATTTTCTCAATTAATGAGTTCAAACGGAGTCAGATTTCATTTTAATTGGTGGATTACTTTGACATCTGACGCCTTGTTTTTTAGCAATTCAAAATAGGGGATTTTTACGTCATCCTTGACGGAAACAGAGAGATAAGGCGAACGTAATTGCACTCGTTTTTTAACTGCTTTATCTGATTCTTCCTTAGCGTCACAATTCAGCTCCAATCTGACCAAGCATGTTAGTCTTGCCACACAATTTTATACTGTGTGTTTGTCTCACTTAGGTTTCTAATGGTTTGTAAGATTTGAATCCTCCAGCACTTTTCCAAAGCGTCTGCGGGCATCTATCAGGATGGACAAGCGTTTTGTTGAATCGTGAATTGGACGTTGGTCCGAGAGTTTTAAATCTGAACGATTTACGCGAAAATAATAGCTGGAAAGCAATCCCGTTGGACGAATGAACGTTTTTTGTTGAATTCGATTTAGAATTCCTTTTTATCTGTTTTATGAGTTGAGCGAGTTTTTATTGTAGTTTGATTGACCATTATCATCTCCTTTTTTCCTGTGCTTTAACTTTTAGGATAAGCGATATATGAAGCTAGTCAATTGTTGCTTGTTGTAATATGTAAGAAATTTTACACAAAATTTAAAAATCCTACTAATAATATTATAAATAATTATGAAAGTTAGTATGTTTGGTTGTTTGTTATTCAATCACGCAAAAACGGCTGAACGGATTGGGATGTAATTTGGCACACATACAGTTTAAAACCTGGATATCCACCAAGAATACTTTTCATCCCAGTAAATGACATATTCTGAAGTCCACGCAGACGAAGTCGCGGGCAGAAGCTAGTTGAAAATAAAGCAATATTTTATGAGAACACTTAAAAAAAACGAAATATTTTTGAGTTTATTGCAGTCATGTGTTGGGGAGCGTTTAGGGAAACGTAGTGTGGGACGCCCCCTGCTCAGGTGGAGTGACGACTTGCGAAAGGTGGCTAGCAGAGACTGTATGAAGAGAACCGAGGATTGGGCTCAGTGGCTTTCATTAGGAGAGGCCTGCGTCCAGCAGTGGACGAATATAGGCTGATGATGATGATTATAAAGTGTCAGAGCAAAACAATGAAAACAAGCCTGTTACAATTTCAAAGTGTTTCACAAATAAACATACAGATACTTACTACCATACGAAATATCTTATTGAAATTAATGAAGCAGTTCAAAAGAAACCAGAAGCTCCATTGAAAAAAGATAATATTGTCGTAATAAATATAGCATAAATGATTGATGCCACACCATCTTCCCTCAACTCTTCCCGTTAGCATTGAACATACAGGACCACTGAAAGACGATCATTAATCTTGCCATGTATGTAAATTTTGCTCTGATAAATCGTTGGTCAAGCAAAACAGGACCTCGTCCATTATTTTGGGTCTAGGGTCGTTTGTTACTGTACTTGTTTGTATTGCTACTTTGCTGTTTGTTTTTTATTTATTAGCTTAAGTGTGTTCTGCAGTCTGATTTACAAAAGCTGCTTTGGGCGTTTTGGCTTGTTTGAATTTATTAGTGTCTATAATGATTTGTGGGATGTCGATCTTGTTGCGATTATCAATAGAAATCATCTGATTTTATTTGGTCTTTGAATTTAAATTGATGTTGAGGGCATTTCTAGTAATGTTTAAATTAAAACAAATTAATATTCATTAAAGGCGTCTCTTCATATAACCTATGAATACTACCGTCATCAAACAATTCCTCGTTTAACTTGAACATTACCTCAAATAATTCATCCATATCAACATATACTATAACAATGTAAGAATCTAAAACTACAGCATCACGAATCTATCCCTCAATTCCTACATAACTACAAATATAGTTATCAATACAGTACCAGGGCCACATAGCCCGAAGCATGTCGCTCCCCTCGCATTGTCGCCAAGGCGCAAGGGTCAGTGTACTATGACATGGCCTCCGTCGCCTCTATCTCTCTAATATTGCACTTGGATAATCCAATTAGTGTCCAATAGTGCAGATATGTGTCCTTTGATGTAATGGATTTTAGTAGGTTTGGTGTTCTAATGTTGGTTGAAGTTATTGTCATTATTTTGTGGGACTGTATTGTAATTATTTTTACCTGATCAAAAGATGATGAAGCACGTATCAACTTGTTTTACAAGTCTATTAAAAAATAAACATCGACTGTGAATAATTTATCATCATAGTCAAAATTCATTAAATAAATACTTTGCTATGATAATAGATATGATAGTAGAAAATACACTCGTTTCGTAAATTAATGAACCTGACCGTGTGCTCTTAATAACAATTAAATATTGATTAAATTACAGGCAATGATCGCCTTCATTTAGCATTCTAATTGTCTAAGGAGAAAAGTAGTAAAAATAGTTGAGTGATATAAATTACTAGCAGATAAAAATCTGTACGAGCATTCTCACGCCTCTAACATTAGCAAATAATTACAACATAACATACAGTTAAATATGACAAACGACTTTAATCCACTCATGTGTGAAGACGCGTGTGCTAAACTTAAGTTTGAACAAAAAAATCTTACTAAACCTGTATTTTAAACCTTCATAGTTGCAGCAAAGAGTTCAAAATCGCTTGATGTGGATGAAGTTCTAAATCAAAATAGTTTAAACTGTAGGGCGTGTTGCAGACAAGTCAATGTATGTTAACTCATGTTTAATGGTTTTCATAACACTCAATTGATCACGCATCGCGTCACAAATACATAAATTATTTTTAAAATCATGGGAAATGCCGGCACGTGTGGGTACTTTGAAACTTTAAATTTGAAATTTTTTGAAGGATCGTGAGAGTACGTGTGAGTAATCTAAATTATTTGTACTTATCATAATTGTATTTGTATTTCTATGATATTTTTCTTGTTAATGTACATTATTATGTAACATACATTAGTCAATTACTATTGTAACGAATAATTCAACTGCAATCATTTTAGCATCTCCTACATCACATGATAACATTTATTTGTGATTTTGTGTATTATGCTATTTGTTTTTTTTGCACGGAAAAATGGTTTATACTCAATACTCAATATATTTAGGAAAGAAAGAAAGAAAAATGCGTTTATTGGCATTGCAGCAACAAAAATACACCAAGACGGAAAACACACACACACACACCACCACACACCACCACACACCACACACGCACACGCAAACGCACGCACTCGCTTCCACATGTGAAATTAGGTGGTAAGTTACAAAATTAAGTTACAAATATGACCATAGTGGACCCTGTCGGGCACAGCAAAAGTAGCAGAGAGGAAGAGCGCTTTTATTTTACTACTTAGTTGTTACTGTAATTATATTGTGATTATTATAAAAAAACATGTAATTTAAAATTTGTCATCTGTCGTTATCTATCTATCTATCACATCATTGATTGGTCAAGTAATCAAGTCAAATAGCTGTAAGTACCATGAATCAACAATTTTCTTACTACTTACAAACTTAACTTAACTTAACGTAACTTCTTTCTTACAAAATACATTTATTTAATTTAAAATCTTACCACAAAACCTGCAACATTTTCAACTGAAAAGATTGATACACAAAATACGACAAAAACGCAAAACTATAACAAATTCTCCTTTTAACAATAGTAGATTGTTATACAAGAGGCTAAAATGATGATGAATGAAATGAAAATGGGTTTTTAGCGCCGTGAGTTACGAAAAGTAGATTTTCACTACGATTGGAAAAAAATAAAATAATCCAATACAATATTAAAAATAAATTACGATCACCAATTCAATAGTAATTAGAGAAAAATTCAAAAGATTTCGTGCCAATACTTGCCTTTTTTTATTTCTTCTGTAGCCGCAACGCAATGCACGCATTTTACCGAAAAGATCGTCGCTGTTTGTTCCATTTTCAAAAACAAAATGTGCTTATTTTTTTATAAAACAGTAATAAGGCGAGTCATAATTCATGATTATTCTACTTATGATATAAAGACGTAGACGTATAAAGACTTTTTAGTTTTTGTAGGCTCGTCGGTAACAGACAAAAATTAAAAAAAAAAAGATGCACCTGTGGCACTCGGGGACTGCCGCGGTAAAGCTATTGCATAGCATTTTTTATCAACTTATGCAATTATAATTATTTATTTATTTTTTACTTATGCAGTATTTTTTTTTCTGTGATATTAATTCAAGTACAGTCGTACCATATACATACACGTTAAGCGAACGCTCGGCCGAGCTACATGGTACATAGTAGGCGGAGTGGGGGGTGTTAGGTTCTATTTTCGTTACGGAATTTCTTGATTCGGTCGCCGCGCTCAAAGCCCGCGATAAAAGCTATGCAATAGCTTAAAATGCCCTAGAGGAAAATATGCTATTTTATCCCCGCTCTGGTACGCTACAATGACGGAATTTTTGAGCAAGAGGAGTGAAAAACCCATTTTATTATTTGTTCACCCAATTCTCTCGTCCCTAATCCCTGCCTTTCACGAACTATTTGTTCACTAAAACAATTGTGAGGGATAAGGAAAAACATGAACATATCACGTACATAGCGTTTAGCTTCGCTATCTCGACACATAGGAATTAGATGAGACAGTGACCGATGGGTATCGGAGATAAGTTTACTCGTAGTTCGCAGTTGGTTAAGCGGTTCAGTCATGTATTATTGGGTAATTAAGAAGTCTAGAAACAGCTTTGGATTTGTTTTTGTTTATCTTACTGATTTAAGGGTCTGTGTTTCTTTGAGATACTGCCGATTTTCTCAATATCAACATGTTTGTTAGAAGTAAAATATGGCTTTTGCAAACTTTTTCTAGTCATGTTTTTGAAAAGATACTTAAAACGACACCAATAACAAACACAAAAAATACATACAGACGAATTGAGAACCTCCTCCTTTTCGAAGTCGGTCAATAAAATAAAAGTTCACTGCAAAGGTTGGTACAGTCACTGAAGACAGTTGAATAACACTTTAGTTTTATAAATGTATCTTAATTATTGAGCTAAATATTTAATTAAAATTGGAACAAAATTCAAATTAAACGAATATTAACTCTTTCTGTTATAATTTTATTATTTCTCTATATGAAATGCTGAAATTCAATGTATTGAATAATCTTGTGTCAATTTAGACCAGGGATACCCAAAGTATTTTAGACAAGAGACCTCTTTTCCAAAATGAACTGCTACCTTAGACCCCCATTGCCAAATTACTTTAAAAATCCTAACTCTAGTTTTCCCTATTTATACAAAATACTTACCAATTTTAAAACTTTGTGGTCGGTTAAGTGAGTAAACTTGACATCATATTCTCTCCAATTTTTACAAAAATGTAAGTGTATTATTATTAATACAAAATACGTAAAAATACTTAAGTAAGTAAATATTACAAAAAAAAAAAAAACATTAAAATCTCAAAGCAAAGATAAAAATAAAAAAAAACAGTGTGATGTATTATAACACGTAACACAACTTATACAGTATCTTGAAAGTTTTAAATAAGAACTTCTATTAATTAATTGAGGTTGATTTTTAGACCTCGCTGACCCCCAAAATCAGTTTTCGTTTATGTCGATCCCTAGGAAACTGATATCGACCACTTTGGGATTCCCTGATTTAGATGATGGCTGTGTAAAAGTAAGTGTTAATCGACTTTTGTCGCTGAACGTACCTATGTAGGTAGCTAAATAATATCTTAATAGTACATTTGTGTATCCTAAGAAATAGGCCATCTTAGTGCAAATCTTAACCATTGCAACCTCTTAATTTTATCAATCGACATCATTACCGTAAAACAGCCTAATCTTTCTTCAAAACCTTATCTATCTACCTAATTACCTTCTAACCCTTACGAGACATCACTACGGACTTATCTGGAATGCAAATGATTCGTTACGTCCCGCTCCGCATCGGATCGCATCGGATCGCATCGGATCGCAATTAGTGTAAACGGTACGGGCGACGCCGTCCGTGTAAGCTCACTTGATCCGTGTTCCAGCTTTGCGACAGCCAAATCCGACGTGGATTTTTGATGATCTAGGGAAACTGGATGTGGTTTATATGATTTATGAAGTTTATGTAGTTGGAAAGGGAAATTTTTCGTTACGGTTCTATCAAATCCACATCCCCGTTTTAGGAAGTTAATAAGACATGATGTGGTTAAAAGGGACTATGACGGATGCCGTTCATGCTTTGATAATATTATAGAATTCAGACTACTTTGCTAGAGGACCATGACAATCCAATTATGCATGGCTCTATCAATTCAACTTTGTATTTCGTAACGTTAATTAGTTTGCATACTATTGTATAGAATCAAGTTTTTCTAACTGAACAGACAGCTGTGTTGCTGGGGAGTTTGTTGCGCCACTTCTTCATACCAGCGAAATCCCTTGGAAGTGGTATAGGGTGGGGGTTTAGGGGATTGTCCTATGTGAAATTGACGTTCGAAAAGTGCTGATTTTCAGCCTAATTTGAATAAATGACTTTTGATTTTGACGGCACGGTTGGCGCAGTGGTTAAGCGATTGACTGCTGCGCTGCGTGTCGCGGGTTCGATTCCCGCACGGAACAAATATTTGTATGACCTTCAAGTAGTTGTTCCGGGTCTGGATGTTTGTGTATGTAGGTTTGAATGTTTGTGAACGCACGCACAATACAGGAGAAAATCCTAGTGTGGGGCAAAGTTCGTTTCAAATATTTTGTTTTAATGGTTCTCTTTAACAATCATAAAAATAGAATTCCAAAATCACAGATCTACATAAACGTTACCATACGATACCACTTCCAGGTTCAATCTAGTCGAAGCCTCGTATTTTGTAATTGTAGCGAATTCGCGCGCATCTATCAAAATTAAATTTTACAGGATTTTGGGCTTTAAATCTTTGCTATAAAGGATTGAAATGTTACACTTTGTTTGTTTAATGTCCGTTCTGTATATTTCCAGCTTTCCACTATAATGGACTCGACATGTCCGATGTGTTTACTTTATTTGAATGTCACTGCTGGTGCAACAGAATGTATATTTTGTTGAGGTTTTTTCAATAAATTGTTTGCTTGTAACTGTTTGATTTGTTCAGCTTTAAAGTAAATTGACACTATTGATGATACGTTTAGGAAAAAAACTGTTTTATGTGTAAATTTACTGTATTGGTAATAATGGCGATGTTAGGTAATTGCTGTCATTACTTCTTCGCAACAGTTTCTCAGAGTCATGTACAAATTTATAAAATGGAGTTCTTACCATTGAAAATGCTACTTGTCAATGATAGCCATGCGTAGCGTAGATTTGCGTAGCGTCTATGTAGCTCAAATTGGTTAATTTTGTAGTGTTTTAGTGTTATGTATTCTAGACACACTTTATTTTTGTTTCCTTTGTCTCTAATATTCATATGTCAATGTCATTCACACCTGTTATTTGCATGGTTACTTGTTTTTTTTTTGGGTCGGAAATCATCAAATAACTTCTCCCGCTCTGCATGGAGCGGGAGGGCGTGTCAAACTCTTACTGACTAAAACCCACCCGTGTTCCTTCAGTTGCCTGTGCGCCAGGGCCACGGTATCTCTTTCGAATAATCCGCGACATTTGCATGGTTACTGAAATGCCAATTTTAGATGTTATTTAATTTGAATTGTAAGTGACTGTGCTTTTCTATACAAATAAATAAAATTGAAGTGTCTTTTTGTAATGTCAAATTAACCGCTTTTTACTAAATGCATATGAAAGTATATTCGGGACTTATAACAAAATACCAATATTTTTAATTTTTATCTGTCTGTCTGTCTGTTTGTTCCGGGTAATCTCCGAAACAGCTGGACCGATTTTGACGGGAGTTTCACTGGCATATAGCTGATGTTATGAGGAGTAACATAGGCTAATTCCCGTTGGATCCGACGTCCACGCGGGCGAAGCCGCGGGCAGCAGCTAGTTCTAAATAAATAAATAAGCACTTCACTTTGTAAACTCCTACCTACGTGTTTTCTAAAACACGTAGGGTTTAAATGTCAAAAAATATATGACAGTATTAGCAGTACATAGCATTAGCATAAGCAGACCTTAATCATTACTTGAATATAAGCAAAGTTTAATAAAATCTCAAGTACTTAGCAAGTACGTTACCTAACTTATGTTCAAATAAATCACATCTCCGTAGATAACTGTAGCATCAACACCTCATACCCACATACCTACAAAATAGAAACACAAAAAGTAAAGAAAAAAATCGACTCATCAAATTGAATAATCATTGACAAAGATAAAATTGTTGCAAAACTATCATTTTTGATGTATCGTGAACACGCGTCATTTACGTGACGAATCGCATCCGTCCGCACGAGAAAATGTGAATGATAACTTTATATTTGTGAATTTAAAAACGTTTGTTCCAAATTGAACCTTGTTGCGAATGAATAGGAGTGTTGAAATTATAATCGATCATTTAGATTCGCTTGAATGGTTTGATATGTGTGAAAAAATTGGTTGTACATCTTGAAACGAAATGAAATTGAATTGATACCATGTTTTGTGCAAGATGAAGTTGTATGATGTCGTGTATCAAACTCGTAATGTTTATGTATTTATAGAGGTATGAGGAACAGGGTGTAAAGTTCACTCACACCTCCATAGAAAAGGGAGCATCCTCCGACCAGACGGGTGTCGTGTCTGGTGGGCAACTGCCCGACGATTGATGTCGGGATGTTGTATAATGCTAGTTGCGCGGTAAACTCTGCTTGCGTGATGCAGGATTTTGCGTGACGTCAGTGTGACGTGTAGCTCGCATGTGGCGTTTGTAGAGGCCGCTACATATTTATTTTATTTTTAGGAAAACTTACAGCTAAACAGATACAGTAAGTAATACTTTAAACAAAATATTGCCAATTACAAGTTTCCACTAATAGTACATAAATCATATGAACAAAACAGAAAATTGATAATAAAATAAAGATAACACAAAACAGAAAAAATACTATTAACGCTCGAAGAAGCCATTCGATAATTTTTTTTTTGACTTTTGTAAGACTGGTATTGAAAATGTCGATATCAGCTTCCTGGCAGGTTGCGTTGTACATACGACTCGCTCTCACCATGTAAGAGTTCCGTCTGTACGGAACCGTGTGTGTTCTGTGTGTCGGTGTTAAACCATACTATGAGATATAGCTTACTTTAATTCAGATTTGTTAAAGTTGTAATGACAATCATGTCATTTGGTTTAAATAGGCTTTTATTTTTATATATATTCTTCTATATTTTGTGAAAGTGAGAACGTTGTAGGCCTAACTTGTAGACTGTAGATTTGTAGACCTTTTTATATATATATATTTTTAAATAGGTTGTTGAGTGCCTGTTACTTGCTGGCAGTCCTACATTGTCCTCCCATACCTATCAACACTGTAATTTGAAAAATTGTAAAAGCCCCTTATTTTTAAAAGAGTAACCGTGGAGTTTCTTGCCGGCTCTTCTCCATAGGAGACAACCAATTGGAACCGTGCATCTAGCTTCTGACGTTTCATAAGTGCCCATGTAGGTTTATGTGAAATAAAATATTTTGATTTTGATTGTAAGTCAACTTTAAGGTAGAAAAACGTTAGACTAATTATCTGACATCATCATTCTCCTACTCTTATATCAATTTATTTTGAATCTGCGCAACATGACCCTTTCTTCCCTTCCATACTTCTCTATTAGTCGTCAACTCGGTAATCAGTAGTCACCCCCTTTTCAGCCATATCATCTTTCACACAGTTCTTCCATCGGTTCTTTGGTCTTCCCCTAATCTTATAGCCATCTACATTCATACTCAAAACTTATTTACGTAATATAATATGTCTTTACAATGAATTAGATGCTCTAGCAATAGCTTGGGATCTACGTCATTGGAGTATCGTAAGTAAAGAGTTTCCATATGACGGAGAAAGTATGTCTCTCTCGTTATTATCAGCCATATTTTAACTACTGTTGGCGTACTATGGGTAGTGTTGGTTATTGCGCAATCGAAAAACCGCTTGCAGTTCAAATCTAATTATAACTTACGATCATCTTAATCACACTTGCGAATCACACACTGTAGGTACATGATAAAACTATACGGAACGCGCGACAGTTTCTAAACGTATTCACTGCTTAACCGCCAACAACAAACTCCGCTTTAACTCTGGTGAAGCGTTAAGACTCCGTCAAATAGGCGCGACAGGCGACGCGAATCGCACGCGATACAAAGGCATCGCTCGTCGCGTGACTGGCGGTGCCTTTGTGGCGCGTCGCGTGTCGCGCCTGTTTGAAGGAGCCTTTATGTTATAGACTCTGTCGAGCGCCACCTGGTGGCGCTGGCGTCCCGATTTGCCGAAGACAAATGATTGATTTAACGTATTTCCGACATATATAATATATCATCAGTATTTTACGTGTCCACAGACAATAGACTAAAAACACCTCATTACACCCTCAATAATACACCATTACCAATAACCGACAGAACTTGCAAATAGCTCTGCCGTCCACCAACTAAAAGGCAGCTAAGTGCAAAAAGTAGTTTTCGAGAAAACGCAAAAATAAGTGGGAATTGATGTCTCTTGAAAAGTATGCTACCTAGGAACAAAGTTGCAAGTTATATACGTAGGCATAGTCTTTTTGACGTACTTTTAGTTAAGTAATTTAGAAAAAAATGATACATCAATTTGCCGTTAAAGTATGTTAACGTCTTTCTAGAGAAGTATTGTGGCTTAGCCGCTTTTTAATTAAGGGAGTAACGAAATTTATGTGGTTTAACAGCTCAGCAATGTTCTGTATCTCTAAAACTATAAATCATAGAAAAAATATTCTTACACCAAAAGATAGAGCATCGAAAGTTGTATAAGACTACATTACAAAGTGAAAAACGACCAACTGTGGCTTAACGGCCTTTTAGTTAGTGGACGGCAGAGCTTAAAAGCTTTCATCAACAACTTCAACAAATCATCACAACTATGAACAATATGAACTAAGATTACCATCTTATATCGTATTCATCAAAGGCTCTACCCAAATCTGAACAATGTTACATCTGTTGGGAACTGTCAAACATTTTGGCAGCAATACGTATGTAAATCTTGCGTCCCTTCAAGTTTATTGTTATGGCGAGATGCTCTTAAACGGCTCTCGATAGGCATAAGACGTTTGGTACATACTGCGTTAGAGGATGAAGAATGTTTTTTGTTAGAAATCAATGTTGTTCCGTCTGTAAACTTGTCTTTTTATATTTATTTGTCAATGTCTAGATCAAAAGTAAGTAATACTTTGATATTATAGTTTAGAGTCTATAAAACACCGATGGTATTCTTTCTTGTCTTTAGATTTGTGCCAGCTTTCATTCAATTTAAAAGTAATTTTTGTTGTGTTTTTTCTACGATCATTTTGATTAAATTATAATCAAAAAGTACTATAACATCCTAAAATTCAATTTTTTCTAATTATATTCAAATTTTAAATAGTATTACTGAAACCATTGTATATCACTGAGCTCTCAAAGGTCACATACAGCCATATTTATAAAATTCAATATCTACAGTTCTCTTTACATTCACTCAACCAGAATAAATCATTCCGTAATTCAATCCACTTTTTGCACAGAAAAAATGTTGTATCATACAAATTCTGTATGTATCTCATGAACCGATCCGTGTCTAAGTGCTACGGATCTCGATTTCAAAAGCTAGTGAAATTCAAAACAGGCCGTTTGAACGTCAATGAATGCTGGGAATTTATTGAAATGACTACACTGTATATTTCGGATTTTATTGTATCGCTAAATGTTCCAGCTGTATCATTATTGCGGAGTTACTGACTGGAAGAGGAAAATAAAATGCTTATATACGAATTTGTGTTGTGTTGTTGTCTTCACATTTAACACTACATTTGGCTTTGTGTTGTAGGAATCTTGAAGTTTTTACTTTTCCTTTATTCTTCCATTTTTCCGGCCTATTGGAGGGTTGATTTTCCGTGAAATTTATTGTAAGGAACTTACTAGTGGTGGCAATAGTAGAAGTACTTCTATCATTTCCTTGAATATTGCAGGATAATCATTTTATATATTTTCAGTTTCAAAGTTCTATTTTAATAAAAATATATTTATTTATTAACCCTTTACGCACAAGTAAAAAAAAAATACTGTACAAAGGCGGACTTAATGCCTGAGGTGTTTTCTACCAGTCAACCTTAGCGTGATGCGGAGACAAAACATGGCAGGTGCAACATAAGGGATAGATAACTTGAAAAAGAATAAATATTAATACATAGATACATACATACATATAACGAAAATAATCTATGTCAAGAGAAATAACGATAGACAGAAGAGAAAACGAATCCAGCAAACCAGCATTGGGATGATTCTTCCAACTTCTTACAAATATATTCACGTGCCTTCACTTTAAAAGATAACCGACTGTTTGCCGTCCTGATGTTCAGAGGGCTATATTAGAAGGGATATATTCTTCACTATTTACCCTATTTTTGGTCCAAACAGAGTCAATTATTCAATATAAATGAACCTACGCAAAAATACATTACAGAAACTAAAATAAGAATAGAATCATAAGTTATAAACTCAGAGGACAATATCAAAATATTTAAAACGGATCTACCAAACGAAGTTGACTTGCAACCTAACAAAAGGCAATTCATCGTTCAAGACAAAACTATTGTAGAGAACCATTCTAGCAAAGCTTAATTTGGAATAGGGATACCTCAAAGCGGAGTCAAGATATAATGGATAACAACAGAAGGTCTTCTTTGTACAACAAGCGAAGACCGACGCACGTAAATTATAGACGCGTACGTAGAGTAGGCTGCACGTCAGTGGCAACACCTTGAGCTAGCCTAGCATAATACGGAGTTTCAATTGAATAAGACGCCAGCTGTATACTGGTTTTGTTACTGTGCGGTCTACCGCACGCAGATCGCAAACAAATGCCAGTCGCGAGTGCGCTTGCACCCGTTGTACGTGAAGAGTATTTTTTAGGTCGACACAGTACATCTTCTTCTTCTATACTCCTCTACTAGCCATCATTTCTGTTGGCACCTCCTTTCTAGCTATACAGGGTTATTGGTTATATGTCGACAATCCATTAAGGGAATGTAGGAAAGGTCATTTGCAGCCGAATGACCCATGATGACCCATCGACTCAAACTAATACAAACTCTAACATTTGCATAGGCAAATGTTAACCATTTTCGAGTAGTTTGAGATTTCAATTTTTTTGAAAATATCTGCTACCTTATTGTATTTCGTTGGATAGCTGAGAAGTTGTACATGTTTTAGAATGTTCTGCGGATAAAGTACTTCCGTGTTTTTTTGCAGAAATCAACTATTTTAGTCAAATAACCTGCTCAAAATGATAGAAAATTGTAACTATTTGTAAACTATTAAAGATAATTGTCATTTTATGCTTGATTATAATGTATGTATTGAAGAAGAAGCAGATAATAATAATTAATAAAAAAAACATGCGTGGTTTTTTTTTAAATACATTTTCAAAGTTGTGTACCGCTAAAAAAATGTCAAATTACTCGAAAATGGTTGATATTTGCATAGGGGTCATCAAGGGTCATTCTGTTGCAAATGACCTCTCCTACATCCCCTTAATGGATTGCCGACATACGAGTATAACCGATAACTCTGTATAATATTTCACACAATCCACTCACAGTTTCTTTGGTCTTCCTATTCTCTTATAGCCACCCACATTCACTACTTAAAACTTTCCTCACGACATGATCCTTATTGCTTCACATCACATGCCATGAAGCGTGTCTACAGCGTGTATCACAAATGTGTGTGTGTGGTACAGACCATCCAAAAAAATATCAGCTGCCCCATACGTTTGGGTCGAGTAGGTATTGAAGCTTTGTACATTACGATGTTGCTCCAATGGAAAAAAAAATCAGTTGGATGGTCTGTACCACACCCGAGTGGTTGCTCGTTGTTTAAATCTAAACTTCTGTACCTATTTATTTGGTGGTGAGAAGTCGCGGTGGTTGTCGACTTCAAGCTAATGTATTCCGGCTATTGTTTGTGGCAGACGGGATTATGTGCCTGATATCAAATTGCTAGGTAAAAGGGATCGGGTCGGTTTGTCGATGTTACGGGTTGTGGCATGAAATTGAAGATGGTTTTGGTTGAGTGTGGTTGTGAGCATATATATAGCAGAAATAATAAAATTCTTAATGAAGATGAACCGACGACTGGTAGAACACATATTTTTACTCTTTACACTGGCTAAGTATCTATAGTAAGATATGTATGTATGGCTCATAATCTTATTTCACAAATGAGGTCATGAGCCAATTTGACAGTATCAGATGCTCCATCTACAGATCTGTTGTTTACCAGATCAGTTAGCCGAAACTAATCCATAGGTGAAAAACAGTCACCAGTAACTTTCACTGACTTTAATTTATTCAATCGAACAAACATGGTTCTTAATGCTACTACAATTCAAGCTTCAAAATTTCAACCAACCACTTACAAATATATGTAATTCTAACCATTACATCAACTTCAAAATCCCCATTACCACCCAAACTATTCGAAGTTTAAAGACGTCAAACTATAAATCCAGGATAACATCGACAAGACCTTTTACCAAGATTAACAATATCCCAAGCACTAGTTGGTCAAAGGACAAATTGCTATCCAAGACGGTAAATAATTAATTGTACTAATGGAACAGTTAGTTGGCAACGTTGAAATTTGTCAAAACAAGACGACGCGGCGACGGTATGAATAGATTGTGGATGCTGGCATTGTTCAGTTTTGATGAGATAGTTTGGTTAAAGTCAGGGCTGAAGTAATAGGAAGCGGTAATGAAGTTTTTGGTAATGATATTAAGAGCGGGAGGTATTGATATTAAAAAATATGTTGACAATATACAGGGTGTCAAGAGGCCGATCAATTCAACCTATCGCAGTCCACTGCTGGACATAGGCCTCTCCCATGCTGCGTCACAACACCCTGTTTGAGCCCTTTTTGAGGTCGGCGGTCCATCTAGCTGGGGGGCGTCCCACACTGAATTGACTGAAGAGACCGATCACAGAGCCGTTGATCCATAGGTCATGTTCGTGAACAGGCGCCGTCAGTAGGGACTGCATGGTCATCTCTTAGCTGCCACGGCTTATTTTAATTTAATATTTGAATTGTTTTTGTCTCTTTATTACGGACGCTTTTAACGTTCTGCATCGTTCTCGCATGCATAATTTCAACATGAATGATGTAACCAATATTTTGTAAACATATTTTGATTTAAAAGTGTCCATGGAGTTTCTTGCCCGTTCTTCTCCATAGGTACCTACTACGCTTTGTAATGGGTAACTAGCTTCATCTTTCTGACTGACCGACCCCTTGACAATTCAAAAGTGCCTGTAATTGGTTTATTTGAAATAAATGCTTTGAGTTTGAGTTTCAGTTTAGCTATCTACGCATTCCGTACATCAAACACGATACACAAAAATAATTGCTGGGAAACGACGTTTATTTTTGGTGTGAAAAATCGCTGTTTGCGGTAGTGTGCAATGTAACACACGCAAAACATTGTGCTTATGGGTGGATAAAACAGTACAGGGGTCGTGGGGGTATTAAAAATTGTGTTATAAAATTAAAAACTTGTTTTCGTAAAAAAACATCAGTTGAAGTTGGAATTTTAACCTTCAATATATCCGTAACCAGAAGTTTCCCAGGTATGGACAAGTACAAAAAAAAAAAATTACAATGACGGGAGTACAAGTGACTCTCGGCTTCATTAAAGGCTCCCACAGACAGGCGCGACGCGACAGCGCGACACAAAGGCGCCGCTCGTCGTGCGACACGCGGTGCCTTTGTGTCGGGTGTCGCGTCGCGCCAGTGTGTACGAGCCTTAAGTGTCTTTTTACATCCGTTATTTAATATTTGCTTTTTAATCACATTTATTATTATTTTATTCTATTTTTACGACTTCAGATCATAAATCATAGAAAAACTAATCTGACATAAGCAATACCACTAAAAATAAATAGCATCAGCCATCATAATCCCAAATTGGTTTCCAAACATGAAACTTTAAAAAGGAATCTATGATTGAATCAACACACGATAAATCGGTGAACTGAGGGACCCTTTATTGTTACTTGAACGAAGATGTAAATTTTACTGGATAAACCATCGCACCCGCAAGCGATTTTCTATCGCGGCGATATTTTTCACGCTCTGGATTTTCAACGCACTGGTAAAACCCAGAGTTAAACATCCAACAGTGTATTTTTTTGACGCACTATGATGCGCTCTGTTGAATTCTCAATGGCCGGCTCAATATCGAGAGTTGAAAATCCAGTGCGCCATAAAAAAACGTCGTGTTAAAAAATCGCCAGTGCGAGCCTGATCTTAGGTGACATGTCTTAAATGCCCTAAACATTTACTTATTTGTTTACTATTATTATTACTTTTTTGGGAAGTTTTGGGGGAGACCTTTGTCCAGCAGTGGGACAAGACAGATTAAAAAATAAAAACATATTATCACTTACATCATTATATTTTTACAGGTGGAGACCCCATGCAACAATTTAGTCACCCAAAAACCAAACACCACTACCAACAAAATTAAACTGTTTTTAATCTATCATATTTTTGACTGACTCCACACACACACAAACACACCATAAAATTTTGTGGGTCAGCAGTCTATTATTCTTTTCTTTAATTTAGTAAATTTAAACTGAAGAGATGTTTGTCTAGTAGGTACTGGACTGAGTTTATTGAAATTTTAAATGAAGAAAAAACATTGACCAACAATAAACAAAGGCATTGATTACTTGATTAGTCTGAATTCCCTTTTTTCATCTTCATCAGCCGATAGTAGTACACTGCTAGAAGCAAGTATCTTTAATTAATTACACGCCAACGCGATCCACCAGAACAAAAAAAAAAAACACGTGTGGCACTCGGGGACTGCCGCGGTAAAGCTACTCGTATTGCATAGCATTTTTTATCAACTTATGCAATTATAATTATTTTTTAATTTTTTATTTTTTTCTTTGCTATTAATTCAAGTACAGTCGTACCATATGCATACATGTTAAGCGAACACTCGGGCGAGCTACATGGTAGGCGGAGTGGGGGGTGTTAGGTTTTATTTTCGTTACGGAATTTCTTAATTTGGTCGCCGCGCTCAAAGCCCGCGATAAAAGCTATGCAATAGCTTAAAAAAACGAAAGCACTATAAAATATTTTACTGATTTCAAAAGTTGCAAATCTTCACCGCAGTCACATCCAGCCATCCGTACGTCCTGACCTCTATTGTGTAAAGCAATATTGAGTGCGGGCGTAAGGGCAAGTAATTGTGAAGATGTCGTCGGATTACCGACCCTTGGGGTAAGCAGAACTTCAGGGATAAGTGATACATCAGTGTCGAATCGTGTCCGTTTGAGTCCGGGATACGGTTTGAATTCGGGATGATAGATGTGTTTTTTAGTATCGATTCTTGATTTGATGTTGTTTCTTACATCGTGGTTGAGGTTGGGTTTAATATATAAATATTGATTAAAACTTATCATGGGTGACTTCAATGTCAAAAATCGTATCATCTTATGTCTTTTGCAATATCAACAAACAGAATTACTGATACAGATACCTATGTCCATTGAATCATTCAATAATGAGAATGTTAATAATCAAAATGTAGCCATTTTATTTAACGACAATAGCACTCTAAAGTATTCCCCATTCCCTTTGTTTACTCAAGGGGAAATAATTAGAGCAGATTCGGATGAAAACAAGGAAGGAAAAAGAAATAATAATTCATCAGGTAGCGAGAGATAATCCTGAAATTTTTGAAATGGGATGTAATAATGGTCCAGGTCCAAGAAGAGCGATTTATACTCAGATATTATAGCATGACTTGTGCTCGTGCCTTTTCTGTATGAGAAGAGGCGTTTGCCCTGCAGTGGGACATGACGTTTTTGGTGCTAATGCATGGCAAAGGGTTGTTCTCATACAGAAATGGCGTTAATGACCACACAACCCTTCTTCATTGAGGCTTAAGAATTGGCTTGACTTCATTTGGCTACAAGAGTGAAAGACTAAAGAAATGATGGATAGATTGTATTAAAGATGATTTGCTAAATAAAAGCGAATTCATAATTGAGAGATATTCATTAATGACGGCTCACTATTACTTGCGTATCTTAGATTCCCAATTATTGTGTGTATCTTAGCGCTACTTGGAGCGTGCTCAAATGTAATTCAGACTACAAGAATGCCAAGATTCGCTTTGATTCTTACTCTTCGCTTCGCTTTTCGTGTACTCCAGCTTTATTTACAACGGGGAATAAGAGAACACAGAGATGAGGCAAATTAGCAATTATATTATAAAAAAATCATCGGTTGTTTTAAAAGCAGTGTCGTAGAGAATATTTTGTTTTAGCAACACGATACGATCTAATGAGGGTCGGATACGTTATATGAGAATGGATAAAATTAATGGATGTTTTCTCTTTTTATGGATGTGTTGTTAAAAATTTATTGTTGTTTTTTTTTTGCCAAATTGTTTTCTCTTTATAAAGTAGATAGATAAGTCTAAGGAACTGATCAGCAAAAAGTAATCATAGAATTCAGGACTGAATAAATTTTTATCGTGCATGAGTTTTTTTTGTGTCTGGACTTAATTTTTAAATAATTTATTTTGGACCTTATAGAAGAAGTAGAAAATCATGGTTTTATTATAAGTAGGACATAGTATGTACAACTAAATAACAATAAATAAAAATAAAATAAAAACTTTTGGACCTTTAAACCTAAACGAGACGTTATTTCATAGATACAAAGTTTTTGTGCATAGTGTTATTCACAAATTTCGTAAATAATGCTCAAGCGTAGGTACCTTTCTATATCAGTATTAAAAAAAATACATTCAACAGTTGAGCTCCTTAAGTTCTGAGTTGAGCTGCACGATGACTGACAAATGCGTGCACTGACTGGACAGGTCCGTCTGTGTGGTTTTTCCTCAAGAGACCATTTCAGACCCAAATCTACATGATCTTCACATATTATGATCTGACCAAGATTATGTCTAGAGTTTAAAAGAGACCGTGACCTCTGAGTTTGTTTCGGCCTTTCTTCTCAGAGTAGTTAGATAGGAAACGGCGACCTCATCTGGTTTTTAAAATATGATTGACGTGTAATAGTGTTTGTACAAATCTACTTACAGAAATAAAATCATTTGTCATAACAAAAATTCGACAGCACACATTACCCAATCAATTCAAAACTCTCTCAGAATCCGGTAATCGATCAAAATAACCCTCAAACTGTATTGTGTCCCTCAAAAATTTGTAACAGATTTGTATGATCCATTATAGCCACCCCCGTTCCATACATATCTAAAATGTCTATGTATTTTGTGGGGACGAGTGGTACTTTCAAGTATCGTTCAGAGCTCTCCAACGTGTCTTAGGATTGAGACAGATGGCCTGGGCAACACTTGAAAGCAAATTATCATTTTTGTGTCCAACTTTTCTTTATCTTTCTAGGGTGAGAAAAATGAGGTAGTTAAAAGTTATTCGGCATACGAAAAGGACTCTGTGTACCTCTATTTAAAGTACGATTTTCACATGTGGCAATTTTTTTAATATACGGCTGTTAGCATTATACACAATAAAGTTTAAAGAACACTTTTTACTTGTGTTACCTACCCCACACAAATTCGTATACCACTATTTGCTATGCAAACAACAGTAACAGGAATTGAAATAAGATCAACATACATATACAAAGTCGATTAAATACGTGTTCTTGTAATAAATAACTCAAAAACGACTCAAACCTAATCAATAAAATACATATGGGACCACCGCGCGAAGTTCTTCTACCAAATGCAAAAATAATCGCATAAAGGCGCGACACGACAGCGCGACACAAAGACGGCGGTCGTCGCGCGACGAGCGGTGCCCTTGTGTCGCGCGCGATTCGAGTCGCGTGTCGCGCCTGTTTGTAGGAGCTTTAAATCGGTGACTAAACACGAAAAAGAAAAACTACTTATTGTAGACGTCGTTTTTTTGAAGTCAATTAAAATTAACTCCTCTCTGTGGTTTTCTTAGTTATATTTTTTTCCCCTTGTCCTAGGTTTCAACAATAGGATGGACCGTAATCTTATTATAATCTAGCCTTATAAATAGACTAATAAGTAATTTAATTATAACCTAAGCTATTAAATTGTCTTTACTAAGAATGTGTCCAATAGCACTTTTCTTATTTATTTAACCATTTATGTACACACATATATAAACAGACAAGAAGAAAGGAACAGAAAAATACGTACAAAGGTGATGCTTATTTCTAAAGAAATCTCTTCCAGCATACCTGCGATAGGAGAGTATATTAAAGAGATGTAGACAACGTGTGTAAAGAAGGGAAAACAAAATGCATAAAATCCTAAATAATTTTCCAATTTAAATATAAACATACAATATGAGAATATACTTACATACATACATACTACTAAAATAAATATCACTAAAATATATAACAATATAATGTTATTCAAATAATAAATACATATGCAATTATGACAAAGTGGAAAGATAGTGCTCTTTGACTTTACTTTTAAATACTCCAACAGTTGTCAGTGTGTGTGTTTGTTTGTTTGTCAGTTGTTGTGTTATTGTCTCTATTAAGGCGAATACACTTTGTTCTTGTGTTTGTTTCAGTTAGTTATATAATACCTAAAGTAGGTACCATTGATTTTTATTTTTCTGAACATAAGTATCTAGGTATTTATGTAACTTTCTGACCACTAAACCCAATACATATCGCTTATATCAACATTCGCCATAACTTAAGTGATTAAAAATAAAAATGCAAATCCGCAACAACCCCGCCATCCCGCTCCGCCGTCCATATTTATCTAATGTCATATTTGCATACGACATGTTACGACACGTCTCGACACGTGCCCACTGACGTTTCACGCAGATTACATTTATTTTCAATCTTCATTGTTGATTGAAAATGAAGATTTGCATGTTTTTGTTACTCTTGATAATGGGTAATATCGTCATGCATTTTCTTGTAATGGACTTAGAGGTAAGTAGGATTGATGTGTGGAATAAAAACAGAAAACTGTGAATTTTTGTAAACGATATTTAAGAGGGCGCACACCAGTCCACTAGCGCCACTCCCTTAAAAAATATTATCTCATGACTGAGAAGGAATTTTGAATAACGGCTCAATAAACACCCTCGGTAAGTGTGTCAAAAAATTTCTAATACCTATTATAAACTTTCATATTGGGACACGAAGCAACAAAATTCAATCTAAAGAAAAGCGGCCAAATGTGGCCGCTTTTTGTGCTTTTAGGAATGCCTCTAGATCGTATTTTATTGCTTCGTGTCTCAGTATGAAAGTTTATAAAAGGTATTAGAAAATTCTAGACACACCGCGGGTGCTTATTGAGCCGTTATTCAAAATTCCTTCTCAGTCACGAGATCATATTATTTTAAAAGAGTGGCGCTAGTGGACCTGTGTGCGCCCTCTTAAATATGAACCACAAAATGTTATGCTTTCATACAGGACCATTGACTTTTTCATCATTTCAGCCGAAAGACTGCTGAACATAGGCTACCCTCAAGCATCGCCACTGCAATCGATTCTGTGCTTCTCGCATCCAGCTGATCCCTACGGTATTCACAAGGTCATCGTGGTCCTTTTATGTAAGCGCACCTAGATTTTTTTTATTCAGAAGGTATTTGATCTTTTTTTTTTTCTTAACCTCGTTTGTTATTCTACTTTAGGCTTTTGTCGTTATTCAACCGGTAACAAAAGAAAATCATAAATACAAACCATTAAATAAGACACCATAATTTAATAATTTCCCACAGCACCACTATTATGCCGGCTGTCCACTCATATTTTTTTCTACCAAATGCCTGGTCACGACGTAGGGTCAACCAAAAAATGTGCGGCTACCGTGTATAGCCGTTTGTCTTCATCGGCGACAGGTTTATGACCGGGGGCGGTAAATAATATCGGCGCGGAAAAGACGTCATGCAACATTCATACGTTATTTTGATACAGGGTGATGTTGCTAATAGGAATGGTGTATTTGTAGGTGCAATTTTGCAAAATACTAGATTTATCGAAGTAAATTGATTTGGAAGACGAGATGTCGGTCGTTCAGCACTCTAATTACGTAACACACTATCTATAACAATCTGAATAATTTTGAAGCCTATTGCTAATCCATTGCTTCATATGTTCGAAAAATGTGTCTCCTCAACAACGTAAATAACGCAATGAATGTTGTTGAACTGTCAAAATGAAACCCATTCCTACTGTTAGTGTGTTACGTAACTATCCCGCAGGGGCGAGATGAGCAAACAACATTGTTGCCATCGCGGGCAAAACCTGAGGCTGGCGCAGGAGCGTGGGGATTGGCACAAGGAAAGGGAAACCTATGCCCAGCAGTGGGTGAAGTAGGGCTTTGGATGATGATGATGCACTAGATTTCATTGCTGACCTTCTGATGTCTTTATCCTGCAGAAGGTTACGCATTTTAAACAGATTCTGCTCTGCTTTTTGCTTCCCAATAATGACATGACCCTTATTAACATGAACCTTCTCCTACTAAAGGCGCATTAAGTTGCACAGAAAAATATATATAAAAAAAATACAATATTGCTACAAGGTAGGATTCATTTAAAAAAAAAAAAACATAGGATAGTACTAGAAAATATGGAAAGAATTTTCTTCTCAATATAAAAAGAAACAGCCTGTATATATGAAGCAGTAACTGGATTTCCTCAAATACCTCTGAGCTGAGGGTCTTTTTCGGTGGACAACTGGCGTCGTTCCTACTGGCAGGGATAAGTAGATACTGTTCTATATTGTTTCATATTATTGCGACTAATATGAAAAATTGTTGACGAAATATGATGATAATTTCCTTTTCCTTTAGTTTTATTTTTTTGCTGCAATAAGGACTACCTGTTTTATTATAATTATTTATATATATATATATAGTTATACTTATGTATATATTAGTAATAATTTAGTAGATAGGTATTAAAATTGACACAAAAAGTTTAAGTTTCAAAACAAAGTTGAAGTTTCAAGTATTAGTTTTTGTTTCAATACTTTGGGGTACTCCCCAAAGTAAAGTAAAGAGGTAAAGTGACATTGCATATTAATAACGCAACAGATAGCGCCATCTATGAGACTGCGTCAGAATTTCTATGTCATGAAAATGGTTACCGAAGAGGATCCAACTATTATGCTTAGCTTGGAGTCGCGGGTTTAAATCTCAAAAAAATCAAATCAATCAAAATCAAAAATATTTATTTGCTAGATTGTGGTACATAAGGTGTTACAGTAAATTGATTTCAGCATATCCTGCCATAATATTGCGTGCAAATCTTTTCACAATCAGCGCTGTCAATTAATCTAACTTACAAATTACAGATTCTATTGATTTGTCTTCTAAATAGTCCTTAATGGCATGACTGCCAGTAGAGTTCAATGAGCAGGCATAATATTCTTAACAAAATGTGAATTTTCAAAATAATTTAAATAAGTAAAATTATATATTTAAAAAAAATAAAACCATAATTTAAAAAAATTGTATATCATACCTCCTCATTAGATGCCAATGCCATGTATATTGCCAATATCTCACAAAATATATGGTCTATCCCTATACCTATCATAATCGTGTGGTCAACCGAAAATCCCTAAACGTATCAACCTATTAATCAAATTAAACTTAGCCAGATGGCATCCATATCCCAATAAAACCGATCCATACTTAAATATCAATCAATAAGATGACACATTACATTACAATAATTACATTTACCCAAAAAATATTCACCCTCTAATATTATAATCCGTAGTTTCCCCAAAATACGTAGTTACCCTAAGATCCGTAATTTCCCCGAAATCCGTTTAAACGCAACTATTTTTGGTAAATCGGTGTAAAGAGGAGTGGATGGTGTATAAAGGAAGATTTAATCAAATCATGGCGCAGACATAATCGAGTATTATGGTTTTTTGCGAGACAATGATTTCGGTGTATTTTGTCTATTCCATTTTTATTCATGACCGTGTTATTTTTTATTGAATTATAATATAGTGTTTTGGAGTAATGATCGCTTTCGGTACATGCTTGAATAGTAATCTGTCCATAATTTAAGAGGTCTTTCATGTTACTGCAGAAAATTGTCGAATTTCTCTCGATTCCTGTTATCTTCGCAATATCTCATAAGTTATCCATTTTGCTTTTAGTACCGAAATAATAATATTTACTTGTTAAATGATAAATGATTTTATTTCTGTAAGTAGTTTTGAACAAACACTTTTACACGTCAATCATATTTTAAAAACTAGATGAGGTCGGCGTTTCCTATCTGACTACTCTGAGAAGAAAGGCCGAAACAAACTCAGAGGTCACAGTCTCTTAAAGTCCAGACATAATCTTGGTCAGATCATGTGAAAACCATGTAGATTTGTGTCTGAAATGGTCTTTTGAGGAAAAACGTCACAGATTGAGTGGACCTGTCCAGTCAGTGCACGCATTTGTCAGTAATCGTGCAGCTCAACTCAGAACTTAAGGAGCTCAACGATTCGACGAACAATACAAAAGATAGGACATTTGGGTAGGCCACAAAAATTACTTAAACTGCCAGACCATGATTAAAATTAACTGAGGAGAAAAAAAAAAGCAGCAATGACCCACATAGTCTTCACATTCACAATATTAAAATAATAAATCAATATTCAATGTAGCCTGCATGCTACTCACATTCATAGACAGTTTTTGTTGTCATAGGAACTTACCCAGAATCTTTATAAATCACTGTATAAATAAACTTTTAAAGTCTGAAAGCAAGGAATTGAATGAAAGCTAGACTCATTAGCTTTTAGTATGAATCTTGAATAACTAGATTGTCAGTTGACTTGTAAACAAATACCCCGCATTATATCAACCTCACATTACATCGCAGATAATCCAAAATTCTTTTAGCTTACGACCACAAAAAGAGCATTCAATTTCGACAATAAATCATACATTACCTGTGGTAGGGCTGTGACAGGCAATTTGTCATGTACCCGCTGACGCATAACGAAGAGATTTGAGGAACCCTTTCGAGAAATACTCAAATCCTTTTGGAGGAATACCGAATTTTGTTATTGTTACGGTTATATGCGTTTTCGTTTATTTGCGAAATAATTGTAAGGGTTGTAGTGAATTTTTGTATGGCATTTGAATTTAGTGACTGCCGTTGTTTAGTAAATGGGTTGATCAATTTAGTGGGAATATGAGGGAATATTAAGGCGTATTTGCGTTCCTCATATCTTTTGAAATCTATGATCTTTAAAGTTTTTTTTTTAAATTACACGCTTTGGTACTAACGTAAGTTATTTAAGATTGCTCGTATTTTTTGGCGTTTTCGTTAAGCCTGATTAGAATTCGTAAAACTAAAAGTATTTCAGAGATTACTGTATAGGTAACCCATTTATCAGATTTCCAAGTAAGTGAAATAGTAAATTGACAATAAAATGTTGGAATAAAAGCAAAAAAAGACTAAAAAAGTAAATAAAAATATTTTTCTAAATAAAAATAACGAACCATAAATTCTGTTTTTATTTCACCACCCACATACCCCATCTTACCCATGATTAACACATCATTAGCCATAGCCCTAGGGGTGAAATCGAACCTTTTTTCCATGTTAATTAAACAGATTAAAGGCGGTGTCCGCATGACCTATTTTCACCCCGACAGCATGCTTTTCATTCCCGCGAAGCGAAGGGATGAAATACATAAGGGTAACGTTTGAACGATTTTAAATAATAATGCTAATTAGTAGAAGAAATATTGCTATGGTTTGTTTTAATTGGACGCCTTGTTATCACAAATTTAGTTAATTGAAAATATCTGATAGCTTTTGAAATGCGTGAAAGAAAATACAAATGACGATTTTAATATATATATTTTAATTTTTTTTTTGCTCATAATTAGAATAAGTGCATAATATATTAAACAAATGGTTATTACTTTAAATACCTTAATGTATGATTGTCTTATAAATGTCTCGCTCTTCAAAATAAATTCAAATGATTTTCTCAGCAAACCTCCCCAACAATTCTCTTCTATAACAATTGCACCATAAAAAATAATGTTAAACAATGTTGACAATGAATTTTAACAAGCTATTCAAATTAAGAGTATCATCGCCGAGGCTTTAAAGCTCAAAGCCAGATGGGTCCAAAGCCGAAATTATCTCATTTCATTATAATATTATTATTTGAGGACATTTCTGAAGCAATCTCGGTTGTCAGTACACCTGAGACCGTAGAGTATTGAAGTGTAAAATGGAATTTTGAAATGAGAATGTTGATTATTTTTGAAAAAGGAATGGCCTTTCGACAGTGGATTGTTGTATGGCCAGTAACTATACACAGAGTAGTACATGGACTTTTTGGCGCTCGCATGACGTTGACGTTGACAGGTTGCTGTTGGTATTGGCTGTTGTGTAGGTCGGGCAAAGCTAATTGTAGATGGCGTGATCATAGCTAGGTCCCTACGGCCTACAATAAATTTGACTTTTCATTCATTCGTTCCATTTCGTGTTCATTCGTAAGTTTGGTTTTATTTAAATTTTTCGTTATTTTCTGTGATTTCAATATTTTAAATCAAATATTTAATATGCACAGTATCAGAATTTTAAACCTTAAACATTTCCTTGTAATCACTTTCTTCAAAATAATTCCGACAGAACCTCGAACTCTACGAATAGCTTAAAGCCACAATCATCTAATTTTAGGATCTTTCGTTAAAAGGTGGAATCGAATTTCGGAGTACTTAGGAACACAACATCGCGTCATTATCAGAAAAATAAATAAAACCACCTCACGCCTTATATTGTTAGCTTGTTTTAGGAATTAGCTACGACAGCGCCATTTTGACAGTTGCCTTCCCCATATGCTGTGTGAAATGTATTCAAAAAACAAGATGGCGGTATTAGTTCCAATTTTGGCCGCGCCAAAATAACCATGTAGCGCTATAACTATGTAATTTGATGACATAATACCTACTTAGTGGCAGCTTTGCTGATAACTAATAAAACTATTTTATTATGAATGTTTTGCATACAATAAGTGATGTATTTACACAGTAATTGAGGACTTGTGATTACTTATTTTTACTGTCTTTGTATTTAGGTCGTTGGTGTGCCTTACCTAATAAATAAATAAATAAATAACTATGTTTATTCTGGAAACTGAAGGTGTAATATTTTAAGTATTATAGGCTTATAGGTATTAATATATTGTTTCACAAATCATTGCGACAAAAAAATAAATCCCCAAGATCCAACATAACACGGTATACAAATCTTAACAAGGTAAGTCGTTACCCGTAAATACGACTAAATTTCGTTCGCTTATACTCCAACATTCAATATCCTAAAAGATTCACTCGTACCAAACCAAAAAAACACTTCATTCAAGGCAAAACCACTCTTGTGGCATCAACTTAGAGTTGCTACAACACGCAAATGAAGTTGGTAAAAGTGTAACCGCGAAATTGTGTTACCGACTTTTCCGTGCAGATCAGTCATTCAATAATCAATCCTATAGTTTACAAAATAAAGTATATATAAACTGCAGATGTTTTGCCAAGGGTAAGTAAGTCCTTAACACAATTCGTGGGCATCTCGTCACAGAATTACGCGTGCGTTCACGTGTGAACCGTCTCTCACTGATTCGGTGGCAGGTTACTTTAACCGCTGAGTTTTATTGATTGTTAAATGGGAAATCCGATGAAAATACTGTGGTTTATAAGGAAATGAGTAGTCAAGTACTTTGGTGATTTTCCGTGTTCAAAATATTTTAATTATAACTCTACTCGCTCGTGGCTAAATGATTATAGCCGCACGAGTCGATCGAAAGTTAAGCTACGCTTGCCGCGGTTGGTTCGTGGATGGGTGACCATCCATTACATATCGAGACCCCTCCGTGCCTCGGAAAGTACCTAAAACCATTAGTCCCAGCTGTCATTCGTAGATCTATGACAGTCGTTACGGGTCTGACAAACAGTCTTACCAACAGGTATCGTGCTACGCAGTAACTGGGCTGTGGAGGTCAGATAGGTAGTCGCTTCAAGTAAAATACTGGTATTCAGCAGTGGAGAAACACAAACAGTAATCTGATACTAGACACCCACTCTCTGGCGCACAACTACTAACGCAACGGCTAAAAAGCAGGCACAGCTTCCTAAAATCGACAGCGTCTCTACCAGGAAACCCGGCTGACGCCCGTTGCAAACTGTGGCAAGACACTATTCCCCCTCCCACTTACTATCAACCACCAAAGGAGCAACTTTCTGCAGGGTGTAACCTTTCGTGGTCCACTTGGAAGTCCTTGAACCGTCTTCGGACACAAGTGGGAAGATGTAATTCCAACCTAGTAAAGTGGGGCTACCTCGATGGAATGGCAGCTGGATGTGAATGTGGAGATATGTCGCAAACTATGCTCCACCTTCTATCTTGCCCTCTGTGTCCTAAAACTTGCAGTTAAAGTGACCTCTGCGCTGCCACCGATGACGCCGTGGAAGTGGCGAAGTTCTGTGTCAACAAAATATGAGAAAAGTCGTGCCAGCGACACGAAGAAGAAGAAGACTGGTATTCAGCTACATCGGGTTAGACTGGAAGCCGACCCCAACGTATTTGGGAAAAGGCTAAGCAGATTGATTGCATGTGTGAAAATCTGCGAAACAGTAACATCTTAAAAAGTATTATGGTGCTCGTCTCAAAAACAATATTTCAGATTACACACGTATTTTTTTTAACTGAAAAACAGGTATGATATTGGCTTTTGTAATACCATCCTTGCTTTTCCAGTGTCTGATAAAGCAAAACAATTGTACAAGTTAGTTATAAGGTAGATAGTAATCAACAATTTTGTATTTTTCTGCACTGGGCGATGTGGTCGCTAAGCGACAAAGCCCTTTAATAAAAATAAAAAAAAGTAAAAACAAAAAAGGATAAAACTGAGACATCTAACTATCATAACGTGAATAAAATATTCATCTGTACTGTACCCACCATTTCTTTTTCGTTGGAGTAGAACAAAAAATGGATAGACAGAATATCATTGTAGCCCTTATTTCCACGTAATAAAAAACAAATGATTTTTACAAAACTTTGGCGGTTAAAGCTGTTTCACACGATCTTAGCGTTGTGCTGCGATTCAGTCGATCTGTCTTATAAATTCTGCGGTGCTTGTCTTCTTGGAATACAAGTACCTTAGTTTTCGTTTGGCAAAAAAAAAAATATACAAAAATAACATGAATATATATAATAAAATGACTGTTTAGTCGAACTCATATCAAGTGTTATACTCGTATATATCTGTCTATTACTATGTTACTGTTACAAAATGTCCTTCCTTCTTGAACAAGCGTTGATTACCACGTCTTCCTCTCGCCTGATTTTTACGTAATAATTTATGGTTCTTGCCACATAACATACGGCTGATTTACATTTGTTTTAGTTAAGCAATAAGTTTAGTTCAAGTAGGAACAGTTGGGTAAAACTTCAGTCCAAAAGTGACAGTCTTTCATTGTGAAGTGAATAGACAACAACGAACTTAGTTTGCTCGTCTTTACTAATGCGATTGTATATCATAAATTAGCCTTTACAGGTCAGGCCTATTGAAATCGACAGAATTTTCCCAATTTGAATACATATTATGATTGTCAAGTAACGTTTAGCAAAACAATCGTTTTTTTTTTTTTAATGTAGGTAGTGTGTAAAGTGTCTAAGTCTGTGTATTTAGTTCATTAAAGGTGCGTGCACGCGGAAGCAGTCGCCGCCGGATGCCTTTTACAGCGGCAAGTCTTTGGCGGCCTGATCAATGGAGTGCGACTAAGGTGACCACAAAATGTCAGGACACTTTTTGTGTGAATCTACTTGATACAATATCATGGTGATGCCATAGGAGAGGGACTCAGCGTTCATGTAATCATCGTCAACACATCAGCCGTACGTAAAACGGAGGGCACCACCCTAAAATCTCTGAATCTGAATTGAGAAATTGATGTTGAGTACTCAAACTCTACTTGAGGATTACTTAGTGATTCTTGTATGAAATTTTGAATTTAGTTTGAATTTCGACAATATGTATCAATGGTAATGATACCTGTGCGGAAATATGTGGATGTAATGTATATTTTATGAACTGGGTTGGTCTGCGGCGTTCATTATTTGCGATGTATTTACTTTATTTATTACGCGTCACAGTCGGAGTCCTTTTCGCTTTTACCTTAAGTAATGCTAAAGTAGACTTTGACAAGTTCTCAACTTAAAATTTTGAATTCAGAAACCGAATGTAAATTTGCGCCACAAGAACCGATCCTGCGCTGCTTGTAGGTATCTAGTAGATTAACGTCGCGAATTCGCGGTTTAGTTGAAATGTCTTACATTATTTTGATAAAGACTTTTTTGTTACTTGTATACGATGAGTTTATTTTTGGAAACATGACAGCTGCGTGGCACTTGAATGCTTTCCATAGCTACCTTTTTAAATCTGTTATTTTCTTGTATTCAACAATTTTATTTAAAAAATTCTTACATACTGCTCAAAGCAAATAGAATGGAACTCTTGTAGCGTATCTACTTTTTCAATTTATTATTTATTTAAATTATAAGGTACATTCAGTAAATTAAGTCAATATTATATAAACAAACAAACAAAAAGTACTACTATTTACAGTAAATGTATACATTATATAACTATACGCTATACATACTTAAACCTAATATATATATAACTAAATACTTAATTATAACCTAACATTATTTAACATTCTTTAAAGCACATTTAAAAAATAAGACATCAGTACAAACAGATGATTTTGTTATTAGATATTTTTATGTAGTTTTCTGGAATGCGGACCGGTTACCTGAGCGAGCGCCCGCGCCTTGTCTATCTATCTCTTTCTAACTCGCAGCGCTCGCAGGTGTTAGTCGAGAATCTTCACTGGTCGTAAGCGCATGTCGCTGTCGCTCGTACCCGGTAAACATTCGACAATAGTACCTAGTGTGCCTATAAACTTTTATCCAGCGCTTTTAGAAGTCTCGTACCTAGACGTGCTAAGTAGTGCTAAACTATTAACTGTGCCTATCGCTTTCTTTCTGTGCTCTTCATTTTGCCTTCTATTGTGTTATCTGTGCCTTGTGAACTTTGAAAACTCTTGGACAATATATTTCTTCCTTTCCGTAAGCTGTTGTGTTTGCTTATTTACTGCAACCCTTTACCGCTTCACTCTTTGTTACGTCCACCATGTGTTGTGTGAGACGACCCCAGCTAAATGGACCGATGATCTTAAGAAGGTGGCTGGGACAGACTGGGTGCAGAAGGCGGAGGACAGGGTGTTGTGGCGTAGCCTGGTACGGGCCTATGTCCAGCAGTGGACTGCGATAAGCTCAGTTGATTGATGAACACGAATTACAGATATACTCGTAAATGTAGAAACTAATAACACTCTGGGCGGTCTTATCGCTAAAAGTGATATTTTATAGATAACCTTTGGATATATTATAAAAAACATCACATAATCCACACTCCGCCGAAAAAATCCGTTCCAAATTTCTCAATCTCATAGTCACCCTACTCTCTTTGACGTTCGCCGCCCGCATAAACAATAACATTCAAACTGAGCCACCTCAGGGAGTACCTTTGTCACGAAATGATCAGCCTCACAGAAGGAAATCGTCAAAAGGTATATTAATGAGATGCGAGTCTTTGACGAGTCTTTCAAAAGGTAATCTTTGAATACTTTGATAATACCCTGGGGAAGTTATTGTATTTTTCCTTTTTTGTTGCAAGAATTATCTTGGTGGTTGAAAAATTTTGATGTGATGTTGTTTTAATCTGGTAATGGAATACCCGGAAATATGAGTACGTTACAATACGCGAATAATTATAAAAGTTTTGTGTATCGTCTAAAATCTAAAAAAATATTCAGTAAAACCTTTTTGTTTTTTCAATCTTTTTGAGTTTTTGTAAACACTTTCTATTGTCTACATTATCAATTATTTTGTGGTCACTTCATTCACTTTATAGAACATAATTATGTGAAAAATACTAAAGCTAGGATATCAGTATTTAATTTAGAATCAATCATCGTTGAAAGGTGCGCTAGGGATATTGGTACGTGACGTAACTACATCGTCTACGAGTTGCTACGCCGTAGCCTGCTACCTTACTACGCCGTAGCAATTATGTTTTTAATTAGCCAGAGGAAAAACGCTTGAGTTCCGTGTAAATTTTAGCACACACAAATTAAGTATGTATTTATTTTTCATTAAAATATAAGATTTTCAGAATCAAAACGTACGTAATTCTAACCAACTTTTACAGAAAATGAAGTTGCACTCTAAAATATAACCTCTATCCCAAGACGGTTAAATAAAATCACCTTTAAACTAGATTTGGTTCTTAAACAAGATTGTTACGGTCCCGATTGCTTCCTGTCCATTACCCCTTGGCTACAAACCATATTACTGCAATTTCCTTTCAGCGCCGCAACTTATTGAATTTATTTCTTTTTTCATGGGTCACTCTGAGAAAACATTCGGTTATTGGGGCGAAATGGGGGTTAATTTTATATCCTGTGGTAAGGCTGGGCAGGCTGTTGACATATTGTGTGTAACTTAATTTTAAAAGGTTGGCAGGAAAAATATATGTGAAAGTATAGATGAGATTTTTTGTTTAAAATGTATTTTATTTATTTTTTATTCAAAATATCTAAATACTGTTCTTAATTTTTTTGTTTCAGTGTAATGTGTTGGGATTTAGCTATATTTCAGTAAAAAGACCTAAGATTTCTTGAAAAATGAAAAATATACTTTTATTGTACTTAAACACAATTATGTTGACATTAGCAGAGAGAGCACACACACGCCACATATGGCCAAAAAACTAAACCCAAAAATGCGTTTACAAAGATACCTTAATCTAATCTACCTTAATCTTTATAAGCTGAATTCGTTCATAAAGAGACCTTTAAATTTATTTTAAATTCAACATAACGTAGATTGACCAACAAATCTAACTTGAATTTTAAAAGCCTCTTTCTGAATCTTCATACTTCTTACCAAACAATTTTATTATTCGCCTACGGAACCCTAATAACTAACAAAGAAGTAAGCAGCCACAAAAAAAGTAAATAGGTCTCTATAACACATAAATAGTAGTCAGTTTATTGAACCTTAGTTGTCCTACAAATAAATAAATAACATTACCACCTGAAATAAAAGAACGATAAATGAGGGTAGTCCTGAAATGTATTTAATTCCGTTCGGGGACCGTCTCGGTGCACGAATGGCTTCATTTACGATTTTTATTTCCGGCTAGTGTTGGGCTTAAGGGATGGTAAGATGACGGTGAGATAGTTATCGATAAAAGTTGTTTATTGGTTGTTGAAGTCTCGTAAAATATTAACAAGAAGAATAGTAAGCTATTTATTTGTCCTTCTGCATAGAAATGTATAGAGCGGGGCATAAGTCATTTTCCACCAGAATCGTTAGAAGATAGGAGTTGTAAGAACTGCTTGCTTGATTGATATAAAGCTAAGCTAAACAACGTAATCCTCTTTGTTCTGATAATACTAAATAAAATTTCGATTCGAACCACAAAAACAAACTACAAAAATCTTACACCTGGACATGTACCGTGAGGGCTAGTTCGAGGTGGCGCAGTAAAAGAGTTCCTGGAAGGACTTGGGGGAGGCCTTTTCGCAGCAGCGGTATATAGACAGCATAGGAAAAAAAAAGAGATAATGTATTTCTATCGATATCGACACCGTACAGCACTATCTATAATAAGCGCGATCCGTGTATTGAGATTAACTTGTTTTTATAGCATTAGGTTAGTGTACATTAAATTTAACTATCACGCTTCATTGCTCGAATCGGAGGCAAGCAGAGACAATGAAACAAAATGTTTTAACTATTTATTTTAACTCCCCAGGTATTTGGAGTCGTTAATGGAATGAAGAAAAGAAAACAGTGCAATAAAAGTCGGGTTAGAACGTTTGAATGGAATTGAATGTAGTTATAATTTAGGAAGAGCTTATCTAATCTGTGCTGGAGTTAAGAAAACCTTAAACTAAATTCCTAACTAGAAATTGGCTTCCCATTTTCTTCGCATTGGTATTTAAAAGCACCCGTAAAAATATTTTAACTTGGTATCGTCTAAAATTATAGAAATTTAGTTTTGTTTTTAATTATTCACGTATCGAGCCGTTGGAGTGACTAGCATGTGATTGCAATTGTTTATCAAATTGACTATATATATACTATTTATTGTTATTTAATTGTACATACTAATACACATAATATACACATAATACACACAGTTGTACACACAATATTATTTGTAGAATCTGTAAAAACTATTAAAAGTTTTAAAATGTAATAAAATAAACATAGCAAAATTAAAATAATTGACTATCAACTTCAACTGTCCATAAATTGAAATAACAACTGCCATTCTCTGGCAATTATATTATGTAAAAGCTATATCACGGCAAATTGACGTAGTGTGTAAATTTTACAAACAACTAGCTATTGATTAAAGATAAATGATTTTATTTCTATAAGTAGGCTTGTACAAACACTTTTACACGTCAATCATATTTTAAACTATATGAAGGTCGGTGTTTCCTATCTGACTACTCTGAGAAGAAAGGCCGAAACAAACTCAGAGGTCACAGTCTCTTTTAAAGTCCAGACATAATCTTGGTCAGATCATGTGAAGACCATGTAGATTGGTATCTAAAATGGTATTTTGAGGAAAGAACCACACAGATTGAGTAGAACTGTCCAGTCAGTGCAAGCTTTTGTCAGCAATCGTGCAGCTCAACTCAGGAAGTCAGGACTTAAGGAGCTGACCCGACCGACGTTGTACTGTTCAATATGGTCTTGAGTTTAAACAAAAATCGCGTGGACAAAGGACGTTTAGTTTTTACCGAATATTCCCGGAAACTTTTGCAATTTTTCATTCCATAAAATTCTAATTATTGGGAACATTTTAGGATACAACATTTTGGAACTACTATTGGGAACATTTTAAAACGAAACATTGCCAAATCGGTCGAAGCGTCCTCACGTGATGCGCTTACCAACGAACAGCATTTCATTTTTATTTATATAGATTAATTTCCCTGATTGTATCCGGTACTCTCTGGAGTTCACCTAAAATCCAATTTTCCATGTTTTATTGCGATGAATCGCGATTAAAATCGGGCAGATTTTATCATAACCCATGCTCAAATATCATATTTTAAATAGTAGTTTGAAAGGAAGACAATACAACCTTACAAGAATTCACAAAGAACATTCCACACACACACCTACCTACCCGTTTTTGATGTAGGTAGGTGCCTACACCAAAAACAATAATCAATATAATGAAAGCCGACCCCGGCGACTAATTAATCGCATGAACGACTTTCAATAATCGTCCGCACGGTCCGGTTAATGAAAAATCGTGCGGACACGTCCGTTCTCGTCCGAAAGAATCCGGTGAGCCGGCTGACCGTTGTAATTGGGTGGTCGTTTGAATAGAACCACGTGTTTTGATCTAGGCAATGGACTTAAAAGAGGGTGCTGTTATTGATTTTCTTTTTGAGTTTTTGTTTTAATTCGTTTACATATTTAAAGAGGAGTGAGTCTAAAATAGTGTGACAAGGAAAAAGATGCTGATTTTTTTTTTAAGTGATTCCTTTTTTAGGCGTTGAACGATTTTTGGTAGGGGAAAATCTTATGGGTTCGCGTCACCGACATGCTTTATTATCAGTATATTTGTAGCTTATAGCTACGGATGAACTGCTGTGCCACATTATCTCGTATTTTTTTTTATTACTGAGCGTTAGGTTTTAACAAATAATTTTAGAGTAGCTAATGTAACTTCATAGGGAGAGAGGGGAACTAAAATAGAAACATTAGGAGAAACTTTAATTAAGGCACCAAATAATTTACGTTTTTCAAACTAATATAAAAAAATATTTTCTAGTATCGCAGATGTCAATGAGAGTTGTTCCGTCACCCAAAAACAAAAAAACACACACTCCAAGAAAACCTTGGTAAATCGGCTGGTTGGCACCTTTGCTGGTTGATTCTTGCTGCTTGCTGGTTGACACTTCTGGCTTTTACCTTGGCTAGAGGCAAAGCATTGCCATAAAAAGTGGCAATGCTGCCAGTGTCTCTTAGATACTTTATCAGTCGACAGCGATGCCGAGGAATTTTTCGACGCCATATTTTAGTTTGTGGAGCGAAGCGTCCCCGTTTCAGCTCGGGCAAAAATGCTTTCGTACGTCCGGATGTCTGTTCTCCTCTACAGGTCGCATTTCTGAACCGATTCTCGTGAAATTTTGTGAGCAGGTTCTATAATTATATGGTTTTTTTTTTTGTCGATTCAGTTGTCGAAAGTTATCAAAATAGCGGAGATATGGAGGTTAAAAGTGTAAAAAAACATATTTCAGCCATTTTGCGCTACTTTCGCGCGCTTTTTGTTTTAAGGTGTAAGGACTCGCGAGGTCTACAGCTCTCAGAGTTACTAGTTAATTAATTAGTTATAAGTTTTTGTTTATGTACATTTCATTTAAATTCTGAATAAACCATTTTAAGTCTTGGTAAAATGTACAGAATAACTCCTTACTCCGAACGTAATTAAGTCAATCAGTCCTTAAAATAAACACAGGTGAACAAAAAATCTGCTGCAAGCGCTTCAAAGCGGACTCGTAAAATTAGAAAAAGTACCTTCAAGCGATCCCTTATCCGAGTCACTTTTATGACCCTATTATAAAATCGTCTTTATGCGCCATTTTATTGCTAAAAGACTTAGGTAATTACGTCACGGTGCAAAGATGAGATTCTCGGAGTTAAAGAGCTATTAAAAGTTTTTGATATTCCGGTCAGAGACAATCAAAATATTTGATTGGATTTTGTTTTACTATTACTTTAGTTATTAAGGGATTTAATAACCGTATCTACGGTTTAATTTAGGAAACATCTTGTCTTTCTTCATTCAGAGTGAAGTGTAAAACTCCAGCTAAAGTTAGTTCATAACGTTACATGAACATCACGCCTGTTTTCCCCGAAAGGTTAAGCAGAAGAGCACGTATAGTGCCCACACATTTCGCCAGTTATATTTAAGTCCCATGTACTAGAACCTATTGCCATCAACCGGGCACAAATTCAGACTCCAGGCTGCTACTGGGAGGGCCAAATGCCTCCTGCCGGAGGCTCTACGCGGGAGTCGTGCGGTCCATGGCCCTTTACGGGCTTTACGGCACCGGTGTGGGCGCGTTCATAGAGGGTCCGGCCCGCCCGCCGGTTGAACGCGTCCCAAAGGGTCTGGCCATCCGGATGGTCCGGGGATACCACACGGTCTCCTGCGAGGTGGCGAGCCTCCTTGCCGGTTTGCCGCCGTGGGATCTGGAGGCAAAAGTCCTCGCGCACGTTTGGAAGTGGCGCGCGAAAGACGCGGCGAAACGCCAGGGCTTAACTCCGCTGCCGCAAGACATCGCGGCACAGCGGACAGAGCTCCGGCGGGATCTCATGGCGGCATGGAGAGTGCGACTGTCGCAACCCAGCGCAGGGCACGTCACAATTGTGGCGGTAAGTCCCCTCTTTGAGGAGTGGCTTGAGAGGCGCCACGGCGTCCTCACTTTCCGCCTGACGCAGGTCCTCACCGGACATGGCTGTTTCGGGAGGTTCCTGTTTCGAATAAGACGGGAGGAAACGCCTGGGTGTTACCATTGTGTGGATCGACCAGAGGACACGGTGGAGCATACGGTGGAGGTCTGCCCGGCTTGGGCGGAGCACCGACGTGTCCTCATGGCGGCGATCGGCGGCGGCAACCTCTCGCGTCCGACCCTGGTTCAGGCCATGGTACGGGGCGAGAGGGAATGGGAAGCCGTCATATCCTTCTACGAAGCAGTAATGCTCGCGAAGGAGGAGGCGGAGCGCGAAAAGGAGAGTCAATCTTTGCGCCCTCGCGCCGCTAGCCGCCGCAGGAAGAAGAGACACCCTGGGCATCGGGAGTCGATTGCCGACTCCCAGCCACCGTAGGCGCGGGCTTGCGGACGGCGAGCAATGGGCAGCTCGCCGTCCGGTAAGGACCAGGCCCGGGTCGACGACGCGTCGTGTTCCACGCGCGCCTCATAGAGATGTCAGCACCACTGACGGGGTCCGATAGGACCGATGCCTGCCGGGGTTGCGGATTGTTCGGAAGAGTTACCGTGGCCCTGACGCACAGGCAACGGAAGGAACACGGGTGCGTTTTAGTCAGTAAGAGTCTGACACGCCCTTCCGCTCCGCCCCAGAGCGGGAGAAGTCATTTGATGATTTCCCACCAAAAAAGAAAAAAAAGACTGCTACAGGGAAATTCCAGATAGAAATACCCAATAACACTTTGCCAGATCCGGGAATCAGACCCAAAATCTCATGCTCAGCAGTTGTGCTAGCGACCACTAGACCAACGAGGCATTTAAGTTGGTTCATGTTGCACAAAATTGAATTTTTTCAATTTTGTTTCTATTGACATCTCATGATGCATTTAATAGCCTTCACAATTGATTCTAATCGCAATCTCAGCCAACTCATATTAGTTAGCCCCACGGCATACGATATTCTCGTAAAACTCGTGTCAGACACAAAAAAAAAGAAAGTATAAAAACTATATAAAACTAATTTAAAGTATGAAAAAATCATTGGTTTTAATAAAGCTTCTAAATCTCAATACACAACACCGAAAAATATCGAAAATCATTTAAGCAATACTCATAAATACAGGCTGTATCCAAAATTCAACCTCCCCTGTCATTTATAATAAAACCTTTTTTTATTTATACCTTGGCGACCGTCATTAAAGCATGTATTCCATCAAGCCGGTCCCCTGTCGCGCATAAACAATAGATATAAAACGAGCCAAGTGGAACACCCCCTTTTGTATGCGGACTCAGCTCGTCATGCCTGTCATACACTACAGGGGACGTCGGTTTGATTTCTGTGTGAAAGATTTTTCCGGAACGTTTTCCTGTAGGTGGGTTTTGCTTAGAGTCATAATATATTGCTGCTCCTGGTGCATTTTTCGTTTAAACTTACTTGTCATTTGCATTCTTTGTTGTTTACCATTTAAAATTACTATTATTTTTAACTTACACCTTTACTAAAATGTTGGCAGAATTTTTTCTAACATTCTGCTTCAAAAAAATTATTTATGCAGCTATTAACGATTCAGACAGCAAGAAGGGTTATAATGTTGACTAAAACGCCTTGCAACTAAATACCACTCAAAAATCTGGCAGTGTTTATAAAGCAGCCTGTATACAGAAACCCATTTAGTGCATTTGTAGTAGTTGAATTGTTGTCCAGCGCGAATCAATCACTGGCCTCTGCCGGACACCTGATGCCGGCTGTCTTTGTATATTTATGTACAATATGTGTACAATGAAACACAGTCATGTGTATGTAAATTACTATGTTTGTCATGAATCTAAATGATAAATGATTTTATTTCTGTAAGTAGGTTTGTACAAACACTTCTACACGTCAATCATATTTTAAAAACTAGATGAGGTCGGCGTTTCCTATCTGACTACTCTGAGAAGAAAAGCCGAAACAAACTTAAGTCACAGTCTCTTTTAAAGTCCATACATAATCTTGGTCAGATCATGTGAAGACCATGTAGTATTGTGTCTGAAATGGTCTTTTGAGGAAAAAAAACACAGATTGAGTGGACCTGTCCAGTCAGTGCACGCATTTGTCAGTAATCGTGCAGCTGAACTCAGAACGTAATGTACATAACTGTATACCTATTTAGGTACAACACAATGGTAGACCACGTAGAAGTCAGCATGTTGAACAGACTTCAATACTGAAGAAGTTAATGAAAGTAAAGAAAGAAAATATGTTTATTGATGCAAGATTATACACGAGTGATGATTGGAAATGCCCCGGGTAGAGCTTTTTGAAGCTCAAAATACAAGCAAAGTCACATCATTAGAATAATAACGTGCAATAATTGTAAGTATTCAATAAAAAATCTTGCCCACGCGAAAACATCATTCTGGTACGTTTATTTGTGATTTCAAACAATAATTGCATGAAATACAACGTAAGTGCTATGCTATCGTATTATACCTATTTAAAACGATCTTTACAGGGTGGCTGATAGCAACTGGAAGAGAGTTCCCGAGAATTTAACCAAATGACGTGCAATTGGAGAGGCCTATGACCAGCAGTGCACTGCTGTAGGCTTAATAATGATGATGAAGTTGCACCGTATAAATGGGGCTTTACTTAAAAAAAATATGTTGTTAATCAGCATTATTTGACAGCAAAAAGACAGCTCTTGAAAATTACCACCATTCACCACTTCAGTGTTAATGTTAAGAAAAAGAAATGTAGCATCTAAAACTCCCTAACAATTTTTATTCCTATTAATCAGTCCATCTAAATCAGTAACAATTACTGATAACCTCCTCCTTGAAAATTGTTCCATTTCTGACAATTCCTAAACCACAATAATGACAAAATCGACCACATTAGGTTCACGCCACACACCGGTAACCAAAAAGAATTATCTTTCAAATACTGGCTATAAAGAAAACCAGTTAATAAGGTAATGTCACGAACCTACGATAGACGGAAAAAGGAGGAAGATTATGATAATTAGGCAGAAGGGACAACTGACATGCGATGCTATTTTTGTTTTGTTACATGATTAATTAGGGATTTTATAACGGGAAATATTTAACTGATCCTCTTAAAACTTATCGACCTTCTAATGATCGGCGAGTGCTACATCCAAGTTGGTCGCAGTTACTTGGCGATTTAGTATAGTAATAATTTGAGGTTCACAAAAAGAGGCGCATTTATTATAGAAAAGTGTCCAATTATTGAACACTGTATTTTTTTCTTTTACGAAAGCAAATAGTGAATAATTTGAGGTTCAATTATTAAATACATGCATTTTATTACTAACTTTCGCCAGCTGTTTTGCCCGAGTGGAGGTCGGAAATTATCGCCTAGGAACCTACTCCAGTGAATAAAAAATCTATGTCATAAACCTGCACCCTAATTACGTAACACACTATCTATCACAATCTGAATCATATTGAAGCCTATTGCTAATCCATTGCTTCTTATGTTCGAAAAATTTGTCTGCTCAACAACGTAAATAACGCAATGAATATTATTGAACTGTCAAAATGAAACCCATTCTTACTGTTAGTGTGTTACGTACGAGTAATTACCCCTCTGGTCATGGTTTAGTTGTGTGTCATATTTCTGTGTGCCTGACAAACAGAGTTACTTTCGCATTTATAATATTAAAGTATCTAACTTGACTTGTATTACGTTTTAGAAAATATCTGATAGGTATGATCAACGTGGTGTAGGTAGTTAATAAAATATATCCTGTCCGTAATAGATTATGATCAAACTTTAATTATTTTCGTTAAGAATATTAATACTTACCTATTTCTGCAGCCAACTACGCTATTGCAGATGGCTGGCCTATTTATTGGTCTTAGAATCAGTATTGCCATCCAACGTGGCAACGCTGCTAGCCTTTTGGGCACTTTTCCCACTGTAAGCGATGTGTAGGAATTTTTTCATGCCCAATGAGCTCTTCTCTTTTTTCCACTTTTATACTTGTACACAATCCATATTAATACTATAATATTATAAATTCGAAAGTAACTCTGTCTGTATGTTACCTTTTCACGCCTAAACCACTGAACGGATTTCGATAAAAATTGGCAAGGAGACAGATGCTAGCTTGGGGAAGGACATAGGCTATTTTTTGTTCCGGTATCACGTTTTCGTGGGATAAATTCCGACATCGATGCAGGTGAAGCCACGGGCAGAAGCTAGTTGTATATATGTTAGTGTTAATTTGTATATTATATTCTTGGTTTCTTAATATAAAACGTAAGCTATGAATTCAATTCAATTTAAAGGTTTTGGTACCGATGTCGTATAGATGCAAGAGACATTTCAGCATTTTGTCTACGAGATGGCAACGTACCTACGATGTCTTGATGGTATTGCAACAACACTACATCACACCTGTATTCCCTGATGGTCAAACTCAAACTCAAACTCAAAGCATTTATTTCAAATAAACCAATTACGGGCACTTTTGAATTGTCAAGGGGTCGGTCAGTCAGAAAGATGAAGCTACATAGTTGCCCAATCCAAAGCGTAGTAGGTACGGTACCTATGGAGAAGAATGAGCAAGAAACTCCACGAACACTCTTTTAAATCAAAATATGGTTACAGAATATTGGTTACATCATTCATGTTGAAATTATGCATGTGAGAACGATGCAGAACGTTAAAAGCGTCCGTAATAAAAAGACAAAACAATTCAAAGATTAAAATAAACCGTGGCAGCTAAGAGATGACCAGTCCCTACTGACGGCGCCCGTTCACGAACATGACATATTACAGTTATCCATTATTCGGCAGTAACTACTTACCATCAGGTCATCATCTGCCTAGCCTTTTCGCAATTCAGTTAAGGTCGGCTTCTAGTCTTACCGAATGCAGCTGAACACCAGTTTTTTACATGGAGCGACTGCCTATCTGAACACTACGACCCAGTTACTGGGTAGCACGATACCCCTTGTTAAGACTGGTGGTCATACTTTCGGGCTTCTGACTACCCGCAACGATTGTCAAAGATCTACAAATGACAGCCGGGACCAACGGCTTAGCGTGATTTCCGAGGCACGAAAGGGTCTCGATATGTAATGGATGGTCACCCATCCACGGGTCAACCTCGGCAAGAATCGCTTAATTTTCGATCGACCCGTGTGGCTGTAATTAATTACTTATTTATCAGTTCAAAAACTTTTTTATAATAAAAACAACCGAATTCCAAAAAATACACTACAAAGTGAAAAATTAATTTCGGAAGTCGGTGGCAAAAAAACGAAAATACAAAACCAAAGACACCGAATTCCGAAATTAAAGTTATTTTTTACCCTGTAGTGTTTTTTTTTTTAAGTCGGTTGTTTTTTTTGTATTTTATTTTTATTTTTTACGTTTGGTTGTGGCACCTACCCCACACAATTTCGTTTACCAATAATTGCTATGTAAATAACAGTGACAAGATGTTATTATAACATCATCAATATACACTAAGTGGAAAAAATACGTATTATTGAAGCTAACAAAAGAACTACCGAAGAAAGTTAATAAAAATTATATGGGACTAATCCTGAGGCATACCCTATCTATTTAAGAAATAATTTTCGAAATCCATCCCTAACTGCCGGAGATATCGCGTAAACATACAAATAAAAAAAAACATATAGCCGAATTGAGAACCTCCTCCTTTTTGAAGTCGCTTAAAAAGGTAGAATAATATAGGTACCGCAATTTAATGATTACACTGGCGTTTCTGCCACTACGGCCCATACTCTTTGCCCTCATAACGTTACTTTTATTTTTGCTTTATTGGCGTTTCCATACAATATAGTGCTGCACCGTTATGGTAGCGTGAGCAAGCACTATTTGTTAGCCGACGGTCATTCGACCAGCGCAAATAACTCAAAACGAAGATTCATTGCGTTTTAAATTGATAAGCAATAAACTTGTGCAGTATTTTTATTATTTTCTGATATAGGTATTAAACTTCTGGTTTTACATAAAGCTAGCCTATGTCCACGCTTTCGTTCGCATGGAAGTCGTAATATACACAATATACTAAAATAATAGCCACATTTTTATAAATCTCCCTCGGTCCCCGACCAACTGCGTCGCATCGCATCGTCCGCCCGCGCTATTACTTCGTTTTTACTTACCGTTTTTTATTTTTGCTCGGCTCCTAAGGGTCGTAGCGTGGTGTTAAATAGCCTATAACATTCTACAAGAATTGGGCTATCAATGCTAAAATTATTTTTCAAATCCGACTGTAAGTTCCACAGATTTGCGCGTTCAAACAAAAAACACAAACAAAATCTTCAAATATTAATAATAATTTAGATATTGGTAATGTCCGATAAAGTATAAGAATTATAAGACTACATTGGTAATATCTTCTTGTACATTAAATTCCACAATTGTTTTGGGAATCTTTACAGTTAAAATTGGTAAGGTAGAAATATTGGAAAGGATATGAGTATGAGATACAGTTTATGTAATAAATGTATAAAATCGTGATTACAATATTTATTTCGTGTCATGAAAATGTTAATTTATAGAAATAACAAAATTATGGTCTAGAAAAATCTAAAAGACTAAAATATCTCTTAGAGCACTGTCGCATATTTTCGGTAATCTTTGTGGTCCTCTTAACTTGTTAATAAGTTCAAACACCGGTTTCAATTCATCTTGTGTCACTCCCTGAAATAAAACAAAAATGACAATCTTTCAAATTATTATCATATTTTATCTATGTGTAGATTCCTAATTTAAAAATTCACTCTGTAAGGAAATTATCTCTTATCATGTGGAAATTACCTCTTATATCAATCAATAAATCTCAATGCGGATTGGAGATTTCAGACTTAGCAAAAATGCGCTGGGCAAACGCTCAGTACCATGAATCGTCACTCGCATATTTATGTACTTACGCCAGTAGGTTACCAGACAATGATGATGAACATTCACAAAATAATAGTTAAATAGTTTGACAAAACCAATTTTTTTTAATCAAGATACTTGTCATAAGAAATTCACCTGTTTCCGATGGTAAATAACAACAGCAATCATTCTTCCCCACAGCATTTGCATCAAGAACGGCTGCGAACCTTCAACTTCTAAAAGATGTAACTGCATCATGGCATCGTGTTTCAAGGCTTTGTCTGTAACAATAATAAAGAACTTAGTAAAAGTGGTTCTTCTTGTTTTATATCAGCACTATACTCTCTAATGTTTCATGAAGCCAAGCGCACATTATAGCCGCACCGGGCCGCAGTACAACGCATACAAAAAAGTGCGGTGTGACCCGCCTGTAGTGGGCATTGGGTCTACAAAAAGTGCGGTGTGACCCGTCTGTAGTGGGCGTTGGTTCTATAAAAAGTGCGGTGTGACCCGCCTATAGTGGGCGTTGGTTCCATGAAAATTGCGGTGTGACCCGCCTGTAGTGGGCGTTGATTCTATAAAATGTACGAAAATGATGAACGAGGATTTTTGTGTATTTTATTTTTTATTTTTTTAGTTTTCGCTTGCCTTAAGTGCACACGTTGGTTTATATCTAAAATAAAATATTTTGATTTACTAAAGTAGATCACACACTGTTACGCATCACGTGGCGGGGCGCGGGAAACGGAGACAAATTCACAGCACGGAACCGCGGTTTTATTGAATTTGTATGAAAAATATCACGCGCGGGGGCGCGTTATCTGCGCCCCGCCGCGTGATGCGTTGCAGTGTGTGATGCGCCTAAAAGTAGAACATGACGAGGTATAAATATAAGCCAGTCAGCACAGTAGTATGAGAGTAAGTGTTAGAGCTCTTAATGATAGTAGGTACTCGTCCAAGGAATTACTAATTGAAAATAGGTATGGACTTGCCACCAAGCAGTACAGCTGTGTTCGAGTTGTTAGAGTATAAGATGAAAATTATTTTAATTTGAGGTTATCCTCGTGTCTAAAGTTGGAAATAATTCTAGTGTTGCAGTTAAGGCGATAACCGTTTTGGTTAATAAGTTTAGCCTTGTCAAAAATATTTACAGGACAGACGGTTTCCTCTCTTTGACTATGCAGTGCTTGACAGGTTTCTTTACCATCTAATGAAACATTTTATAATAAAACAAAAGAACAACCAACTTAAAATGTCCGTATATTCAAATGACAACTGTCATTCGTTGACAGTTGTATGAAATGGCTATAATGTGGCAAATTGACGTTGGGTGTCAATTTGACAACGAATGTCTCTGGCTATACATTGACAAAAAGATAGACTTACGTATATCATTCTTGCTAATATCCAAAGAGATGACTTGTTGAAAGCATCCGTTCACTCCGCCAATAGATTTGGACCAGACATCGAAAGGGTTCTCAGTATGATACCTCTGTCGCACTATGATTTCATCGGTGTCTTGTGGCAGCAGTTTCTTTGGCGATGTTACTGTTTTATTTAGTAGCCATCTTAGACTACCCTGTAAGAAATACATTTTTTTTAATTTGATAATACATATTTTCTCAAGGAATTAAATTACATGATTACAATCACTCAATCAATCTTTGAAATTCAACCGCGAAAATCGATATTGGTTTCTAAATACTTTCAAAGTTCGTTACCAATAAATCTGCTATCTAACACATACATATCTACATATCATCGTGCCTTATTCTGCTGTTTAATAATCCAATGTAAGTAAATGATTTTGATTGGTAGCTCAGAAAACAACAAACAATCAGATACAGGTAAGAGTTACCCTGACTAGTTCCTGCTGTTTCATAGAGAAGTGCAATACCTATGCGGTCAAAATGTATGGAACAATAATCTTTTTTTTAATAACCCTCGCAAAATTTCAACGCAGGGCTCAGAATCATGTACTAAGTCCATGGTAACATGTTGCGCGTCGATGTACCTGCCACCCTATATATGTAGATTAAGAGAAAAAGTAATTATTAATTAAGAATCCTCACCCCATCAATCTCACTAATCTCCACCTTATAACACGTCACCTGTTTCTCAGGAAACAACTTTTCAGGTATTATGGCCACCACGTGCCAATCACCAATCACATCCGTCGAATTAAAGTTGGCCTGAAAGTTATCACACTTGGTACTGTCATCAGTACCTTCTGAATTCACCAGGGTTATAATGAGAAGGATTATAAAAGGTGTCATGTTTGAATGAGGTTGAGGACCGAAGTGGATTTTTGGAGTGAATTTTGTGAATTAAGTTGGTTGGACTGTGGTGTTGAGTTTGGAACGAATAGAAGGGGCGAAAAGAATGATCTTTTTATCTACAAATGACAGCAGCAGTAATGAGTGCAGCAGTCTCATTATCATCATCACAAATATCATTAAAAAAAATAGCTACTATTTTTTAATGTTTTTATGTTTAAATATTTGAAAATATAATTTGTATGTACATATACAATGAAATAAATAAAATAATAATAAAGATTTATTGTTTAACTAGGTTACTAGGACTAGATTACATGGTAAGGTAATCTTTATATATATAAAAATTACGTGTCACGTTGTTTGTCCGCGATGGACTCCTAAACTACTGAACCGATTTTAAATTTAATTTTCACACCGTGTGCAATTTGATCCAACTTGAAAGATACGTAGGATAGCTTATATTATTGTATTGCAAATTATTTGTCTATTATTTGACAGTCAAAATTATCTGTTAGCTCTAAACGATTCTAACAGATGGCGATATCTGTTGACTAGATTGAGTACGTATTCAATAGATGGCGCTATGTTAAAAATACAAATTAACGTTTCACATAAGCTACAATTTAATAGCATAACCACCACGTGTTGCTGAGGCTAAGGTATAACCTAAATATCTTTTGTAATAAACGAAATACAGAAAAATAATATTATAAAGAGAAAGATATGATTGTTTGTTTGTATTGAATAGGCTCCGAAACTACGGAACCAATTTCAAAAATTCTTTAACTGAGAAGCTACACTATCTCCGGGTGACATAGGCTATGTTATATTATGCTTTGCTACCCGGGCGAAGCTGGGGCGGATTGCTAGTATAATATAAAGTACAAGCATAAAGTTTTATAATCCAGTTAGTGGGTGCCGTACTGTTCTCCTAGATCGGTTACAAAATAACTTGTGTTTAGGAGAAACGTTCCGATCCGCGTCATAAATAGTTGACTTATTAAATATGTAAATTATATTATATGTATATAGCAATCATTACAGTAAGCTACAAAATGAGGGACAATTTCGGGTTAATAAACAACAACAAAAAAAAATTGAATCTCAAAATAGCAATTTCTGAAAAGACTAATTTAAAAATAAAATAAAGTAGTGTGGTGTGTTTAGCTAATTTATTTCAGAAATTCTTCGGTTTCGTCGTAGAATAGAATAGAATACTCTTTTTAGTATATTTTTCTCTTTCTTTTGTCTTTTTACTCATTTTTTTTTCTTTCTTTCTTTCCTTTTGTCTTTTTTATTCTTTTTTTTTTCTTTCTTTTCTTTATTTCTCTTTCTCATAGTTTAGGATTAGAAAAAAGGAGCAAATAGTCTTTTTGCTAAGCCAAAATTGGCAGCCTTGTTCCACCCATTGCTGAGTATGGGCCTCATCCCTTTTGTGCCATGCTTCCCTGGTCTGTGCGAGTCTCATCCAGGTCTTCCCCGCGATCTTCTTCAGTAGTCTACTGCAATAAAATAACTACATTTAAAGTTAGTCATGTCATTAAAGCTAGCTTCATAACCTCAAGGATTTAAGAATTGTGAGTCTTAAAACTCTTTTGACATAATCGTAGACGAGTTTTTGCTCAACGCTGGCGTTTAAACAAATAAACACACATGGGCATCATGATGTCTCGGGAAGGAAAAACTGCAATAAATGACCCTATAAAAATTAAGCGTGAGGAAAAATAAATTCAGCACATTGATTTTATCTAATTTTCTTTCTCTACAAAATGATTGATTCTCATCGTCCGTTCTAAACACTTCAAAGCACTATGTAGATGAGGTGCGATAACTAGACACGTGGGCGATCGTTTTACGTGCAAGTAATTGGATAATCTCTTAATGCCTGCTAGTCTGGCGTGTGACACATTTTAAAACAATTATTCAATTTGTGTTCTTCGTCATAAATGGCAGTCAGTCCAACGAGTTAATTTTATGAGTTCATTCACAAGACCCTGAGAAATTCCTGTGAATAGTTTTTGAACCTTTGGTCGTAAATTTTTAATTTTAAAAACGCTCACTTTTGACAAATAATAATTGGTATTAATTTTAATTATAAATTAAAGAACTTACACTGGTAAAAATAAATAGGTACTTTAATTGCAAAAAAAAAAAAAATCTAATGTAAACTTAAAATTATTTCTTGGTAAAAAGAAAGTACTTATAAGGACTGACTGTCCCGTTAGTCGAATAGTCGCAAACGCTATAATGCTACGCGTGAGTTCCTGGGGTCGATTCCCGGGTCGGGAAAAGTGTTATTAGGTTTTTCCATATGGCATTTCTCAATAGCAGCCCGGAGTCTGAATTTGTGCCCGGTTGGTGGCAGAAGCCCCTATTACATGGGAATTAAATATATCTGGCAAAATTTGGGTGTACTATAGGTGCAAATCTGCCTAGCTCTTCAGGGAATGCAGGCGTGATATTATGTTCTTATAAGGAAATCTAAAAACTCACACTTAACAAGTACAATGCAGAAAAGGACAAAAGAACACGTCCCAATAATAAAAACCAAGCTTTAGAATTTTCTTTTAAATCGCCATTTTCCCGTTCAAAAACATCTCAAGAATTATCTGTGTTCCCATACAAAAACACGTTCATTGTTTAAAAAGTCAAAACCGACATAGATTTACTTGAACAAAGGCAGTAAAAACGGTTTATAGACTTGTTATTGCTGTCCCAACGGACAGTGGGAGTGGTGCCAGTTGTGATGTAATAGCGATTTTGGTTTTAATTCTCGTATTTAATATTTTATTTTCGCAATACGAGGATTTTGGCTACTTTTTATTAGTGTATGTAATTTATAAAAAAAAATGTAATTTGCGTCTTGTTTCTTCAGAATAAACAATTTTTCTTTCTTTGTTTTTGGTAAAGTTTAGCTTCAATCAACTCAGTTTTTCGCAGTTCACTGCTGGACCTGCCCCACAACACCCTGTGCTCCGCCTTGGGCATTCAGTCTGTCCCAGTCACCAAGGTCAAGGCTTAGCTTGAATTTTTTTGAAATAGTTTGTGACATGTGAATCTCAAAAGAAGTCAAAATATAAAGTCATCAAATAAAAAATGTACCTAAAACAGTTTTTCGACCGAAATTGAATAAGAATGTGGTACATACACATTCACAAACTCACGCCGTCATCCCTTGGGGGTAGGCAAAAACTACAGAACACCACCTGCTACGATGCTTACATACTCTTTTGCCTCGTTTACGTTCATACATCTGGTCATACACGCACGCCGATTGCGAGTATTACGCACCTGACTTTTCTGAAGAACATCACCAATAAGGTCACTATATGTCCTCCTAGGGCGTCCCCTCCCGGCGTTTCCACTCACATCTGCCTTGTAAGTACCTTTTGTTAGTCGCCCTTCATTTACTCTCTCAACATGACCAAGCTATCTAAGCATACTCTTTAAAAAATTTGTCACTACATCTTCTTATAAACCGCACCGTTGCACCGTAGAATGTGGTGTGGGTACTTAAAACAATTTGTGTAAGTAATTTTGGCATACAATGCAATAAGCAACTACTGCAAGTTTTTATTTACCGGGAACTTAAGTTCATAACTGTTGACATAATAATTATAAAAAAGTATTTTTACTCTGAAAATATGCACTACACATGTTCGCACATGTCACATGTTTTCTATATATGTCGACACAAAATTTGATGGTAAAAAGAGGGGATTTCTACTAGGAGGTCTTCTAGAAGTTATTGAATAGGCAAGTTCACTGTGATTTCCAGAAAATAACAAAATAAACCGACAGAATAAGTTTACTGATCTCTTATGCCTTACACCATATTCAAAAGACCGAATCGGTGGAAACAGATTTTAATGTATCCTATGAAAATCTTCATTCAAAAGCTCTTTTCCCTTTGAATTTTAATATAAATCTCGAATTGGGAGTTTATTAGCGTTGGACGAATACCAATAAATGTGAAAATTATGTATTCTTTCGTTCAATGGATATTTATGAGAGATTCTTACGATTATTTAAATTGCAAAAGCTGGTGCTTTTTTGAAAAAATATTATGTTGCTTTTAATAGATTTGCTTCTTATTTGTATATAACAATTATTATAATAAATATATTTGAAATCATATCATTTAAATCTACATAATTTTAACCAGACTTACATTATTAATGAAGAAAGTAGGTACTATTTTTTCACCCACAGTAGTGTTTAATTACAGACTAAAGTCAACAATCAACTCAAGCAATCCAAAAAATGTAGCTTTTAATTACTAACTTCTACGCACCTATATTATTCAATTCAATTCATTTATTCAATAACAATTTTTACATTGTGTCTGAATTTCTATAACTGAATATATAAGAAACAACATACATGCAATCTGTATTTAAATCATTACAATTATCCAAATTACATTAAAATCAGAATAATAATAAAAAATAAAATAAAAAAATATAAGAATTAATGTCTTAAGTCAATTCAATAAAATTTTCATTTCAAATCAATAAAATTATGTTACTTTCAACTTTTGTATTAATTTATAATTCATCAATAGAATATAGACAGTTATGTAACAAGAACCGTTTAAGCTTATTCTGAAACCCACTTGTATAAACAAGTGGGTTTCAGAATAAGCTTAAACGGTTAAAGTCTAGTATAAACTAGACTTTTTATTTCTGTCGGCAGTTTATTGAACATTTTTGATGACTTGTGGTAGGCGCTATGCTTTACAACGTTCAGGTGAGGCACTTGCTTCATCTGGAGATCTTTTCTTCTTGTACTTTCCCTTTTTTACCTTTCATCTTCAGTCTCATATTCAAAGATATATTTTGATAAGTGACTAAGTAGGACCAAAATTTACAAGCTTGGGACTGTCAATATATTTAAGTCATTAAAATGTGGCTGGCATGATTCTTGCTGTTGAATTCTAGCTATGGTTCTGACTGCTCTTTTCTGAATTACAAAAGCTTTTCGAATATTGTAATCATAACTTCCTCCCCAGAAAAGTATGCTGTATCTCAGTTTTGACTCAACTAATGCGTAATAAACTATTTTTAAATGTTTTATAGTTACCTCGTTTCTTAGACTTCTAAGTACGTAGCAGGCAGAGCTGATTGGTTTCTCTAGGTGTGTTAGCTCTTCTTTCCCCTTTAACTGGTTATCGATATGAACTCCCAGAAACTTAACCTTATTGAGGGGATGATAGTACTTAGTGAGCGAGAACGAGTGTGTGCGAGAGAAAGAAGTAACAGGAAGATGGGGTCAAAGGATGGGGGTGTGGGGTTAAAGACGTTAGGAGATTATAAGAAGAATTAAAATAAAATAAAATTGTTACTGTAGCTTTTTGAGGTTATCGTGGACATTACTGACATCAGTGAAGCAAAAACATCGTATGGAGACCTGCGGGGTAACTCCGTAACACACTAACAGTAGGAATGGGTTTCATTTTGACAGTTCAACAACATTCATTGCGTTATTTACGTTGTTGAGCAGACAAATTTTTCGAACATAAGAAGCAATGGATTAGCAATAGGCTTCAAAATGATTTAGATTGTGATAGATAGTGTGTTACGTAATTAGGGTGCTGGACTTTATACTAAACTAGCTGACCCGACAGACGTTGTCCTGTCCAAACAATAGTTCAGACAAAAAATTCCATAGAAAAAAGGACGTCCAGTTTTTCCCGAATTTGTATTTTTTTCCGGGAAACATTTTTCTTTCCATATAAAACCTTTTCGGACTATTAGAAACATTTAAAAAAAATGTCAAATTGGTCCAGCCGTTCTCAAGTGATACGCTTACCAACGAATTGCATTTCAGTTTTGTTTATACCTATAAATAAGTCTGAAATCTCAAACCACTCCTGAGCAAGCGTGGTGTTCAATGCTCGTGCCTTCTTTGTATGAGAAGAGGCCTTTGCGCTGCAGTGGGACAATAATAGGCTAGAAATATTATTATTAACTTTACTTACACAATTTTTTGATTCCCAGGGGAAAAGGATGAACTCCTTTTATGATAAAGTTTAAAATAATATTTTTTTATACTTTACATTGTAGGATTTTTTCGCACTATGACACATCATTTTAAAACTCCTCTTTCACGCTTATATTATGCAAATTAAAAAAATCAAACGACCTTATAATTTTTAGCATCTAAAACAAAAATGGCAGTAATTAATCTTACCCTTTCACGAGCTGTTAGTCTCGTCGGTAGAGGATTTAAAGTTTGCGACTCATTAACTGCGAATATTTCATAAAGCACCTTGGTATAGGGTTATCCGTCAACATTTTCGGGTTAATGTCGAAAAGGAAGGGTTAATGCTTTTTTATTATAACTGGCTTTGAAAATAAATCGTAGTATTGTAGAATTAGCAACAGTAACGTGGGGATTGGCACAAGGAAAAGAGGCCTATTCCCAGCAGGGAGTGAAGTCGGGCTGTGGATGGTGATAATTGATATTTACTTTGTAAAATATTATATTATTTTGTGAGTGTGAAGACCGTGTGGGTGATTCCAGGCCACCGTAGGCGCGGGCTTACGGAAGGCGAGCAATGGGCTGCTCGCCGTCCGGTAAGGACCAGGCCCGGGTCAACGGCGCGTTGTGTTCCACGCGCGCCTCCAGCACACTTTGACGGGGTTCATTAGGGCCGATGCCTGCCGGGGTCGCAGGTTTGTCCGAAAGGGTTACCGTGGCCCTGGCATACAGGCAACTGAAGGAACACGGGTGGGTTTTAGTCAGTAAAAGTCTGACACGCTCTCCCGCTCTGCCCAGAGCGGGAGAAGTTATTTGATGATTTCCCACCCAATAAAAAAAGGTGTAGGGATTACCCAAATTTTACCAGTTACATTTACGTCCCATGCGATCGAGGCGAGTCTAAAACTATGGTTTCCGAGAAAAGCGGTGGCCACAATTTAACGGCCGCGTTGACGGCTGTCATGAACATGATGACAGCGGGGTTTGACTTTACGGTGTCAAGAAAGGCTCACTAGAAAAATGCACTAACTTACTTTCTTAAATAACATTTCAGCGACGTCATTTGCCTGTAAATTGCAGACGCTATGTGGTGGCCACCGCTCTCCTAAGACATCCAGACTCCGGGCTGTCACTGATAAACATTTCGATCGACTAATACTTTACAAATATTTTTAATATTTTAATTTTTTTTTTTTTTTTTTTATATAATGATTATGTTACTCACAAATAGCAATTTATTATTATTATTATTTATTCCTCTATCCGTCCGTGACATCACAGCAGTGGGCCCTATCAGAATACCAGTGCTGTGAAACTTATTTTTAAATGTCAGGCTGAAATAGGGGCCTTTTGGCCTCGTACAGGACTTTCTGTTCAAATCAAATCAAATCATTTATTTGCATAACACAGGTTCAAAGGATGTTACAAAAGGTTCATAAGGTACACTGTATTATAACCATGTGAGGTATGCAAACATATTAGAAACATTATGACACAATTATTCTGAATCAGTTTTCTTATTGAATCACTCATTGAAAATATAAATAGATAGTAAATTTCGTACACATTAAATTAAATCTGAACTGGTCAATTATAACAGTAATGTCAAGCAAATTAATAATGTCATAGTGATTGTAATTATTGTCATATTGAATTAATTTACAAATATTTGCTATAGTTAAAATACAATATCTTTATCTTCGAAGTAGTGTTTTACATTATAATAACACTTTTTAATTAGGAATTTATATAATTTCTTCTTAAATACATGAGTAGGTAACTTTCTAAGGTCATCGGGCAATTTATTATAAATCAGTGATGCCATACAAATAATACTTTTATTGAGAAATGCCGTTTTTCCATACGGTATTTCTACGTCTAGCCTTTTTTTGTCACGCAATTGTCTATAATAGCTTTTAGAAGCAGTCTCATAATAGCTTGGATTTGATTTTACAAAAAGATTTAATTCGTATATGTACAAGGAAGGTTATGTTAGAATTTTTAAATTTGTAAAGTAATGTGTCAACATTACTTTACAAAGCTGCCAAGCTGTCAAGCTTGTAGTACTATCTAAATGGCAAATTGCTCTGATGCATTTCTTTTGGGCTTTGAATACAAATTCCTTGTCTACATAGTTGCCCCAGAATATTATACCATATCTTAATATAGGTGCAACAAGTCCGTGATATGCTGTTAAGACGGCTTCTTTGTTGACAATTTTGGACAGTTTGTAGAGAGCGAATGAGGATTTATTAATTCTTTTACAGAGATTATCTACATGTGTTTTCCATGACAAATTGTAATCTATATCAATTCCCAGAAATTTGGTATTTGTTACAGAATGTACTCTCTGTCCATCGTAATTAACATTAATATTTTTAGGTTGAGTTCTTTGGCGAAAGTGCATTATTTTTGTTTTGTCCGTATTTATTTTAAGATTATTGTTTATTAACCATTGAATTATTGTACTTAATGTTTGATTGATTTCATCTTCATAATCATTTGGTTTGTCACATTTTATTATTACTGTGCTATCGTCTGCAAATAGTACCATTGGTTGCTTGACGTGTCGAGGGAGATCATTAATGTATGCTTGGAAGAATAACGGACCCAAAACAGTACCTTGTTGTTATTTTCATTTTACTTTTGTTTTTATTTTATATTTTTGTTTTTATGAGTATGTTTAGTTTAGTTTGTGACAATCCTGTGCGAGTCCCAATAAATACTTTTTTCTTTCTTTCCTTATCTGGTAATCGAAATGACGGTGTGTAGCCCGTTAAGCAATACAGGCGTGGATGTTTTGTTTTTTTGTAAATTGACATCAAGATCAAAACTTGGCACAAAACACAACAACAGCTAATCAAAAAACAAAACAGATCTTCAGATAACTCCTTAATTACCATAGCCATTAAAAATATAAAAAGAAACAATATAAATCGAGATGGCACACCGAAATAAAACTCTATAATGAAATTTCAACAATGGTAACACCATGAAAACTGCAAATCTCTCCCATTGGGCGCAAAGACAAGTTTTTTACGATTTCATAAAGGAACGAAACCGGTTTTTCATTTACACAGTTTTAGTGGTGATAAAATATAATTAAAATATTTTATACTTTGCTTTATCTCGAGGTTTTTACGATTTGTGTGCTTTTAGGAATGCTGGTAGGTTAGTAGTACAATGGGAATTAATTGTTCTTAACTGGTACTATACGAGTTGTGCTTACCGGGTTTAATAAGAGGCCACGATGATCATAGACGCCCTTTTAGAGACTCAATCTGAAAACGTCGTCATAGTAGTTTTTTTTCTAATGCCTGCCGAGTCTGTTCTGTAAAAATCCTACCGTGGAAATTTAACACGCGGTAAGAAGTAAATTTTTAGGTAATTGACAATAACGCATTGCGGCAACAAATAAAGTTCAAAACAGCGATGCGTTTGATGTTAGTTGACTCGAATACCCACAAAATTTCTGCAGTTTTAATTAAATTAAAAAATAAATGCACGGCTCCGTGGAAGAATTTTTTGGTTTTTATTTAGTTGATTAATTCCTTTTATTATCATTTCGTTTTATAATGTTTAGATATCGATACCTATCACATCTGCGGAGTTTCGCTAGCTAATTTCATTTGACCCTGTATATCTATCAATACTTTTGGAAAAAATCGCTTGTGAATATTGCTTAAGTATTTGTGCTCGTTACTGTACCTTAGATCAGCGATTTTAGACACTGATTTAATATTCAAATCATGATTAATCATGATTTAAATATTAAGTCATGATTAACGTCAGTGTCATCATACATTTTTATGTTTAAGTTTTTTTAACTTAACACAACGATTTTATGTTTAGTAATGATATGAAAGATTGCGTTTCTCAATACTCAGTCACCAATGGAATTCATTCACTTAAATCGAAATGAAACGAAATTTAAATCCTGTATAAAACGCACACTATGCAGTCAAGCATATTATAAGTTGGGGGATTACATCGCTGATAAAAATGCTTGGCTCAACGCTGGTCCTGCTCCACAAGGGCGCATTAACTAATTGATTAGCATTTGGAACTACTGAAGATTGTAAAAACTGTCTTTACATTGTATAAATTCAATCTTGTAGTATTGTATAATTGCATAGCACATGTGTGAGTACTATGTACCTACTATAAAGCTACCATTTTCTAGGTTTGTCTTTCATTGACGTGAATGTGCCCTGGCGGCTGAGAGTATGTCATGCTCACTCAAATGTCTCGCTGGTGGTGGCGTGTGTGTTGGATCATTAAGTTCCCTTCAAAATGGTTGAGCTAAATGGTGCTGATCCATACGTCATGTTCGTGAACGGGCGCCGTCAGTGGGGACTGGTCATCTCTTGGCTGCCATGGCTTATTTTAATTTAATATTGGAATTGTTGTCCTCTCTTTATTACGGACGCTTTTAACGTTCTGCATCGTTCTCACATGCATAATTTCAACATGAATGATGTAACCAATAATTTGTAACCATATTTTGATTTAAAAGAGTGTCCATGGAGTTTCTTGCCCGTTCTTCTCCATAGGTACCTACTACGCTTTGGAATGGGCAACTAGCTTCATCTTTCTGACTGACCGACCCCTTGACAATTCAAAAGTGCCTGTAATTGGTTTATTTGAAATAAATGCTTTGAGTTTGAGTTGAGTTGAGTTTAAATCCAGTTCTTATTGTGTCCCAAGACTTATCCAAAAGATATAATCAGAAATACTCAGTTTCTCGAAATTAACAATTCTCTGAGCGTGTTTTATATTTAGCTGGAAAGCAGTAAAGTGTAGAATGCACACTGACTGCATTCATAGCCGGAATGGGAAAAAATATAATTTTCATTTTATTTGGGTTTGTGTTAGTGATATTTTAGCAGTGTTGAACAGGTGTTTTTATGTGTGTTTATTTTACGACTGTACTTAAATTATTATGATATTCAAACATAATCTGAAGTGCCTGATGGCAAAAATTAGGAACTTCGATCAAAATTTTCATCTTCCATTTAACACCTTTAGGGGTTGAATTTACACTTTCGATCCTATATTAGGTACACTTGTGCAAAATTTCATGCATTTTAGGCCCAACGGTTGAGGCTGTACAGTACAACAATTTGCATAATCGCCCGCGGCAAACTTCGTGTTTCGTCAATCGTCGGATTTCTAATGGACTTGCAGCTTTCCTCCCATTTTTTTAATAAATTACATTAAGTTAAAAGAGTACTAAAAACTCTATATACTTCCAAGTCGATTAGAAATCCGACGACTGACGAAACACGAAGTTTGCCGAAGGACATTAAGAAAATAGTTTTACTGTACGTTGTTTGTCAGTGAATTAATGAATTTAAGATGTTTACTACTTAGATTCACTATTGTAGGTTTAGTTAGACCAAAAAAGGCAGAAGGCTGAAAGTCTAGAAAGGTAAAAATGAAAGTTATATATTGAATTTAACTTTCATAATATTCCAATTAATCGACTAGCGCAGAACAATGATCGAACTTCTAAAGAATATTTCTACAGAATATGAAGCCGATCCAAATGTTATTAAAACAAAGGCCTGACACTAGATTTATCATTATGAATAAATTATATCATCAATTCAATGACTTGGAAACCGGACCAGGTGTGGTGAAGAAACCTGATCTGGTGTTTTATGATGAGATTACAAAAAACCTCCAGGTGATCATCATTCTTTGACAATTCAAAAGTGCCTGTAAATGGTTTAATTGAAATAAATGCTTTGAGTTTGAGTTTGAGTTTGAGATCATCTGCCTAGGCTTTTCCAAACTATTTTTGGGGTCGGCTTCTAGTCTAACCGGATGCAGCTGAATACCAATATTTTACGTGGAGTTACTGCTCGCACACAAGCACACACACACACAGTAAAATACAGAACAGTACAGTACCACAGTTCACTGCATGCTGCACCTTGGCATTTTCCAAGTTACTCCACAGCATCCATTTCTCCGCCTTCCGTAGGTATACATACTGGCCTCAACCTCTGAATTCAAAATAGATTTCCAAGTTACTCCACAGCATCCATTTCTCCGCCTTCCGTAGGTATACATACTGGCCTCAACCTCTGAATTCAAAATAGATTTCCAAGTTACTCCACAGCATCCATTTCTCCGCCTTCCGTAGGTATACATACTGGCCTCAACCTCTAAATTCAAAATAGATTTCCAAGTTACTCCACAGCATCCATTTCTCCGCCTTCCGTAGGTATACATACTGGCCTCAACCTCTGAATTCAAAATAGATTTCCAAGTTACTCCACAGCATCCATTTCTCCGCCTTCCGTAGGTATACATACTGGCCTCAACCTCTAAATTCAAAATAGATTTCCAAGTTACTCCACAGCATCCATTTCTCCGCCTTCCGTATACATACTGGCCTCAACCTCTGAATTCAAAATAGATGTAAAATAGTTCGCGAGCATCCAACATCCGTATTTTCAACAAGACATCCGCCAACATCCCTCGGGAGGATGTCATCCGTCATTCACGACGCGCACTTAATTGGAAACATCCTGGAATGAATTTAAATTTGAAATTCAGTTTCGGAATCGTTTTATCTGGGTAACAATGTCGTATCTTTATCTTTTAAGACGGATTACTGCGTTTTGTAAATAAGATGGTGATTGCATTATAATTTAAATCTTTTGTAGTGTGCTCTTCTTCATTGTATCGATGATTCCATTTATAGGTATACTTATTTTACATAAGCTTCCATCAGAATTCGGCCACTCTGACGGCGTCAGTGTTGGCCTCGCAAAGGTCAAATCTTCCATAGCGCAGGTATTGTTGCACAGCGAGCACGACAAGAGGTGAGGCATAGTTTGTAATGTAGTCTGTTTGTATAATATTAATTTTAAAGATCCCTAGATTAATGTATTTTTCCCATTTGTTAATACTGATTGATGGCAGATTCCCATAATTTACGGACCGTTATTGGTTAAAATTAAGACTCTTGTATATTTAGCAATAATGAAGCAAAGACCTCATAGCTTTGCATAGTAGACCCTCCCATATGGAAGTAGCTATCACAGGTAAAATATGCTTCCGAATCTATTTATATGCCTAGTTTGGCAATAAAAACTGCTACTATTAGTAACCAAAACGATTCATTTTTGTCTATAGGAACCCAACATGAGTCCCCAGTTGTCTCACTTCGCTGCACACAACATAATAAAAATCCAAAGTAAAAATAAATTCCTTTGTGGTGTTGTTGATATTCCGATAACTACGTAATCATAAAAATATTTATAATTAATTATTATGAATCTATATCCATTATATCTACTCTATACCTATCTATTATTTTTTTTAAATATTTATATAATTATTATGAATCTATATCTATTATATCTACTCTCTCTCTATCTATTCTATTTTTTTATCTATTTATCTATTTATTGTTATTCTTTAATATACTCTCCTATCGCAGGTATGCTGGAACAGATTTCTATAGAAATAAGCAACACCTTTGTACGTATTTTTCTGTTCCTTTCTTCTTGTCTGTTTATATATGTGTGTACATAAATGGTTAAATAAATAAATAAATGAATCCTACCACTAAATAATGCTTTTTCCAACGCTGATTTATCCGAAGGCAGCCGTCCTTTTATTTTTCCTAAAGTTACAGTATTTAACAGATTATTGAATAAAAACCGATTGGCGACATGTGACGGACGTCAATTCGAAAATTTTACAAGTCTTTTTTTGTTCATAGCTTTAGTGCTTTACTAAGTAACATCTCTCGTGAAAATGTAACGATTTTGTTATTTGTGACGGATAATATGTTGCATTGTCAGTTTAGTTAAAAACAGACCAATATTTATTATTTGTTTATTAACTATAAATTATGATGGTTAAAAACCAATATTATAATAATAAGAGTAAAACTCTCTACCTACGTCTGTGTTTCCGAACGCATACAACCCAAATCTCTTTAAAGTGACATTAAACAGGCTTCTTCGGTCGACTTAGTCACTGTCGCCTCTGACCTAGACTAGAGTCAAGAAGAAACGGACATAAAAAAGAAACAAATTCAGAGACACACACAAAAAGAAAATATAGAATCAAAAGTTCAGATTAAAACATAAAAAAGGCTACATTTACATATTTTCAAACTCAAACTCAAACTCAAAGCATTTATTTCAATTAAACCATTTACAGGCACTTTTGAATTGTCAAAGAGTCGGTCAGTTAGTCAGAAAGTTGAAGCTAGATGCCCATTCCAAAACGTAGATCTCTATGGAGAAGAACGGGCAAGAAACTCCAAGGACACTCTTTTTAAATCAAGATATTACAAAATCCTGGGTACATTATTCGTGTTGCTTCTATATGCGAGAACAATGAAAAAAAAATATATAAAAAAACAATTCAAAATATAAGATTAATAATAAAAATAAGCCGTGGCAGTTAAAATATGACCAGTCTCAACTGACGGCGCCCGTTCACGAACATGACGCGTGGATCAGCACCATCCAGCTCAACCATTTTGTAGGGAACCGAATGATCCAACACACGCGCCACCAACAGTGAGACATTTAAGTGAGCATGACATAGTCTCTACTGCCATGCTGTCAAGTCAACATAAATTATATAATAAACGAATCTATTGTACTCACATTTACAAAATTGCAATATGCTTCTAAATTATACAAAACTATAGTTTATCAACCAATTTACTACCGAAAAGCTACAAAATCAATTTTACAAACAGATTACAAATCCTGCCTTCACTTACATTATAAGTAAATTAAAAATGCCCACTTACTTCCACCCTTTATCTAAAAGTGGGTAGTCAGGTGTGAAATTAGTAAAGAGAGTGCATCTGCCAGCACTAATTAGTAATTATTATCGTTAATTCAACCTCCTTTTAGCGGGTAGGTATAGATTAATGTATCCTTTGATCCGTTTGAGGTTGGTTAGACTTTTTTTGGGGGTAATCTTGAGAAGGTGGTGTCTTTTGCACGTTGTTAATTAATTTGATTGCCTACCCGTTTAGCATTAAAAGCAAATATTACTCAATGTTATATGAATAAACCGATTCGGGTACTAGTTTTTTTTTAAACTGGAATCTTTTAAAACATACTTATGTGTTGTAGTGTTCCGAAAACCAAACACGAAACTAATTTCTTATTTAAACCATAAATTAAACATTTTAACCAAATTTTCGACTTAGGTTTAAGTTTTAGCAAACATGTCGAAAATACATAGAAAAATAAACATTACCTACTGCTGCAACATTAAAATAACCACATTTTACCATTTCATAACTAACCTATTTTTTTATTTAAAAAAAAAACAAAATGTTTTTGAACCCTGTATTACCATGTCGGCTTAATGAACTGTCTGGGCGTTGAAGACAAGACTGAAATCATAGTAATGCACCTATCCAATGACGTCACTACCTATGCGCCATTTGTAAAATGTTTAGCTGGGCGTGGCAAGGAAAAGAAAAGCCGCTGCAGCGATTGAAAGCGGTGTTTTTGACAAAAAAGTACTTTAAATATTTATCATTATTATATTCATTCATTTCGGATTTTCAAGTACATCCATAGAGTTGTTAGTAACACAGAAATGCTGATAAGAAACTAGTGTTAGTAATGTCATGAGACGACACTTTAAAAACTAAACACAAACATAACACTATCGGAAACTCCGATACCCGTGCGTGTGTTTACTTGACTGCGTGCAGTTGTATCCAGCGCTCGAGCATCGGAGTATCCCAACGGTCTGACAATACACAGACGATGCTGTTGGTCTTGCCGGGGTCGCGGATTGTTCGAAAGAGTTACCGTGGCCCTGGCGCACAGGCAACTGTAGGAACACGGGTGGGTTTTAGTCAGTAAGAGTCTGACACGCCCTTCCGCTCCACCCAGAGCAGGAGAGGTCATTTGATGAGAACCCAACAAAAAAAAAAGGTTGCTGTTGGTATTTATATAAATATGTACTTTAATTCTGGAATATTATTAAGATAAAAAAATCGGTTACTAATTAACCTAGACTTCACTAGTTTGCTTTAATGTTGATGCTCATGTTCTTGAATGACATCTAACCAAAAGAGAATGTACAGTTTTCCTGTAAAATAATTTTAAGCGGTTTTTTCGCTTGAAAATAATGAGAATAAAAGCTTTGCACGATGCAGCGATTGCATTCGTCACCTGGAAGTGTAGGTTGACCAGAATTTTGGCAAAATCCGGGATATCTAAAGCTACCAGAAAAAATATAATAAAAATAAATAATGATACCATTTATTTCAGGCGACACAGGCCTATAGAAAAATATCTTAACCTAAACATACATACTTTAATATAAATAAAACTTGTGTTAATAAATAGCTTAAAACTATGTTATCCGTTCTCTTGGCCTTTACAAACAAAACAACAAAAATCAATATGTATTCAAACGCTATACAGCAGGTATCAGAAAGGTACACTAGGTAAAATGGTGGTCACATTTAACCTCTGGACTGCCCGACCTCCGTTTTGTACAGACGACGTTTGGTCCGTGGTTTGGTGTGGTACAGACGATCAAACTGAACAACTTTCTCCATGGGACCACATCGTAATTGCAATAAAAAATATCAACTATCCATACAAAACTTCAATACCTACTCGACCCAAATGTTTGGGACGGCTGATTGTATTTTGGCAATTACGATACACGCTGTATAGGAGTCAGACACCAAACGTGGCTTACAAAAGTAGAAACTTGTTACCTACAAAATATTGCTCTGGTATGTTAGTCATGTTTGAAAAAAAACATCTTTGTCTCTGGAATAGCAAAATATCTGCGATGCTTCTTGTGTCACAGGTATTCATAACGTCAGTTAGCAGTAAAGCTTTGGTATTTTTAGGAAAGCGGTGGTCAGTCACACATTAGCAGCAGTCCAAATACAAAGCGTTTCTTGACACCTTATTGTCAAATACTGGTGAAAGTGACAGATTTTTATAACGGACATTATACAGGGTTATTTGTAACTCGATGTATTCCTTGCAGGAAGCAGTAGTAGGGTTAAATACAATAAATTAAGCCACTAAATGTTCTACCGAAATTCAGTTTTTTGTTTCGTAAATTTGTCTGAAAAAACAAAAATTACGAAAAATAAAATGTTTAGTTAGTGATGTTTGCTAAAGTTCTAGGCATTTTTGTAACTTTTTATTATTAACAAAAACCGGCTACGGCATCGGCTATGATGATAACTTAAATTCCAGTATCTAGCCGTGCCGTAAATAATTTTCAAATTAGATTTTTCATTAAAAAACACAAAAAAATCTGACTAACTCAAAAACTTCAGACTTTCGGTAGAACATTTGGTGGTTTAATTTGTTGCATTTTAAGCCTACTATGACATGCTGCAAGGAATACATCGAGTTATCAGTAACCCTGTATATGATGGAATCGCTTTCCTAGGAAACCAAACCTTTAGGTACCAACAAGTGTCGTTGGTTATTTCTCCAAAAAAAAATACCTATAAATCATGGTCACTTTACCCGATGACGGACGGGCGGATACAGCAAAACTAATGCCTGCATCATAACGAGTGACGTAACAGTGCAGGAATTTAAACACGATTTATACAGTTTAGTGGGAGCGGCGGACACACCCGGGTTTGTTGTGGTTTAGAACGACTGTTATTAAACGAATAATAAATGCACGTGGCTCTTTATTTGCATGGTAGTTTATGGGTAATAGTTTTAATTAGATGCCCGTTTTTATTAGCCGTAGAACCGGTGACCATTGGGGTAGATGTGTTCTTAAGTGGACACCGAATGGACCGCGAATCGGCAAACGTCAGGGAAAGTGGAGCGATGATCTTCGAAGGGTACCTGTTAGCATCTGCGGTGTAATTGCGTAACACACAAACAGTAGGAATAGCTTTCATTTTGACAGTTCAACAACATTCATTGCGTTATTTACGTTGTTGAGCAGACAAATTTTTCGAAGCAATGGATTAGCAATAGACTTCAAAATTATTCACATTGTGGTTGGTAGTGTGTTACGCAATTAGGGTACGGGATGAGAGTTGTGAAATTGAATTGAATGGCCTGAAATAGCCTATGTCCAGCAGTGGGCTACTGTAGGCTGATGACAATGATGATATGATGCCCGTAATCGAAACCATTGTAGTTGAAAAAAAAAACCTTTCGCGAGCAATGAAGCTTCGTAGTACATAATTGTTTCTGGTCGTGAAAAGGATGAGACTTACATAACATCACGCCTGTAATCCCGCAAGGATTAAGCAGAGGTGTACCTATAGTACACCCACTTTTCGCCAGTTATGTTTAAGTCCCATGTAATAGGGGGCGAGCATATTGCCATCAAACGGGCACAAATCTAGACTCGGTGTTCTGGTAATAAAATACTACAGCCACCTTTAACCATTGAAGTAATATTTTAGTTAATAAGATCAAACGATTCCTGCAATCTATTGAATAATCCTGCAATGCAGTTTACCGATTACGTTTCCGAACGGATATTATTCAAATTTCGAAGATTACGATCTCATTCATAGACTCACATTACGGATCATAACCGAACGCCCTTCGAAATTCAATCAAGATTCGATGCATTGATTCAAGATGGAACCGATTCATATAGAGTGAGACATCACCGCAGTACTAGTTTCATATTAGGGGAACCTACTACTACCCCTATTGGGTGTTCCCCTAGTTCCCCAGTAGTGCAGATTACTAAGAGGCTGTGTCGTGTCGGAAGTGATCGTAAAACTTTACGAACTGGCGCCCTCTATCGGTGACAATCATCTTCGGGCACAGAGTAGGTTGGCGCAGAGACTTTTTTTCCATAGATACCTATTCTTTTTTTTAAAGTCAAAGTCAAAGTCAAATCATTTATTTCAAATAGGCACATAAAAGGCACTTTTGAACGTCAAAATTTAGAAAAAAATAGAATTGATTCTAGTTGCCCCTTCCAAAAGGTAGTTTCGTATGGAGAAGAATGGGCAAGAAACTCCACCGTTACTCTTTTAAAATATTTTACAATATTATGTAAGTTCACATTAATTATGTAATCATATGTGAAGACGATGCACCTAGAATAAAATTACTATACCACAATAGGTAAAAAGAATTAAATATAATGCAAAGGCAGGTAAATTAATTATGTGATAGATACATGGTGCTCACATATTTACAAATATTGAAAAGTAGATGATGTTTCCAAAATTTCAACAAGTAATAATTTAGTGTGTGAGTTTAAGTAGTTAAGTACATAATGTAACAATCAATGTCATAAAAATTATAAATTATACAATCAAATTAGCAACCAGTTTGATTTTGTCTAGACTCTAGATTGTCCTATGGAGCAGGACCAGCATGTTTCCAAGCATTCTTATCTAGGATATAATCCTCTAATTTGTAATATGCTTGTTTACAAAGTGTACTTTTTATATGAGTTTTAAATTTTCTTTCATTTAATTGCAATATGTCACAAGGTATTTTGTTGTAACATTTAACACAGTACCCCATAAAAGATGTATGTACTTTAGATAATCTAAAAAATGGTTGATCAATTTTATCTTTATTTCTAGTATTAAAATTATGTCTATCACTTATTTTATTAAAAAGATGTCGATTTTTTCTTACATACATAATATGATTCTTACATACATATATTTAATATCTTGATTAATGTTTTTTGTTGTGTACTAGAACGCTTAAGCATTTAATTAAGATTTATATACATTTGGATTGAGAATAGTATGAAATCTGATTGGAAAATCAGTATTTCTTGTAATAATTTTTCACTGTCACAAAATAATTTGTCTTAGCTGACTGGCAAATTCAAAAAGGTGAATCTGTCGTCAAGATACATCTCAACAATTTTTATTAGGTATTAATACCTCTCCCTACCTATCTTCCCTATCTTCCCTACCGTTTTCCTACTGTCTTACCTATCTTAAGATCAGAAAATATTATGCAGTCTACTTAAAAAGAATCTGCCTCATTGGTCAAGTGGCCACGTGCGCTACGGCTCAGAATGAGATCCTGTGTTCAATTCCCAGATCAGGCAGTGTTATTGGGTTTTTCCATCAGGATTTTCTCAAAAGCAGCCCTGATTCTAGATTAGTGTCAGGTTGATGGCAATTGATAGCTGGTGAAATGTAGGTGGACAATAGTTACACCTCTGCCTAACCTTTCGGGGAAACCGGCGTCATGTTATGTTAGGTTTTGTTCAAAATGGTACACTTCTAGAAATTATGGGGCAGAAAAAATACAAAGTAGAGATGGGTCGTAACAGGTTAAACATGATATCTGTTATCACTGTTATTGTTACATAAAAATAACAGATACAAATATCTGTTATTTAATAACAGCCTGTTATTTTTGTACGGCTGATAAATACGTATTTAAATCTCAATTAAATATCTTCTTTATTGTTTTCGTTTAAAGTCGCAAATCGTATCCGTAGTATTGCCCTGGTGACCTGTAATACAGGTTTTTATTTAAACCTACTTCAGGCACCAGTCTCTCACAAAGTTAGCTCCTTGTTCGTGCACTATTGTCAAACACTAGCATTAAGTACATAACTTGTGTAGAGAAAAATAAACGTCTTATATTATTATATTATTATTATTGACTAGGAATGACGGGGTAGTGTGAAATTATAGAATTACGTTTTTTAGTAATTAATGAAGAAGAGAGAGAAATTAATAACCTTGCCATATTCCTTCCTTTGTGTGAGTGTGTGTGACAGTATCTGTGGGAAATGATATAGTGAAACAACAGTAACAGCCGTGGTTACAATCTTTGAGGGTCGGTTATTTTGTAACAGATAAGTTACTTTGGTAGGAATAATTGTTATTTGGTAGTTTTAAATATCTGTTAATTCTATCTGTTCCGATAAATACGCCACACTCCTAATGCATAGTATATAAAAAAGTTTCTGACTCCAATCCCTACTCTGTATTATAAGGGCTGAGATTTCAATAAATGACATCGGTGTTCTGATTGCAACGTTTGAAGACGTTCTACATATCCTCGTTAGCCGTGACAAACTGACAGCAGTCACATACCTACCCACTACTATATATTTATTGACGAACATAATCGAGATTGTTCTCGGCTTAGTAGTGGTAGTTACGGGGAGTGATTTTGGAAATTGTATTTTATTGTACCTACTTATAGGGTGCTTTTTTTACTCATCCTATTTAGTTGAAAAAATCGCTTACTGATATTTCGATGTTTAGAAAAACTCGTGATTTTGTACCGTGTACGTGTTACTTTACCAAATAGGACATATAAAAAAATACACTTGAACCTTGCAAATAATCATAGAAGATGCTTTAAAAGAGCTTTCGGGATCGACTAAGTGTGGATTTCACCAATTAAACTAAACGCGTTTAGTATATCTAAACCACGTTTAAGAGCTGTCAGTGTCAAAATTGTTGTGGAATATTGACACTGGGTATCGACTCTATCTTCTAAACTAGGCGAGGCCTGTATCTCAGAAGATGGCACTCAGCTGACAATTTTAATATTTTATAACCTAAAAGCATTGTGTGCTACTGTTTTAATTTACTAATAAATAATATAAGTAGTGAATAAAAGTGTGTGTGTGTATGTGTGTGTGAGTGTGAGGGGGTGTGTGTGGGTGTTTTTAATTAATATTTTTGTGAAGACAAAAGATATTCGGTATTTAGGTAGTCTAATTGTAATAACCATTTTTTCACTGAGATCTCAGCATCATGTTTGCTTACATATAATATATTAAGTTTTTTGTTAATTTTATTATAAAGCATACTGCTTGTTACATAATACTGTCTTCTCGCTAATGTTATGTGATCTGAAGAAGTATGACAAACTAGTTTCTGTTTACGTCTGGCAGTATCAGGGGGGGGGGTCTTGGAGATGAGATGAGATGAGATGAGAAGATGGATTTCAAGCACAAAGATCTGTCACACCTTGCAGTCAGAATATAGTTAAGTAGTCGAGTATTGAAACGGCTTTTGGGTCATCACTTTAGGGAAATGAGATATGCTGAACGAATTCAGTTTCATTGGTGAAATTCGCCCTAAGAAGAAAATATTACGTCAGTTTTAAGGGCAAGCCTTGCTCCTAGTTGTCTTGCCTATGTTGCCTGATAGGCTAATTTTGTATGAAACACGATAAAAATTATGCTAACGTTAAAAATATTAGCTAGTGTGGTTTTATAATATCTAACGTGACGATGGACGTATACGTCCATGAAATGTATGGAAATACATGCACTTTATAACGTTATCGTATGCGTATTCATGTATTTCCATACATTTTATTTCCCTGTGTTATCCTAATGCCGTGGACATCCACGATAATATCATCAGCACCCTAATTGTGTAACACACTACCAATCAAAATCTGAATCATTTTGAAGCCTATTGCTAATCCATTGCTTCATAAGTTCGAAAAATTTGTCTGCTCAACAACGCAATGAATGTTGTTGAACTGTCAAAATGAAAGCTATTCCAACTGTTAGTTTGTTACGCAACTACCCCACAGGTTAGAAATAATAAATTGTATCATTAAATGAAACAACGTAGTCATCAAAGTTTTCCTAACTTCCTAACTATATATCCTACTAATATTATAAATGTGAAAGTGTGGATGTTTGGATGTTTGTTACTCAATCACGCTAAAACGGCTGAACGGATTTGGATAAAATTTGGCACATGGGTAGACTATGACCTGGATTAGGACATAGGATACTTTTTATCCCGATATTACCATGGGATCGAGATTTCTGCTGGGAAACCGCAGGGCACAGCTAGTATTATATTATTATATTTATATTAATATTATAAATGCGAAAGTAAGTTTGTTTGTTTGTTTGTTTGTTTGTTACCTTTTCACACCTAAACCACTGAACCGATCATCCTGAAATTTTGCATATATGTTGTCAGGTGTACTGAAACGGACATAGGGTACCTTTCATCCCGAAAAAAAGTACAGTTCCCGAGGAAAACAACAATAACGTTCTTATGATAATAGATGGCGCCACGTGTCTTTCGAATCATGATTGAATTATAACCCGAATTGATAGTCAAAGTCTAAATTAACGCGAGCGAAGCCGCGGGCAAAAGCTAGTTATTTTATAAAAACAATAAAATTTAAAATTGCCCTCCTAATAATTATAGTGTAGGTTTGCAAGCTAAATGAAGACGCCATGCAAAATGAGTGTTTATCCTCCCGGGAGTAAGCTGACAGAAAAGTAATTATGTTTAATCCTTAGGGCGAGCAGTTCACGGGCTAATTAGAGGTGTCAGAGTCTGTTGTTACAATAGATATATATGTATTTTATATTTTTCGAGCTAAAGTTAAATTACCCAGTTATTCAGTTTAGTTATTAGTCAGTAAATTTTTTAATTACATTCAATACGGGAAGTATTTTGAAAGGTCATTATTAATTCTTTTTGCGTAGTTACAAAGTTCTTTCTTTTTTCTTTCTTTCTTTTTTAATAAAACGTTGCCCCATACTAGCATTTTCTCCTGTATTCTGGGTACATTTACAAACATTCGAACTCACATACAAAAACAGCCAGACCCGGAACAACTACTTGTAGGTCATACAAATATTTGTTCCGTGTGGGAATCGAACCCGCGATACGTAGCGCAGCAGTCAATCGCTTAACCACTGCGCCAGCCGTGCCGAAAGACCATCATGAAGACTGTGATCCTTTGTAACTTGCTAGTAAAGTAATAAAGATTCAGAAAAAAAAATGATTAAGATCACAAAATATTAACAACAAAATGAATTAAATATTTCAGTGGATACTTTGGGAACCAAACACACAATAATTCAAATACCCACTCAATGTTTGATTGAAGTTGAAAAAAACCTAAAACGGAAACAAAATAATGTTTAAATATTGCTTAAGTAGTGTTTGAAAAGTAATCAACTTTAAGTTGTCAATTCAGAAACCGGGTAAAGAATCTTTTCAGACTACGAAAGATACAAGTTTCGTCAGCGAAAAACAAAGAAAGATTCCAAATAAACACTTCTCCTGAAAAACTCGTGCTGTCGGTGAAATAAACTGAAAGAAAGACAACGAGGGCAAAGAGTAATGATCCTGAACAGTTCCAATGAATGTTTTACATCAGAAGGATGTGTATAGAGCTGTAAATTGGTTATTTTGTTTTTGTTTTTGAATTTAAATATTATAATTATTTTAGGAAGATTTATGAAGTGAATGTTTTCAGAGAAAAACGTTTTTTTAGTATGTCCTTTTCTTTTTGTATTTAAAATTTTCCTGGTTCCTGTGGCTTTTTCTAAAGATATTTTTCTATGTGCAGGGGAGAGGGGTACGGGATTTATTTTGAAAATTTGCTACACTGTTCAGATTATTATTTTCAATAGATACAGTGGCTTTGAAATAATCTTCTGCGCGGTCTCAAATTCTATATCGTATTTCATACAGAATATTGTTGTCCATTTTCGTTCAAAATAACGGACACTTCTAGAAATTCCAGGTTTAATAAGCACTACCTACCCTTTTTCTGTTTCCTTATTGTAATTTTGAATTTTAAGAAGATTGCATTCAAATTCAGATTCAACATAATTTCTAATTTCACATAAACCTACATTATTTGGCACTTATAAAACGTCAGAAGCTAGGTGCACGGTTCTATTGGACGTTCGGACGGCAAGAAACACCATGGTCACAAAAATAATAGCTTTTAACATATTTTCAAAGTAAAACAAGTTAAATAGAAAATAGTCAACAAATAGGAGCATCTATGAGTCTACAAGGCCTACAACGTTCTCACACTCACATTAAATAACCATTGCCAACACAAAGATCATAAGTTAACCCAAAGGTGTTAGCAACTCTATATCCATCACCTATTTCACCCGTCTCCATCGATCGTCGCTGATGCGTCGAGATAGGTCACACACAAGATTGGCCAGCAATACCTCTCGTCTTATTTATTGGGTCGACAGACAGACAAATGTGGCTAAACGTATAAATGGCTCCAACTCCAAGTTTTTTTCTACAGCTCTATTAGATCTGATTAGGGAGAGTGGCAATGGTGTAATGGACCGATTTTTTTGTTGATCGCTTGTTATTTTTTAAACGTTGATTGGATTTCTTTTGGTAATGTTTTTGATTTGGATTTTGGGCATGTCTTGTGAATGAAAACTTATTTGATAACTGACGTCTTAGGGAGTAAACAACATTGATTCAGCTCCATTCGCGTTTCGCTGAACGATTTTCGTAATTTTAATGTTAGTCTGAACACTGTCGTTGGCGTACGCATGATAAAAACACACTTGTCCTAATTTTATGCCTGTTTGTCGCAAAAACTGAATAGACGCAGAAAAAAGAACGGATGCGTACGCATCTCCATAAAAAATCTGTTTTCTATGGACAAAAGCTGAACAGAGTTGAATAAGCGTAGTTAGACCCTTAGAAGGAAAACATCATAGGAAAGCCAAAAACAAAGATCGATGTTTGCAAACATAAATACATATCGTGTATTAACAGTCACAGTTATTGACCGTTTCAGCATTTAAGTTTGCTTACGTTTTTAACATATACGGCAGATAATTTTATTAAAATGATGTTATATCTTTTTAGTTAAGGCAGATGTGAGTGGAAATACCGGGAGGAGATGCCCTAGGAGGACATATAGTGACCTTATTGGTGATGTTCTTCAGAAAGGTCAGGTGCGCAGTACTCGCAACCGGCGTGAGTGTATGACCAGATGGATGAACTTTGCTTTAAACGAGACAAACAGAGTATGTAAGGATCGTAGCAGGTGGCGTTCTGTAGTTTCTGCCTACCCCCATGGGAATAAGGCGTGAGTTTATGCATATATGTATATATGTATCGTTTTAGTAATTATTATTATCCATTCGGACTATAGCGTCGTGCATGATCACTGGGCTCTCAATCTAATGACAGAAAAAGAGGCGCAGTAAGTGTTACACTAGTCACTTTCCTTTAAAAACCAAACCAAGACCTTTATTCAATTCAAAACGGTGCCTACCCAATGAAAACTATCCACAAACAAATACAAACTTCTTCAAAGAAAACCAAGAACATCTGGCCCTGAATTATGCATACCCTTAACATCTAAATAAGATGTCCAACCAACCGACCTCTTAAATGAACCTTGTGGCCACAATACGCAGAACCCTTTACACTGGTCAATATTTATGAGCGTCCGAACAAATTTACCGAACAGAGACGTCAGTGTATTCTGGTCAACGTTTTTAGGACCTTATTGTGTAAGTAGTAAGGGTGGTTATTGTTATGACCAATTTAAGAGTTTCAGTTGCGAGTGGCTTTGATGTGTCGTGAATTTGTGTGGAATGAATGCTGATGAATGTGGCTGTGATTTTGAGAGGTGATAGGTAGTGAAAGTTTTTTTTCTTTTTTAGAGTAGGTAGGTGTGTGGTGGAGGTCGAAAGGCGAAAGTATTTCTTTTGAAGTATTAAGGAAGGGGCAGTATTTTTCATATTGCTATGACTTTACTGTAATTTATAAAGAAGAAGGATTTAAGAGGGCGTAAAACGGTACACTAGCGCCACTCTTAAAAAAAATTTTTATCTTGTGACTGAGAAGGAATTATGAATAACGGCTTGTAAGGACCCTCAGTAAGTGAGTCTAGAATTTTATAATACCTTTTATAAATTTTCATATTGAGACACGAAGCAAGAAAATACGATTTATAGAAAAGTGGCCACATTCCTCTAGATCGCATTTTGTTGCTTCGAGTCTCAATATGAAAGTTTATAGGTAAAAGGTAGTAGAAAATTCTTCTTGCAAATGTTGACGCTCAAAAGTGCCTTTTTTGTGCCTGTTTGAAATGAACGATTTGACTTTGACTTTGAACAACATCTTCCTCCAAATTCTAACCTACCTAATCACATCACATCTCAAAAAGACGCCATCTTGAAAACCGATCGAAAACATATCCAAAATCATTACCCATTGTCTCATAATCCATCTGATCGTGAATATTTTACATTCATCGTAATGCGTCACATGGTTCCCGTGCCACAGTAAAATCTTTATGGCTATTGCTTCACATCTCTCCTTTATGCTTTTCTTGATCCCGTATGGAAGGTTTACAGGTTTTTCCAGCTAGAGACACTGTGTCGTTGTGTGTCAAGTTTGCGAGTAGTTATTTGAAACTTTTGGCTTTAATATTTTTTTTATGCTAGCTGCTTATTATAAAAATGTACTAGCTATCGTTTTCTTCAGTTTCATAACAACCTATTTATAATCGTCAAGTCATATTGTTATCATCAACTTGTGATGGCACGAAAGTTCCCCCGGCACTATTCCCCCTCCCACTTACTGTCTACCACCAAAGGAGCAACTTTCTGCAGGGTATAACCTTTCGTGGTCCACTTGGAAGTCCCTGAACCGTCTTCGGACACAAGTGGGAAGATGCAATTCCAACCTGGTAAAGTGGGGCTACCTCGATGGAATGGCAGCTGGATGTGGATGTGGAGCTATGTCGCAAACTATGCTCCACCTTCTATCTTGCCCTCTGTGTCCCAAAACTTGCAGTCAAAGTGACCTCTGCGCTGCCATCGATGACGCAGTGGAAGTGGCGAAGTTTTGGGCCAACAAAATATGAGAAAAGTCGTGCCAGCGACACGAAGAAGAAGACGGAGGTTGAAAGGATTGCTTCTTTAGCACAAGGATGAGGTTTTGAAAATGTTGTAAAAAGGTGTGTGTGTATTTTTTTCTGGAACTATTAATTAGCATTAGGATAAAAACTTTTATAGTTTAGAAACTCATACTAATAATTTACCCTTTCAATAAATCACATTATTTGAAAAAAACATAACAGTTCTTTATTATGATATATCTTCTGTCTGTTCTTCACAGACGTTTTTCTTTTAAACTTCACATTTTCCTCTCACAGCATCTGTTGCTCCCAATACCCCTGTGTTCCTACTTCAAGTAAAGATTTGTACTTTACGACGCATGTACGGGAAATCGATCGTTTATTCAAAGCAGGTGATTCCTTCCGAAGCTCCGTTTATGAGCGCTCTCATGTTGATAGCCTGGGGAATAATAGCGTGAATATAATTTGCAAATTGAAAACTATTAATGTCAAGGGGCCTTAATCAATTGGAGTTGTTCGGGATTTCGGTGACGTCATTATTTTAATGGTTCTCCTCTAAGTTATTACATATAACATAATAACATCACGCCTGCATTCCCCGAAGGGTAAGCAGAGCTTCACCTAAGTGTACCCACATGTCGCCAGTTATGTTTAAGTCCCATGTAATAGAGGTCAAGCCTATTGCCATCAACCGGGCACAAATCCAGACTCTGCGCTACTACTGAGAAAAACCTGATTACAATCGTTTAGGAATTTTCTTCGAAATCTTTCGGATTGTGATGAAAATTGCAAGTATTACGCAATTTAGGTGCTGTTGATGACAGTGCTCAGGCAAACTATACACAGACTCTGCCACAATCATTTGAATAAAAAGCATCGTGTAACGATAATTTGTCTGTATTTTTAAAATCGACTAAACTGACATATCGATGATTGAGAACGATTATTTATGTGGCAACACCAAGCGGTGACAGTTGACAAGTGGTCAAGGAAGGCGCAATCCGGCAATCGATTCGTTCACTTGGTTTTGGAGCGAGCTACGGATCGGACAAATTAAGTAACTGTGTCGAGAATTCTAAATAATTATGGTGGCTGGTTGATTGTAGTTGTAAAGATTGTTGGATTGGAGTAATTAAATAATATTATTATCTACCTAAGGAGTTAATAAATACTATAACTAAAATTACTAATAAACTAAAAAATGGCGTCAAAAATTCCTCAAACAAAAAAATTTTTTGACTCCATTTTTTAGTTTGTTAGTAGTTTTAGTTAGGTTACGTAATTAATTAGATGTAAGTTGTTATTTATGTACTAATTTCAATTCTGAATAAATTAATATTTTCCTAAGGAGTTTTAGTACAATCGTAATAGAAAATGTAATCCTACCATCTACCATTGCATATGGTAGGTATCTACAGCGAAAAAAAACCCATGTACCAATATTAAAACCATAAACAACCTACCAAAACATTACTGTCACACTGTCAAAGAACAATCGGGGCAATTTGGTCCCACCAGCCTCTTGAATTAGCCGATGTCTTGGGGCATTTATTTCCTCAATCAAAAGTGCAAGTGGCTTCGAGTGGGTCGAAACGACCTAATGAATTCTCTACTTTTAGCTTTCTTAAGGGGGACGAAAGGAGAACGGTGTACGTGACTTTTTGAAGATTGTCTGTAGCGACGGTATTTTTTTGTGATGTTTTAATTAGGCTGGTTGGACGGTTTTTCTTTCGTGAATAAGCTCGTTAAATCACTTTTGTCATTAATTGTTGTATTTGCACTGCACTATAATACAAATACCAGACTTTTTTTAAATGATTTTCTGTTTTTTACCTCCGACGCAAAAAGAGGGGTGTTAAAAGTTTGACCGCTATGTGTGTGTCTATGGCACCGTAGCTCTTAAACGGGTTAACAGATTTGGATGCGGTTTTTTTTTAAATTGAAAGCAGGTTTTCTTATGGTGGTTTTTAGATGTTTTATCAAAATCAGTTCAGCCGTTTCAAGGTCATCAGCTCTGTTTTGCGTCAGGGGTTTTTTAATTTTACCTATTATCTTAAATAGTAAACAAGCAGGCGACAACCGCCGCCTACACAGACATCTGAAATTCCAAAGGAATATCGTAGATGCGTTCCCATTCTAAAAACAAAGCTGGAAAGTCTTTTGTGTCTGTAATTACCTTGGCGACCAGTATCTTCAAACCAGAACATGACAACGCTCAATTTTTTTTTTTTTTAGTGTATCTATGACTGGGATTTATTTCTAAATCTTTCAACATGTGTTACCGCCTTATCCTCGTGGACCAAGTAGGGGTGGCGACTGTATTAAGTCCGGGGGTCGCATTCCGAAGATTACTGCCTCGCCTTCTTAGGACAGGAGACGTTTACTGGGTGTCAGCTGCAGATGTAGAGAAAATCTGGATACGGCACACATGAGAGCATAATAAGGACTACATTTTTTTAAGCTATTGCATAGCTTTTATCGCGGGCTTTGAGCGCGGCGACCGAATCAAGAAATTCCGTAACGTAAATAAAACCTAACAGCCCCCACTTCGCCTACCATGTAACTCGGCCGAGCGTTCGCTTAACGTATATGGTACGACTGTACCTACTTGAATTAATATCAAAGAAAAAGAAATACTGCATAAATAATTTTTTTATAAATAATTATAATAGCATAAGTTGATAAAAAATGCTATGCAATAGCTTTACCGCGGCAGTCCCCGAGTGCCACCCATGTTTTTTTATTGTTTTTATTAAATAGGAACAACAAACAGCTACATTATGCAATATTACATACAGAAAAACTTATATAACTTAAGTAATAATGTAGCCCACAGCGCTGTTCACGGGTTACTATAAATAAATAAAACCTTAGTCACTAGGAGGTGAATTGTTTATGCGTGACAGTTACACTAATATAATAAAAAAAAGAAACAGAAATAGTATTTAAAAACAACAACAAAAAACAATTAGTCCTATAATGCAAGTGTCTCATATAAAAGGCTATGAAAAAGTGAATAAAAATAAATACAGGTGAATAAAAGAAATGTTCTTTTAATAACAATTCGTATCAGTTATATGAGATTGTGATTTAGGTTATATTCTGAAAAGTATCTTATCTCCTGACAACCATGACCCACCAGTTATCCAAGCAATTGCAATAATTTCGTAATTTCCAAGGAGATATCCCAAAAAATGTCAGTCATCTTTCATGACGTAAACGTAAATGTGGACAAGGTTGCATGCTGTGTGGGATTTCACAGACTGATTGCCATTATATTGCCATTTGATTTTATTTTTTAAGCTATTGCATAGCTTTTATCGCGGGCTTTGAGCGCGGCGACCAAATCAAGAAATTCCGTAACGAAAATAAAACCTAACACCTCCCACTCCACCTACCGTGTAGCTCGGCCGAGCGTTCGCTTAACGTGTATGTATATGGTACGACTGTACGAAGCTCGCTCGGATCGAGACGACGCTCCGAAATTGGACGAATACGTAAGCAGATTGCATAAGTTGATAAAAAATGCTATGCAATAGCTTTACCGCGGCAGTCCCCGAGTGCCACACGTGTTTTTTTTATTTTTATTACCGTAACCTTGTTGGCATTTGATATTTCTGTATTATTGTGACATTTTTACTGTAATTCAAACGATTTGACATTAATTTGTATTATTTTGTTTTCTTAATTGTTATTTATAATTATAATATCTTAAAATTTGTGTAAACTAAATAATAATATGAGTTGCATGCCCTTGTGACGGTAGAACATGGAGGACTCTTATAATAAAACATCAATGTACTAAATACCCATGTTTGCAAACCACTAAATGATATGCTTTCGCACATTAAATATAGATTTGCTCTGTCCCCTAATTTAAAAAATCGTAATATAGTGTCCGATCAGTAAATCTGCTTCAAAACATAATAATAGTTGTCGTCATTGGATAACTAAAATAATAATAATATGTAGTACAACATCACATGATGAAAATTGACCAAATATTTCATAACACACAAAATTTTATAAGTTTCCGCAAACCGAGGAAAGTAAAACAAACACTATGACATTCCTTCCATTCCACATACACCTTTGTCACGACTGTTCACAATTTGCCTCAATAATGCGGCCGCTTGTTTTACCCACTTACAGGCCTTATACAATTTATTATTAGGGGCACCTTCCTTATAAGAAAGCCTATGATGATGGGACTTGAAGATGTTAGTAATGCTGTATGCATCTGTCACGATTTTATTGTTTTGGAGGATTAAAATCAAAAGATTTTATTTCACATAAACCTACATGGGCACTTATGAAACGTCAGAAGCTAGGTGCACGGTTTCAATTGGTTGTTTCCTTTTGAGAGGAGCTGGCAAGAAACTCCACGGTTATTCTTTTAAAAATAATTGGCTTTTATAATGTTTTCAAATTACAGTGTTAATAGATATGGGAGGACAGTGTAGGCCTATCAACATGTAACAGGTACTTAACAAAATAGAAAAATGTCTTCGAATCTACAGTCTACAAGTTAGTATAGGAAATGAGAGATGCTTGACACTAAAAGCTTCTGATTTTCAATATGTCCAAGAAATGTACCTATCTTTGTCGCAAAAAAAGCACCTATTGGTACATACGACTATGTTTAGGTACATTCAGCCTCAAAAAGATGTGTATATCGATGAGAATTCATTTCAAAGTTCCATAATATTGTAGCACTGTGTAGCCACAAAACATATTTATTACACATTGGGTATTTAATTGGAGATACTGATTGATACAGTATCCCAGAACACAAATTTTAGATAGTCATACAAATTCTCACCGATGGATCTTTTTGAGGCTAACTGTACTACATTCTAGTACAAGTTTTTTTTTGTAAGTAATACCTAGAAGCTATTAAAAACTTTAACATTATAGGGTTGTTGCGTTGCCAACTTTAAAGACGTCAACATTTAAAAGCTTCATGTACAGCTGTAATTTCACCGATTACCTTCGAACCAGAATACAAAAATTCTATTTCACGGTAGCATAATTAGCCCATAATGTTCCCATTGCTGGGATACAAGTCAATCTTTGAGAGGGAGTGGGCTATAATCCACCACGCGGGCCCAGTGCGGGTTGGTAGATGTCACATATCTTAGAATTTCTGGTTCTAGGACATGCCCGTTTTCTCACGATATTTTCCTTCACCGTATTGAGAGCAGTGGTAATGAAAATATTTACACCAAGAAAAGCGCCTGTCTGGGTTCAAACCCTCGACCTACAACTCGTAAGTCGGGGTCTTTATTACCACTGGGCTACAATTGCACTTTGCTTTCGCGGTAGCATTAAGTAGATATTTTACTTTCAATACCAAACGTCAAGCGTAGTGTGGGACACCTCCAGCTAGATGGACCGATGACCTCAAAAAAGTGGCTGGGACAGACTGGATGTGAAAGGCGGAGGACAGGGCGTTGTGGCGCAGCTTGGGAGAGGCCTATGTCCAGCTGTGGACTGCAATAGGCTAAGTTGATTGATTGACCAAAGGTCTTAAATATAGTCATTACTAGTCAATTCGAAAAAATACCAAACCTGTTATTTCCATTATTGAGGAACTTAATTTAAAGTGTCAATAATAACACCAACTCTATATCCAATCATTACGTACATTCAAAATTAACATGAAATAAAGCCATTATTACATTTACAGAAATATAAACAACCTTATGAGTCTCACTTTAAAGTCAAATTTCGTTTGTCAGCTACAAATGAAAGTATCAAAATTGTGTTTTAATTTAAGGGTGAGAAATAAGATATTACTTCCTCTATAGTAATTTTAAAATCATTATGTCGTTAGTATCGTTTGTAAGTATAGATTTTTTGAGTCAATTATGATATTGATAGTTTTGAAGTTTTTGATTGTCTATGATACCAAAGTGCTTATAGTTATATTTGTTGCCTCTTTGGTCTAGTGGTCGCAAGCTCTACTGCAGAGCGTGGGGTCCTGGGTTGGATGCCCGATTCGGGCAGTGTTATTGAGTTTGTCTCAGCCCAGAGACAGGATTTTTTCCTAATTGCACCTGTGACTTACGTAAATATAATTGGCAAAATATGAATTTCGGTAAATGCTTACTGCTCTGCCTACCTCTACAGCAAAAAGCAAACAGCTGCTGTTTTTAAATAATAGTGTCTATAAAGAGCCAATCAAAAACTGCAAGCACATATCCATTACACCCTAATAGAAAGTCGACTCTAAAAAAGATTATTGACGGCGTTTCACCAAGTCATCAGCGAGCAATCATTCCCTGATGACTAGCTAACATGATTACAGTTTCATTACCGAGCGCTGTTCAGCCCCCTATTTTAATTGATAGTATGAAACTATTGGGTTACTTGTGTATGTGAGTTTCAAGCGGCTGTAGCGCTTCAAAGCGCATGGATTTTCTTTTACTTTCTGTATTAATTTTCAATTATTTTTTTAAATAAAATTGCTAATAAGCTTATAGGTAACAAAAAAGTTATAGTGGGTGCCGTCATTATTTATTATTAAGGTATGTAAAAAGTCAAGCGCAAGCCTAGGATTTAAGTTTACTAAGTTACAAAACACATTTTGTGTGGCAAATCTGTCAAAAACTCACAATGGAAATTTCTGCTAACATAGATTACATAAATAACCTATTGGGGTAAAAATTATAACACCATTTAAATTAAATATATGTGTGTGTGGTTTTTGCATATAAAAAAGAATATGATTAGCAACCAAAACATACACACAAACTATATTGTCTTTGCAATTGGAACGGTTGTCCAAAGAGTGTCCATGGAGTTTCTTACCTGTTCTTGTTCTAGGTACCTACTACGCTTTGGAATGAGCATCTAGCTTCATATTTCTGACTGACCAACTCCTTGACAATTTAAAAGTGCCTGTAATTAATTTAATTGACTATATGCTTTAAACTTGTAAAAAAAAAACACATAAACCATCGCTGCAGCGCTTCAAAACCTACAAACACATCGAAAATAACATAAGAATTTTTCAACCAGTCGACTGTTACCGCGGCAATCTAATTAGTACACGCTTAACACACGTCTACAGCAAATGGGTTTAATTAAAAACTGAATAGTTCCACTGTCATGATGCGATCAGCCAGTTTCAGATAACGAAGCAGGTTTCATTTTGTTATCCAGTTTTATTTTAATTAATTAAATTGTGCTTGCAAAGTGGGTGAATTTATCTGGCCGTATTTGTATTATGTTGGAGCTTTTACCTTATCATTTGTAGAGATTTTTGTGGACGCGCTCGTTATGAAAAGTATAAAAAAACCTTTAATTTTTTTATTGATAGGAACCGTAAACAGTTACATTATAAGAACATAAACTAATTTAACAAAAAAAATAGTAATAATATACTCACAACGCTGTCCACAGGTAAACATAAAAGTTTAGAAAAAAAAAAGTTAAAAATAAGAAAGAATAAGGTCTTATCCAGTTTACCAGTGCATTTATAAGCATATTAGACGATTTTTACTAATATTTCACAAAAGAAAAAAGCTCATAATACCGTTAATTGAAAATTAATTAATTAAGTACCAACACGGAAATTCACAGTAAACAAGTAAGTAAGTTTCATTTCATTTACATTAAGTTTGCAAAGTGGGTGAATTTATCTGAAGAGAAATAGGGTTTTATTCGAAGTGCTCGCGATGAAACTAAAGTACTACCACAATAATTATTTTGTCCTTCGACCTACTGGTGAAATCATGAGCATAATTATTACCTGCGAGGTGTTTTGTTAGAAAGTTTCTACCAAGACTACAAATAGATTTGGATATTTCATTTAAAAAGCAATTTAATAAACTGTTATTCTTAAAATAAATAAAGTAAGTACCTGCTCGCACACCAATATTTACTGATAATATAAATAAATAAGTAAAAACAAATAAATTATCTTCCAATTACCGAACCCGGAGAGGTCATCTCTACCCCTGCACTACAGTGTAAAGCACACAATATGTACACATACGTGCATTGTTGTAGTGGCGGCGCACAATACGGGAACACTAATGGATTATCAGTGATTTGCATTTAGCTGGCTTTGCTGGTTAAGCTTATGCGAGAATGATTCAGCTTGATTGTGGATTTCTAAGTGGGAGTACTTCGTGGTAGCTCAGGGACGCAAAAGGTCTCATTTATTTCTTTGATGTGTTCAATTTGATATCCAAAAGACCTTCAGTGGCGAAAGTACTCGTAGTAAAAGTCAACAACAATCCCAGCGCTGATTTGCTGGATTCGTTTTCTCTTCTCCTGACATAGTTTATTTTGTTTGTATGTATGTATCTATGTATTAATAGATATTATTTTCTTTTTGAGCTATCTATCCCATACGTTGCACCTGCCATGTTTTGTCTCTGCATCACTGACTGTTGACTGGTAGAAAATGCCTCAGGAATTAAGTTCGCCTTTTGTACAGTATTTTTTTACTTGTGCATATTTTTTTAAATAAATAAATAACAAGTGAAGGTCGCGGAATCCGCTAGATGTGCGAGGAAGGCAGCCCTAATCGTTGTGGCAATCCTTTCGGAGGCCTCCTCGAATCTTCCCTTTACTTAGCAGTGGTCGGCTTTCAGCTGGAATAGTGATCAAAGTTAAGAACAATTCTACTGATTTATACAAATAGAAAAGATCGAGAGGAAATCTTGATTAAATTATTTCGATACCGTGAGCAATGAGCGTGAACCGTCATCAATGCAGATTCCTTCTATGCATGAGGAGACATCTGTGTCCTGTTTATTTTTATTTTTTTTATTCTCTCTCTCGCTCTTGACTATAATCTAGGTCAGAGATGACACAGACAAAGTCGATGATGGAGTCAGCTTACCCAGAAGAAGCTGGTTCACTCTCACTTTGAATAGATATGGGTTGTATGCATTCGGAAACACAGACGCAGGTAGAGAGTTCCACTCTTTTGCCGTGCGCACTATAAAAGATATTTGTAAACGCTTAGTGCGAATTGGTGGAATAGCAACTAGGCAGGGGTGGTAACTTGCAGTGCGTCTAGATGTCCGCTGGTAGAAGGGGGCCGGTGGAATGAGGTCTTGGAGTATTTGGGCACGCTCACCGAATTCCTGTTGGGCAGAGATAAAATCAGTTGGTTTTTTAAAGCAGACTTTCACCAGATTATTATTCAAATAGGTATTACCTATTTTTATAATAATCTGGTGAAAGTCAAGTCTAGTCTAGTCTAGTCTGGTAGGAGGAATTCTTAGGATGACGCAACGTTTTCACCATAATAAATTATTCTACCAAAAAAACAGTGCGATTTGATCGTTCTCGCATAGACCCGTTGTTTGGCAACAATGATGCGAGTCGACAGAGGCGCCCTCTCACGGTCCAGTTGAAAATAATTGTCTCACTGATAGCACCCAACTCATTCGATAGTGCACATATTTGTACGTAGATATGTAATGTTACTTAGTAACCCTACCCTTGTTCTGTACATAGGTACGTTGAGATTGGGTTTGGCTATTAGCAAAATGTTAATACTTGTCTGTTGCGTGGTCTAAAAGTAAAACATTGTCAAACACAGTCATTAATTATGTTACAAAACGAAATCTAACTATGGTTAGACTAAATTAACGCCCATGTACAAAAGAAAGAAAGAAAGAAAATACGTATATTTGGGTTAAAAATGACACAGAGAAAAACATACAAATACAAGAAAGAACGAGTTCGGGGAAAATATGCGTCACATCCACGCAAAACGGCAACCGCTCAGCATAATGCTACAACCCTATGCGAGACAGAGCCCCAGCGCTGGTTTTCAGCGACAGCCGGCGTTGACGTGACGACGAAAAAAAGAAAGTTTCTTTAATACTAGGTTACTCAAACGCATGCTCATTCAGTGAATAAATTTTCTCGTATCATTAATTAATATTTTAACATTGAAGTATCATGTACTAGCGTAATAGAAACGATCAAATAAACAATATTTGTGCGCCGGTCGGCAGCGTGCGATCACAATGAGCGTAAGCGTGCGACTGATTGAGTTGATGCCGGTCGGCAGCAAAGCGCTGCGCATACGTTTGGTTCGCGGCGTCGGTTCTAGTACCATGTACATTATACTTAAATTTATTTTAATGGTAATCCGGTTTATTTTCCAGTAACATTTCACCAACCAACACCACTCATCACCAAACATCAAATTCAATCACCGCCACAGGAAAAGCACTCCCCAAGTCATACAATAAAAATGTTAAAAGTGTACAGGTTTAACTCAGGTGTTATCAATTATAACGTAGTTCAAATAAAGCTAAAACAAATAAGACGCTAATTAAATGAGCTGTAAGTGAGTAAATTAATCAGTACCGTCAAACGGAGTGAATAGGGATGCAGGAGTGAATCGAGATGAAACTTTAAAAGGGATTTTAACATTGAAATTGTATAGTTTGTTGCCAGAAAGAACTCGAATGTATTTACTGTATTATAATTAACGATTTATTGCCCTTGTTGGCAATAAACTATATTATTTTAATGTTAAAATCCCTTTTAAAGTTTCGTCCCGATTCATCTCGTTTGACGGTACTTCGGTCACAGATCTCAGTATAATTAATCAACTCGTTGTTCCGACACATTACACACAGACCACAGTTTGTCGACAAACATTTACCATTGCAATAGCCTTAAGATAGCATTTTTAAGTAAAAGAGACATAGGCTTAGCGGCTAACTTAGTCACTAGTATTTTTTTTATTTATTACTAGCTGCGCCCCGCGGTTTCACCCGCATAATTCTCGATCCCGATGAAATATCGGGATAGTAAGTATCCTATGTTTTAATCCAAGCCATGGTCTACCTATGTGCCAAATTTCATCCAAATCCGTTCAGCCGTTTTAGCGTGATTGAGTAACAAACATCCACACTTTCACATTTATAATATTATACTAGTTGCGCCCCGCGGTTTCACCCGCAGAAATCTCGATCCCGTGGGAATATCGGGATAAAAAGTATCCTATGTCCTAATCCAGGTCATAGTCTACTCATGTGCCAAATTTTATCCAAATCCGTTCAGCCGTTTTAGCGTGATTGAGTAACAAACATCCACACTTTCACATTTATAATATTAGTAGGATTATATATTATATTATATATTATATTATATATATATATTATATTATATATTATATATTATATTATATTATATTATATTATATTATATTATATATTATATATTATATATTATATTATATTATATAGTAGGATATTAGTAGGATAGTAGGATTTATTTATTTATTAAAATCTCCCTTAAAACTATCATTACTGGTGTATACCTAATGCGATAGTGTGGTCTTAAAATTAACTTACAATTTAAAACTATGAAAAACGTAAAAAAACACAATATTTAAAATATAAAAACAGCAACATAAAGCCTACTCTAATCTACACTATACCATGAAATACACAACAATATTTTTGCGAAATCACTCAAATGGCATGTAAATACATCGATCTTCACGTCAAGATCGTTATTAACTCGAATTGCGCGGGTCAATGGTGTTTTGGCGAGAAGGTTGGTCCTGGCAACCGACACGGCCAGAAGCGGCAGGCGGCACCGCCTGCACACATAGCGGTCTGGCACACATACACTCAAGCGCTGCAGTACTCCAGGATTATGCTCAATGCCACGAAGTAACCTAACCAGATACGCGACAAGCGTGAATTCCCGTCGTACCCTCAGTTGGTTGTACCCGACCATACCGAGCACAAACAGAGTGGGTTACATTAACGGGTAAAATGGGTATTTCCGATATAATATGAGATGACATAACCGGTGTAGGTTTCGCATAATTACCTACTCGTACCAACTATTGTGAACAAAAAAAGCGAGCGTCTGCTACGTAGGATATCCACGGAGAGGTTACCTACGTCAGATGCGTGTTCATTTGTTTCCCAGTCACGCATGCGTGCGTAGCGTGGTCGTGGGTCGCACTGGACAATCCCACCCACATTTTCATACAAAGTGAAGCTAGTACCTGCACCCGCGTAGCTTTGTCTTAGGCCACTGTGGAGCAGCGTCTTAGCGCAAAATATAGGTGCTAGTTGACATCTTTAAAAAGAGAATTTTGCTGTGAAAAGATGAGCAATTAAGGAGCTACCCAAATGAGCTGTATGTTAGCCTCACACGTTAATCAGTGCTTCGGGCACAAATCTTGGTATAAAGCAAGTCGTTGTTCCGACACATTACACGCAGACGACTGTTTGTCGACACACATTTACGAGCGAGCCGGAAATCTGATAGCGACACCTTTGGTAATGGCGTGAAGGTGTCTGTATTAGATACTTTTGATGTAAATCACACAAATATAAATATGGGTAAAAATATAACAAAAATTCCGACTGCAACAAAAAAGTTGGAAACGAGTTTTTTTTTTAAACGTTGCCCCACACTAGGAATGTCTCCTGTATTGTGGATGCGATTACAAACATTTAAAACTCACATACACAAACAGCCAGACCCGGAACAACTTCTTGTAGGTCATACAAATATTTATATATGTATGTGTGTTTATGTATGTATATATATATTTTTTTAATATATTATGCAGTTAGTGGCGTTTATTTTAGTGCAATCTCAGACTCGATTCTACCAACTGCATCAGACTGCTTGAAAAGAGTTCTTGCTTTGAACTTTTTCATTATAATGTGGTTTTTTGATTTTTTTTCTACATTTTAAGGGTTTATATTTTTGGAATCAACCAAGCCCTTTATTTTGATACCCCACATATCAAGGTACTACTTTTATATTAGACCTATTTCATAGAAGGTACGCTAGGGACGCGTGACCTATGGGCTACAAGTGAACACCCTAGGAAAAGACAGTATATTTCCTTTCATCAAGCAAATCACAAAAAATATAACTTTTGTCGACTGTTTTCGATTACCGAATGGAAAACAAGGCCCACAGACTCTGGCCTAAATTTTAATGTCCATAAACGCACTGGAAATTGCGTAATGTATTTCAAAAGGGGTAGTTGTTATCCAGAGTTCATCAGTTCGGAGTTCATGTTAAAGACCAATATATAAAAAAACAATTATCAAGTCAAAATTTGGTGAAACACAGCTTTCCAACACAAGTTTTGCATCTCAATTATTTAAAAAAACTCTCATGTCGTGGGATACCCGGTTGGAACAAAGTTCCTTTCGCATTTGCACAAGCTTTTGTAACATTTTCATCATTACGATCATTTTGTTACAGATAGTTCAACTCATCTGTGCGCGCAGCGCTATGTGTGGGTAAACCGTGTATATACCACGTGTTGCTCGGACGACGATTGCCGCGTCACTCCACACAAAGTAAAGCTGTATAATTACAAGCACACGCTCACATGGCGTCGCGCGCACAGATGAGTTGAACTATCTAAACGTACTTAAAAATTGTGTTGTTACGGTCAAAATATTACTCTTTTTTCGGTTTGGCTCTCAGTCGCCAAGTATGCAGAGTATTACGCGCAATAAGGAACTTTGTTCCAATAAAACTTTCGAGTATCAACTCCACCATCATTACAGCGAACACACCCCTGTTGTCTCACTGCGATTTAAGGAGACAAAGGGCAGTAAAACGAGTGATTGCTCACAACACTGCCGGCGACAGAGATGCTGTGGGCACAGACCGTGATTAGATATAGTTAGCGGTAAAATGACCATTGTGGGTTAGAAGCAAATAACTTTAATTTAATTTGGTGTTAGGAAAAATCTAAAGAATCCTTGCTTATTTAAAAACGTAGCTTAAAGTTAGGAGACGTTTAAACGTGAATTTTTTTTTTAAGTTTTCCAAAAAGTAAAACCGCGTTGAAGGGTTGTCAGTGCCAAATATTGATGAAAGCGGTTTACAGTACAACTATGTTCTTAATGTCCTTCGGGAGTCATCGCATTTCCGACGAATGCTAATTTCCATGTCCATCAATTATTGAATTTATCGTGTATATTATCCACTATAAATTCCGAACTAAGTACTTTATTGTTGTTACGACAAAAACAAAACAACAATAAAGTACTTAGTTCTGAATTGAAAATATTATACACGATAAATCTAATAATTGATGGACATGGAAATTAGCATTCGTCGGAAATGCGATGATTCCCGAGGGACATTAAGAAAACCGTTGTACTGTAGATATGCTGATCGCTTTCAGTTTCATTGGTGAAATTCCCCCTTAACGTGTATACATACACTTATTTATGTTTAATTCATACCGACTAAAACGCACCTTATTCAATTTAATTCAAAAACGTTGTGCTGGATTCGTGCCCGGTTTATCGCAAAAGGTTCGTCAACATGACTGACAGACGACTTAAACATAACTGACGAAATTTTGGTCTTAATTTACACCTCTGTCCATCCTTCCGGGGGATACAGGCGTGATGTTATGTTGTGAGTAAAATGCTATGCCAACAACTTATACTGAAATTATGCTAGATGGCATTAAATTAACTATGAGTTAAAGCAAAAAACACGTAAGTAGGTTAAGTGGTTCTCCAGTTATAAGCGCACTTACGAACGTACAGACAGAAACAAGACGCGTTTTGTACTAATTAAGTAGATATGTAGGTCAAGTGCATTACAACTTCATTATACCTTCTGATGCATGACACCACTTTCCTACAAATAAGTAAAAAAAAAAAATACTTAACCCAAATGAAGTGATGGCGTAGCACCGTAGCACTCAGCGTAGCGCTACGCTACAAATTAATCGTAGCGAGTGCGTAGCACGTAAAGCGTAGCAATTAAACCTATTCTAATGATTAAGCGAGAGTGATACCTACTAGGCTCTTAATAACTTGAAAACTTGTAATTATAATAGTGTTACTATCGCGCTAGTTATCTCTAAAGGACTAAGCAGAAATGTATTGTGATTGAATCACAGTTTTCTCTTGGTTTCTTCAAAAGTCTTTTGAAATGTAGACCAATATGCTGTAGGTAAAATATAGGTAGTGTTTATTGACTTGGTTTTTGCGTTATGAGAACTGGCCCTGTTGTTTCATTTGTAATGCAGTAAAAATTATTTCAAGAATAAACTTAGGTACCGGATTTTAATTCAGATCTGTCTGTAAGCTACTTTATGACCGTTCTTACTCACTTGAAAATAAAACTTCAAAGTTTTTATAATGTGTGTTTTTATTAGTGTTGTACATGTACAAACTTAAATGACTTAAGTTGGATTTATGTGACGAGTTGTAAGTTTAAGAGAAAAGTTTGAAGTGACTCATAACTATAACGTCCTATTATGAATAGCAAACCTATTGCAGAGAATAACGTGCAGAAGGCTTGTATTATTAATTTGTTTTTGATAGTCAATGTTGCCTTAAGCCTTCAACTAGATCTCATTATTTTGATATTTTAGAGTCATCAGATATATCCAAAATATAAATTGATGAAATGTTATTTTTTTCAAATGCGGTAATTGTTAATTCCACATTCTTAATGTAATTAATGATTAATCATGTCGTGTAGGTATTGGTATACCATTCTGATACAATCCCCACACCGAAAGGGCGTGTTGCAATGATTTACACCCTCTTGTTGTATGCTAATCAAGTGCTGAGCACATCTGATTTACGGCCAAAGTTTTAAGAATAATTATTACAATACTTTTGTAACATCATTCCCATATAATAATGCACAAAATGAAACAATGATACTTTAAAATTAAAGAACAGCTTCTATTAAATCTAATTCAAAACAGTTCGACAGCTATTTAATCAATCAGATTGTCATTGGACTGAAAAATTTACAGCTCATTTCAAATAATCACCATGCAATAATTGCCTCGGTGTAAACAGAAGCCGCATGTAATTGTAGAATGGCAAAACTTACATTCAATTATTGCATGCAATTCTTGCTCTTGAACATTCCACAAACTTGTACCGTGTAAATGGGGCTTTAACCACTGACCCATCACGACATTTAACAAGGTAGATTTATTCCTAACAATATACTTGTACAAGTATTGATCAATCAATCATTCAATCAATCAAATTATTATTATTATATCCCAAGTTTTTAAAGAACTTACTATTTTTGGTGTCGTTATAGAAGAATCTCCCCCCCTGCTAGCTAAATGGTTGTTTTTGGATAAGAGAAAAAATTTGTATAAAATCATGGTCTAAAAAATTTACACGTGTTGAACTAAAGTGGCATCTTAACTTTAATGGTACTTTTTTGCAACAAAACACGAAATTTTGGAAACATTTTCAGTCACGATTCTGTTCAAATATATATATATAAAGCATTGAAATTGTCGTATAATTTTTAGGGTTCCGTACCCAAAGGGTAATAACGGGACCCTATTACTAAGACTTCGCTGTCTGTCTGTCCGTCTGTCCGTCCGTCTGTCTGTCACCAGGCTGTATCTCAAGAACCGCGATAGCTAGACAGTTGAAATTTTCACAAATTATGTATTTCTGTTGCCGCTATAACAACAAATACTAAAAACAAAATAAAATAAATATTTAAGGGGGCTCCCATACAACAGACATGACTTTTTTGCCGTTTTTATAGGTAATGGTACGGAATCCTTCGTGCGCGAGTCCGACTCGCACTTGGCAAGTTTTTCTAATCAAACGAAACAATTCCATTTAAACGTATACCAACGTAATTGTTACTTAAAACCTCATTGTTTTATCGGATTTGCACAGGTAATAGGGATAGGTGGTTGGGGAGTTATTATTAGCACAGCGGTGATGATGTAGATTTGTATCTCCCACGTGACCACTGTGTCTCAGAATGCTATACCTGGCGAAGTATATTATTATACCATGTATAAAACGAAGTCAAAATGAAAACTGACACAGGTAAATAGACTTAACAAGTTAACGAGTAATAGTCAACCAACTTACATTTGTAGTTAGAATGTATGGGACAATTTTTTTTTCAACTTCACTGTTAAGTTTGTTTTTAGGATAAAGTAATCGCAACCACGGAACCCTTCATTGTACGTGGTCCAACACGCACTTGGCCAGTTTTTTGGAATGTATTCGACCCTTATAGACTGGTATCAACCAATCAGAAAACACAAAAAAAATCGAATTTATGCATTGTGCAGTAATATAGTCTCTACGGCAAATAATATAATATAATATAATAATATTTCTTTATTGACATAAATATTTTTACAAAAGTAGTGAGGCCCTGACTCCTGCGCTAGGTATAGTACCTGTGTTACAGGAGCCAAATGCAAGAAATAAAGACGTGTTCACTTCCCGGGAACCGAAATCAACCTCAATGAGTTTGTGATTGTGACAAGATCAACACCATGTTCCAATGATTAATACCCTCCCGTTTTATGCTAATTGCGTGCTAAGTGGCTTCTGATTTACGGCGCGGATTTAAGTATAATTATTTAGGGAACACCCTTCGAGTCTTGAGTATGTCATTTGTCAAGCAATGTGCTAATTACTGCTTTTCTTATCAACGCTTTGCGTTTGTGTTTGTCTTTGAGTGTGATGGGATTGGGAGTGATCGTTAGTAGGTTTTTTTTTTACTATAACTATATGTATTTGAAAGTTAATTATGTACGAATTGATAGGTAGGATGTATTGAACGTAAACGAGGCAAAAGGATTATGTAAGGATTTTAGCAGGTGGCGTTCTGTAGTTTCTGCCTACCCCCATGGGAAGAAGGCGTGATTTTATGTATATGTATGTATGTATGATAGGTAGGAATGTTGAATGTCTACATCCTTGTGGAAGAGAAAATATATAAATTAAACAAGACTTATATTTATGAATGTTATGACAAGTCAAAAAACTTTTTTGATGTTTGAGGCTTTTTACTTTACTTTACTTACTTTTTTAATTAGTTTAAATTGTACTCAATAAATTTTTAAATAATCAACTAAACAAACCCATTTTTTTTCCTACAATTAACTGTGTTATTTAACCGACTTCAAAAAAAGGAGTAGGTTCTCAATTCGACTGTGTTTTTTTTATGTGTGTTAGCTCAGAACTTTTTTCTAGGTGAACCGATTTGGATGATTCTTTTTTATTTGAAAGCTGGTAGTTATTTTTGCGTATTTTTTAGTTAGGGTAGGTACCACAACTAAAAAGTGGAAAACAAAAACATTTTTACAAAAATATTAACCGACTTCCAAAAAAACCCTAAAAATGTGAAAAATAACTTAATTTCGGAAGTCGGTGTCTTTGGTTTTGTATTTTCGTTTTTTGCCACCGACTTTCGAAATGTAAGTTATTTTTCATTTTTTTTTTGTTTTTTGGAAGTCGGTTAATATTTTTGTACAAATGTTTTTTTTATAAAAAAGAAAGAAAGTCCAAACATTGACCAACGGGTTACAAATTCACCCGTAAACTGCATACAGTGTTAAAATGTACAAATACTAAAACATTTCTTCCCATTTTTAGTTACAATACATAAACTATGAATCAGTATCGAGCGGGTATCAGCAGTATTCTAGTGTTCGGGTCATTTGCCGTCGGATCATTACCCCCGCGGCCCCGACTCAATATCTTCACCCCTCTTGTCTTTATTGTGACAGACAGGGCGCTATTACGGTGCAGACTGATTTCTGAATATTGTTTTTCAAATTGAATTATGGTGCGCTTGGGTCATTAGTGCTACTAAGCATGAAAATATGCTCAAGATTATTTTTTAAATCGTAACGTTTTTTGGGATTTTTTATTGGGCCTGACTTATCTTAATATCGTTTGTGCAAAAGACTCAGCTATTTTATTCTAGCTATTTTGCTGTTTTTTTATATGCAATTAAATTACAATAAAAAATGCGTTAAAATACCAATTAACATGGCGTTATGCTCTACTTGTGTTAAAGTTCGATTCTCATATTATTCACATCCGTTCGAAATTCATTTATTTACCAGAAACACGGTTAAAAGGATGTTCATGGGCTTAAAAACAAATTCATACCATAATTTGTACTATGTGTTGATACCCATAGGCCAAAAGTCTTATTCCACGACGAGGGGCAGATAACAATTCAGTACGCGCACTACGAACGCCTTAAAGACTCCAGTAACCCTTGCACCCTTGGCATATACCTAGTCTTCTGGCGCACCCATAAAAGTACCCAATCTGTTAATCTAGGTAATAACTTATCTGTATTCCAAATTTCATCCAATCCGTTCAGCCGTTTTTGCGCCAATCCGGAACATCCATGCAGACAAACAGACAAACGGACAAATATTCTAAAAACTATATTTTCGGCATCAGACTCGTTCTCACATCTCGTAGCGATTACTTTTTTTTCTAAAATATCCAATGTACAGTTTTGACTTCGTTACTAAAAATAGATATGAATAGATTATTATGTCAAAATCATCACAACTACACACACACAATATTTATTATCTTTCTGCCTTAATCTCAATTTATTTGGGCGAAATCTCAGTATAACGGGTGTAAAAAAACACTTAAAGAAGCCGAGAGTCACTTTTACTTCCCGTCATTATAATATTTTTTTTTTTGTACTGGACCATACTTGGGAACCTTCTGGTTACGGAGATATCGAACGTCAAAATTCCAACTTTTACTGATTTTTTTTCACGAAAACAATTTTTTTTATGTTACAACACAAGTTTAAATACCCCCACGACCCCTTTACTGTTGCATGCACCCATAAGCACAATGTTTTGTGTGTTACATTCCGCACTACCGCAAACAGCAAATCTTCACACCAAAAATAAAAGTCGTTTCCCAGCAATTGTTTTAGTGCAATGTTACTTAGTTTGCTTTTTCATTCTTTCTTTCTTTTTTATGTACAGAATGCGTGGTTGACGGCTATGTGATGATAAATGATTTTATTAATGTAAGTAGGTTTGTACAAACGCTTTTACACGTCAATCATATTTTAAAAACTAGATGAGGTCGGCGTTTCCTATCTGACTACTCTGAGAAGAAAGGCCGAAACAAACTCAGAGGTCACAGGCTCTTTTAAAGTCCAGACATAATCTTGGTCAGATCATGTGAAGACCATGTAGATTTGTGTCTGAAATGGTCTTTTGAGGAAAAAAACACAGATTGAGTGGACCTGTCCAGTCAGTGCACGCATTTGTCAGTAATCGTGCAGCTCAACTCAGAAATTAAGGAGCTCAACGATTCGACGAACAATACTGTAGCGGTATTTACATCGCCACATGCGAGCTACACGTCACAATGACGTCACGCAAGATCCTGCATCGCGCAAGCAGAGTTTACCGCGCAATTAGCATATATTTCAACATCCCGGCATCAACGTCGGGCAGTTGCCCACCAGACACGACACTCGTCTGGTCGGAGGATCCTCCCTTTTCTATGGAGGTTTGAGTGAACTTTACACCCTGTTCCTCATACCTCTATAATACAAAAGAAAGGACATTGGGTGGGATGGTGGATGGATGGGATGGGTCTTTTTATCTGATAAGCTCTTTTGTAGCGAGATTTTTTTACACAAGGTATGACAATATTGAAAACCTTCTACCAAGTGTCATTCGGATTCCCTATAGTCCAGTATCCAGTCACGACATTGATCGATGACGGTACCAACATCACTAAATCCTCCATTAGAACTAACGCCTCACACTTAACAACTAACACTATTCACGATGTGAAAAATGAATGCTATGAGGGTAGATACACAAGCGATTCGGGACCATTTCCTCTTCCGGCGCAGCATCCATCTTAGTCGGATGTTTGCCGACACCCTTTTTAAATTATGGTGTCGTAATGATGGTGTACCTTTGGTCTTTGTGTGAGCTTTATGGGGCAATAACCATTAATACATCTATTGAAGACATGGTGAAGATGTATCTCCTAACTATCTTCTTAGCAAGAAATTTTGCCATAACCTCTAAGAATTGAACTACCAATCAATCTGCCTAGCCTTTTCCCGACTATGTCAGGGTTGGCTTTTAGTCTAACCGGATGCAGCTTAATACTAGTATTTTACATGAAGCAATTGCCTATTTGACCTACATAACCCAATTGTATCACAATACCCCTTGGTAAGCCTGGTTGTCAGACTTTTGGGTTTCCGACTACCCGTAACGACTGTCTAAGATCTACGAATGACAGCCGGGACCAACGGCTTAATGTACTTTTCGAGGCACGGAGGAGTTTCGATATGTTTTGGATGGTTACCCATCCACGAACCGCAGCAAGCGTAGCTTAATCTTCGATCATATAGTCATGAGGCCCTCTAAGAATTAGACTACCACCATTCTTTATTTTTGTTTAACATTGCTATATTCCAGTTGAGACAATATAGTACCACCGCAGTTACAAGCATATAAGACATTTGCGGTTTGTTTCTGGGATAACAAAATAATCTACAATTCCTCTGGCATAGCAGATGCCTAAAGGCTGTGAGCACTTACCACCTGGACAGCGGTTGCTGGATTTCCAACAAATAAAAAAATTAGAGTATTTCTGATGTAAGCACCTACATGTACCCCGCGGTACCTTTACATGCTGAAGTTATTTGCACTGTGTACCAACGCCTTTATGACAAGCTACGTATAGTTATTTCTAACCTCTAAACAGCAGATACTGCATAACAATACACTACCATAATCCCCATGCCAACATTCTATATCTCTTAACACAGATCGAGGGTAACACAAGTATCCACAAGCACCCACATCGCTACAGAAACCTTTGTGTGTAGCGAAATAATAGCTATTCAAGTGGACTGGATAATGGCGATCATTATATGGACATCAGTCTTTTGTCCGGCCGTCTAATTGAGTTGCCATGGCAACGGTAAGGTAGAAATAATTGGCGGTAGATATCTGTGATTTCCTGATAAAGAATTGCTTACCTGCAATAAATCAGCATTATGAATGTTCGTAAAGGTATGTTTTCCTTTTAACAGCATACGGTTTCGATTCGGTGAAAGGCACTGATTGATTATTTTCAGAAACAAGAAAGTCTTTAACGTTCCCACGTCTGTAAATAATTTAAAATGGCAAACTTGAAACCATCTGCATGTATCACAGGGAGTTCACATGAATCTGCTGTAATGATAAAAATAAAATAGCATAAAAACTATATCCGCAAGCTCCTTAAATTTTAAAACAGACGGACTTACAAATAAAATACACCAACTATTTTCAACCACTTCAGACAATCCCTATTTGCTCCCAAAAAGAATAAAACCATTCACATTTTACCTACGGATCTACCGCAAAATTACCGCGGTATTACTAGCGGTAATACCGGTCGGTAACCGCGGTAACACCGGTCGGTAACCGCGGTAATACCGCTCGGTAACTGCAGCCCTTTGCGTTTGCTCTCAGTGGGTTTAAATAGTAAAAAATTCAAGCGGTCAGTGAACAAAGCAGTTGTTCGGAACAATTTTCTACTGCAGGAAGAAGTGGAGATTATGGGAATGTAGGAATGAATTGAGAAGGTATTTTAGACGAATTATAGTATCAAGTCTCGGAATCATTCTATGTAGTACGATACCTACGAATGAATTTGAAGAATGTATTTGTGTATAGATCAGCATAAAATCCGATTAAATTTGAGGTTTTGGTACTCAAATAATTTGATCTCTACTCAAATTATTCTACCATTCGGCCCTTCATCATTCACCCAGTTTTGGATGCTCATCGGGCTACCGACCATGTGTGGTTAAACGAGATCAAGTACGTCAGTCTTCCAGCAAGTTCTTCCACCTTCGTCGACAAGTTAAAACACTCGATTTCTGAATTGGGAATTTGAAGTTGAGAACTTGTCAAACTCTAGCATTACCTTCAATAAAGATTGTGAAATTCTTTGTTTTTAATCTTGATATTCGCGGTCAAGAGTTTGACAAATTATCAACCTAAAATTCTAAATTCAAAAAATTGCATGAAAGTGTCAAGGTGCCAAATGCCTTATCCATAAAACTTCTTGGCCCCAACGAAGCACCACCGGCCATTGACAGTAAAGCAGAAAGTACGAAACTTCACCACAAAGCGTTCAATTATAACCAAAAAAGGAAAAGAACGGTAATCTGCCTCTGTGCCTTTGACAGACTCGGGTTTGACTTTATAGTTTAGTCTGGATTATACTAAAAGCTCCTGTTTTACCGAAATTTTTAAAAGGAGGAATTGGGAAACCTTTTTTTTTCGATGTTAATGTGTGCGATAAAGCAGGTGTATTTTTATTATATTTAGTGTGGCCCAGTGGTTAAGGTCACGCCTGTCATGCAGGAGGTTGTGGGTTCAAATCTGGGCAAGAAACAATGTGACTTTTTCAATTCTTATTATTACGTACTTTCTACGTATGTTGGACATTACTGACATCGCATCATCGGTGAAAGAAAATATCGTGATGAAACCAGCACTTATACGAGTATAACTACTCGTATAAGTGCTGGTTTCATCACGATATTACATACTAACATATAAGCACATACTAACATATAAGTCTGAAATCGCAATGCTATTATTATTAGTGTATAGTCTACTGCATCTCAATAGGATGTTTTTGATTTTATACTCAAATAAAGCGTTAATTCTAATACTAAAGAATAGCCATAATTACTAGGCACTATAATATTTGAGTACTATAATGACTAAACATCATTATGATGTGTTCGGTCCGGTTTCAAGCAAGGGCACAGTACCGTTTCAGCTCTCCTTAAAGTGACCGACGATATAAGGCGGGGAATGGAAGACACTATAATTAGAGTCTTAGTGTTCATTGAATTTTCCAATGCTTTCAATACCGTCAGTCCTTTTATCCATCCTTTCCTATCTTAAGGTTTCTCCGGAGGTACTGCAATGGTTTTCCTCTTATCTTCGGGGACGTCAGCAGTCTGTTTATGCCGGAGACTCTTCGTCAAATTGGTATAATGTTGCAGCTGGCGTCCCTCAAGGCGGTATATTATCTCCCCTTTTATTCTCAAATGTTTATTAACCTTATTACCACCGAGCTTCGGACTGCGTATTATCTTTATGCTGACGATTTGCAGCTTTACTACCGGACAAGTGATGACAATATATCCGATGCGATTGAGGAGCTAAACAGGGATTTAGATGTCATTAAAAACTGGTCTGATCGACTTAGCGTGGCGGTTAACCCCGCCAAGTATCAGGCTATCCCCTACAATATGTGGAAGCTGAATGACTTAACTGTGCCGCCTGTAATCTCCGACAACTCAGTCATCCCGTTTAGCTCCGATGTTAAGAGTCTTGGTCTGCATGTCAAAAATTGTCTTGACTGGCAAGCATCCCACGCAGGTCATGACTGTAAGTCAAAAAGTCACCGGAATGTTGCGATCGCTCAATAAATTGAAACACCTTCTCCCGTCACACATAAAACCAATGCTTGTACAGTCCCAAATATTTGCTATGATTGACTATGGTGATGTGTGTTACTATGATCTGAATGCAGATCTCCTCAACAACTTGACGGTCAATAATTGCATGCGATTCGTATTCAATCTTCGTAAGGATGACCAGGCCGCGTACAGACGGCTTTTATAATGGTTAGCCATTCGTCAGCGCAGAAGGTTGAGGGCTCAGTCCACTTTGTTCTCTATTCTCGACAAACCCACTTATCCTTCTTACTTGACTTCCCAAATTCCATATTTACGCTCTGCCCATAGTAAAAAACTTCATTCCATCAACAATCATCTTCTACGATATCCATCTCACCGTTCTGACTTCATTCATTCTTCTTTCTTTGTCCAGGCGGTCTTTCTTTGGAATGCGCTCCATCTAGACATCAGGACGGCAACCAGTCGGTTATCGTTTAAAGTGAAGCCACGTGAGCATATCCGTCAAAAGTTCGCCGAAACATTCCAGCACTGATTTGCTGGATAAGTTTTCTCCAGTACCGATACTTATTTCTCCTAACAAAGTTTATTTTGTTTATATTATGTATTTATTACTATTTATTCTTGTATTTTATAGTTATTTACGAGCTATCAATCCCGTATTATTGCACCTGCCATGTTTTGTCTCTGCATCACCCTAAGGTTGACTGATAAAAAATGCCTCAGGCATTAAGCCCGCCTTGGTACAGTATTTTTTTACTTGTGCATAAAGTTTTAATAAATAAAAAGTAAACTACCATCCTTAGGAAGTAATTCCTAGATAGCCCTTCTAAAAGTCTAATAGACCAACTAAACGCCATTAGTCCTGACTAAGTCATCAGTGACTAAACAACCCACATAACTTACTACTCACTATTTTGCGACATGTAGGGTGAAAACACTCGACATTATTATTTACAAGCGTCGCGATACCCGATGCGACAACCTGACGACTTGCTTCAGATCTTATACAGGCTGCTTAAGTTTTTTATTTTAGTTTACTTTTTTTTTTATTAATAGAAAATAATCCATCCCTACCTAGTTGCTATTCCACCAATTCGCACCAAACTTTTTCAAATATCTTTTATAATGCGCACAGCCAAAGAATGGAACTCTACCTTTTTTTTTTTTTTTTTTTTTGGGTGGGAAATCATCAAATGACGTCTCCCGCTCTGGGCGGAGCGGAAGGGCGTGTCAGACTCTTACTGACTAAAACCCACCCGTGTTCCTTCAGTTGCCTGTGCGCCATGGCCACGGTAACTCTTTCGAACAATCCGCAGCCCCGGCAGGCATCGGTCCTATCGGACCCCGTCAATTTTGCTGACATCTCTTTGAGGCGCGCGTGGAACACGACGCGCCGTCGACCCGGGCCTGGTCCTTACCGGATGGCGAGCTGCCCATTGCTCGCCGTCCGCAAGCCCGCGCCTACGGTGGCCGGGAGTCGGCAATCGACTCCCGACGCCCAGGGTGTCTCCTCCTCCTGCGGCGGCTAGGGGCGCGAGGGCGCAGTGATTGCCTCTCCCTCTCGCGCTCCGCCTCCTCCTTCGCGAGCATTACTGCTTCGCAGAAGGAGGTGACGGCTTCCCATTCCCTCTCGCTCCGTACCATGGCCTGAACCAGGGCCGGACGCGAGAGGTCGCCGCCGCCGATCGCCGCCACGAGGACACGGTGGTGCTCCGCCCAAGCCGGGCAGACCTCCACCGTATGCTCCACCGTGTCTTCCGGTCGATCCATGCAATGATAACACCCGGGCGATTCCTCCCGCCTTATCCGAAACAGCCATGTCCGGTGAGGACCTGCGTCAGGCGGAAGGTGAGGACGCCGTGGCGCCTCTCAAGCCACTCCTCAAAGAGGGGGGAACTCTCTACCTGCGTCTGTGTTTCCGAACGCATACAACCCAAATCTCTTCAAAGTGATAGTTAACAGGTCGAATTTATCTCTAGTCTAGGTCAGAACTTAGACTAGAGTCAAGATCAAAGCCATATATGCCATATAAGCCAAATAAAAATAAATAAAAAATAAACTAGAAACTTATTTTTTTAAACCCTGAAAATAGAGGGAAGGTTTTCTTGTCCGTACCTACTTGTTATAAATCCGACCCCAACATAGTTGAGAAAAGATCGGGCAGAGGATGATCTACTTATTTTAAATTAATTTGGACAAAACAATATTTTTACCCGTACTAGCAGAAGATAGAGTTGTGTGAAAAAGAGAGAGGGAGGCGTTTGTCCTGCAGTGAGACGATACAGTGTATATATTTTGATCTCTTTATTTGCGATAAGTACTATCAACTTGAAATCTGTTATACAGAACGTTATACATATTTCGAAATTCGGATTTGACTGTTTAATACTGTAGCAGTATTTTAAGAAACTTACCTTCATACTTTTACTAAGAAAAACTAAGCTAATTAAAGAAGCAAACTCGCTACATAACTTAGTAATCTAATCCACTCAACCAAGGCCAAGGTCTTGGTTAGAAGTAGTTGCAAATGAGAAAGTTAAGACCTTTATATTTTTCCTACAGACTACTTTAAAATTAAAAAGGTAAATAGCTAAAAAACACAAATAGGTTAAACTCAAACAAGATTTAAAAAATAAAGAAAAATTTAAGTACCAGAAGTAGTTAAAGCAAATTTACCTCAAATAACATTGTAGCATCAGCCTGTATATAAGACAAATTGAAAGCAATGAAGTCGAAAGCGTAAGTTCTCAATCATTCAACTTAACGACAATCGGGAAGAGGGGCTGCGTACGCGGCGGTGAAATAAGACTTACGCTAAATGGATGCGGCATCTACATGTTTAGAACCACATCATTTCAAATTTAGATCATCAGGTTGTTCTGTATAGTAGGTATAGAGACATACAGGGTGACTTGTAATCTGAAATATTCCTTCCAGGACGTCATAGTGTGATCAATTTGCAACAATTAAGCACCCCATAAAGCCTAGGCGAAAACTCATGGGATCCGAGAAAATCCAATTTTTATCTATTTTTTAAAATTTCCCAGAATGCGTCACTAAATATCACTTTTCTTTAAACTCTCAAATTAAATGGCCTTTATTGCTATTCAAATGCTAAATAAATAAAAATGGAATTTTCTCGAATCCCATGCATTTTTGTGTAGGGTTGGATGCTTAATTGTTACAAAAGGGTCACATTATTACGTCCTGGAAGAAATACATCAAATTACATGTCACCCTATATGTCCCTATACTGTTCAGATTTGCCAGTTTTTAAAGCGCTCATTCGTTTTATAGGTTTGTAAAGCTGATAGATGGATTAAGGTTACTTTTTTAATTCTGCCTTAAGCGTAACTAATAAACTATTTTAGTTTATCTCGTGCCGACACGAGATACATTGCCTACTTACTACTAAACTAAAACGTCCACCGTCATCCACAAATGATCGTTCTGTAACGAGCATTTGTGGATGACGGTGGACGAGCTTCGTGGATCTGTATCCACGAAGCTCAATACTCAATACTCAATTCTTTATTGCATTCCATATGTATTACATAGATGGTCTAACAAGGTAAAATATCAATATGGACCCTGTCGGGCACAGCAAAATTAGGAGAGAGGAAGAGGGCTAAGCAGCAATTCAAGCAATTAAATATTATAAAAATTTTGCTATAACAACTTTGGCCTGGATTCCTCCTGCGCTGATGTCGGTCGCGCGTACGAATATACATTGCGTTCTATATAGCACCACACTGCAACGCTGACGTTAGCAGCGCGTACGTTGCTACGTGCCGCGTATCGCGCGCGTCTGTCTCGCTCTTCAGCGCCGCGTACGTCGGTCGACTGACGAGCATAGAATTATGCGAGCGCCCTCAGTCTGTTACCGACGATCAGCTGAATGCCACGCTTGGCAGACGACTGTAGCGTAGAGCGATCGGAATCGCAGTACGGTATTTTATTATTTATTTCTCGCTGACGTACGCGACCGACTGTATGCGACCGACATCAGCGCAGACAGCAACTAATGGCTGGTCTTAAACAATTTAGCTTGCTTTTCTGCCAATATCTGATCAGTCAGTCTATCTGTATGTTTTGTGTATCCCAAGCAGTTGGTTACTTTGTTAATTCTGCACACTGACTAATAAGCTATTTTCGTTTATCTCTTGCCGACACGAGATACATTGCCTACATACTAGCACATCCATCTACATCCACACATCCTCGTCACAGATCGACGGAGCTATAACAACTTAATAGTGTAAGAGCATGGTGATTGCCGGCCGGCTACTAATGGCCGGTCTTAAACAATTTAGCTTGCTTTTTATTGACGCGACATTTTCTCCCTATTGCTCGTTTTCTATTGTTGTTTTTAGTTTCCTTTTGTGATTTGTATTGTTATTGATTGTTTTGAAAGGATGGTACAAGTTGGTTTCTGGTTGAAGAATTGTTAAAGTGTAATGGGTGTTGGCGTGTGGTTCTTGACTACTTTGGCTTTTCTTTTGAAAGCGTTTAGTCTTTTCGATGCCACGTACTGCCTTAAATTTAGAAATGATATTAGTTCTATCTACAGGGTTATTCAATGACCTCTCCTACATCCCCTTAACGGATTGCCGACATGCCAATAACTCTGTTTTTATTAATAAAGCTGAAGAGTTTGTTTATTTGAACGCCCTAATCTTTGGAACTTCCAGTCGTATTTGAAAAAATATTTTTGGATTTGATAGTCCAATTTATGAGGAAGGTTATTTAACATCAGACTACGATCCAAAAAAAAAGTCAGAAAGAACGCTAAGCGGAAACGAAGTAATAGCATGGGCGGGCGATGCGATGCCAGGCGGTGGCTCGGGGGAACAAGAAACTTCACGTGGGCGAAGTCGCGTTCAGAGAAAAGTAAAATTTATCAGAATTAATCAGAGATGATTAATTGTCATTTTCTGTGCAAAATCCCATCCCAAACATCCCAATGGCAAATATCCCAAAAAAAAACGTAAACAGGCAAGTTTAAAAGTTCTTGAAGAAGGTTCTCAATTGCATCAAAATGGATGACTATGTTGATGAAAACTATATATATTATTAGAAATCAGAAGCGGATTAGATTTTTTAAAAACAAAATTTACTTGACCTAAAATTATCAGAATTTACAAAACAAATACAATCAAAAATTACACAAAAGAATTATTCAAATACAGTATGAAGAACGCAACTTAAAAACTCACGACCTCCTCGTACGACGGATGACAGCAGAAAGGGGCGCGCGCACCTTTTACATCGCTTTTATACCGTCATCCGCCGTACCCCTACCCTTAACCTAAAAAATAGCCAACACGGCCTCTCCTGACACCCTGACGTCCACGGCAGGCTTGGTCGACTGATCCAGTTACAGCTTAGTCAATTTCAGGCATATCCAGGCCTCGTGCTGGTTCTTCTCTTAGGTCATCAGGTCTAGTAGACGGTCCTGGTGCTGGCTCATCTAATTCAGGCTGATTTAGCGTTGGCGGAGATTCCAGTTGGTCCTGGTTTGGGTCTTCATTTTCATCAACATCATTCGCTGAAATCATATCGCAATATTACAATTAAAATCGTAGTAAGTTTGCCACTCACCATGTGTCATCTCTAAATTAGTTATGTAGGTTAGAGTTAGTTTTAGTTGTACTGATACGAAATAAACTTTATTCGAATGTCAGTGTTCTAGAGTAAAACTTGAAATATTTCGTTTACTAAAACAAAATAAACTATCCCATGGGTCACATCTAACTTAAGGTCTCTAGAACACACATTCAGACAACCACACCATAAAGAATAACAACATGCTTAATAAAGAACACTGTGAGCTCACACTGCACAGCGACTGATCGGTTTGCAAGGCCGACCAGCTTCCGAGGTCGTGGGTACACCCCTCTGAGTGTACCACACAGACAGACAAGGATCCAACAGCACCATTCATCAGAATAGATGCAACACTTCCGGACCAGAGAGATCATACAGATCTGAGACTCACCCTCAAAGAAGGCAGAGCATGATTCGGGAGTCCATTCACCTCCCCAAGGAACCATAAACTGAGCAGCAGCATATGTGGTCTTCCCGTATGATCCAGCCAGCAGCCTCAGCTCATAGCGGCCGTGAGGAAGAACACGCACCACTCGATAGGGGCCGCGCATTCCATGGTCAAGCTTGCCCGTGGACTGAGCATACTTGATGACGAACACATGGTCGCCTTCCTGAAACACACGAGCGGGGCGTCTGTCCCGGTTAACATAGGTGTCCATTGCTGCCTGGTTTCTACTTAATCGTTCGGCCGTCCTCTGCCTGACCATTTCTCTTCTTGCCTCACGACTACTTGTAGCAGGCTCCTGGGCGACATCTCGCACCAGAGCGCGAATCGCTGGCGTAGTGTTTTCATGGCCCACCAACAGTTTTAAAGGCGATGTTTGTGTAGTCTTGTGCTGTGTTATATTAAGAATTAGTTGCAGACGCCATAATTCTTCAGCCCATTCCTGTCTTCTGTGATTTGCCTCAATTCGCAACATGTTCAAGACAGTTCGAGCGTACCGTTCAACTTGCCCGTTAGCGTGATGCATCTCAGCAGTAATGTGATGTAGCTCGATTCCGAGTACTTGCATCCACGATTTGAACCCAGACGAGTCGAACATGCGGCCTCTGTCGGTCACTATTAATTTCGGTGTTCCAAATAAGGATATAATAGTCTTACAGACCTGCTTCAATTCGTCCAAGTCTTGGCGGTGGATAGGAGTAAGGAGGCAGAACTTGGTGAAGGCGTCAACGACCAGCATCACGTGCTTAAATCCTTTCGATTCAGGCAAAGGACCCAGCACGTCGAAGTGTAGGGTGGCGAACGGGACGTCAGGTTTAGGCCAGGAGGAAATAGGTTGAAAAGGAGCTCTAGGAACACGTTTATGAGCAACACAAGTTATACAATGACGTATGTATTTTTTTACAAAAGCCCTAAGGCCAGGAAACCAAAAATGCCTAAGTATAAGCTCTAATGTTTTATCAGCGCCAATATGGCTGTGTTCATCGTGAAAGACCCTAAGGAGGCTTAACCGTTGGCCCTTCGGTATATAGCAAAGGAGCCTTGGCTCTTCCCCTATCTGACTGTACCGGTAATAAAGAATATCATTTTGTACTCGATAACGTGATGGGTCTAACTCTCCCCGTCCCACAGCCTCGATCATATTACGGGTCTCTTCATCACCAGATTGCGCCATTTGGGCCCAATTACGCGGCCTTTCAATGTTATTAACCGAACTACTGGGGTTGCGGCTCAGATAGTCCGCGTGCGGCAACATGGTGCCTTTTCTGTATGAGATGGTAAAATCAAAATCTTGCAAGTAAATCCACCATCTTGCCACACGCGGTAACAAATCTTTCTTACTCTGAGTAGCTTTCAGTGCGTTACAGTCTGTTACCACCGTAAAATGTGAACCAACTAAGTAGTGCCGAAAATTCCGTAGCGCTTTTACTACAGCCAGGGTCTCGAGCTCATATGAATGATATTTTGGCTCAGCTCCCTTGGTCACCTGGCTGTAATAAGCAACCACGCGCTTAATGTTGCCTTGATGGACTTGCAACAAAACCGCACCATAGCCCAAACTGCTGGCATCGGTATGTACCTCCGTGGGTAAACTTGGGTCAAATATAGCCAAAACAGGTGCACTGGTCAGATTAGCGATTATCTCCTGCCTGACACGCTCTTGATCTGATCCCCAACTAAACTGAACGTCCTTGCGAGTTAGACGTGCTATGCATGCTGTCTTAGTCGAGTAGTTTGGGATGTATCTACGAAAATACCCTGCTAACCCAAGAAGTTGGCGCACCTGCTTGACATTTTGCGGGGGACTAGAGTTGACTAAAGCCTGAATTTTTCCGGGAGATGGTCGTACTTCGCCATTTAATATAATTCGTCCTAGGTATTCAATCTCGGTACACAAAAACGAACACTTTTTAAGATTGATCGAGAAACCCGCCTGGGTTAACGTAGTCAAAACCTCTCGCAAGGTCCGCAAACCCTCGTCAACTGTATCGGACAGGATCAAACAATCGTCGATGTATACCAAAACTTTTCCGGCCTCTATGAAATCGCGTAATGTAGTGCTTATAATGCGTTGATACACTATAGGTGCATTAGCCAAGCCATAGGGCATTTTTAAGTATTCAAAATGACCCTCTGGCGTTACGAAACCGGTTAATGGCACGGATTTGTCTTCTAACCGAATTTGATGAAAGCCTGTGGCCATATCTAGCGTGGTGAAGAACCTACACTTGCCCAAGCGATCAATGTGGTCCTCAATTAGCGGTAGAGGATACCTATCCTTAACAGTTATTTTGTTCAAAGCGCGAAAATCAACACACATACGGTCGGAGCCGTCCTTCTTTTTGACCAACAAAATGGGGCTAGAATAGGGTGACTCCGACTCCCGAATGATGCCTTTAGACATAAGGTCTTGAACAATGTCGCGAACCTTCAATTTTTCACTGTGAGACATTTTATAAGGGCGATAATGTACGGGGACATCACTGCTGAGTTGAATGCGCATACATCCGGTATTGACAGTTGATGTAGCAGTACCCGAGATCATGTGTTCCGAATAATCTTCTAAGATAGCTTTTAACTTAGACAAATCATCACCAGTTAAAGGAGTGTTAACAACCGGCTGCACATTCAACGCCGCAGTTGACACAGCCAATGGATTTGAATCGCGAATAATGCGTTGAGTATTCTTAGTTCGTATGTAAACAACGCCATCCCTATTAAGTACATCTGTTCCGATAATAACAGGGGCGTTCATACATTCGCTTGGAACTACCAACAAATCTACCTGCAGTGAGATACCTTCCAATTCGATTGTAAGCGTCACATATGAATCAATTTGAGTAACTGACTCACCTACCCCCTTTATTTGACAGTTAATAGTCTTCTTGGCACAAGAAAAATGTGTCACAATCGAGAACGATATCAATGATACACCAATGGCGCCACTGTCGATTAAAATGTCTACTGGAATGCCCTGAATGACACCCACGACAATATCACTGCGGTTTTGCATAGGAGCCGAGCAGAAATTAACTTTTTTATTATTACGTTGCTCATCAACACGTCGTCTGGCAAAACATGATTTTATGTCATGACCCGGCTTTTTGCAATAAGCGCACGTGATTTCATTCGAGCCTGGCCTACTTTCGGAGGAAGATGGTTTCGATCCTGAATCAGTATTGGCACTAGACTTAGGTCGTTTTGGGCATGAAATTTGTTTGTGTCCAGACTCACCACAACTATAGCACTTGGTTGGAACTTTCTTAAAACTCTGAGATTTGTTCTTGTCCCTATTGGCAGTAAAATGGTGATTTGTGCGTTTACTTGTATCTAAGGCTGTAGTTTTGATAGGTTTCACAAAAGTAGACAGATAATTGACCAAATCAACGGGTTTTAAGTTAGCATTCGTGGCTGTTGCCTTCACATGAGGATCGGTTATTCCTCTCAAAACAATCTCTGTGATTAGATCATCGCTAAGACCTTTTACGATACGCAACCGCAATAGTGACTTCCGTGCATACTCGGCATATGTACGGTACTTATCCGAGTTAGTCGACATTACCTCAAACAAAATACCCGCCGAGTCTATTCTTTTAATGCACAAAGGTTTAAAATCAATTTTAAAGTTTGTCCACGTTCTATCATTTGATACCCACTCATTGAGCCATGATTTGGCATCACCTTTTAGACAGTTCCCTATGCGTGAAAGACACTCGTGGTCGCTCCATTTATTGGCAAGTTTAGCCCTATCGACTTCACTAAACCATGTATCAACATCATGAATGCTGGGGTCAAAATTAGAGACGTAATAATGACTAGTACCTACAGATTTTAACGAATGTATGGCTTCAACAATTTGTTCCGTGCCTGGTCCTGCGGCGGGCTCAACTGACACTGGGGCATGCGAACGCCTCTCTAGCGCCTCCAAACGTGAGAGCACAGTATTTAAAGAGTCACAATTTCTATGCAATGGCGGTAAGGAAGGCGTACGCACAGACCGTGAATATCTCTCTCTGCGGTTAACATTAGTAGTTCGATAAGGCGAGTACCTATCACGACGACATCCTCGATCACGAGAACGGCAATCTCGTCCCCGCGAAGCCGATCGACGACTGCGCATACGCTTAGCATGCGGTGAACGACTGCGCGAGTAGCTACACGAGCGTCGGCCTCGGGAACGCCGATCCGAAGAACGTCGGTTACGCGAGCGTTGGTAACGCGGTGTGAAACTACGCGAGTGACTGCGCGAGCGCCGAGGTTCAGACGATTGATTTCGCGAACGGCTATGCGAGTGTTTACCGCCGCGTGAACGTTTATTCGGGGACCGATTATTACGCTGGCACCTGCTACGCGACTCAGGCGAGCGATGATTACGAGAACGTGAACGTCCCGGCTTATCCATGTTTCAAACTCAGTTATAAACAACAAAACAAAACGTCAACAGAAACCTAGTTAACGTAAATGACTATAAAATTATAAGGAATGTAGGTAAGCAAAGAAAGATGTTCAAACCTTAGTTAAAAACATCAAAACAAAACGTCAATACAAACAGAGTTAATGTAAGTGACAGTTAACGAACGTAAACAAAGAAAAATACCCTCACAAGAAAATAACTTTCAAAATTAACGAAGTTTTGTGTTTTAAGAAATGGATGAGAACAATAATCAAGATGAAAGTGGGAATGTTTTCTTTATCCCACTTCTGATATTAGAAATCAGAAGCGGATTAGATTTTTTAAAAACAAAATTTACTTGACCTAAAATTATCAGAATTTACAAAACAAATACAATCAAAAATTACACAAAAGAATTATTCAAATACAGTATGAAGAACGCAACTTAAAAACTCACGACCTCCTCGTACGACGGATGACAGCAGAAAGGGGCGCGCGCACCTTTTACATCGCTTTTATACCGTCATCCGCCGTACCCCTACCCTTAACCTAAAAAATAGCCAACAATATATATATTAAAATCCATACGGAAAAATTCACGGGCAAAAGTCAGTTAAGCTCATAACACTGAGAACTAAGTTATCCTTCAACTTACATAGAACCGAAGAAGAAGATAGAATAAAAAGATTAGAAAACAATAGATACCCAAGATTAAATTCTTCTTTCAATATTTTCTATTGAGCGTCATCCCATTGTTAACTAAACCTCAAACTATGAACTAAACCACGCAGTGTCAAACGCTAAACCTTTGTCAGTCACAGTAAATAACGCTTTGTTACAGCAAACTATGGTAAACAACAAGTCTTTGTTAGCTGTGGACGCGTCATTTTAACTAAAACGCGATAAGCTTTGACGGTTTTAGTTTAGTCCTGTTCATGATTTAGGATTCGGTCTAAAAAGTGTTAGAAAAATATTTGTACAGGTAATTTTAGCTAGTAGGTGACCGTTACTTAGATGGGTAGTATAGCAATATTATTAGAAAAATGTGTGTACAACTAAATGCAATTCAAAAAAACGAAGTCCTCAATTATAAAGCTTACTTACCATATTTTTAAAACTGATATCGAAACTTTACACCTAAAGAAGAAATTCACATGAAAAAATCTTTCTTTTGTAAGTATTCAACGATTCGGACCATTTCTGATGGAAAAAATACCGCTATAACACAATTATTACAAAAAAAAATCCTAGGAAATTAGTATCCAATGCAAAAACATTTACCAGCCCACACATTATTGTACCTGTACCCGTTTCTACAAAATTCGAATTGACAAACGGACCACAGGCAAACAGTAATTCTGACGTGGCTTTGTGAAACACCCGGTCAATATCCAAAAATTAATCAAACCACAATCCAATATGGCCAACAAAATTGCTAATAATCAAACTGCAAAAAGCCTTTTCAGAATGTACAGTTTTTTTTTGATAATTCTATTGATTTGTGGCTACGATTTTAATATCATAAAGAGAACATTTTTAAATTGGATTGTCAGGGTGTACTGTTGCAGTCTTGTTACTGTGGTTATCTACTCCTCTGTGGTCTGTTGCCCAGTGGAATTGTCACAGTTTTGGTCCTTACTGGAATATTCGGCTTCAGTGATTATAATTTTATGTTTTGATAGCCGAATAGAAACTTTCTTTGAAATGTTGATGGATATCGACTGCCATTTGAGGATTAACAGACGGCATCATATCCACAGCATGTATAAATTAGTCATCTTTTCTATTATAACTTGGTCTATTCGAGTTTCTTACACTTGGATGTACTGTTATACGTACGAATGTTATAGCAATTTGTATTTGTTTGTGATAAGACAGTTCTCTTTAATCGCTCTCGATTTCAATCGCGTCTGGCGGTGCATATTATTCGACGTTATTCGGTATCGGTTGAAAATCCTTCGCATAAGGTTGGAGGAGACTCCAGAGTATAATTATTATTTATATGTCAAGAATAATAAAAGTATCAAGGAGGATAAGATGAAGTTTTGCTTGTATATGTATAGGAGTATTGCTGATTTGGTTGATACGATTTCACCTGAACTGCATGCATCGGTAAGTTGTTTGAATTTTTCTTTAGCAAAATGTCTCTTGGGCGAGTTGTAATCAAAACTGCCGTAAAAATATTCAAAGTCAAATCATTTATTTCAAGTAAAAAAGGCACTTTTGAACGTCAAAATTTACGAGGAAATAAAATTGATTCTAGTTGCCTTTTCCAAAAGGTAGTTTCGTATGGAGAAGAATGTGCAAGAAACTCCACCGTTACTCTTTTAAAGTGTTTAACAATATTTTGTTTAAATTAATTATATAATTATATGTTAAGACGATGCACCTAGAATAAAATTACTATACCACATTAGTTAATTAATTATGTGACAGACACATGGTGCTCACATATTTAAAAATATTGAAAAGTATGTGATTTTTCTAAAATTTTAACAAGTAATAATTTAGTGTGTGAGTTAAAGTAGTTACAGAATGTAAAATCCATGACATTTTTTTTTTTCAAATAAATTAGCAACCAGTTTGATTTTGTCTAGACTCTAGATTGTCCTATGGAGCATGACCAACATGTTTTCAAGCATTCATATATATGATAATTATAATCCTCTAATGTGTAATATGCTGGTTTACAAACTGTACTTTTAATATGAGTTTTAAATTTTCTTTCATCAATAGGTCGCCAAACCTACACTACCACACTTTAAAGATAGCATTGTTTCTGTAGAAGGATAGTCGATATTTATATCCCAGGAAGAGTCACCTTTTTAATTCACGTGGCTATTTTTGTTGTTATTAAGTTTCCATCATTTGCAAAAAAAAAAAAATTGCAATTGAATTTACAGTTAAAATATAATAACCTAACCTAACTAAAACTATTAACAAATTTAAAAATGGCGTCGAAAAATTCCTGCGCATCGCTGTCGACTGGTAATGTACCCAAGAGATTGGCGGCATTGCCACGTTGTATAGCAATGCTTAGCCTCTGGCCAAGGTAAAAGATAGCCCTTGGGTCACGGGAAGTGTCAAACACGAAATAAATAGTTTTAGTTAAGTTTTCATCATTCTTTTTTTCCAGTTATTCTTGAGTGTCGCTGGCAGTTTACCGAAGCTAATAACTAATGTCTACAACATATTGACGGCCATTGAGGGCCACGTAAGTATTTATGCAATGTTTAAAAACACATTATGTGCATCACTCAACTTTTGGCATATGAGGAAGTAAGAACCATCTCGTGAGGAAGGTTTTGAGTATGAGGATAAAAATAAAAGTTGTTAATGACATCACGACTTGTTTAATAGGCTTGACTTGACATAACTGACGAAATATATAACACCCACATTTCGCCGGTTATATTTAGTTCCATCTAATAGGGGGCGAGCATGAGAAGTTATGAGTAAAATTAAATGAAAAATACATTAAATAGTAACACTTACGCTGAGATAGGAGCCTTTTTGGCCTCGCACAGGTCTTTTATTTTTTTACTAGTTTATTGTTGTTTTTAATGTTCATTTTGTTAGTTTTAAATGCTCGTTTCTTATTTTTATTTTTACTGTTTGTATTTCTTGTGCGTGTCCCAAATAAAATATTTTTTTCTTTTTCATATTATTTGTTTATTTTATGCCTGTCTTGACAATTTCATGAAAAACTAATTCATATCCTCCTATAATCTCTTCTTAAAGATCATTTGTGAGTAGCATGAACAATTATTGAATTGAAGGCTGATACAAGATAAAGTATAACGAGCCCTAGTAGGGATTTTAGGAATGATACCTCCCTAGGAAACCATCTAATTATATTTATAAATTACTTCTTAGTTCTATTTTGTTCTAGGAGCCAGTCGAAACTCTCGGCTTCGTACTACTGCATGTGCTACAAATAGCACTGTTACTCTTCTCTCCGTTCGTCGCTGTGGAGTTCTATTCGGTGGAGGTGGACAGGATGAAGCTATTTCTGATGCACAGGCTGATCGATGGTATCGGTATGTGTACAATTGATAAAGCTGTGCCCGTGACAGCATCTGTGTGGATGTAGAAAAACTATATTAGAAAAAGCAGTGAGAAACATAATGAGGGCTCCCGCGCTTGAATTCGCCGCTATAGGCGCTAGTGTAGAGTATGGTCTCTAAGTGTCAAATGTACTGAACGTTCACTGTTAGCGGGATTTTTATCATGGATTTTAACGAATGATTCATAATTGTTGTAATGGTTGTGCCATTCCTGATTAATTATGGCTTAAGATTTTAAGTAAAAAGTTAGATTTAATTTGGTAGCACTTAAAGGAAGAATAATATTTGTCTGCTTCATGCTTGCCAATTTTAGGAACATTATAATCTAAAAAATCATCTGAAGGACTAAAATGTAATAAAATAAACATATTATGAATTTATCGGTAGTTAAACATATGCAAAACATCAAATAAAAGTACTGACAGGACCTTACTCTCCAGTGGCGCCAACTGGTGAGCACAAAAACGAAAGCCCCCATTAGATAGGTACATCTGTATCTTTGTTTGCAGCAGTGAAGGAATTAAAGTAAAAGATGATTTCTTCGGCTTATTAAAAAAAAAAATGATAATTAAACGTTTCTTATTATTCGTCAACGGGACAAATAAAACAGCATAATTATGGCAACATTTGGTGTGATTATCATGTAGGCTCTTTTCTATATATGCAATGCCTTTGCTTAAACTAAATATACACATTAGCTACAGGCTAGGTCCCATTACAAAATATACTGAACGAAAGATGTTCCTACTATATTATATTTTTATTTCTCAGACCCAGCAATCAAAGAAGACGTAAAATTGTTTCTCCGCTACACTGAAATAAGAACGTTCAAGTACAGAATATGGAGAATAATACCCATCAATATATCTTTACCATTAGAACTTATCAACGTGTGCATTTCTTATGTTATTGTCATTATTAACTATACTCATTTGTATGGTTGATAAATATTCGGAAAGCTTACCGTCAGTAATTGGTTTGTAGTCATTAAAGCTACAGTTCTGAAGGAGAGCGGTGGCCGCCACATAAAGGCCGCCATGGCCGGCAGGGCCGTTTTTTTTTTCTCCTTCTCAGTTAGTTTTAATCATGGTCTGGCAGTTTGAGTCATTTTTGTGGCCTAGCCAAATGTCCTTTCTTTGGTATTGTTCGTCGAATTGTTGTGCTCCTTAAGTTCTGAGTTGAGCTGCACAATTACTGACAAATGCGTGAACTGACTGGACAGGTTCACTTAATCTGTGTGGTTTTTCCTCAAAAGGCCATTTCAGACACAAATCTACATGGTCTTCACATGATCTGACCAAGATTATGTCTGGACTTTAAAAGAGACTATGAGTTTGTAGACTATGAGTATGACCTCTGAGTTTGTTTCGGCCTTTCTTCTCAGAGTAGTCAGATAGGAAACGCCGACCTCATCTAGTTTTTAAAATATGATTGACGTGTAAAAGTGTTTGTTCAAACCTACTTACAGAAATAAAATCATTTATCATTTATGAAAATGATGCAGCGGGATTTGACTTTACAGTGTCAAAAAACGCTTTTTAGGAAAACACACTAATTTTCTTTCATAATTAACGTTTCAGTGACGTCATTCGCCGTAAATTGCAGATGCTATGTGGCCGCCAACACTGTCGTAGGGAACTGTATCTCTTAACTGATATTTTAATTAAACATTGTGTGCAATGATAAATGATAAATGATTTTATTTCAGTAAGTAGGTTTGTAGAAACACTTTTACACGTCAATCATATTTAAAAAAGTAGATGAGGTCGGCGTTTCCTATCTGACTACTCTGAGAAGAAAGGCCGAAACAAACTCAGAGGTCACAGTCTCTTTTAAAGTCCAGACATAATCTTGTTCAGATCATGTGAAGACCATGTAGATTTGTGTCTGAAATGGTCTTTTGAGGAAAAACCACACAGATTGAGTGGACCTGTCCAGTCAGTGCACGCATTTGTCAGTAATCGTGTAGCTCAACTCAGAACTTAAGGTTAGGATAAGTTTACATATTTGAAGCTGTGGTGTGACTTAAGTGACTGTCAAGGATATTTGAATACCCTGAATAACTTTTTAAAGAACTTATCCATGGAATAACCGAAGAAACACTGCGTTTTTTTACACTCCTATTGATCCACATAGAAGTAATTTATTTACAGACCCTTTTCAACATCAAACAACGCCTAGATAATGTTCTAAAGTATAACAAAACTTTATACGAACGTTTCCTTTGAGGTCAGAGTTTGACGGAACGAATGCACATCGACTTAACGATATGAACTGTGGAACATTTCCGCTTCATTTGATTCGAGCAATTGTTTTGAACAATTTATTTGAAAGTATGGAATTAAATAATTTTAGAAAAGGAGTATTGTTTTTATTTATATCAAAACTCTTTACAACTCATTAAGCCATGTGATAACTTTATACTTTATGCTACCTGGATTAAATAGGGACGTACAGTTTTCAAAAAACTTCGTTAGAAAAATATGTGAATAAATCCATACGAGCGATCCAGTTCTTTTTTTCACTTTTTTGGTTTGCGAACAAAGCCGATGGTCGCATATTGACATCTAAAATATCAGAGGCACCACACGTGGGATGGCATCGTAGATACAAAGTTATTGTTAATTCTTGTATCCTGTACCGGTAATTAATCCAGCCCACATAGCCTTTGAAGTTTAAACAGTAAACGAAACTCTTTGAAAGCTATACTATACAGCGTGTATCAGAAAAACTTTTTTACAAAAAAAAAAAAAATGACCCGCTTCCAAAAAAAAGTAATAATTAATTTTAATTTCGGATGTCGGTGTCTTTGGTTTTGGATTTTCGGTTTTGCCACCGACTTCCGAAATTAAAGTTATTTTCACTTTTTTTTTTGTTTTTTTTTTTTTTTTGAAGTTATTTGTTTTTTTTTTTAAATGGTTCTGATTTTTCACTTTTTAGTTGTGGTACCTACCCCACACAAATTCATATACCACAAAATAACAGTGACAGGAAATTATTAAAATATCATCAATATAAACTAGGTGGAAAAGATACGCAGTATTAAGGATAACTCAAAAACTGCTGGTCAGAATTTGATCAAATTTATACGGGACCACACGAGAAACACTAGCTTTCAAATAAAAAAGAATCATCTAAATCGGTTCACCTAGAAAAAGTTCTGATCTAACACATATAAAAAATACAGTCGAATTGAGAACCTCCTTCTTTTTTAGAAGTCGCTTAGTTAAAAATGTAGTCATATTTAAGGATGTGGTACAGACCATCAAACTGATCCAATTTTTCCATGTGACCAACATCTTAATCGCGAAATAATAATTAGTCAGCCGTCCCATACATTTGGGTCGAGTAGGTATAGAAGTCGGACAGTTATAATTTTTTCGCGATCACAATGTTGGTCCTATTCAATACTCAATACTCAATATCTATATTGCTTTACCATAATACATACTTAGGTGGTAACTTATATAATTGAGATCATTATGGACCCTGTAGGGTACAGCAAAAGGGTAGGAGAGAGGAAGCCCTGTTTTAGGAGATCATTAAGTTGTTATATAATCAAAGTCAGGAAGGAGATTGCGAATAAGATAGTAACATTTCGCTTACATAAGTATTATTATATCTGCAAAAGTACTTAAATATTTTAAATTATTTTTATATACTGTTTCATAATGTATTATTTTTATTGTTATTCATTTGTATAAATTGTTTTTCTTTGAATAATAATTATTGTTATTATTGAGAAAGTTGTTCAAATTGATGATCTATACCACACGCTTAGATACAAGGCGTGCCGTAAATAATGGATCAGTCATAACGGTTAGGTACCTCAATTGATTTCCAACAACAAATTTGATAGATAAAAAGCCATTACGGTGTAATTTTTTTATCCAACACAATATTTTTTCGAATTTTACCATTTTCTCTACCGGAATTCAGGTTTTTTATTGCTGTCCCTTCAAACTAAAACCTTTTTAGGTACGATTTTTGTTAAACATTTCTGAATAGCTTACTAATGTAATAAAACACGATTTTTGTAAATAACGTTATATTTGCCTTAAAAAAAATCTTGAAATGAAAAGTGTTTTTTCACCATGAAAAGACAAAAATTGAAAAAAATCGAAACTATTTAAATTAGTTGTTGGAAATCAGGTGAGCTGCCTACCCGTTACGTTTGATCCATTATTTACGGATCATCCTGTATAACCACATCTTACACACAACTATTGTAGGGGTACCCTACACTTAGTGATATGATAACGGGGCGATTCAATTGGGATGATGAAATAAAACCGACTGCCGTGAATGTTCCTTAAACACTGATTTATTGATATATATTTTTACATATTATTTGTAATAATAGGTACAAAATGCTGTGTGTGCAGAATGCACGGCGCGTAAGTCGGTAAATTAATGTACGGTTCCGTACAACTATGCTTATCGGTAATTTTACAGATCAGACGGGCCGTATCAGAATACCAGCGCTGCTCGCAGCATTATGCTGAGATAGGAGCCCTTTTGGCCTCGCACAGGTTTTTTACTTGTTTATTGTTTTTTTTTTGTATTGTTAATTTTCTTAGTTTTAAATGCTCCTTTTTTATTTTTTACTCTTTGTATGTCCTGTGCGTGTCCCAAATAAATAACTTTTCCTTCTTTCTTTCTTTCTTAGATATCCAAACACCAATCCAAACAACATCACCACTATTCTAAACAGATCCATTAAGGCACAGTTCAATCTAAAATCACGCTGAATCACTTCAGAACATTATACTTAGTATGGTACAACACATTATTATCCGTCTAGACTGATAGTTCCTGATGCTATTAATCACAGCTTTTTGTTACCATCCTGTACTGCACTTAGCATAATTACTGCAGAATTTCCTTGCAAATTACCCGTAGATACAGCGTGGTTTAATTTCGATTATTATCTTTAGTTTAAAGATGGGTTCCTGTTAGATGGGGAAATAGATGATGTTTTGCTAATTTTTTTTCTGATACATACTGAGTATTTCAGGAGTTTAAATTAAAAAGTAAAAAAAAAGCCTTAAATTGTAGACGTAAATAGTGACAAAATCTCAGAAAAAAAGCCTCAAATATTGAAAGTTAAATGACTTCATTTTGCAAGACAATATATTTTATGGTAAAATGTATTCCATTTATTGTAATAGTTTTAATCTGATTTTTCCAATACTGCTTTCTTTTATTTTTCTGAAACGAATAGATTTAACTAAGTATTCTAATAATATTATAAATGTGAAAGTTTGTGAGGATGGATGGATAGTTGGATGTTTGTTACTCTTTCAAGCAAAAACTAGTGAACGGATTTAGATGAAATTTGGAACAGATATAGTTTGTAATCTGGACTAACACGTAGGATACCTTTTATCCCGGTACTACATCCACGTGGGCGAAGCCGCGGGCAAAAGCTAGTCTAACTATATATCTATGACAGCAAAATAGTTTAGAAAAACTTAAACAATAGTTTTAATTCAACACATTTAATCCAAAGCTTCGTAGCCGTAGCTACGCCAACAGCTACGCCGTAGCACCGTAGTACACTGCGTAGCAAATATTGATATTATAAATAAAAGAAAAACAAAGATGTCAATGTTCTTGTGTTTATCTTTAATTTAAATATTAACGTGTGATGAGACGATGTTATTATACGCCGCCTGCGAAATAACGAGGAAAATTGAACAAAATCAACACTTATTATCTAGTGTTTAATGTAGTAAGAATAAATGGCGGAAGTCAGAAATGGTGGAGAAGGCATTTTTATTATATTTTAAATGATAAATGATTTTATTTCTGTAAGTAGGTTTGTACTAACACCTTTACACGTCAATCATATTTTAAAACTAGATGAGGTTGGCGTTTCCTATCTGATTACTCTAAGAAGAAAGGCCGAAACAAACTCAGAGGTCACAGTCTCTTTTAAAGTCCAGACATAATCTTAGTCAGATCATGTGAAGACCATGTAGATTTGAGTCTAAAATGGTCTTTTGAGGAAAAACCACAGAATGAGTGGACCTGTCCAGTCAGTGCACGCATTTGTCAGTAGTCGTGCAGCTCAACTCAAAACTTAAGGAGCTCGACGATTCGACGAACAATACCAGAGAAAGGACATTTGGGTGGGCTGCATAAATTACTCAAACTGCCAGACTATGACTAATAAAATGAGATCTAATTGAACTGTTATAGTATAACACTGTCCTCTCCCATACCTATTAACACTGTAATTTGAAAACATTGTAAAAGCCACTTATTTTTAAAAGAGTAACCGTGGAGTTCCTTGCCGGCTCTTCTCCATAGGAAACAACCAATTGGAACCGTGCACCTAGCTTCTGACGTTTCATAAGTGCCCGTGTAGGTTTATGTGAAATAAAATATTTTGATTTTGATTGATTACTTAAGTACTTATTCTTTAGCTTGGAATTTCAAGAAAAATATATATTATTTTCTAGTATTCAAATTGTAGTTGTAACGTAATTAAATCTGGGAACTTACTTGGTGTTGTATAAATACAAAAGTTCATATTTTAAACTTAGTACGAGATTGTAGTATTATAATATACCCTCCATAAGTGACTACATGATAAATATGTTGATCAACTTCTTTATTGGATAAGAAACGTAGAAAAAAAAAAGTAAAAGTACACTGACTGGACAGGTCCACTCAATCTGCGTGGTTCTTTCTTCAAAAGACCGTTTCAGACACTAATTTATCTATATGATCTTCACATGATCTGACCAAGATTATGTCTGGACTTTAAAAGAGACTCTGACCTCTGAGTTTGTATCGGCCTTTCTTCGCAAAGTAGTCAGATAGGAAACGCCGACCTCATCAAGTTTAAAAAATATAATTGACGTGTAAAAGTATTTGTTCAAACCTACTTACAGAAATAAAATCATTTATCATTTACAATTTAAGTGCTTGAAACCCTACCACCTAACTTTACAAAAAAATTAAATACTTCTATTACTCATTTGCAATGCCGTATCCACCGTTCAAGAAAAACCCAACATCAATGTCTTTCTCGCTCTCTCGAAGAGACAATAGTACTTCCTACTTTTATCTCCTTTATTAAGTACTGTAGTGACGCAATATCCGGCTCCAAAGCGCCATAGTTTCATTACATATAAGTTGCTTATCGCTTTTCTTCTTTCAATGTTCGCACCATTGTTTTTGTTGGGAGAATTTTAGTTTATTTTTTCGTGAGACTTTTGTTTTTAGTTGAAAGCTTTTTTTTAACCTCCGACGAAAAAAGAGGGGTGTTATAAGTTTGACCGCTATGTGTGTCTGTCTGTGGCACCATAGCTCTTAAACGGGTGAACCGAATTGGATGCGGTTTTTTTTTATTTATTTGAGAGCAGGTTTTCTAGCGGTGGTTCTTAGATATGTTTTATCAAAATCGGTTCAGTGGTGTCAAAATCATCAGCTCTTTTCTGAGTCGGGGGTTTGTTAATTTTACTTATTATAAAACTACTGCATCAACAACTACCAAATGGCCATTATTTTCTGGTTTGAAGAACGGTGATAGATTTTCTTTAGGGTTACTGTTCAAAATACTAAACTTCTTAAATTAAAGAACATTTGTATGGTGGTGAGAGTATTTAGAGCTATTGCCATACCTAATTAAAATGGACAAAAGTTCATGTTGCTAATCGGACTAACCCTGTTAATCGGACCGGTCTCGGGATTAAGTCCTAACAACAGCACCAGCTCAGCAAGGTGCCAAATTTTTTTTTTTTTTTTTTATGTAGTCCTTTACGTTTCTCCCATGTCTAACATGTCCTGCCTGTTACTGTTATTATATTAGTTAGTTTAGTTTGTTAAGTTTAGTTTGTGATAATCCTGTACGAGTCCCAATAAATACATTTTCTTTCTTTCTTTAAATAATATAGATTAACCTTGCTTATGATTAAGACAACCCTTTGATTACAAATCAAAGCTTCCCTGAAACAGTGTCTCCATCTATTGTCAAATGACTGTAAACATTTACAATCAGACGCATAGGAAAAATTGCCATCCATTCCGCTTCAAGGCAATCCAATCCATTTGCAAATAGAAGTAGAATTCGAGTTAATTGCCGTTTTACCAATTTACACCGCCCCATTCGAAACCCAAAAACATTCAAATTACCACCCTATTCTCTTCCACATAAGAGTTGTCAAAGTTGAGATGGTGTGTAAATTTACAGTGGTGGTGAAAGGTAGTGTTGGGCCACGAAATACGAGTATTGTTCATTTGTATGCGCGTGAGTGAATTGGTTTGAAATGTGAAGGGCTTTAGACGGTATTGCCTCTCTAACTTTTGTTTAGAGCTGATGGAGATGTTGTTTTAGGACGTGGCGTTATTTAGATGTGTCTGAGGACCGTTTTAATGGTAATGTTATTTGTAATTGGTTTCGAGATGGTGTGTTAGGAATTGGTTTTGACATCTTAAAGTGATGTCAGTTATTGTAAGTGAGATATGGTATTATTGTTAAAGAAAACTCAAATACATAATGGGTTAAGCTTGACCTAAGTCAGTAACTTGCAGTTTTTAATAATAAGAATAATAAACTTTATTTTCAGACCAGGGTCCATAGAAAAAAGACAAGACAAAAGACAAAACATGCGTTATAAAAAACAATACAATTTAGAATAAAGAAATTTAAGACACTGTTGCAAAATAAAACATAAAAATTAAAATTAAAATTCGAATTTAGAATAATCAAGATTTAAAATTTGAATTAAGTTAAAAAATAAACATCAGAATTAAAATCAAGTTCAAGTTAAGATTCAAGTTTTTGAGCCATAATAAAAAAATAAAGAAAGTAGTTTTGATACAGTGCTAAGTGTTTGTAAGGTTTTGTACCTTTAACGAATAAATATCCTAATTTTGAAGTATTTTTCAGATCATATCTCGAGCGTTTTTTTTAAAGATCTCTTTTAGCGATAAGACCACCCATTGTGTCACCCTATGTCTAACTAACTTTGTTAAATTGAATTGTCTGAATACGAGGCTTTTGGCTACTTTATATGTGTGTATTTTATGTATTTTTTTGTAATGCGCGTTTAGTTTGTGCAGAATGAACAATTTAATTTTTCTATCTAAAATTTCTACATTTATATCTGTAATTCGTATGGTGAACATAATAAAGAGTCTTCTATTACATAGGTACAATTTGCAGTAACAGTGTCAACAACAAAACAACCCCAAGCCAATCCAAAACTAACAAGCATTGACATGACATTTCAAACAATCTATCATGATCCCTAGAAATCTAAACATTTTTGGAAATCGAACCTCCCTTTAAAATCTAAGGTTTCCCTTATTAAAGCAAATAAAACGCAATAAAAAAATAACAAGACAAATATAAAACCTCGTACACACGTAACGTGATATTTTAAAAGAAAGGAAAAAAAATATGGACATGTGAAGACCTTTAAAATGGACGAAGGGGAGGCAATTTAATTTTCTTTTGGACTCTATTGAGTGAAATCCAAAGCATATTGGACAAATATAAAATGCTTTGATGTAATGTTATCCCTCTATTATTATTTTTCCTTTTTTGTTCGTGTATTAGCTTCGTTTTTGGACATACACGGTTTCAAGTTTTGTAATCAAATGTGGATTGTGCAGTTCCGAAATTGGATGGTATTTTAATAAAGAAGTGGTTTTGAATGTTTGTTTCGAGTAACACAAGGAAAAGAAAATGCATGAAAGTGATTATGTCAAGAACATTTAATCTTTTTGACTTGCATCATAAAATAGAATAAGTTTTGAGGTCACATACAAACAGCTCTGTCATTAATATACACGAAATTAATTTCAACGAAAATATGTGACACAATTTTCCCTAAATTATAAATTAATCTAATACATCAAAAGTCCAACAAAAACGTTCAAATCGCATTCATTTAACAAAGAGAATAGGAAATTATTACATTTTAATAGACGCAATATCAAAGTACGTTCGTCGAAGCGACAACGCGTGATATCGTCAAAGAGAAAATTCCTTTGTGATCACATCGTGTCATTTTATTTTTCATTTCAACCGGTGTGTCCTGAGCTTTACGATGCGATAATTGCTTTCATTATGAGGAATGTTAAATGGCGGATTATTTTAAAAATAGAATTGCGTTTAATTGTTTTGTTTTATATTTGTACGTGGATATTTCAATGATACGCAAATCACGTTGGGTCAAATTGGGTTTGAGTTCAATTGAGTTTGAATTAAAGTGGAAACAAAAAGGTATGGACACCTTTTTTTTATAGAAGGAACTAGCTTTATGCAGGTTCAATGGCCGCGTGGATTTTTGGAATTCAGTCTGTAGCACTCAAAAAAAACATTGTTTTCAAACATATTTATATCTGCAGTAATTAGGGTTGTGCTTTATCAATCCGTCAAATAAGTAATAAAATAAAATAATAATAAAAATCGTTTATTGGTATTACAAGTATAGGTATAAACAAATATTTGGATTGGATCCTACTTTTAGGCAAGCATTGCCTGTATTAGGAGAGTCCGCTCTTGCATAGAAAGACGTGTTAGGTATACTAAAAGCAATACATATAATTCTTATGCTAACACTACATAAATTAACAGGTATACAATACGAAAGTACTGACTGGACTAGCGCAACATAGATCATCCTGAGGGAGAAGTGTTTTATATAAATATTTCTATGAATTGATATTTTCAAGCTCTGTTCCCAATTCCTTACAGTAATAATAAACCTTACCTCCTTACATAGGATAATCAAACATGAAACTCATTAGCACTTACAAGTCACGAGCTGCTGTTAAGTTAACGCCCGCGTAAACGTTCCCCGCTAATCCGAAGTGCGTATAAAATGCGCTGCAAACGAACGTTTAATATCGCGTTAACGTTATCAGTGTGCGCGTTGGTCGTAATAGTAGGTATAAATTGCGTGTTGTGTTTGATAAAACGAATGTCTGCAGTTTATTGGTACCTATGTATGTTGAGATTGAGACTGATATTTCTTATGTACGTGTGTGACTTGATTAGGAAACTAATATTTAAGTAATTTTCCTGGATGCACGATTTTACTTTCATAATATTACCGAGCTATTTGACGGAGCGAGCGCGAAACGTCTCCGTTTCAGCTTGGACAAAATGCTTTCGTATGTCCGGATGTCCGGATGGCTGGTTCTTCTCTACAGGTCGCATTTCTCAACCGATTCTTGTGAAATTTTGTGAGCAGGTTCGATAATTATATGGAATTTCTTTGTCGATTCAGTTTTTCGAATTTTTTTAAAATTGCGCAGATACGGGGTTTGAAAACGTAAAAAAAAAACATATTTCAGCCATTTCGAAAAACGCTCACAAATTACACAAAACTTTTTTGTTATCCTTATTAAAACGCATAAACTTCAAGGGGTCGAGGGTGAGAGGGGTGGCAAAAATAGAAAAAAAAAATGCTAAATTCCTGTGTCACATTAAATCACAAGGGAATTTCATCAGCTTTCGGAATATGACTATGATTTTAAGCTATGCAAAGACAGACTCGCGAGGTCTACAGCTCATAGAGCCACTAGATACAAATATTCGTGAATTGGTGAATACCAACCATAAAAGAGAACAATGTCGAGTCTGTATCGCGTTTAATTGTATGATGACCCGAGATCGGATATTCGGATGCATATTTACCTACAGTTAATTTTTAGATACAAAAATATGGAAGCAACTTCCTAAAATATATTTTTTCGTAAAAAAAAAAACCCGATATGCCAGGAACACTGGGAATACATAACTATTGGAGTGTATAGTATGGAAGCGACTTCTAAAAAAATATTTATTAAAAATAAAACCCCGGGATTCTTGGATTACTATTCAGATGCATATTTATTTAAAATTAATGTTTAACCCCCGATGCAAATATGTGTATGTAGGGTGTAGGAGGAGGGGTGGTGTGTGTTAGTTAAAGTAAAGATTTCGTCGACACAAAACCGCATTCCATATTAGCCAACATCTCAACTTTAGGTGAACATGCATCCGAATATCCGATCTCTGATGATGACCTATGACCGCAACTGGTGCATTTTGGGAAAAATAATATTTCTTAAAATCCCTAAGACAGAATAAACTGCATAAAATTGTAGTCAGTACAAGTTAACTCTTTATATAAGTGTCTCCCATAAAACTAGGATGGAATACAAAACATTGGCACTATTATAACTACAATTTTACTATTTTTTTTTTTGACCTGCACGATTACTGACAAATGCGTGCACTGACTGGACAGGTTGACTCAATCTGTGTAGTTTTTCCGCAAAAGACCATTTCAGACACTAATCTACATGGTCTTCACATGATCTGACCAAGATTATGTCTGGGCTTAGAGACTGTGACCTCTGTGTTTGTTTCGGCGTTTCTTCTCAGAGTAGTCAGATAGGAAACGCCGACCTCATCTAGTTTTTAAAATACGATTGACGTGTAAAAGTGTTTGTTCAAACCTACTTACAGAAATGAAATCATTTATCATTTACCATTATTGTCATAGATAAATGAGATTTTTTCCGTATACAATCACAGACCTTCAGTGAAGAGTTTTGGTACAAAATACCAAAATAAATAAACAACCTCATTCTTGATAGCACCCATTACTCCACAGCCTTAATCTCGTAATTACAGTCAAAACGTAAAGTTGGGATGAAATTTTAATCGCCTCTCGCCTCCCACCTCCCCCTCTGCTGTCCTCATTAACACAACATTTGAAGATTTAAACAGTCATCGCTCTCTGATGAGTTGTAAACTTGTAAGTTAATGCTAAAACATCTTGAGGTTATGCCACGTAAAGTCTTACCAAGATATTGTCAAGAAACTTGCATTTAATAAGTTTTAATATCGACAACGTGCAGTGTGAAGGTATGGTGTTCATGTTTTAAGTTTAGTTAAATTCACCAAAATATTTATTTTTAATCTCTTTTTCTTATTCTTATACTTATTATTCATATTCTTATACTTTCTTTCTTATTCTTTCGTTCTTATTCTTATACTTTTTCTTATTATTCTCTCTTTATTTTTTTTTTGTCTTTGTGAACGAGAAAAGGTAAGAAAAAAAAGAACGATTTAAAAATAATTAAAGAGCAAAAAAACATAATTATAATGAAAACTTAACACCGTTTTCAACAGAAATTAAACAAAACCATCCAAATACCTGAATAAGTAAACGAATAACTACTCAAATTAGTAATAAATGAAAAAAAAAAAAAATCTTTCGTACAAAAAATATCCACAATTTTTTAGTAATAGGTTTGCACTATAAACACCATTGTTAGTAACTTAAACTTAAGACGAATTAATGAGATGACCACCCATCAACTAGACACAAATACAAATGTAATCTAGGGTATAAGTATTCTCACAAATTGCCTTATTATAGCGGAGGAAGTATCTGCCGTCACCGCCTTTAGGTTGCTATTAAAAAGAATTAAATTAAAATGAGTCGATCATTGCATATAATACACAATTATCAGACTATACAATATTTGTCAGATACTATTTTCGCTCGAGATATTCCCGTGTTGTAACGTAGCCTAACTATAATCCCTTTGCATCACAGACATAGGCGTTTTATCTTGTCATGAAAACAGGCAAGTTTTAACGTTTATTAAGAGTAGTATTCTGTAATTAGTCAACGAGTGTTGTTTACAGGAAATATTCATGTTGAAGAACTTTATGCGATCGTATTTCGCGAGGTATAATAATCTAGTTTATTTCGTAGTACTATTTTTGTTAATAGGTGATCATTATTAGTAATGGTTTGTCATAACTCGGGCATAATCTTATATGTCATGAGTTTAGGGGCTCATGGCTAAATGATAACAGCCATGCGACGCATGGCGCGAACAGTTCGTGGATGGGTGACCATCCATTACAAATATGGAGACTCCTCCGTGCCTCGGAAAGCACGTTAGGCCATTGGTTCCAGCTGTCATTCGTAGATCTTTGACAGTCGTTACGGGTAGTCAGAAACCCAAAAGTCTGACAACCAGTCTTACGTGGGTATCGTGTTACCCAGTAACTGGGTTGTGGAGGTCAGATAGGCAGTTACTCCATGTGAAATACTAGAATTCGGCTGCATCCGGTTAGGCTGGAAACCGTCACCAACATAATCAAGAAAAGGCAGGTAGAATGATATGGCATGAACTTAGCGATAATTTTCTAGATGATAATAATAAAGATAGATAGATGGAGCAGACTTAGTAAATAATAGGTAAAATTAAAAAACCCCCGACACAAAAGAGCTGATAAACTTGAAACGGCTGAACCGATTTTGATAAAATATATTGAAGAACCACCGCTAGAAAACTTGCTTTCAAATAAAAGAAACCGCATCTAAATCGGTTTACCCGTTTAAGAGCTATGGTGCCACAGACAGACACACACACACATAGCGGTCAAACTTATAACACCCCTCCTTTGCGACGGGGGTTAAAAGTTAGTTAGTTTTAGTTACGGAAAAGTAATTGTTTGCGTCTAAATGATTCTTAGTTCGTATTAGTCAATCGTGTAATATTTATTTCCTAATTTATGTTGTAGGTCAAAATCTAAATCAAAATATTTTATTTCACATAATCCAACATGGGCACTTATGAAACGTCAGAAGCTAGGTGCACGGTTCCAATTGGTTGTTTCCTATGGAGAAGAGCCGGCAAGAAACTCCACGGTTACTCTTTTAAAAATAAGGGGCTTTTATAATGTTTCAAATTATTAAGTGTTTGGGTATATTTAGGTATTTTGTACCGATCTTTATTTTTCTTCTCGTTTTTTATTTCTAGTGTTTACAGTGGAAACTAGTAAATGGCCTTCAATTGCATATTGTTTAAGTATTCTGTATAAGTTAGCTGTAATTTTTACAACCTATTTTATAATAGTATGGTTTTGATGTTCGTAACACCATAAAATATGTATTAATACTTTAGGAAAAAAATGCTTATGAATCTTGCTTAAGTGTGTGTTCATACTTACTTATTATAATCAAATCTCAAAATTAAAAGACCAGCGCGCTAATTACGTAACACACTAACAGTAGGAATGGGTTTCATTTTGACAGTTCAACAACATTCATTGCGTTATTGACGTTGTTGACCAGACAAATTTTTCGAACATATGTTCAAAGCAACGGATTAGCAATACGCTTCAAAATTATTCAGATTGTGATAGATAGTGTTTTACGTAATTAGGGTGCTGATCATTCAATTATATCAGTCCCTTAATCAACAAACAAAACCCCAGCACAAAACACCACATTTCTAACAAAAAATAACTCTTAATAATATTAAAAATGATAAATCACAGTTCACACTCTCGGGGCGGGTTGCACCGATGCAATATTCTTGACACGCTATTTGTCATAAACGGCTGACGTGAGCTGGTGTGAACCGTCACTGATCTCGTGCACTACATGCATCGCGTTTCCTAGAAAGATTTTTCTGAAGAAATACATGAGTTTACGTTATAAAGTACTTGTTTTGCAACGTGGAGGTTGAGATTGCGTACATTTTGTGTCGTGAGGTAGTTTGTGTATGGAAGAGAAAGATCGTGTGTGGAAGTTTATTAAATCTGTATAGGATCGTGATTTATTGAAGTTAGAAACTACCTAATGAGTGTTTCATTTTCATATGTATATGTTGAGATGCTGTTGTCATAAGATAACATCTTCACAATCCTACTAATATTAAAAATGTGTAACTTTGTGAGGATGGATGGATGGATGGATGGATGGATCGATTTTTGTTACTGTGACGCAAAAACTACAGAATGGATTTGGATGGAATTTGAAACACAGATAGTTTATAACCTGGATTAACACGTAGGATACTTTTTATCCCGGTAGTATATTCCCGTGGGATTATTTCTGACATCCACGCGGGCGAAGCCGCGGGCAAAAGCTAGTTAACTATAACTTTAAAATCAACGGTCAAGCTCGACTTTGGTCAAACGGATAACTGTGTCTGTGAGTAAAGCAATTACATATTACTCTTATTAGCACATAATTATTATGATATCAGAAGGTAATTGAATTCTGTACGCAAATAATTTTAGCATAACAACAGAAACAGTCCAGAAACAACTCCACACTGCACCATGTGCAATAAACATCAAGCACACAGCTTTTAAAACAAGCCTTAACAGCCGTTAATAAAACCCTATCACATTATACCCTCAAAACGGAGCACCTCAAGCAATAAACTGTCCGATTCACTACTTAACCGGAGTTTAACGTGCGCGCCGTTAACTCTGTTCAATCTGCTTAATTGAGAATGGTTTCACCGACCTTTAATGGGCAGTATGTTAGTTATGCGTTTTGGGAGATTCAGGCTGTATACTTGAAAGTCATTATTTCAAGTAGGATAATGGTTTATTGTATGGGTAAGTCCTTATTATTGGCACTTTACCAAACCCACAAAGTGGGTAATTTTATTAACAAATATAAAATTATAGTATTTACAATTAAAATTAAAATATAATAACCTAACCTATTAACAAACTAAAATATGGCGTCGTTTAATAACTAAAATAAAGTGGGTTGTGTTTAAGAAAAAACATGCAGGCACATGATAACTGAAACTCAAAGCATTTATTTCAATTAAACCATTTACAAGCACTTTTGAATTGTCAAAGAGTCGGTCAGTTATTCAGAAGTTGAAGCTAGTTGCCCATTCCAAAACGTAGATCTCTATGGAGAAGAACGGGCAAGAAACTCCAAGGACATTCTTTTTAAATCAAGATATTACAAAAACCTGGGTACATTATTCTTGTTGCTTCTATATGTGAGAACAATGAATAAAAATATATATATTAAAAAACAATTCAAAATATAAGATTAATAATAAAAATAAGCCGTGGCAGTTAAGAGATGGCCTAGATACCTAATTATATAAAGATTTATTTTACAATAACAACTGCTGTAAGGCGGTGACACGATATACTGAATGAATGAAAATCCATTGTAGCAGAAACTCGAAACTCGGGCCCAAAATAAAAAGTGAGGTGACGAGCTATTTCCATGATCAAAATATGAAATCCTGACTCCAGCGAATTTTTTTCAACTGACTCAGAAATAGGAGGAGACTTTTCACATTACACAATGTATTTAGCGTTGACTGAAGCCATCTAATAAATCAGAAAATCGTAATTATCCATCGTGTATCTTATATTATCTATCGTGAAATAGAAATAATTAATTAATGCTCAAATTTTACTGAATAGACACTTTAAAATTATAATAGTATGAAACTATCAATTACAATTTACAATTATCTATACATTCTTAATCTGACATTTTACTAAACTTTATCTCTTGAACTGACATACTCGTAGGTATACATTTGTTATCATTTAATTAATTTGTTTCTATAAATCCTAATGCATGAGCACTTAGTAGTTATTGCTGTCTTTTTTTTAAATTTAATTATAATAATAACATTGTGCACGTTAAAATTAAATATTTGCACACCATATGTAAAGGGGCCACTATAGTTTTAAGACCATACATTCTAAACCTACATTCTGGCAAATAAATGGATTTGATTTTATTTGAAAACTAGGTGAAGTGAGCCTGGAGTAAGTTGTCATTTCACCTGATGCCTAGCGATTGACACTACTGTTAATAGTGACAATCCCTAGCATCAAGTGCAATGACAGCTCACCCCAAGCTCACTTCTTTTGAGTTATCGCGGTGAGATTTTTACAGAATAACACTATTAATAGTGTCAATCCCATCAGGTGTAATGACAGCTCACCCCAAGCTCACTTCTTTTGAGTTATCGCGGTGAGATTTTTACAGAATAACACTATTAATAGTGTCAATCCCATCAGGTGTAATGACAGCTCACCCCAAGCTCACTTCTTTTGAGTTATTGCGGTGAGATTTTTACAGAATAACACTATTAATAGTGTCAATCCCATCAGGTGTAATGACAGCTCACCCCAAGCTTACTTCTTTTGAGTTATCACGGTGAGATTTTTACAGAATAATATTATTAATAGTGTCAATCCCATCAGGTGTAATGACAGCTCACCCCATGCTCACTTCTTTTGAGTTATCGTGGTGAGAGTTTTACAGAATAACACTATTAATAGTGTCAATCCCATCAGGTGTAATGACAGCTCACCCCAAGCTCACTTCTTTTGAGTTATCGCGGTGAGATTTTTACAGAATGACACTATTAATAGTGTCAATCCCATCAGGTGTAATGACAGCTCACCCCAAGCTCACTTCACCTAAGTTTTCACGATAGATAATATAAGATATACAATAGATAATTATGATTTTTTGATTGATTAGATGGCTTCAGTCAACGCTAAATTCATTGCGTAATATGAAAAATCTCCTCCTATTTCTAAGTCGGTTGAAGAAAATTCGCTGGAGTCAGGATTTAATATCTTGATCATGGAAATAGCTCGTCACCTCACTGTTTATTTTGGGCCCGAGTTTCAAGTTTCTACTACAATTAATTTTCATTCATTCAGTATATCGTGTCACCGCCTTACAGCAGCTGTTATTGTAAAATAAATCTTTATTGAATTAGGTATGCCTGCATGTTTCTTCCTGAACACAATTTGTAGGCTTAGTGAAGTGCCAATAATAAGGGCTTACCCATACAATAAACCATTATCCTACTCGAAATAATGACTTTCAAGTATACAGCCTGAATATGCAAAAACGCATAACTAACATACTGCCCATTAAAGGTCGGTGAAACCATTCTCAATTAGAAAAGATCGTCACCATTAACCCTCACTTCACCTAAGTTTTCACGAAGAGATTTTTACAGAACAGACCGGCTGGTGTAAGATACACGATAGATAATTATGCTTTGCTTATCCCCCAAAGCCTTTTACTCAGAACATTTTCCAATTACAAAAACTTCTATTTATTCGTAAAAATCACGCAAAACGTGATGGTATCGCGTGACGGTCACTCGTATGAGAGATATTTTTTTATTATTGCCAGCGGTCGCCACAATTTGCCACCCCTGCTTTATGCTTTGGTGCGTCTTGTAGCGGTAGTTATTTTACGCGACCCCTGGATTATGTTCAGATTGAGAGAGTAACTTATTAAATTCCCTGAATATTTCTAACAGTTTTATAATGTTTTCGAAACGTATCACTCGTATCAAACGTATCAAACGGGTCACCCTGAATGTATTGTTTCGGTTTAGAGTTTTCAAGGATAGTATTAATTTGGGCTATCGTTAACTCGATCTTGCCTTTATGTCGATGATAAACATGAGAACATAAAATGATGCTAAATTGCGACTAAAGCAGATATCTGAAAATTTCAAATATCAGGCTCCAAACTCCTTCGCAGTCGTTAACTCTTATGTTCAAACACTGCTGCACTTTTAAATATTCTTGAACGTTCTTCACGTAATGCATTTATGAAAATGACCTTTAAAGTAGCAGCTGTTAAAATTGTACAAAGTATGTGCTATTTGATCTGCACGACTGCAAGACTATCATTTTGAAGTGATATGGCTAGAAAGGGTGTGAGTTGACGGCTAAAATATATGAACGAAGAAGACAATGGTGTGCTAAACCCAAACAAAATTAGGAAAAGAGCAGAAGAATGATGAATGAAGATGAATGAATGAAGATTTTTAGAGAACGAAACTACTCAAACTCAAACTCAAACTCAAAGCATTTATTTCAATTAAACCATTTACAGGCACTTTTGAATTGTCAAAGAGTCGGTCAGTTAGTCAGAAAGTTGAAGCTAGTTGCCCATTCCAAAACGTAGATCTCTATGGAGAAGAACGGGCAAGAAACTCCAAGGACACTCTTTTTAAATCAAGATATTACAAAATCCTGGGTACATTATTCGTGTTGCTTCTATATGCGAGAACAATGAAAAAAAATATATAAAAAAACAATTCAAAATATAAGATTAATAATAAAAATAAGCCGTGGCAGTTAAGAGATGATCAGTCTCAACTGACGGCGCCCGTTCACGAACATGACGCGTGGATCAGCACCATCCAGCTCAACCATTTTGTAGGGACTGGTAGGGACTAGGGACCTACGGTACTGGTAGTACTTTCATTCCTACTATTAAATATTGGCCTAATACTTCTCCACTTCCACATAATCGTCGGTGTCCCTATTCTGAACACACATCTCACGTTGCCGCGCGACCATCGGATTTCTTTGTCCATTATACTGTAAGCCGATATTATTGGGGCACAAATTGAATTGTCATACATACTCGGGGCGGCCCTTTATTGTATTTTAATGGTGGACGCTCACGTAAAGAATATTGGGTTTGTTTACATGGATAGTGGTATTAGATTTAGGTACCTATTTACTAATACTCTGATCCGCGATGTATGGATAGCGCATAGTTCAACGTGTGTCTGACTGATCATAATAATAATAATATATGTATTTGCTCAAAATATGGTATAACAGGTCTTACAGTTAGAAATAGTACAAACATGTTTGGCCGGGCTTAGACTCAGCAAGCAAATTTGAAAATAAAAAAGTACGTAACTAACATTTTGTGTCAAATCAAATCAAATCAAAATATTTTATTTCACATAAACCAACATGGGCACTTATGAAACGTCAGAAGCTAGGTGCACGGTTCCAATTGTTTGTTTCCAAAGAACTGTTTCAGACTATAAAAGTTATTTTGGCTTAGCCATGCACTCAATGATGTCAATAACGGACTGATAAATTATTGCTGTTTAAAAACCAGAAGATTGTACGAGTAAATTAGTTTATTTATTTATTTATTTTATGACATGAATATCATACATTATACAAATAAAAACACTATCGATTTCTCTATACACTATTCTCTATTTCTTACAATGTCACTCCAATCTCTGCTGTTTCTCTAAAGAAACGATACCCTCTCTCAAATAAGTAAGCTTCCTCTAAAAATATAGAAGCTTTCAATAATATTGGCGCTAGCGCAGGTACTTTACATTTCATAGAAGAACTCAAGTCAAACAGTTGCATGTAAGAATATTGAGATTTTATTGAACCAATTCTATATTTTGATATACTACGAGTTTTCGATCCTATTGCAGTCACTAGTCGCACAATTTTTTTTATTGAATTTTTGTCATTATTTTTCCTGTCTCGCGTCGACATTATAACTACGGAAATTAAAACCTTGCCGTGGTTTAAAAATATAGGCACCAATTTCGTTAAAGGAGATTCAACCATGTGCGCACTTTGTGTGGACATATTTTATCGTTACTAAGATACGTTCAAAACTCAAACTCAAAACATTTATTTCAAATAAACCAATTACAGGCACTTTTGAATTATCAAGGGGTCGGTCAGTCAGAAAGATGAAGCTAGTTGCCTATTCCAAAGCGTAGTAGGTACCTATGGAGAAGAATAGGCAAGAAACTCCATGGACACTCTTTTAAATCAAAATATGGTTACAAAATATTGGTTACTTCATTCATGTTGAAATTATGCATGTGAGAACGATGCAGAACGTTAAAAGCGTCCGTAATAAAAAGAAAAAAACAATTCAAATATTAAATTAAATTAAAATAAGCCGTGGTAGCTAAGAGATGGCCACGTCCCTACTGACGGACGTTATTCTTTCGTACACTACTAAAAACACGCTGAACTTATGCACCAATGATTGCTGACCTTCATATCACTGGTTCGATTCCCGCATGGAAAAACTGTACATAGCTGTTCTGGTTCCGACTGTTTATGTCTGTAGGTAAACCAACCCAAAATTCCAAAAGATTTACCATATTGAAAAAACACTCTTTAAATAATCTTTTTAACAAAAAAAAAACAACCGACTAAAAAAATACCCTACAAAGTGAAAAATTACTTTAATTTCTTCAGAAATTAAAGTAATTTTTAAAAAACGGATGTACAAAACTAAAGACACTGACTTCAGTCAGTGTCTTTAGTTTTGTATATCCGTTTTTTGTCACCGACTTCCGAAATTAAAGTTAAACTCTGTAGTGTTTTTTATTTTAAGTCGAATTATCGAAATCCGTTTACAATTGGCGAAGATATCGCTGAACAAACATACAAAAAATACCATTAAGAGGCTTACAACAGCTAAAGCGCGGTCACGTATCGTGTCGTACGTCGTACGTGTCGGACTGCATAGAAAAGAAAGAGAAACGCGATGACACCACGCTGGTAATTTATTGCAAAATATGAAGCAATTATCTATTTACAAAAATACTATTGATTGGACTAAAAAATTAAAACACTATTACGTTAATATGTTGCTTGTAGAATAATCTGACAAAAAATCAGAATTATTGCATGTATATTAGTATGGTTTTTAATCGTTAAAAGAAATTTTTGGAGGCATTTTCGTGATTTTTTTCTATCGTATCAAATTTGTTGTATTAAGTTTTCAACACACTATCTAACTAGTATATACCCTGAAGAAGATCATATATTTTTCTGATTTAGTTTACTGCAGTGGATCATATACTTTTAGGCACTATAAAATTTGCATTTAGGTAGGTCCTGTAGTCCCCTTGAGTCTAATAGAGAACCTCCTCCTTTTGGAAGTCAGTTAAAAAGTGAGAATATTAATTATTCAATTACATTCGCAACTGAGACGACACAGCAAATATGTAGGTACTCGAACTAAACAAATGGTAGTCCCTTTTCAACCTCTTTCAAAACTTCTCAATATTTCACAGACGACTAACAAACTTCGTCCGGATTTACCTGCATTAAGTGATTAGTTCCATTTGTGAAGCGCACAGCTTGAACCAAACTGTCGAACTGTATTGTGAACGAAAGTTTAAGGCATACTGATTAATTATGAATTTCTATGAGTCCAGCAATTTATATGGACGTAGGTTTTCTCTAGTGAATTGAAATTTTGAATACAAATGACGAAGATTTTAGAGGATAATATCAGTGATTTGAACCAAAAGTTACAAGAACGAATGCACGCTACTGATAACGACAAAATTGTAGCTTATAGGCTCCTTCCTACAAACAGGCGCGACACGCGACGCGACATAAAGGCACCGCTCGCACAAGCGGTGCCTTTGTGTCGTGTCGCGCGTCGTGCCTGTTTGAAGGAGTCTTAATTCTGGGCTAACTCAATTTAGATAGCCATTGAAAATGTAGCTTTGCGAAACTGCAAAGAAAGAATCGCCACAACTAAATCTAGATATCTATTTGTAGTAACGCTCTCTTGCATATGAACAGCTTCGCCCTCTGAATAATTACCTATTGGTTCCGCCATTTTTTTCTACCGGCTTAAAGGAAAAAGGCTCCCGGAGCATCCAACTTTTATTTTTATTATTTACTAGCGACCTACCCCTGCTTTGCACGGTTTCCACAAAACATCAAAATTTCTTTAATATTAATCTTTTTCTTCTTCGTTCCCTCAATGCTGAGGATCACGACCACATATGACGCGTATCCAAGTTATGCGGTCTTTTGCAATGTGGACCGCTTGGTAGATGCTGCCATCAACAGCCTTCGTGATTTCGTCTGACCATCTTGCCTGTGCTCTGCCTCGAGCGCGTTTTCCTTCCACCCAGCCCAGGATCATAGCCTTTCTTTTCATTTATGCTTAGGTGAACGCATAATATGTCCGAAAAAGCTGAGGACACGCTCGTGGCATATTGTAGACAGCCGCTTGGTGATGTAGAGTTCCTCCAGTATGGATTCATTCGTTCTCATGGCAGTCCATGGTATACAAAGTAATTCTTTATTATATGTATAATTAATAACGATGTATTACATACATACATACATTACATACATTTATATCTGTAATTTTTAAGGTGTACATAATAAAGAGTATTCTATTATATTCTATTCTATAAACCTTCTGAAAAATAAATCTAAAAGGTGATGAAAACTGCATTAAAATCCGGTACGTAGTTAAAAAGAATAATGCGTTTACACAATCAGACACGAAAAGCGACTTTAATTTATAATAATAATAATTATTATTATTATGTATTATTACTTACTCCCTTTTAGGTCATGCATTCAAACTAAAAAAGGTAACAACTACAAAAATCTTCTGTCTAAGAAGTATAAGCATTTAAAATGACTTATACATTTTAAATACTGTACATACTAAAATGAATATTATAAAGAGGTAAAATTTGTTTGTTTGTAAGTTTGTATGTAGGGGGTAATCTCAGGAACTACCGGTCGGATTTGAAAAAATATTTTTTCATTTGATAGCCCAATTCTTGAAGAAGACTATAGACTACTTAACATCACGCTAGAACCCTTAGGAGCCGAGCAAAAAGATAAAAGTCAGAAAGAACGCTAATCGAAAACGAAATAATACCGCGGACTGGCGATGCGATGCAACGGGGAAAGAAATTTCATGCAGACGAAGTCGCGAGCCGAAGCTATAAGAAGTAAAGTAACAAAATCAACAAATAAAATCACCCCATCTTAAGGCTCAGTGCTTTCTTAAACATTCATTAGTCACCTTTTGTATGTCCGTCTGTGTGTCACATCTCGGAAACTGGAGGGGCGTTAGAGCGAGTATTAATGTTGCTGCTAATGATCCCTGATACGGATTTGTATATTCAAGCTGTATGCAGTAGGGGGTAGACAGTAATGATTAGTGTTATAAATTGTTTATTTTTACAGTTGTAAGGATTTAATTTGTGATTTTGTTCTTTTCTTAATAACGCACATAAACTCACGCCTTCTTCCCATGGAGGTAGGCAGAAACTACGGATTGCCACCTTTATTAATTGTAACTATAATTTATTTTCTGTTTTTCTTTTCTTTTTACTTCTCTATGTACTGTCAAATATATTTAGTCATCAAAGTAGGTCAAATTTAGTTAACTAAAATCTGGCCACCTACATTGCTATAACAATTTAATGGTGCATTTAATTTAAGTGTGCAAACAGTTCGACTTTGATCTTTTTAAAACAAGTGCGACCTCGGCAAAAAAGTGTTTTCCTATGAATTTATTTAAAGCTTAAATTCTTTAGACTTTGTATTCTTTTTATTTTAATGTTTCTAGATTTAATTTTTATCATCTCGGTTCTCATGGGAAATAACCGGTCACAATTATATTAGTTTTTACATATTTTAGGTGATGATCTATCTACCTGCAATTTTTTATTTTTATATTTTTTTTTTTGGCAATATTTGACTGTGTGTATAGTTTGTTCCACAGTACTTTTATACCAAACTATTGCTAGACGTGAAGACCTGTAATTGGCTATCAGATTATCATACTATTATTTATCACCATTGTATTTAGCTGTAAGTCTTCCAAAGTCTTTAAATAAATAAATAAATAGTAAGTAAGGTTTCTAAACCAAAAAGAAAGTAAAAGTATATCTCAATATTTATTTTTCAACTTCAGACAGCATCACATTTAAATATTACAATCCAACATGAAACTAAACAAAAAAATATCGTCAATAGAATTAGCTTCACCGGCTACAAGTTAATAGAATAGAACGTACGGGCACAATAGAGTATTGAATAGAACATTTTGTTTCTGTTTCTGTAAACAGTATGTAAACGACGCGGGTACAGCCAGTCAGTCTGTTTGCTTTTGGCAGAGGATTGGTTTTGGAATATACGGGTGAACAGTTTGGTGAACATTTTCATTTTATTAACCTATCAAGACACAATTAATTACCTTTTGTAACATTATCCACAGGGCATCAGCGTGCAATATACAATGTTAGAATTTTTTAGTGAATGTGAAGACTATGTGGGTTATTGTTCCTTTTATTTTTCTCCTTCTCAGTTAATTTTACCCAAATGTCCTTTCTTTGGTATTGTTCGTCGAATCGTTGAGCTCCTTAAGTTCTGAGTTGAGCTGCACGATTACTGACAAATGCGTGCATTGACTGAACAGGTCCACTCAATCTGTGTGGTTTTTCCTCAAAAGACCATTTCAGACACACATCTACATGATCTTCACATGACTTTAAAAGAGACTGTGACCTCTGAGTTTGTTTCGGCCTTTCTTCTCAGAGTAGTCAGATAGGAAACGCCGACCTCATCTAGTTTTTAAAATATGATTGACGTGTAAAAGTGTTTGTACAAACCTACCTACAGAAATAAAATCATTTATCATTGGATTCAAAATATTACTGCGTGTATTTTTCTTACGGGTATTTTAATTTCAAAGTAAAGCAAAATTCTTCATCCACCATCCGTATTAAATAAAAAAGCGCCTAAGTCCGAGTCAGACTCGCACATTAAGGGTTCCGTACCATCGTACAATAAGTCATTGTCATTATTAAGAACAATCAAAAAACGCCGCAAAAAACACGTTTCTTCTATGATGACCCCCTATAATTTTTAACTTTATTTTATTTTTATTATTTGTTGTTATAGCGGCCATAGTAGTACACACTCTGTGTCTCAAATTTTAAGTGTTTACCTCATCATCTGCCTTGCCTTTTCCCAACTATGTTGGAGTCAGCTTCCAGTCTCACCGGATACAGCTGAATACCAGTATTTTACATGAAACGACTGACTGCCTAACTGACCTCCACAACCCAGTTACTGGGTAATACGATACCCATTGGTAAGACTGATTGTCAGACTTTCGGGCTTCTGACGACCCGTAATGACTGCCAAAGATCCACGAATGATAGGCGGGACCAACGGATTAACGTGCTTTCCGAGCCACGGAGTGGTCTTGATATGTAAAGATGATCACCCATCCGTGGACCAACCGCGGCAAGCGTGGCTTAACCTGATCGATCGACCTGTGCGGCTGTTATTACTTAGCCACAAGCCCCTCAAGTCCTTCAGGTGTCTACCTATTACTGTTCAAAAGATACAGCCCTGTGACACACAGAAGGACGGACGGACAGCGGGGCTTTAGTAATAGGACCTCTTCGGCACCTTTTGGGTACGGAACCCTAAAATGCCATGAAGGTATAAGCAGAAGATTTGTTACCAGAAGCGCACAAATGGTGTTGAGGATTGCTGGTGATAGCAGGTTGCTTGAGGGAAACAGTTATGCACCAGACACAAATTTTTGGTATTCTTTGGATCTTAGAATTCTTACACTTCACAATACAGTCTGTTGATTATTTCCACAGTTATTAATAAAATATAATTGTACAGAGCGTGTGTATGACGAATGGCTGTACCAGAGAGGGAGCGAGAGCGTGAAAGGGATGAATAGATGTGAATATAAATTAGTATAGCAATACTAAACAAATGGGTAATCCTAATCCTAGTCGTAACTATCCTAATCCTAAGCGTAATCCATCCAACCATCCTAATCATCTAACCTTTTCACGCCTAAAGCACTGAATCGATCATCCTGAAATTTTGCATATACGTTGTCAGGTGTACAGAAACGGACATAGGGTACCTTTTATCCCGAAAAATAGTACTATTCCTGAGGAAAACAACAATAATATTCTTATGATAATAGATGGCGCCAGGTGTCTTTCGAATCATGATTGAATTATATTATTATAGAAACTTTAGTGATGTGTTAAGAGCTTTTTTATTTTTTATTTAAGTACCTAATTTATTTTGTGAGTCTAGAGTGTCGGTAGACCGGTTTTTCATCCTCCTAACTATAATTCCCCGAACAACCCGAATTAATTGTCAAATTCTAAATTAACGCGAGCGAAGCCGCGGGCAAAAGCTAGTAAAATATATCTTAGCGGTGACACGTCGAGCTATATTATTTAATCGTTTAGACAGTGTCTATTTTGATAAGAAATGTAATAAAAAACCTGCCTTATTTTTGACATCAACGAATAGACTGTACTTTGTTTTAATGGTTGAAAATATCATAAATCTTGTGTCAAAAATCTATTAAAATTATAAATAACAGTTTTTGAAAACTATTCACTCCACACGATTTCCACCCGTATGTAACAACAGATTCATCTGTATGCAGCGCCGTTTTTTCTGTGACTTCCCTTACTCCATGCGATTGGGATAAAATCGTTTGCAACGCGCAATTGTTTCGTATCGCCTTAATTTTGAATTTCATTAGTCGAACATGACTGTCTGTCGAGTTAATTGTGGACTCGGAAAAGAAATGAAAGTTCATTTGGTTATTTATGACTTGTAGGGATAGACTAGTACTTGTAGATAGACTTGTGGGGCTTAGATATCTCAAAATATTTAGTGCATTGACGAGATGAGATTGCATAAAAAATATATAAAGGTACAATTGTATTGTATTGTATATCACGCTGATGTCCACAACTCCACGTTCAAGTGCGTATTTTTTTACAAAATAATGGCGAAACAATTTTTTTTTTTTTTTGTATGACCAGATGCTAAGTATTGCCATACAACGTGGCAATGCCGCCAGTCTCTTGGGTACATTACCAGTCGAGAGCGATGCGGAGGAATTTTTTGACGCCATTTTTTAGTTGGTTTGTAGTTTTAGTGAGGTTAGGTTAATTAATTAGATGTAAGTTGTTATTTATGTACATATAATTTCAATTCTGAATAAATTAATATCTTCATTTAAATAAAATTTGATCTAGGTTAATTGATGAATTTCAATTTATCGCTTTTGATGAACAACGCCATCGTAGCATAATGCTTGCGAAGCCGTAGATCAGTAAGTAGCGAGGTGCGTACCATAGCCGTTTCACCATAGCTTCCACAGTAATTATGCCCTATACAGGGTAGTCGCTCAGCGCGCTATGGAGCGGGCTATGCTCGGGATTTCTTTGAAGGATAAAATCAGAAACGAAGTTATCCGGAAAAGAACCGGAGTTACCGACATAGATTGCAGAGTAAGCAAGCTGAAGTGACAGTGGGCTGGCCATGTTTGTCGGAGGACCGATTCCGGTGGAGCAGATGAGTCCTGGAGTGGCGTCCGTGTATCGGCAAGCGTAGTGTGGGACGCCCCCCAGCTAGATGGACCGACGATCTCAAAAAAGTGGCTGGGACAGGCTGGATGCGGAAGGCGGAGGACAGGGTGTTGTGGCGCAGCGTGGGCGAGGCCTATGTCCAGCAGTGGACTGCGATAGGCTGAGTTGATACAGGGTGGCATCGTCGCGCAAACTGTAACTATAGATTTAAGCACATGATTTTGAACGCCCATGCGTTGAAATATTTCGTCGGTTATTTTTTTTTTTTACTCTCTGTTCCATACATTTTGACCGCGTAGGTATTGCACTTTTCTATGAAACAGCAGTTTTTTTTTTTTGATAACTGTAAAAGAAATTAAACGCTAGGCGGTCTAGAATTATTGCTGAATTCATGCTTGCAGTTTGGGGTCGATATCCCTGCAACCCTGTATGTAAAAAAAATAAACGAAATAATTCAAAGTTTATATTCGACTTTAAAACTAATCTCACCGGGATTCATTACTGATTTTATGTCATAGTAAAACTTACATCACTATTTTTTAAATCCGTATTTAAAATCTCGTTCTAATTTTTAGTCCTTCAACAACAACTAAACGCACACTAAATCAGTTAGTCTAATTAACCTCAACTATACTTTATACATTAGGTATAACAACGTATCGATACCAAATTACACCGACAGGCTAATCAGGCGTACATTATACATAGACAATAATGCAATCATCTATATATTATGCAAACACGGTAATGACTTGCGTTAATAGATTCCGTTCCACTGATTTGCTTCATTAGATGGTGCAAATTACTAGGTATTAGTGAAGTTATGTCATCAGATATGTTACTTTGTTTGATGGCAGAAATCTTCTACGACATAGGGTTATTTTTTTGTGTTTTCTGGGGTACTGTTATGCCTTTGAAGGTGGGGGCGTAAGAGAAAGGAAACTATATTTAATGTTTAACTAGATTATTATATTTTATCAAGGAATTTTCCTAATACACCGGCAGGCCCTAGCTCTGCCTATCTACTTCTCTAAATAAACTACCATCACTTTTCCTTCCAAAGCTTATTTCAAACTTGCTTGACTGTTCGAGAGTAACCATCGATAATATATTACCAGCCAGTCAACATAAGGTTGACATATGCAGATAACCTCTACAGTACCTTCAAAATGCATCTGCAAAACCTCTGGGGACGGAGGCCGGGGCGTGTGGGATTTTTACCTCAATAAAACCACCCCGGTGATCACCATCAGCACATAGAGGGGGCCCGGTTCCTCTTAAAAAACTATGATATAGCCTAAAAATTGCTAAACGTTGGCTGTCATTAAGAGATTTTTCGTTTACGTTTTCTAGTTGACGTCATCACGTCAACGCCGGCTGTCGCTGATAACCAACGCTGGGGCTCTGTCTCGCATAGAGTCGTAGCATTATGCTGAGCAATTGCCGTTTTGCGTGGATGTGACGCATATTTTCCCCCAAGTCGTTCTTTATTCATACTGAGTGGAAACCTTCTTGTCACAGTCATGACGTGCAGCTGTCGCCTATTTTTGTTTTGTGCTGCTGATTATAGATCTATTTTGTTTATTTTTATTTTTATTTTACATTTTTACCAGAGCTAATTATCTTTTTTGTATTGCACGTGTTTCTGTGACAAATAAACCTATTTTTCTTTTTTTGTTTCTTTCTTTCTTTTTTGTATTTGTGTGTTTTTCTCGGCGTCATGTTTACCGCAAATAAACATATTTTATTCCTTCTTCTTTTCTTTTCTTTCACTCTATTATTCATACATACGGGTCGTTAGATTCCCGAAAGTCTGACAACCAGTCTTACAATGGGGTATCGTGTTAGCCAGTAACTGGGTTATGGAGGTCAGATAAGCAGTCGCTCCATATAAAATACTGGTATTCAGTTGCATTCGGTAAGACTGGAAGCTGACCCCGATACAGATGGGAAAAAGCTAGGCAGATGATGGTCATCATGGCTAAAAGACTTCCATTGCTAGACATGGGTCCACAAATAACGTCCCTGAGTTACCAAAATCCAAAGACTTTTCACGACCTTCACCAAGTCGTCAGTCAACCGTATGCTGGGGCCTACACACGCTGTGCCTTCCGTTACGTGGCGCTTCAGAACTTTTCGGCCCCATCCGCCATCCGTGCTGTTGCTTATTTACCTGGTGACTGACAATGTATGATAGCTCGGGCAAATACGAGAGAATAGGACAATAGAAGCTTACCAAAAATGCATGCTGCAAGCTGCTAATAAGTAAAAAAAAAAAAAAAAAACATAAAATTTGGTCTGACGCATGTCTCACACCCAGGATCCCAAGATCAACAGTCGCATTTGCCACAACTGGACCATCAAGGCAGTCTACTACATCCTAATCCTAATCCTAACTAATATTAAAAATGCGAAAGTAAGTTCTTTTGTTTGTTACCTTTTCACGCCTAAACCACTGAACCGATCATCATGTTGCATATACGTTGTCAGGGGTACAGAAAGTGACATAGGGGGTACATTTCACCCAGAGAAAATAACTGTTCCCGAGGGAAAAAACAATAACTGTCGACGGTCACAATTGCTTTAGGACGCTAGATGGCGTTACGTCTCTTTCGAATCATGGTTGAATTATATTATTAGAAATTCTAATAGTTTATTAAGAGTTAAAAAAAAAATTGTCATTAGAGTGAACTCCAACACCGTTTGACCGAACACCATGAAAGTTGGCACATAGGTAAGTATATTTGTGTTTTTAATGGAGAAGTATCTACAGGAAGTTTTCAACCTCCACGCGGTCGAAACCGCGGGCAAAAGCTAGTATATAATAATCTAAAAACAGCGACATTTCCCATTTATTCAGATTACAACAAAACAAAACAATACGATTACACCGGAGGGTAAATACATTGAAATTGAGTGATGTGGCAACCTACTACAAAAAAAGAAATGAACGTATGAAAAATATTCGACTCAGTAGGTACAGTCAACCTGAAAAATTTGTATATATCGACAAACATTCATTTAATTGTCTACAATCACACTTCCATAATACTGTATCAATAAGTAGATATAATTAAGTACCCAAAGTGTAATATATTTTGTGGCTACACTTTGATACAATATTATTGAACACAAATTGTAGACATTCAAATGAATTATTGTCGAAGCTTACATCTTTTTGCAGTTAGCTGTACATAGACAACACACGTATTCAGTCATCCGTCAAAAAACAACCCCCTGTAGTTTATAAGAAAGAGGGGAAGAAGTGATATTCTCGATATTATTATAATATACCTTTTAGATATGTCACTGTTCGCATTGGGTTCCGTTTAAAAACATTTGTTTAATTTATTTGCAAAGCAAAGTAAGTGCCTACAGTACAACTATTTCCTTATCGTCCCTCGGAATTTTATTGTTGTTTTGTTTTGACGTAACAACACTATGAAGTACTTAGTTCTGAATTCAAATTAATATACACGATCAATCTAATAATTGATGGACATGGAAATTAGCATTCGTTTGTATTCGGAAATGCGATGATTCCCGAGGGACATTAAAAAAATTGTTGTACTGTAAGTATATAAAAGTGAAAAAAAAAATTGTGTCTTAAAATATTTGATTCATTAATCAAATAATTTTCCTGAAATTTCAACATAACGTTGCATTTTTTTTTTTCACTGTTATTACGGTACCTACTTTTAGGAGGAGTAGCTATGAAAGGAGTATGTAAGGATCGTAGCAGGTGGCGTTCTGTAATTTCTGCCTATCCCCATGGGAAGAAGGCGTGTATGTGTTATGATCCTAAAAACTCCACGCCATCCAGCAGCTTATAGAGCAGAAAATTTATTGCTGAATTACTGCATTAATCCTGCATTTTTCTGGTCTCATAATTATTGTCTTTGGACTACCAATAAATAGTGTGCAATTTTTGCTCTCACTAATATTGAATCAGGCCTTCACTGTAAATCCCAGAATTTTTTACAAGAAACATTTCAAATGTTCAGAGAATAGAATAGAATACTCTTTACTATATACACCATAAAAATTACAGATATAAATGTAGAAATTTTACATAGGGTGACACAATGTTTTATAACCAGAATTTTAAAAGTGGACAAAGATTGAGCAAACCTTATCGACACGGGCAAGGGAACAGCTTTAACTAAGTATATCACACATTATAGAAATCGATTTCTCATATTTTCACAGAACCCTACAGCTCGCTAGCTCGGAGAAAATGTTTAAAACATTAGTGTCGAAGATATAACGGGAAGGTGCTGCTCTGCGGGCGTGATAAATTGATTTCAGGTTCGATACCTGGGTAGCATCAAACCTATACCAGTATCCTTGAGTTATGAGCTACTAACGTATCTTACACACTTTACGACGACACGACATTCGTGCTGCCACAGACAAAAGTAGTGTTAAAAAAATACACCATTTACCTACCTTTTTTTTTTTGGTTGGGACGTCTTCAAATTACTTCTCCCGCTCTGGGCGGAGCGAAAGGGCGTGTCAGACTCTTTACTGACTAAAACCCACCCGTGTTCCTTCAGTTGCCTATGCGCCAGGGCCACGGTAACTCTTTCGAACAATCCGCAGCCCCGGCAGATAATTTACCTACCTAGAGAGTTATTAGTCGCAGTAGAACACTGACTCTTAAGTCACAAGTATTCCTAGTTTAGGAGCCAGGGTTAAATTTTTTGTGCGCCTTAAATTATTGTGAACTTTAGTTAGATTTAAGCATATTGTAAGGACTTATATCAATAAAGTATATTATTTGTTATTTATTTATTAGCCTCATTTTTGCGGAATATATTTTTCAAGGAAATATGAAGAAGCATCCAGTGAATTCCCAGAATCATCAGGTGGATACTAAAAATTTGTTCTAAGTGAAGATATTAAACTATCGTTATATAGATTTGGGCATCATAATTATTATAATATGTTAATGGCATGACCAAAAGGTCGAAATATATAGTTTGAAAGTCCCAAGTTTGTCTTTCAGATGACGACTTTCAATATTCCAAGAAATTATAAAGCGTGGTATAGCTCTAAGGGCCCGAACACACGTACCGCAACCACACCACAACAACACGTGGACGGACGCTTATTTGTCTGAATGAATAGTTATGGAATGAAAGAAAGAAAAAAATAAAGAAGGAAACAAAAAAAGTTTATTCTGCACAAACAAAACGCACCTTACAAATGAACGACATAGTTTTGCTCACATGGTCCACATTTGACCGTCATAATCGACCGTTTGGGTGATACCGACCACATCAAGGCCACGTCTCAGCCACAATGGAACCAACAGCGAGACCGCTCACTAGCGGCCGGCCACATCTCAAACGCAACGATTTATCTGTCTGCAAACACTAGCTACAACGCAACCAAAACGCAACTGAAAGAAGTTGCAGCGACACTATTCAAGCATAACCACTGCTTGCCCACATTTTGACGCTGCAATGTGGTGTAGTTGTGGTACGTATGAACAGGGCCTAATTGATACGAAATCGTAGCGGACGTAGGCGCAACATAATTACAGCTACGGCGTAGCAAATATTGTAAATCCGATTACTACAGGTACACAAAACACCAAAAGATTCAAAAAATACAACAACACATACAAATAAACAATTTATCTATCCCTCACAAAGGTCAGTAAGTACACAAAGTCCATCAGAACCCAAATAAGCTTCTTATACAAAACCTCTTTTTATAATACGCACAAAACCGGCTACTTTCGATTCGATAGAAAATCGCTTCAAATCCCTTGATAATATCAAAACCTTTAGCAGATAACGAACTCAGCTTACTTTAAACTCAATTTTCTAAGCAATAAAGTTGAAATTTCTTTGCAAGTTGGATATTAAAATATTATTTCAGGCTCATATTTGTCAACATGACAAAATAGCCCTTTGATTTTGGTGTCCCTTTAGTAGGTAATATAAAAATGGGGAATAAATGGAAAGGGCGATGCGGTATATCAATTCTGTTAAAGCGATACGTCACACACGTGATTTGGTTGGATGGAAATAAATATAATCCATAAACATAGAATATTGTTTACTATTTGCATAACTGTGTGGATAAAACGAAGTCAGTATCCCGGGTTTCGTAATAGACAATTTTTTATTTGCTATGCTATCTTTTGAACTGACCAACAAACATGGATACTACTATTTTTAAAAGATAGATTGTAAATGTATAGGGACTATTTATGAAAAATAAGGCTCCTACAAACAGGCGCGACACAAAGCCACCGCCTGTCGCGCAACGAGCGGTGCGATTCGCGTCACGTGTTGAATCTGTTTGTCTGCCTTTTCACCGTGTCTTGTTTTGTACATTATAAGCAAATCAATTCTTTATAATTTAAATTGGTAACGTTTGTTACTCAACCACATTGACGATACACCAGCTTTTTCCCGTGGCTTCGCCCGCGTGGAGATCGGAATTTATCCCATGGGAAAGTACTACCGAAATAAAAAGTATCCTTTGTCCTAACCCAGTGCCAAATTTCATCCAAATCCGTTCATCCGTTTTAGCGTGAAAGCGTAACAAACAAACACACTTTCGCATTTATAATATTAGTTAGGATCTCACACTGGGTCCATTTATATTGTCAATACTAAATCCATGACTATTGGCTCTATTTAAAAACTCTAATTAGGTTCCTATTTATATCTTACATAATCTAGTTTTATAATAATATAATCAAATAGTTACTCTTTAAGTCATTGAAAATATTATATCTTGTTTTTAATTTAACTTCTAATATATCTATTTTTGTCTTCTTTTTAAATGTTTGATGTAAATTGATGGCCTGAAACACAGGTTTTTATAAACCTAGATAAGGCAGGTTTAAATTACAGTTAGAATTAAATGTTTCCTCAATTGTAATTAATGTAAATCATAATTTTATTTTATACTTGGATATTTATTTAATTATTATTATATTTGTTTTTAATAATGTTACAAAATATTCTCTTTCCAAAAATCTTATATAAATCTATCTTATCCTTAATTAACATACACAAAACTAACATAATTAACTACACTATTATAATTCTATGACGTAGCAAAGCTCCGTAGCAGCGTAGCAAAACCGTAGCAGAACCGTAGCACCAGCGTAGCACATCGCAGATGTAAATGGAGAGGAAATTGCATCGTTTTAAAATGAAGAAAAGTTATTAAAATATTCCTGTTACGGAAGAAAATCTTTGCATTTTTTGGTTTTGCTTTTTATTTAATGGTACCTTCGCTGCAAGATTGGTATGTTCGTATATAAAACATAGATTTTTCTGAATAGTTAAAATTACATTAAGCGGGAGTTCCCTTATAAAAAAGTTTAGGAGACCATCGATAATTTTTTGTTCAAGGGCTATCAATAACCTATCACATCACCAGAATCACCCAGTAAGGATTAGAAAAAAAAATATGGCAAATGTTTTTATTTTTACCACAGAAATTTTTTTTTACCAATGGCTTCGAAAAACAATGCAATCCTTTTTCCTTTACGTTCTATTATCCTCCAACTGAAAAAGAACATGAATATTCCCCCTAAGTGCTGTTTCCAATTCAAACTCTTAAATAAATTAACATCAATTATTCCACATGTACACTCGAGCACAGAATTAAAACTTCTCACGTGCACAATTCTATTTGAAAATTGAACGGACAGAACAGAACAAAGGAGTGTTTTCTGTCAACGGCATTTCCTTTCGAAAATGGAATGCAGCGATTCGGTCCGTGTCCAATGACCGACCCGTCTGCCGTGGTACGATTTTCAAATGTATAAATGAAAATACCGGGATTTTTTGTTGCGACTGTACTTTACTGTACTTGACTGTACTTTGATATACGCCATGACAGTTTTGTTATATTTTCAGTTTTTAAAACCGGATACAAAGAACTTGACTGAAACTCAAAGCATTTATTTCAATTAAACCATTTTCAGGCACTTTTGAATTGTCAAAGAATCGGTCAGTCAGTCAGAAAGTTGAAGCTACCTAGTAGCTAGCCTAGCTAGTTGACCTTATATTTTTAAACATTTTATTTTCAAGCTATTGCATAGCTTTTATCGAGGGCTTTGAGCGCGGCGACCGAATCAAGAAATTCCGTAACGAAAATAAAACCTAACACCCCCCACTCCGCCTACCATGTAGCTCAGCCGAGCGTTCGCTTAACGTGTATGTATATGGTACGACTGTACTTGAATTTATATCAAAGAAAAAGGAATACTGCATAAATAAAAAAATAAAAAAATATATAATTGCATAAGTTGATAAAAAATGCTATGCAATAGCTTTACCGCGGCAGTCCCTGAGTGCCACACGTGTTTTTTTTATTTTTTTTATTCAAAATGATAGATCTTTACTTTTTAATCACAGTTTTGTTCGAAGCATTCTGTACATAATAATTATGTTACATACTTCGAAGAATTTTATTTAAAAAAATATAACAGAGAGAAAAGCTGCCGCTACAAGAAAACTAAAATCCAATCACGTGTCCAGGCAACACAACGTAGTCTTAACACGAACATGTATGAACAACTTAATGAAACTTTAACTTGTATGCATTTTTAAAAAGGTTGCACAAAAAGAATGTATCTAGAGTTTTCTTTTGTAACACAGGAACCTTATTACTTAATTGGAAGCGCAGTGGTTCTTTTTGTCGTTGAGACTAGCTTGACGAAACTGATAAAACATGGAGTAATATTTCTTCTCAAAAATGCTTGAAAATTCGTGAATTATTTTGATAACCTTCTTCGAGTAAAATCGAAAATGCTGTACTGGTCAAATATAAGCGAACAGCGGCCGGCAATGTTAGTATGAAAATCCATATCTGTCGTGTTTAGCGACCAAATAAATGACTATGAAAACTCACATCTGTCGTGTAATTTAAAAATGGAATGAACTTTTTACTTAGAAACATGGCAACTAAGGAGGTAACTTATCAAAGATTTTATTTAAATGTCGAACTGGCTGGCAAATAGATCTGTAGTATAAAAAAGAAACAAACGAACATAAAAACTATTATTGTTCGGTATTGATTCCGAAATTTATAATTAACTAGCTTTTGCCCGCGGCTTCGCTCGCGTTAATTTAGACTTTGACTATCAATTCTGGTTATAATTCAATCATGATTCGAAAGACACGTGGCGTCATCTATTATCATAAGAACGTTATTGTTGTTTTCCTCGGGAACAGTACTTTTTTTCGGGATGAAAGGTACCCTATGTCCGTTTCTGTACACCTGACTACGTATATGCAAAATTTCAGGATGATCGGTTCAGTGGTTTAGGCGTGAAAAGGTAACAAACAAACAAACAAACTTACTTTCGCATTTATAATATTAGTTAGGATTAGGATTAGGAAGTTAGGAAGTTAGGATTAGGATTTACTTAGTTTGAATTTCTGCGCATTATTTGAGAAAAGTACTAGCGCACTTTTTGACGTTCATCCATCAATGCCTCTTTAGCAGGCCGCTGCAGTAATGTAGTATAGGTCAGGTGCGTAGTACTCGCAACCAGCTTGCGTGTATGACCAGATGTATGAACGTAAACGAAGCAAAAGGATCGTAGCAGGTGGCGTCCTGTAGTTTCTGCCTAACCCCATGGGAAGACGGCGTGAGTTAATGATTTATGTAAAACTGTGTTTCAAGGATTTCCAAACGAAATTTTCCTCGCATCAAATTTTTTCATGAAATACATCAGTGACAAAATCAACACCAGAACCTTTTAATACCAACACTTTTAATTTCAATTTCAACCCTTCAAATGGCAGCAATAATTTCTGCAAAAACGTACTAAAAAACAGACGCCCGCCAAACATCAAACGCTAATAATTTTCAATATTTCAAAGTCCTCTCCTGAAAGAAACAATAACTTTAAAAGAGTTTACGAGTGCATAAAAATTGCTTAAGGGTATTTTTTACCCCGAGCGCAAAGAAAGGGTTAAGGGCTTAACCCTTTGGCGTCGACAGTAATTAATGGCAGATCTCGAAGATTTTTTTCTTCTTTAGAAAACACGATTCCTTTGATCTGATTGTTTAATATTGTAATGAACTTCGAAATTGGATTTTTGTAACTTATGTGTTCGTATTGTATTAAAGTAGATGGTTACTAGTTGGACTATCATAAAAGACTATGTTCCTTATGTAGTGCTAATTAATAAAAGTCTTGGCAAGTACTTAAATAAGAAATTTTGCAATTACCTACCTACATTTAAATTCATGTTTTTCTTTTAATAATGCCACTAAAATATTAGGTATTATGTACAGAGATCGGATATTCGGATGCATATTTACCTAAAGTTAATGTTTAACTACGAAAGTATGGAAGCGACTTCTAAAAAAATATTTATTTATTTTTATTAAATTAAGTACTATATCCTGATTGGGCGTAAATATTACCTCGGCTACAACAACGTTAATCACTACTTTTCAATCGCTATGACTTGGTCTGGTCTGGTCACAGAAATCTGACGGTAACGGGTTTTTTTTTATGCAAACGTGCATTCCATATTAGCCAACATCTCAACTTTAGGTGATTATGCATCCGAATATCCGATCTCTGATTATGTACTTTAACCACAATTAATTCTTCTGAAAAATTTTCGCAAGATATTTTACATATTTCAAACCATTTTCTTTTAAAATTAATATTTTGTAATAATGTTATAAAATACAGACCTCCACTAAATTTTTTTTAAAAAAAAAAACGAAAAATAACTACACATTAATCAAAATCCATGACCCAATTCACAAATTGGATTTCCAAATCACCGATACATCCTAATTACGGCTGGTCATGTATTTGTGACAGAAGTGTATAAATATGCACATTGCAAACAAATGAACTTTTCATTACACTGCCGTGCAGGGCGCGTGATTAAACGCCTTTACAGCCGTAAAGCGATACCGATACACAACGCAATTTGATTATGATTCAGGGTTGTCCGTAAAAAAAAATATCATTAAACTTCAGAGGAAATATTTAACTGATCCTCTAAAAAACTTATTGACCTTCTAATGAAGGACACTTTTTTTAAATGAATGAACCTTTATACAGATAGACAATCAGACAGACAAACAGACAGATAGACAATTTGTAATTTTTCTTTGACATTTGTAATTTGATATGTAGACAATTCTTGATTTAGTACTTTTCTTTTTTTGACATTGGAATTTAATTATTTTGTTTAAATTTAATAAATTAGGATCAATATTATTGTTACAATATTTGCATGCCGAATTTAGTAGGCGAAATATGAAGAACTATTGTGTATGTTTTATAAAATCTGTATAATACCATATTTCAGGCAAATAAATTAATCTGAATCTAAAACTTTTTTCACTTCTAATGATGCTTACTTTTGCAATAATTGAGCCCTTTTTTAACTTTCTAGCCTCTTCTCGCAGTTAGTCACAGTAACTAAGATACGACTCCCCGACCAATTGGCTAAGGATTAGTATTTTTAGAACCCTAAAATAGAAATTATTTGAGGAGCACAAATAGAGGCGCAATCATTATATTACAGTGTTCAATAATATTTTTAGGTGCGCAAAATGAGAATTATTAGAGGTACAATTAAATACATGCCAAACTTTAGTACTTTTTGGTAAAATAGACATGGCAAGGATTATGCAGTAAGTATAAAGCATTTAATTCAAACAAGGTCTACGTGACAGCTACAGTTAATTTCTGTCTCATTTTTAATCTATAGCTTTTTGGGGTCTCATTTCTTTGGAAAATAACTTTGTAAACTTGTAGGACCTACGATCAATTTGCAGGGTTAAAATTTGGTTTCCTAAGAAACCGGACAACGGTCACACAATAACCGCTGTCCAAATACAGAGCGTTTTGTTACACCTTAATGTCAAACACTAGTGAAAATTACAGATTTTCATATTAACCGTTATAATATGACGTAATCACTCCTCTAGGAATCAGTAGCTGTAAGCTGCACCTGGTACAGTCCAGCAACCTTTTCTTTTAAGCTATTGCATAGCTTTTATCGCGGGCTTTGAGCGCGGCGACTGAATCAAGAAATTCCGTAACGAAAATAAAACCTAACACAACCACTCCGCCTACCATGTAGCTCGGCCGAGCGTTTGCTTAACGTGTATGTATATGGTACGACTGTACTTGAATTAATATCAAAGAAAAAAATACTGCATAAATAAAAAATAAATAAATAATTATAATTGCATAAGTTGATAACAAATGCTATGCAATAGCTTTACCGCGGCAGTCCCCGAGTGCCACACGTGTTTTTTTTTCTTTTGGTGGGAAATCATCAAATGACCTCTCTCGCTCTGGGCGGAGCAAAAAGGCATGTCAGACTCTTACTGACTAAAAGCCACCCATGTGCCTTCAGTTGCCTGTGCACCAGGGCCACGGTAACTCTTTCGAACAATCCGCGACCCCGGAAGGCATCGGCCCTATCGGACCCCATCAATGGTGCTGACATCTCTTTGAGGCGCGCGTGGAACACGACGCGCCGTCGACCCGGGCCTGGTCCTTACCGGACGGCGAGCTGACAGTCCAGAACCTTAATTGCGTAATACACTATCTATCACAATAATAATCATTTTGAAGCCTATTCCTAATCTATTGCTTCATATGTTCGAAAAATGTGTCTGCTCCACTCAACGTAAACAACGCAATGAATGTTGTTGAACTGTCAAAGTGAAAGCTGTTCCTACTGTTAGTGTGTTACGCAATTACGCCGCTGCATGCTGTTTTTATTTGAATATAGTTAGATAAAACCCCTTCAACTCTTCACTTTATATTACGGTATTTAATAAAGCATTAACTACATCAACCAAATTCTCTACATATTTCAATAGTAATATTCCATTTACATTGTAAAACATACAATAAAAACTCACTTATTCAATGTGCATACGCAGTTACGAAAATCAAATCCCATTACTACTAGATAGTTTGTTTACTGGTACTACACGTTTTCCCTCTAACCGACCGTAGGCACACCCCTGAACGCGCTATTAACCGTCGATCTGTTAATCATAGGTTTGGTTTACAGCCGGCGCGAGCGATGTATCTCGTACAATTGTTATTTACTGCTTTATTGTGGCTTCGGATTGCCATTCACTGTGGCTTTTGGTATTATACCGAATAAATTGATGTATTGTTGAATTTTTGATCTAATATTATTGGTATAAATGTGGGATGAGTTAATTGTGGGTTTAATTAGTTTGGTGTACACAAACACACGTCATAAACGCGTTTAATCAATTATATCCGCCGCTATTCATGTTTTTAAAACTTTTGTTTTAAAAACATGAAATGTTTTTTGTTTTATGTTCACCCACATAGTGAATAATCTTCAGTAATTTTAGCCTATTATCTAAACAAAGAAAAAGAAATGTTTATTTACTTATTTAAATAAAAACATAACCCTCTTTCTGTCTCAGTCGTGTAAAAAATATAGGATCTGCCTGATAACCGGAACCTAAAAAAAATATAATTCATAAAACTTACCTCAACCGTAATAATATAATTTTAATTTAATTAATATAAGTTGCCACTAAGGTATTTTTTATGAATTACTTGCTTATGCCTGCGGCTTCGCCCGTGTGGAGGTCGAAAATTATCCCACGGGAACGTACTACCGGTATAAAAAGTATTCCACGTCTTAATCCAGGTTATAAACTATCTGTGTTTCAAATTCCATCCAAATCCGTTCAGTAGTTTTTTCGTGAAAGAGTAACAAACATCCATCCATCCATCCATCCTCACCAACTTTCATATTTATAATATTAAGTTTAGTAGGATATTGTTTTTCAGCCAATTCATTATTATGTCGAGTATCTCTATCAAAAATCTTATATTCATTACTAAAAACATTTTTATGCCTTTTTTCCCTCATTTGCGAAATAGAAAACCAGCAGGACATCGCATTCCCAAAGAGTTAACGTCAATAGTGCCAGTAAATTGTACTAAAAGTACCGTTTAGTTACATATTTAATAAGCTGTTCATCGGTCCCTGCTGAGCTGTGGCGGTGGAAACAGCTTGTAAATGCGAAGAACGCGTGACTAGAAACTTTTAAGGTTAGCAATGTAGATAAAGTTATTGGCCGTCGTGGCGAACGAACAATTCGTTTTTGTTTTTTCTTTCTTAACTTCAGGAAACTACATAGAAGGTATGGTTACAGGTTTGTGCCAGCATATTGCAACGATATCATTAAAAGTTTAATTAAAGTAGATTTTCAACTAGACATTGCACTACCGTCGATTGATATGAAAGCACAGCCTAAGTATATTTAGAATTTTCTAAATATTTATTAATCACTTTTTAAACTTTCATACATTTTTTGATGATGACCTCACTATATAATATATAGGATACATTTTAACCAGTGCGCAAACAGTAACCATACAGCACATGATGCATCATGATCATGTGCTGTAATTCAGCACATGATTCTAGACCCTCTAGTGTAGAAATATCTCGTCAGTTATCAAAAAAAAAAATCAGCTGTTTCATAGAAAAGTGCAATACTTAAGCGGTCAAAATGTATGGAACAACTAATAAAAAAATTATAACCGGTGAAAAATTTCTACACTAGGATACAATCATATGCTGAATTCATGGTTACAGTTTGCGCACTGGTTAAAAATGTATCCTGAATAATTATATGATAAGGGACAGACAATTATTACAGAAAAAAATGTCATGCATTAAATCTTATAATGAAAAAATACCGAAAAAAAAATAAAGAAATAAAAAGGAAAAAAGAAAATTGTGAAACGTCCAAAATCGAAAAAAGAAAATGTGTTATGTAATCTTGCTAAAATTACTCAACACGTTTTCCAATTATTCTCAGTTCCCATCTTCCCATTTCTCTTCCCAAGGCGAGCGGAAGGACGATTCTTTATAGAAATTAATAACATTCTCACCGTGATACTAAGTGCTAGGTTTACGTAGGTTAGCTAGACGTTCAGAACGGCTATGATTAACGAGGCCATGGCTATGACAGGTGGGTGAAGCTATGGGCTATACAGCGTGTATGTAGGATGAGAATTTATTTTGTAACAGAGATTTTATGAGGGCAATGTGTTTCGTTCATTATGTATATTATGGCTATTTTAGTTGTGGTTTTAAAGATAAAAATATATATTTACAAGGCAAATGTGAGTGAAAACACCCGGAGGGTAAGACCTAGGAGGACATATAGTGACCTAATTGGTGATATTATTCTGTGAGGTAAAGTGCGTAGTACTCGCAACTGGCATGCACGTATGACTAGATGTATGAATATAAACGAAGCAAAAGGAGTATGTAAGGATCGTACCAGGTAGCGTTCTGTAGTTTCTGCCTACCCCCATGGGAAGGTGTGGTTTTATGTATGTAATTATGGAAAAAGCCTTTATCCATCAGTAAATCAGTACGATGGACTGAATATAAAATCGGACCTAATTAGACCTATCTATTTCAAACTTTTCTTAAAAAATAAATTAGTTTTGCATTGGCAGCATAATGGAAAATAATTGAATCTCCTATCGTTCTGGACTTCAAAACTGACAACTTACTTATTAATATTCAGTTAGTCGACATCTTATACAAATAATGTAAGAAGCCACATATCCAGCGGGGTAATTGCGTCACATACTAACAGTAGGAATAGCTTTAATTTTGACAGTTCAACAACATTCATTGCGTTATTTACGTTGCTGAGCAGACAATTTTTTCCAACATATGAAGCAATGGATTAGCAATAGGCTTCAAAATGATTCTGATTGTGACTGATAGTGTGTTACGCAATGAAGGAGCTGGGTGGGCAGAAGCATTTTTCGCGCTATATTGCGATCAAATTTGTCTTTTCAAAGTACATTGTTGCAGCAATATCCCAAAATGTATTGTTCAAATATTATTTAATGCTCAGACCAAACAACAAAATAAGAGGTCATTTACAGTCCAAATGTTTCTGAATTATACAATCATTCAGATTTTTTATTTATTTATCATATTTATTTATAAACCACCCCCTGTGTACACAAGGTATATTTTAGATGACTCAACGTGTCTCGGTAGCCGTGGCCACTTGAACTGTCAATTAGAAGATATTGAGAAGCCATGATTGACGACACCTTAATGCTCAGATATGAACTGTTTTGATTCATTAGACTGCTGCATAGATGCACAAGTAGACTTTTGCATTTAAAAAGGCAAACATTAATTGGTATTAAATAAAATGATGTTTATTTCTGTAACTAGATGTTTTAATGTCTTAAAAAATTTAGTTACAGAAATAAAGATTCGTTTTCCTTTAAAGAATAGTTTGTAAAGTGATAACTTTATCCTAGAAAGAATTTAAAAACATTGAAATAATTTAATTATTATTATTACTAAATAAATAATTAATCTGTATTAATATAACTTTAAGAAAGACATTACATTCATTTAAATTTTTTTTTTTTTTTTTGATCACATCGCTAAGCGTTTGGTCGACTCTTCACGTGACCAGAGGGCTGGCCTATTTTTTGGCCAAAGAATTATTAATTATTAGTTTTACATACTATTAATATTATTCGTAGAATTCATAGTTATTAAAAAAATATATATAAACGAAAAAAATAAAAAAAATATCTTAAAATACTTTTATATAATTTTATATATTCCAATGCCAATTTTGATTTTGATAAACCATGATTGTATACATTTTGCATGCCTTACGGTAGAATCACTTGAAACACGTACATTTAATAACACCATTATAACAGTGTTTTCTGCAAAAATAAATAATTTGACTTGAAAAAAAAAATTGTAAAGAGATAACCTTAACAAGTAAAAATAAATTTACCTAACTTAATTTTTAAAATGAAAATTTGTGATTTTTTTTTTTGTCAAATGACAGGACACCACAATATTCACAACACATCTTTTTCTTATAACTTTAAAAAATAGTTTTCTTAATTTGCACATAAACATAGGCATCTCCTAATGGTATTGTCCTCATATCCGCGTGGGGTGAGCGTCCCAATTACACGCCATTCATTCTGACCGCCACTTGTTTCTGCGGGCCATTTGTCAAAAACTCAGGATGTCACTACTCCTACTGATTTGTCTGATTTGTCAAAAAACAAGCCCGTGGTGCAACCGAAAATACACCTGAAGACGGAATACAAATAAATCAACAAATAATTATTAATAAAATAAAATAGTTTAATTAACATACGTTTCTTAGCAACGTTTGGAGACACCTTTTGAGCAAGGGATTGCTTGTAGTAGGAGACTCCGCAACATCCACGTGGCATCATCCAACAATAATACAAACTGTGTAAAAAATAAACATTCAAGTTAGGCCTTTAAGACGGCCACATAAAAAGAGGGTTATTGAAAAAGTAAAATAAATTAAACTTAACTTAAAATTAAACAATGGAAATGGTTATAAAACTTGAAGGCGAAATGGAGGAATGATGTGCGTATTGTATAGGTATGAGCGTGTGTGAATGTGTGAAGTATTGCAACATGAGGTGGTATAGTTCTACTAGAACAAATTATTCGTGGTAGTTAGCCCTGCGATATTGTCTTCATTATAAATAAAATAAAATCTATTTGTTTCAAGCAACAAGACTCATATACAAACATATACATAAAAGGAAACAAACAGGATAACAAGCACAGACAAAGACGAACACACAGAAGGTAACAATATGTCTGCTGCAGCATTGCCGGATATATGGACAATCCAGTCTGTTGGCGATCATCGCCAGGACGGTGTTGGCGCTGCCCCTCACTCTGCGCACCAGAGACGCGCACCGCTTGCGCATCGTCGCGTGAAAGCAATCGGTGCGCGCTTCCGCAAACATGCCCGAGGCGCTGCAGTGGCGGGGCAGCCTCAACATTCATAGACGCTCAAGACATTTCAATTAGCAACTAAATCAATCCAAACTAATATTATAAATGCGAAAGTAAGTTTGTTTGTTTGTTACGCTTTCACGCCAAAACGGCTGAACGGATTTGGATTAAATTTGGCACACAGATAGACCATGACCTGGGGATATAGGCTACTTTTCATCCTGGATCGCAGATGAAGTCGTGGTCAACAATTAGTTCATAATAAGTACACCACATACGAATACTTTGGTTATGGGTATAAGACTGTTCTCCAACAATACCATGCAAAAAAATTATATTAAAAGCGGTAGCTTTAAAAAAAAACCCACACAAACTTTCTTTCCTTTTAACCAACTTAAAAAAATGTTTGCTTAATTTGCAAAAAAACAAAGGCATCTCCTAATGTTATTGTCCTCATATCCGCGTGAGGTGAGAGTCCCAGTTACACGCCATTTATCCTGGCCGTCACTTGTTTCTGTGGGCCATTTGTCAAAGACTCGGATGTCACTACTCGTACTGATTTATGGACGCACAGAATGCAATACTTATAATGGATAAATATTGTAGGATTTTTTTTTGCAGAGAAGATAGGGTGACTATGTCTCCTTCGTGAATTGGTTCAGAATTAAACTGTAGAAGTTTAGAAAACCGGATGTATTTTTTTATTGATTAAACAATGTGTTCTCTAAAACATTCTAGACGTCTGCTAATTATGTAATTTCTTCGCTCTAGTTGCGTAACACACTCTCAATCATAATCCGAGGGTTTTTAAGGAAATTCCTGATCCATTGATTCATAGGTTTGAAAAATTCGTCTGCTTAACAACGTAAACAACGCAATGAACCTAGATAAAGAATGAACTTGATGAATGAACTTAGCTAGCTAAGCATATGTTTTATGTATGTATGTATTTGTTGTATATGTAAATGGTACACCACTGACTACCTGCAGTATTGTCTCTCCTTCTCCCTTGAATCCATCCAAAGGTTGTCTGTAAAAGATCGCTTTTAGCGATAAGACCCCCCATTGTGTCATCCTGTGTAAAATGTCTACATTTATATCTGTAATTTCTATGGTGTACGAGTACATAATAAAGAGTATTCTATTCTATTCTAAACTAAGACATTGCGATCAATTGTAATTATTTATATGTGTTACGCAATTACCCCGCAGATCTGGATCCTAATTATTACTAAAGGTGTCAAAGGAGGACATTACTATAGTGAAAAATAGAACAAAAGAGGAAACACCAACTTAGTATTTTTTCTTTTCAACACACTTTAGCTTTTCAACACACTTGATTAGAACAAGTAACTTAAGTATCTTTTAGCAGTTAACCACCATGGTACCCAGGAGCATAACCTAACTCATGTAATCAACAATCATAATACACGATCTATGGCTGCTGGCAAATTCAATGCACCCAGAGTCACGAATTACTATGGTGACAGAACTTTAAAAAACGACTACCATATCTATTGAAAAAGTCTGCCAGCTGACATAAGGAGTAAAATGAACAAAAATAGTTTTAAAAATAAATTAAAAATATATTATTTAGAAATATGTTAAAGTGCTACCTCTAAATAATAATTTTTAACTTTTAAGTACTAAGTTTATTGAGTGTCACTGAACCCACAGTCAAACCACTACTACAGTTTTGTGGAGTTTATTTTATAAGTTATATGTGAATACATATAAATAATAAGTAAAAAAAAAGATTACACACATACTTTAAAATGCTACAGTAAGTACTTAAAACTTTATACAGAAAAGTCACCCTACCAACAATCGAAGTCAGTCTCCGGTATTCGGTTTACACCAAATTGAGCTGTCAGTGTGACGTCATCAATCATGACGTAACGATGCCATGTAAATTGTGACGAGTATTAAACTTCTTCTCATTTCCTTGAGTGTGCATGATATAGTTTGATACACTCGGTGGAGCGTGCATGTTTATCCATCATTTATATTTATTTGCTTGTCATATTTATGATTTGGGAATATTAAAAGCTTAGTAATTCTAATATTTTGAAAAGGAAAAGTGCCTTTGAAAATTATACTTAAGTTTCGGTTTCCTAGACGAGCGGTTCCGGCGTATTATGTACTTTACCTGGCGTGTTTGGACTCCTACCCATTCCGTGCCTAAGCAGGAGTGTGTTGGACGGAGGGCAGACGCACAAACCTTGTAGCTGTAATTTTGTGAAATAGCTTTTACTGTAATTGGCATCATTATTATTGTTATTGCTAGTCATTTTGTGCGATTACGCTTTGGGTGATAATCAGGTCGAAACCTATAATCTATACCTAGTGATAAACTGTGATTGTCACCTGTTGTAGTTGCCTTGTGAATAAATAAATATTATAATAATAATTCCTTTATTTTCAGGCAACTGAGGCCCATAGATAAAATACACAAATTACAAAATAACAAACTAAAACATAATATAACTAAAACTTGTGTTAATAAATATTGCTTAAAACTATGTTAGTAGCACTTCACTTCACTAGCTAATTGTCCTTGTGCTGTCCTATGGTATTCGCCCGCGGAAGCGACGAAAAACCACGTCCTGTGGCCAAAAGTCTTCTTCCAAGACGAAGGACAAGTAACAATTAGGTACTCGCATCACGAACGCTTTGAAGTTGACGTTGCGGTGCGACTCCAGTTACTGCACCCTCGGCATGTACCTCGTCTTCTGGCGCACGTACTCCACGATGTCCTCCGCCTTAGTGCTGTAGTGTAGGCGGGAGATGTACACCGATGTGTTCGGCTTTGCGGCACGCAGCCAGGCTCACTTCGGAATCCGTACGGCCATCATGAAAACTATCATTTGTACCAATATTTGACATTATAGGACGTCAAAAAGTTCTCTGTATTTGGGCAGCCGTTATTTTGTGACCATCGTTCGTCGCTTTCATAAGAAACAAAGCTAGCATGAACTGAATGAAATAATAATATGTTTATTTCCTTTACCTTTATTATTTTCTTATATCAGAAACTTGTTTGCTATTTGTGTGTTGAATTTATAATGACTATATCGCTTTACGATCTAAACTATTGCGGAATTTAAATTAACTTTTTGTTTATGCAACACACTGTTTTGTAACTCAAATTAGGTAGGTAGTATTACTTTTTAACAGATGTCTGAACGTAAAGGAAACAAACAGAGTATTTAAGGATCATAGCAGGTGGCATTCTGTAGTTTCCGCCTACCCCTATGTGAAGAAGACGTGAGTTTATGTATGTATGTGTGTTTGTATTACTATTTTTTTTCCAAATGATTCACTAGATAAAAAAACCTTCATACAATCAATCCAATATATTAATTCCATGCACATTTAATAATGTGAATAGAATTGACAAAGATAACAAAAATATATTTGGAAGTAATCCTCCGAATATAACAATAACACCTACTATTCGTAATTAACGGAAAATAAATCATCTACTCCATAACTCACCAATCAATAAGATCAAATGCCGCACTAATTACTGTAACAATAATCCAGGTATAATTAAGCTTCGACCCGCAATCTCACGTAACACTCAATTGACAAACACCGGAATTAGGTGCCTGTCCGTAATTAGGTGCCTATCCGTAATTAGGTTGTTGACATGTTAAATCAGATGTCAATTTATCTGAGATAGGAAATGGTGTTGTTACCTTGTTAATTGATAGTATTGTGTTGTAGTGTTATCTTTGATGTACATCTCGTCTGCTGACATACCCAGATCTTAATACAGGATATATGTCAAATTAATAATGTCTTAATCTTGACCTCTTCGAAGCCTACTGTTGCATTCTGCGCATCATACAAGATACTTATTAATAGACTGGTTAATCAGTTTTTTTTTTTGTTTGTGGTACTTTAAAATACGTTTTCTACGTAAACGATGGTTGGTGAATACATATAAAGTTTTTTTTATGATGCCATGCGCAACCTTTGGGTATGAATAACCTTTCCTAAGTCATTTTAGTCGTTGTCGTACCGGGTCGTTTAAATAAAAAATATAGGTACAGTATTTTCCTCGCAATTATTTAAATGAAATCAAATTCATTTATCACATTTAACATGATGACAACCTCTCTCAGTTGAGCCTCATTATTTTCTAATCTTCTAAATTCGAAATAGTTTTTTATCACATAAAATGCCATCAACTTATAACCTACTCGCAGAAGTTTCATGGAAGTACCATGCAAGCAATAGTCTTTACAATACCTACACGTCGAATTAAAATACGGTATTAATTTTATAGAGGAAGCTTAACACCGACCCAATCGCACAATGGACACATGTAAATCCATACATCTCTCTTCGACCCCCATAAGACTCTTATTACCGTCCATTATTAAACATGCACAAGATAAATAATGACCAATCCACTTTAATCAACTTATTTAAAGAGGTAATTCATTGCATCAAAATCCATTACCAAGTTTATTTAAACAATTGTTTAACAGAATTCAATCTGCATACGTAATGTATAACTAACAATGTTTTTGTGACGGACAATGGGGTGAAAGGACAGAATAGGTAAGTACAGAAGGCCTGATTTCTACAACGAGCGGAAATGCCCGCACACATAGACAAGCGTCATGTTCAGTCACGAGCATAAATATGTTACAATTGCACTAGATTGAAAAGCGATTTTCTCCAAGTGTATTTATAGAGGTATGAGGAACAGGGTTTAAAGTTCACTCGTACCTTCATAGAAAAGAGAGGATCCTCCGTCCAGACGGGTGTTGTGTCTGGTGGGCAACTGCCCGACGTTTGGTGTCGGGACGTTATATATATCCTAGTTGCGCGGTAAACTCTGCCTGCGCGATGCAGGACATCATTTGCGTGACATCAGAGTGACGTGGCGATGTAGATATCCCTACATATTCATAGCATATAGCATATGCAACTAACATAGCGACCAACCTAAAGTATACTTTTATAAAAGAGGTATTTTCTCAAAATTCTTAAGCTTTTTGCGTAAGTGAATAGATGATAATATTTATACTCGTGCCTGTATAGCCAGTGCAAATTCAAAAAATATATTTTTTGTCTTAATTTTTCCAGCGACTGCAAGCACACTTCGGACTGGTATTTGTTTGACGCTGGCTCCACACGGTGCAAATAGCATTGACCAACATTGGGGCGAGTACTATGTTCTCGAAACATGCGTTGGACGAGTGGCGTTGGGGCCAGTGATGGGACCAACATGTGGAGCCGGTATGAGATCTCCGTACGTACAAGTGCGTCTATGTGTGCGTACGTTTTCACTCATTACATAGAGTTAACCTTCTGCCTTCTATATTATTCTGTGGCAAAAGCCAATGTCGACCATTGTCCGAAGTGACAAATGTAATGAATAATTTAATGGGTGTTCGTGATTAAGATAATTGAATGTTAGCGTTCTATTGAATTGGACTGAGTGGTCATTTGGATTATGTTATTATTATGTCATCGTTTTAAAGGTTTTTGTTGACTGGTTGGACACTATTAACAACTGCTAGATTGTGTGCCCATTGTAGTTTCTCATTTTATCTGTAATAGCACAGAACATTGGAATGATAACATGCACATACATAATTAATTATAGAAATATTGGAAAACTGTTTTTTTTTTTTTTTTTTTCAAAACGTCCAGTCACTTTACAATATGACGATGTGACTAAAATGGCGAAATATGTATAAATAAATTAATCATTTATTTGAAAAAGAAAGAGATATAATTTATATATATTCAGAAATTGAAATTAGAAGTACATAAATAACAACTTACATCTAATTAATTAAACTAACCTAACTAAAACTGGGTACCGCCAGTCTCTTGGGTACATTACCAGTCGACAGCGATGCGGAGGAATTTTTTAACGCCATTTATTAGTTTGTTAATAGTTTTATGTATAAATATAATGTCTAACCAATCAAAAAAAGAATGTACTGTAAATTCAATAAATATTTTAAAAAAAAAACACGTGTGGCACTCGGGGACTGCCGCGGTAAAGCTATTGCATAGCATTTTTTATCAACTTATGCAATTATAATTATTTATTTATGCAGTATTTTTTTTTCTTTGATTTTATTTCAAGTACAGTCGTACCATATACATACATGTTAAGCGAGCGCTCGGCCGAGCTACATGGTAGGCGGAGTGGGGGTGTTAGGTTTTATTTTCGTTACGGAATTTCTTGATTCGGTCGCCGCGCTCAAAACCCGCGATAAAAGCTATGCAATAGCTTAATAAAAAATAAAAAAACTCCTAAAATATTTCACCCCATATTTCTTAAAAATAAATTATGCAAGATTAAAAAAGGTCCTTCCATTTCTAACAGATTATAAATCTCAAATCATTAAGTAGACTGGATAAAAAACACTCAGAGACCAAATTAAATTCACATTTTTTCCACCCACCTAACCCTTGAAATGCGTGTCGGATTCAACGGGGCTTTATTGCACGGAAAATGGGTAAAAAAGACCCACTCGGGCAAAAATCTTGAACTGTCAACGGTCGGTGTGAGTTATGAACGTTTAGATTGTTCTATGCTGTGAATTTGAATTAAGATAAAAATGCTATTCAATAATTATAAAAAGGGTTAATTTATGGAACAAAATAACAATATTTTAATGTTTTATTAAAATATGTAGGTTGATTGAAAAAAAAGGGTCCGGTCTACGTGCAAGTACGACATTATTTTATTTTAGTGAAAACACAAACGTGACAAAAATAAAACACTTAAATCAATTGACGTTTAAATATCCAAGTGTTTCTCATTTGATTTACTGATTTATGAATATTTGATTTCCAATTCATACACAGTCAGCTTACCGTTCTCTCAATCATGTTAAAACTTGCACCACTCACCAACCCGCCCAGCTATTTGTAAGGAAATCAATGCAAAGGAAACACAAAGCGGCAAAATATCGCGACGTCCGCCACAGAGGACCGAAATGGCCAGCTTCTAACGGTAAATTTAACATTTTTACCCTCAGCGATGTAGGGTTACCCTTTCCGTTTGTCCGTTTAACATTACAATACTGTTGTGGCAAGTGCGAGCGTTTTGACCCTTCCGTTTTTGGTTATTTATTGTGTATAGAAATAATACCAATAAGTTGTTGTGCACTTGTGTAGGGTACATTAGCTACAGTTTTTTCTGGATAAAATATCAGGTTATGAATGTATTGTTTTGTATATTTATTAGGTACACGATATTTCAAGCAGATTTGGTAGTAGTTACCAAGTTAAGTGACAGAAAATAAATATAATTTACGCTTCAATGCAATATTTTTATGCCTTGCTTCTTCGAATAATGAAATTAGAAAAGCATAATATTATAAAATAAATAATTATTTTCTCCGGTCGCAAAAGTCAGAACTAGGTGTAATTAATTTTGAGTAGTTAGGTACCTATATAACTTCAATTTGAAATCTATCTTGACAAAAATCTTCTATTGTGTACATTTATACAATTTTTTTTTGCAAACTTCAAGCTTATTTAGCTGTGATAAGTACAATACGGCCGATAAATCATGACCGGTCTGAACATAGGCTCTCCAAACTTTCGCGCATGTTCTATCACTCACACTCGTTTCGTGTCACCATTTGGTGCCAAAGAAATGTTATCGTACAGCCTTTTGCATAAAGTTCGGACCGGTCATAATTCACCGACCGTATTTTACAGAACAGCGGGGTAATTGCGTAACACACTAACAGTAGGAATGACTTTAATTTTGACAGTTCAACAACATTCATTGCGTAATTTACGTTGTTGAGCAGACAAATTTTTCGTTCATATGAAGCAATGGATGGCTTCAAAATGATTCAGAATGTGATTGATACTGCGTTAAGCAATTCAGGTGCAGAACTTAAATGAATCATAATCCTGAACAAAAAACGCAAATCAAACATTTTCTTATCCAACTCAATATTTCTGCATAACTCTATCCTTCCCAGTACATTAATCATGAAAGCGACATGCATTAAAGTAAGGGAAGGTAATTAATATGTTCACGTCGTCTCCTCAGACTTCGTTTCTCATTAAGACGCCATTACATTGAGAACACGCCATTTTACAAAAAGGTCTCTCGTTCTGAGAATATTCATTTTTCATTTGGTGGATACTTTGTTTGGAAAATGGCAAGTATTAGTATACTATATACTTAGATCTTGTTATTTGTGAAATGATTGTTTTGATTACCGTAGACTGCCTCGTTGGTCTAGTGGTCGGGTTCAATTCCCAGGTCAGCTCATCTCTTAACTGCGAAGGGTTTATTTTTATTATCAATCTTATTTTGTTTTTCCATTGTCCTAGTGTTCAAAAATAGGATGGACCCTAATCTTATTACAATCTAGCCTTATAAATAAACTAATAAGTAATTTAATTATAACCTAAGCTATTAAATTGGCTTTACTAAGAATGTGTCCAATAGCACTTTTCTTATTGTTTCTATTAAGGCGAATACACTTTGTTCTTGTGTTTGTTTAGCACTTTTGTACTTTACACTATTCACTAACACTAAACACTAGTTCGAACGGTTTTGTTCTTTTTAGTCTTCTAACTATGTTTGTGTGGTCGAGGAGCTGGATTGCCTCGACGTTCACATGCTGATGAAGTCTCTTTTCGTGAGCTTCTGCAAGTTTCTGGATCACTTTTTCGATGAACTCAACTTTTAAGTCCCGGTGGAGGTCATCATTTCGTATGTAGCAAAGTGCATTTACAATTTCCGTTAGCACTTTGTTCTGAAATCGTTGTATAATTAATATATTGGTCTGTTTGGTGCAGCCCCATAGCTGAATACCATAAGTCCAAACTGGCATCAGGACTTGTCTGTATAGCAACAATTTGTTTTGCACGGACAGCATGGAGTTTCTTCCAAGCCGCCAATACATTCTTTTGAATCGGAGGTCGAGTTCATCTTTTTTCTTCTTGACGTGGGCTTTCCAGCGTAGCTTTGCGTCAAGGGTCATACCGAGATACTTGGCTGTATTCTCGTATGGGACTTGTTTATTATTAATGTAAACTGGAGAATACTCTTGTTTTTTTTGTTTGTAAAATCGATGTGAACAGATTTGGATTCATTAAGTTTAATCCTCCATTTTTTAGTCCAGTCATAAACTTGATTTACAGCCATTTGAAGCTTATATCATTTATCTTATATTTTGAATTTTTCTTTATATTTTTTTTACATTGTCCTCACATATAGAAGCAACAAGAATAACGTACCCATGATTTAGTAATATCCTGATTTAAAAAGAGTGTCCTTGGAGTTTCTTGCCCGTTCTTCTCCATAGAGATCTACGTTTTGGAATGGGCAACTAGCTTCAACTCTCTGACTAACTAACTGACTCTTTGAATATTCAAAAGTGCCTGTAACCTGTAACCCACCCGTGTTCCTTCAGTTGCCTGTGCACCAGGGCCACGGTAACTCTTTCGAACAATCCGCGACCCAGGCAGGAAGTAAGTACTCTTGACGTGACAATTCAGTTACCGTTACTTATAGACACCTGTATTAATTACCAAGAAGTTTACTGTATGAATGAATGTATGCATGGTCATTGGTGATACTTCCATCAAACTGGAAGATATCAGTATTCTATTCTATTCTATTCTATTCTATCAGTGGTACTAGGCAGTAGATTTAGATATTATAGTTGTACTTCCCAGACGAGTCCATTCACGATGAGCTTAAACCTCACCTAGTTAAAAAAATATGATTGACGTGTAAAAGTGTTTGTACAAACCTACTTACTGAAATAAAATCATTTATCATTTAACAAAAAAAAAGTCGAGAGATGTCGTGTGACATACGGTTGGAACGAAGTTCCTTTCGCTGTATTCTATTGTTCTTTGGGTATTAAATAATAGCCACACTTATATAAATCAACGTTTGAGAGTAACTAAATTAAAAAAAAAGAATAAAGAAAGAAATAAAGATCAATATTTTATTTGGGACACGCACAGGAAATTAAAACATTAAAAATTAATAAAATTAAAACAGCATTTAAAACTAACAAAATTAACATTAAAAACAACAATAACCAATTAAAAAATAAAAGATCTCAGCATAATGCTGCGATATTTAAAAAAATATAAATCGCAGCGCTGGTATTCTGATAGGGCCCGAAAATGTATCGTGACGGCCAAATTTTACTTTTTTTTCGGTCTAGCGCTCATTCGCCAAATATATAGAGTATGACGTGCGATAAGGAACTTCATTCCAACAAAAGTTTACTTACGAGTGCAAATGCATAGAACCCCTTACAAATTACAATCATTCCTACGTACAAACACATGAGGCTACGTCCACAACTTGGGCCTTTTAATCCAAACCCAGAGGCGTGCATAGAAGCACCAATAAACTTCAACAAAATTTGCACAACAAAAGCTTATAAGCTCGAAACCATTTCACACACAGAAACCCTCTCGTAATGAAACCAAACCTGTGGAAACCGGTCCCATTTGCAAATACTCGTCAACCCTTAATCTGCCGCTTGCATTTTACGAGACCTAAGGCAATATCTGTCAATGTCCTTATCAATAAATTGTGAGCGTTTAGAGCAAACGACGTCGTTTGACGGTTTGAGGCGCGCGGCCGTAATCCGCGGTCTATTGGACCCCATCTGCGTTGCAAGGGTTAAGTCGCGACAAATAGACCATTTGCAAATAATAAGACGCAGTGAAAGAATAAATTAAGGACTTCGAGGGTTGGTCGTGGCGTTTTGGGGTTGAATTGAAAATCTGTGTGGAAATGCTTATTGTTTTATGAATTGGATTATATTTTAAGCGAGTTTGTAGAGGGGGTGTGGTTGGTCAGTTTTTTTTTGTTTTGTTATAGTATTTGTGCTGATTAGGATATTTATAGTATAGGTACCTACATATTACGATAACGCCTACCATTACATGTAGGTACGGTCAGTAACAAAACACTACTTTATATTTTTTACATGGGATCTAATTAGACCAAAAAAAAATCTGATGTAAATTATTGTTGATCAATAATAACTAAAAACACTGGTTTTGAGCACTTCATGTAATAGCTAAGATTTTGTTTTAGCAATATTCACTATCTGTTCCAATTTCATTATATTTTTCTCAAAAATTTAAAAAACTGAAGTGTTCATCGACATTTATTTGCTGACCGTACTTTTAGTGTTATAAATTATATAATTAGTGTACTAAAGTGTTATTGGGTTTTCGGTCTGTAATTTCTCAGTAGCAGCCCGGAGTCTTGATTGGTGCCCGGTTGATGGCAATAGGCTCGCCCCCAAATGTGACTTAAACATATCTGGCGAAATGTGGGTGTAGTATTTGTACATCTCTGCCCAACAAGGCATGATGTTATATATATATATATGACGGAGAAGGTATGTCTCTCTCGTTATCATCAGCCATATTTTTAACTACTGTGGGTAAGGTTGGTTATTGCGCAATAGAAAAACCGTTGGCAGTTCAAATTAAATTATAATTTACTTAAAATTAATCATACTAGCGAATCACACACTGTAGGTACACGACACAACTATACGGAACGTGTGACAGTTTCTAAACGTGTTCACTGCTTAGCCGCCAACCACAAACTCTGCTTTTCTCTGGTCAAGCGTTAGCGTTAAACACACTGTCGAGCGCCACCTGGTGGCGCTGGCGTCCCGATTAGTCAAAGTCAAACGATTTATTTAACGTATTTCCGACATATATGTTATATTGTACATTGTTGTTATTTGACGCACGCCTTGCATATACTTAAAGAAATCGCGGAAACGGTGGATTTATTTAATTGTTCTATGAATGAGTTTACAAAAATTACTTTACATGTGATAAGCTTTAATGGAAAAAATATTGTTTAAGATCACGCTACCGATTTGAGGTAACCTGTAAAGCTAGTTGTTTTGGGAACCATGAATAAATAAATTATAACACTAGCTTTTGCCCGCGGCTTCGCCCGCGTGGATGTTGGAAATTATCTAACGGGAACGTACTACCGGGATAAAAAAATATCCACCATGTTAATCCAGGTTATAAACTATTTGTGTTCCAAATGTCATCCAAACCCGTTCAGTGGTTTTTGCGTGAAAGAGTAACAAACATCCATCCATCCATCCATCCATCCATCCTCACAAACTTACACATCTATAATATTAATTTAGTAGGATAACATCATGTCATATATTGAGACTAAATATCTTTAAACTTAAATCCTCACAACTGTTTGAAGATTTAACAAACAATCAAATTACATCCAAGCAATTAATTTTCAATTCAAAACCGTAAACAAAATTCATTAATATGATCATCCATAAGTTTTCCCTGGACAACCCGTGGAGATGTCTCAAGGCGCTGTTTTCCGTCTTACAGTATGGCAATTAATAATTATTGCACCTAGTTCCGGTCGTTTCCGGCAGGGGAGACTTCCGGTGCACAGGGGAGTGACAAGGAAAGTTAGTTTATGATTATAAGTACTTTGGAAGGGATTGGTGAAGTTATTGTGTTAATTTTTGAAGCTCTTTACGCTCTTACGTCACGCTCGGGTCGGTGACGCTAAATCGGGTATACTCGGCACCAGTCAGTGGGTGACGCTGAATGGCGTGTACTCGGCTCCAGTCGTAAGTTTTCAGTTTTATCGTGTGGTCATAAGCACACACCCTCTTATTTTTTAAACATTGTTTTTATGTGTCTTTCCCAAATATTTCTACGTTAGAATACATATAGTTTTATTTTGTATTGTGTAATATTTGTTCAGTATAATGATATATATGGAGTTCGTTCGGACTATGAAAGTGAGGGAGGAGAGAGTGCACCTGTGTCTACGCACACACTCTTGCACTATAATATCTCCCGCGCCGAAGGCAAGTTTCCGTTGAGGATTATATTGTTATGGCTTTCCTAAATCTGCTGTCAGTGTCTACAGCCCTGATGAAACCCCTTTTTTTTTTCTGATGAAACCCCTACAAAAAGATTTCGCTAGCGTCACCGCGAGTGCCCATCACGCTCCCAATATCAAGGCCTTGCCAGAAAAGGTGCCGAAAAGGGCTGATAGTGATGATGGTTTCGTGACAGTGCAAAGGGGTAAGCGCCGATCGCGATCGAACCCGAAACGCTGTGGCAAAGCTCCTGCGGAGCCCGAAGTGAGCCTGCGTGCCGCAAAGCCCGTCACACCGGTGTACATCTCCCGCCTGCACTGCACCACTAAGGCGGAGGACATCCGTGGAGTACGTGCGCCAAAAGACGAGGTACACGCCAAGGGTGCAGTTACTGAAATCGCACCGAAACGTCAACTTCAAAGCGTTCGTCGTGCGTGTACCGAACTGTTATCTGCCCCTCGTCATTGAAGAACACTTTTGGTCGCAGGACGTGGTGTTCCGTCGCTTCCGTGGACATGTTCCTCTGGTCAGCACAAAGTCAAGCTAGTGCAAAGTGAAGCGTTACTAACAAAGTCTTAAGCCTTTTTATTAACACAAGTTTTGTTTATATGTATGTTTAGGTTAAGATATTTTTCTATGAGCCTGTGTCGCCTGAAATACATGGTATTATATATTATTATAAACACCCAGGTAACCTACAAAGAAATTTCACTTTAGTAGAAAACTTTATCGAATCTATTAATATGTAGCTATTGAGAGTTTATCAATGAACATCGAAAGGGGTGACTGGTTGAGAATGCCTAAGGCATTAAGTCCGTCTTTGCACCTTTATTCTGCACAAAGTTTAATATATATTTATACAAATAAATAAAATTGAAGTGTCGGTTTGTAATGTCAGAATAACAGCATTTTACTAAATGCCTATGAAAGTATGTACGGTAATTATAACAAAAAAACATTTTTTTAAATTTTGTCCGTCTGTTTGTTCCGGTTAAACTCCGAAACGGCTGGACCGATTTTGACAGGACTTTCACTGGCAAATAGCTGATGTTATAAGGATTAACATAGGTTACGGATTTTGTCCAGGTAGCACGTTCTGGTGGAATAATTTTCGACATCCAAGCGGACGAAGCCACGGGCAGCAGCTAGTAGATAAATAATAAGGTATTAGATGTCTTAGGAATTCACTTTAGGAAAGGCTTCAAAAATCTACGCGAAGAATCCAATTTTTCGGACATTGACGGCGAAAGGATATTTCCCAAACATATGATAATTTTTACAGGTAACCCGTGTAGGTAACTAAGAAAACTAGAACCTATGTTTGAAATACTTAGACTAACTTCTAACAATAGGTACCACCTCTTAATTGCGAGGCTTTGTCAAAACCACATTTCAAATGACCAAATCTTCAAAGTGCATTTCATCTGAAATATGAAGCACACTATTCCAGTTTTAATTACCAAGATTGGTAGCGTACATCACAATTTATGAGGACAATATAACTGCAGGTTTATGTGCTCGTATGTAATGCGAATTTTGATTGCCTTGCTATCTATTTCCGTGGCACTTAATTGTATTAACGTTGCTGTATTATTTTCATTTGGTCGGATGCGTTTTATTGCTGGTTTTTACTCTACTGGTATGTCGTTGTCCTCATCAGCGGCTTTAAACGCTTTATTATCTCATCCTAATATTCTTATAATGTCTTACGCGATGACTTATTTCATGTTCGCCTCTTAACATGTTGATATTCTTTATCATATTGCTTTCAAGCAGCTCAAATGATTATAAGGATGGAATAATTTGTTGGAATTTTTGATTATTTTCATTTCGGAGTATCTCTTCTTCACTTTTTCCAAATCATCTGTCACATTCGTTGCCTGATTCACCATATTTTGGGCTTTACAGGCCAACACATTAAGCCAGGCTGTTCACAATGGTGTGCTGGTGCCTACGCTTATGTATGGAAGTGAGTGTTGGGTGTGGCAAAAGAAGCATGAAAGTAGAATAAATGCTTTGGAAATGCGTTCCTTGCGAAGTATGTGTGGTGTGGCATGTGTGGCTGAATAAATATGTGACAAGGCAACGGTGCGGTTTAAAAGAAGATGTAGTGACAAAAATTGAAAAGGGTATGCTTAGATGGTTTGGTCATTTTGAGAGGATGAATGAAGGGCGACTAATAAAAGGTGACTAACAAGGCAGATGTGAGTGGAAACGCCGAGAGGGGATGCCCTAGGAAGACATATAGTGACTTTATTGGTGACGTTCTTCAGAAAGGTCAGGTGCATAGTACTCGCAACAGGCGTGCGTGTATGACCAGAAGTATGAACGTAAACGAGGCAAAAGGAGTATGTATGGATCGTAGCAGGTGGCCTTCTGTACTTTCTGCCTCCCCCCATGGGAAGAAGGCGGGAGTTTATTTATGTATGTACTATTTGATAGCTCGATAAAAAAAAAATTGTTGTTGGCTGAAACTTGTCGGAATGACTATATTACGTACCTGCATCACCTACAAAGCGTAAAAGAAATATTTCTTTTTTCAATCATTCACAACAGAATTTGTTCTAGTGTCAAACATTAGCGACGGTCATTATGTAGTATTCACAGCTCAACATTTATACCATAATTAAAACTTTTTCTATTTTTAGAGCAGTACTTACGACATAATCAAGAAGTATGATTGAAGAGTATTCCTTTTTTAAACAAGAATAAATTGACAAAATATAAACAAAAACATCAACAAATGCCAACGAGTTACATATATCTAAACCTTCAACACCATTGTCTTCGCATTTCCTCACAAAATCATCAAACGCACAAACACAAGAGGTCCCCACATGTCGTAACACATCATTAATCTCTGATCTATGTGACATTTAATTACCTAAAACACCATATATTAGCCGTTCTTCCGTCCTTACCCCATAGGATCACTTACAAACTTATCTGCAGCAAAGACTTCCAAAATGAACCCTGTAGCTTTGTGATAAGGTTGCTGTAAGTGCAGGAGTAACTTGGTAAGGTCCTGGCAATTAATATTGTCTTTCTTATTGCTTCACGCCTAAGATTTTATTGCTTGTTTATATTATTGGGAACGCGTGAATCGTCCCTTATGATCAAGATGTAGGCATCTAATCTAATATTAAACACCATTTTTTTTGGGCACTTAATTACTGTAAACATTTGGAACGAAGTAAAGAGAGGTAGAAGTTATAGAACCACGACCTGACGACGACTAGGACCAGAATAAAGGAGGTTCACGATGATATAGACGGTGATGAAGACCAAGATATGCCAGTTAGCAAAACAATTGTCAAGAAAGTGCTAAGGAAGTAACTAATAGTAGCTAAACATAATAGAAAGAAAAGAAATAAAAATGCATTTATTGACATTGCAGCAACAAAAATACACCTTAAAACTAAAAAAAACGGAAAGCAAAGATAATAATGTCATAATTATACGTTTCTACGTATTAACAACTAGCATCTGCCCGCGACTTCATTCACGTAACATTTCTTGTTTCAACATAAAGTATATTCTATGACACTCGGATATACTGTAGCTACCCATTAATGAAAGAATTTTCGGAATCGGATCAGTAGTTTCGAAGATTAGCCTCTACTACGAACTCACAAATTTTACCTCTTTATAATATTAGAATAGTATAGGTATATATTATTATGGTACAATTACAAAGTTTGATGACTCTTGCTAGGGAATCAAAAGATAAATTATACATAGGCACACTTAGCTACTTTACATTTTCAAATAGAAACCTTTCAGAGAACATCCACCTCAGAAAATATTAACCAAAAAAATCCAAAACTAAAAGCAGACAGTAAGAGTTTCCTGCTATCATCTCCAAGATTACTTAATGCACATTCCTATTCTGAAACGTGGTGAGTCCCTGACAAATACTAGGACATTTCACAGTCTGCCGGGCGTAGTGGTAAGGCTGAAACCACACAGCTAGAGCTACAAGCGTAGTTTGGTATCACGCTTGGTGAGTAGCGTAGCTCAAATAAGTGACAAATGAGTCCTATCGTCATTTAGTAGTTTTTTTTCTTTGATTTTAGGCATCACATTTTATGCTGCACCGGTTGATGTCTATGATGTCTGAACACTGGCTGCCGCTAAAAACCATCGCCGTGGCTCAGATTCTCATAATTCTTATCACAGCTAAATGCTGAGCGATGCCTGTTTTGCGTGAATGTGACGCATATTTCTGCCCAAGTTGTTTTTTTTTTGTTTGTGTTTTTTCTGTGTTTAGTGCAAATAAAAGTATTTTCTTTCTTTCTTCCTTTCTTTATTTCATTAAATTTCAACGTCAGTGTGACCATTCGTCATCATCATCTTTGGCAGCCTTGTTCCATCCGCTGCTGGGCATAGGCTTCCACCCTTTTGTGCCATGCTTCCCTGGTCTATTCGAGTCTCACCCAGGTCTACCAAACCATCTTTTTTAGGTCGTCCACCTAGGAGGTCTACCAACGCTCATTATATTGCAATAGTAAAACGGCCATTCCAATATTTTCAATTTATTTATTCAGTATCTAACAATTCTTGTACGTTCGAATATAACCCAGCATGAAACATAAGTATTAGTTGTACAAAATATGTATATGAAAAAGACATTAAGTAAATTAAAATGAGAAAATATTATTTGGGAAATAAAAACACCATGCAAACACAACTTATAAAACTTAAAACAAGCTTTGGTTCAGTAGGAGTATGACACCTAGCACACATTAACACAAATACCCGTTTTAACTAGACGAAATCTAAATGTAAAGCGTAACCTATGCTCATTTACTTGACCACGCCGAACTTGACTTGAAAAACCACAGACAAGTGTCAAAAATGTAGATTTCGAAGAATACGACTTATTTATTGAGAGACAAATGGCGAAACAGGAGTGATTGCTTAGAGACCTGCTTGCGTTTGGCTCTAATCTAACTATACGTTGCTTTGCTTGACGTTATGGCTGATTTACATTTGCATTAGTTAAATAGCCAGTTTAGGTCAAGTAACAAGATAAATATGTGTCCAAACGTCCGTCCAAAAGTGACAGTTTTTCATTGTGAAGTGTCATGTAACACGTCAAGGGACTTGAATCGCTACTGTAATGTACACCAGCCTTTAGTGAAAGAACTAAGCGGAGCTCCTAGCTGTGTGGCTTCGACCTAAGATCTCACACAATGCTGTAGTATTTTATATATGGATGAAATGCTGGCTACGGTTGTATTTTAAGGCGAGCCAAATGTGTGGACATTTGTTTGCAACAAAGCACTAAATGGGATGCATTTTGTTTAGGAGTGCTGTTTTGTGTGTCCTTTTGATCGAGTGATGTTGAGTTAAGTGGTATATCGTAATGTAGGTACGTTTGTGTTTCTCAAAGGGATAAAGTGAGGTTAATAGTGAGCCAGTTATGTCCTATTTGACAAAAAAAAAAGCGATCCATCACACGAGCGAACACTCACTTAATGACTATAATTAGAAAGAAACTGAGATGAAAAACTACATTCTACCAAGTCCTATAAAAAATCAAACACAAAACAGAGCTTATAATCCTGAACCACAAAACATTTGTTCTCATCGGTATCTTCACCAATGAGAAATGTTCTCCGTAGCGGACATTTATTTGATGTCTGCCAACCGTTCGTGATAAATGTCTTGCGATTCGCTTGCTTTTAGGTAGGTAGCGTTAGTACTAATCTTTTGAGAGTTTCTGAAAATCTTGTACCTTCTCAAGAATCGATATAAGAATCTCTTGATCTTTCGACTACGTATCTCTCTTCATTTGTTATATTAATATTACATAATCAGCCTATAATTTTCCCACTGCTGGGACACAGGCCGCCTCTCGACGAGAGAGAGTGGACCGTAATCAACCACGCGGGCCCAGTGCGGGTTGATAGATGTCACATCACTTCGATTTTTTTTGGTTCTAGGACATGCCGGTTTCCTCACGATGTTTTCCTTCACCGTTTTGAGGGCAATGGAGATGAAATTTAATACACAAAGTAAAGTGCCTGCCTGGGTTCAAACTCGCGACCTACAACTTGTAAACCACTGCCATCTTCAGTATTGTAAAGTTGTAATATTATTATTACGACTTTATAATACTGCGTGTTAATTGCTTTCAAAACACTTGAAGGTAATATAGCACGGATGGCGAACCTCTACGCATCGACGTGCCATTTTTTCCAAATAAATATTTAATGTGGCCATGACGTGCCAGCAAAAAATCTTGACTTAGTGACTACTGAAAAAACTTAATACTTTCACAATAATTCAAATTCAAATTCAAATTCAAATTCTTTATTTCAGACGTAAGTCCATAGTGTTAGTAGCAACAAAATAACTTAATGACTAGTGTTAGTAATAAGGAGGAGATAATAGAATACAATATCAATTGGTATGGATCCTCACCCAGTGGCGCAGCAGAGGGGAGTCCCACCTATCTGAGAACACGCTCAGGAGACTATTGGTGGCGGTGCGTAGCCGGCCGGCTATGGAGGCGGTCCTTTTTCTTATTATGGCGTAAAAATCGTCTGTGCGCGCCTCCGCAAACATAGTGGACGCACTACAACGCCACGACAGCCCCAACAGTATCCTAAACGCGTTATTATATTGGACGCGCAGATCGCTGTATGTCCGCTGCGTAAAGCGGGTCCAAAGACTGCACGTGTAGAATGATTGACAGAAAGCTTTGAAAAGAGTGACTTTAACTTGATTCGTACAACGTGCAAATCTTCGAACCAGCATGTTACATCGAACAGCCAACGACCTGCGCTCCCTCTCTATATCCATATTGTCCTTAAGATCATCAGTGACCCAATGACCCAAGTACTTGAATTTAGTCACCCATGCTAAAGGAGTGCCACAGAGCGAAACACCAGGAATATCAGAGTAGTTTATGGCACTCGCCTTAAACATAATAAGTTCGGTTTTTTTAACATTGTACTTGAGCCCATGGGACACTGTATATGACTCACAAATAGCCACCAGTTTCCTCAAAGCGCCTATCGATGGGCTTAACAGCACCATGTCATCCGCATAACTAATATTGTTCAAACAAACGTCATCAATGTGACATCCAACTCTGGTGCTGCCAAGCTCACCGACTAGCTGGTTTATGTACAAGTTGAAGAGGCGTGGTGAGCTTAACCCCCCCTGCCTCACCCCGCACTCCAGCTCGTACACATCCGATTGAGCCTCCGCCCATCTGACACTATTCCTCTGGTGGTGGTACCAATAACGAAACAAGGATGTAACTTCATTCGGTAGTGTTGTATCACTCCGCAACTTATCCCATAGTACCTCGTACGACACCAGGTCGAACGCCTTTGACAGATCCAAAAAACAAGCAAAAACAGGTGTTTTTCGGGAAGTATAATATTGAACAGTTTGCTTGAGGCACAGAATGGCGCTTTCCGTGGATAAACCAGATTTAAAGCCAAATTGCGCATCATGGAGTTCGACGTGTTTAGCCAACTGTTGATCAAGCAAACTGTCCAAGACCTTGGCGACTATCGTGGCCAACGAAATAGGCCTGTAATTGGACACGTCAGAGGCGTCCCCTGTCCTGTCTTTAATAATCGGAACCACCACTGTACGCATTAGGTCCTGCGGCAAATAACGGTGACTGAGACATAAATTAAAAAGAAGAGCAAGAACCCTATTCAAGTGTGGCCCCGCATGCCTCAGGTGTTCGACGCTAAGGCCGTCGTGGCCAGGCGATTTACCTCTTGTCATTTTCTTAATAACAGTAGCCACCTGTTTAGCTGTGAATATTATGGCAAGCTCACCAGACCCCGACAATTTCCCCTCATCATCGAACACCCGCCGGTCTATTTGCAAGAGAGACTGTACCTTAAAATGTTTTCGAAAAAGGTTGGCAATATCTTTCGGTTCACTCAGTCCCGCTACACTTGCAGGGAGACTCGGCTTGGTATTTAATTTGTTAGTGGACTTCCAGAATTTAGAAAACTCTTTTTTTGAATGATTTTTGGCCAAAATATCTAATTTAATTTGTTGTTGATTATTTTGAATAAATTTTAATTTCGTTTTAAAATGTCTTCGTGTTTCGCGCATTTTCTCATACATAGACCCCTGTGTGGGAGCACCATGCAATAGCCACGTTTGGTAATACGTACGAGCCTCCCTATGAGCGTCGCTGACATATTTGTTCCAGCCTGTGACATATTTGTGTCTCTTAATGCGATTACTTCCAACATATGTATACTGTAATAATAAGTACATACTGTTTATTTGCAAACAGAAAAATACCTTTACTATTATACAGTAGGTAATTTGAACATTAACAGTTTTATATTTATTTAAATAAATTAACAAACTAGTGCAACTTCTGCTTTTGCGAACTACGATGCCAAATAATTTATATCAGGTTCATATTTTGTTACTTTTATCAGAATTGAAGCTGAACTTGAATCATCTGACAAACGGGTTCCAAGCGAGGCTTTGATGTTATCCTTTCTGCAAATAACGACAGGCATAGGTAAATGATAATCCTCAATTGTCTGCCGTGCCCAAATTATTTTGTCGCGTGCCACCAAAGGCACGCGAGCCATTGGTTCGCCAACACTGTTAAATATAGTGAACCTAATAATCGAAGGTCCTTCTTGGATCGGAAGATCTGAGGTGAATGTTAGGTATACGGCGAATTCTTTGGTGGCCGCGATACAAGAATGGAACCACAGACCTACATCTAAGGTGGCAGTCTACGACACGCCGATTACCTAATTCGTTGCCCCAAATCATGTAATGTGAATATGTTATATTGTATTGCAACTACTGCTTATATTTATTACGTTATCTATGTGTTACTTATAAGTATTTATTGTAAGTTGGATGTAGGAATATCTGGACAAAAAACTATTTCATATCAGAAAATTATTTTATGCATTATCATCAGTTCATTTCTTTTCGACCAAATTTTATTGTAAATATGTATGTAGGGTTACCTTCCAATCTTACTAGACGCAGCCAAATATACACCAGACATTAGTTTTTCTATATAATTTAAATTATGTTTTTTTCAGCGGCACATTACAAAACAAACCTACAAAATAAACGAGTATGTAAGACATCTCTAAGTGCTTCAATACATACATAAGAAATATCCCACAGAACCCTTTTCACCGTACAATTCCGTTGCCAATCGTAAATTTATCTCAGGGGCTATTAGTTCGATAAAATTCAACTAAAACGATAAATAAAACCGACTTTGACGGATAGCCCATTTCCCCCACAAAGAATAGCCAGACTGAGATAATCTTACGGTCGAAATGAACTCTAATGACAAAAGCTCAGAGTTGAAAGTTAACGTTACTGGTTGGTAAAGTTAAGTTGGTGAAATTTTTGTATCTATGTCACATGGGAATGTTTTGTCCGAAAATAAACTTATTTACCGTCGAAGACTGAATAAAACATTAGCAGAAGAAAGATGTACACAAATCGAATTGGGACAGAATGATTCATTTGTTTTCACTGATAATAATGAATTATCTGATCGACGTGTGTAATTGTGGGTGGAATACAAAAATAACAATAAAAGAAAGTAAAAAGAAAAGAAGAAGAACATCATTCTTAAGATTTAAAATAATGACTTAACATTTTATCTGACTACTGAAACTTCAAAATCTAACTAAGTGCTTTATTGTTGTTACGTAACAAACAAAACAACAATAAAGTACTTACTTCTGAATTAAAACTATTATACTCAATAAATCTAATAATTGCTGGACATGGAAATTAGCATTCGTTTGTATTCGGAAATCCGATGATTCCCGAGGGACATTAAGAAAATAGTTGTACTGTACTAGCTAATGCCAAGCATGCATTGCAATGCCTTTTTAAACCTTGTCCGGCGCGCACGCAACTACTTAACAAAGTTTCATCACAATCGGTCCAGCCATTTTCGAGTATTATATATAAGAAAAAGAAGAAGAAGAAGATTTATATATAGGTAATTAAAGGAAAAAAAAAGGGGAACAACTAATTGGGCATCAAAAAATCCCTCCGCACCGCTGTCAGTGGAAAAAGTGCCCAAAAGGCTGGCAGCGTTGCCACGTTGGATTACAATGCTGATTCTTTGGCTTTATAGGCCAGCCCTCTGGTCACGTGTAGAGTCGACCAACCGCTTTGCGATATCCATGGCTTGGTTAAATGAATAAAGAAACAACAGTGGGTACTGTTGTTTCTGAAGATCAATATTTCATATTCAAATGAACGATCGGGTGAGCATTTATTTGAATATGAAATATCGATCTTCAGGAATAGACTGTCACACAAATGAGTGGCACAAATAAAGCTCCTCAGTGAAAACATTTTTGTGAAAATCGATGTGCCATTATAACAACCGCGTTTGGTAGCGCGATTTATTCAGAGATATGTATATCCAATTAGATCATTACAAAATCAAAAGTCATTTATACAAACTAGGCTGAAAGTGAGAACTTTTAGAACAGCATAATTTCATAAGACAGTCCCCTATAACGCCCGCCCTTCGCCACTTCCTAGTGATTTAGCTGGAATGAAGAAGCACAGGTGTTTGTTAAGTTGGAAGAACTTGATTCTATATAATAGTATTTAAAGTAATTAACGTAACGAATAACAAAACATTTAATTAAATAAATTGCCTTATGTCAGCCAACACATAATTATGACACTTAATTTTATTTAATGTTTTGTGATTCGGAATGACAGGGTCATATCTAATCCACATCTAATCCATTTCAAATAAATAATCAATATTTTTCATGTTTCACATTAATTCTCTACAATGATACTTTCATTTCAATTTAATGGTTCATGAACTAAGCTTTAAAAACACAAGCTCCTATGTCCCGTATCATATCATTCAACCCTTTCAAATTCAAACCTCGCTTAGTCCCCAACACGAAGCGATGCGTAAAACTGATCCAAAGCAAATGTTTGTCTTTGTGACCGAAGGCAACATTTATAATTGGTTCGCCCACCATTTTTATTTTTGTGTCGTTTGTCCAATGTTTTTGCCTCAGGGTGTCTGTGAAGTGAACTTAATACGGCTATTTTGATTTGAAAGCTATCATATTTCTCGGTGTCACGTTTTGTAAAGGTTGTGAAAATACTGTATTTGTTTCAATGCTTGTTACATTTTTTTTACTTATATTAAACAGTGTCTACATTGTTTTCATTAGCATCGTAAGAGTGATAAAATTCACGTGTGAATCATAGTTTATCATTTTACAAACATCTAACATAAGTAATATATTCCCTTTTCTGTTAATTTGTCTGATTATTAGGATCATTTTGTGATTTCCTTCTTTTAACTAATTACCTGTCATCGGGCCTCTGATTCAACCTGTTAGACTTTTAGTTTAATTGGCTTCAGATATTTTAACAAGCAAAAAAACATGGCAATATATTTCTCAGACTCCCATAACCAAAATAGTTCCAAGAAAAATACGTAAACCAAGAATTTGCATTAAATTCTAAAGGAACTCCGCTATAATGCTTTCAGAAAGTTTGATATAAACACACGCGTAAAACAAACGTGTCATAAACAATATTAAATCCTATAAGTTCTGAGTTCCACGGTACTGGATAGTCCAAGTATATTAATGTCGCAAGTTCGCGACGTACGGTATCCGACTTTTGCATTTCCTTATTTCGTTGATCTAAGAATTGGCTTGGAGGAGTCATTTTCAAAAACTCTCTAATATTTTTGACTATACGTGTAGTCTGACATTTTTTCATTTTTCTTTTTCATCATAACCTCTAAATTTACAGAAACGAATGCAGAATGGCTTATTAGGAAAGCTTCCAGTTAAAAAAATTTGTATTCAAATAATTTAGTTTCATAACCTGCATTGGATAAAATACAATCCGCACCCCAATTGCGTAACACATTCTCAATTACAATTTCAACAAGGATTTAGAAGAAGATTCCTAATCCATTTAATCGCTTTATAAATGTTTGAGAAATTCGTCTACTCAATAATGTAACGCAATGAATGTTGTTGAACTGTCAAAATAAATGGCGTTGCCATTGTAAGTGTGTTACGCAATCACCCCGCTGGTTCGGTAGTTTGATGTAATTTTCTTACTAGTGCGAATGAACAAAGTCAAAAGTACCACATCCGAAGATAGGTAATTCCAGACCGCATCCGAGTTAAAATCTGTCTCTAAAATTGGAGGTACAATCCGATGGAGTCACCGAGTATATGCAAAATGCATGATTTATGGCTCATATGCATTTCGTCGCCTTGTGCTAACCCGATTCGACAACTTCGTCGATATATGATTTGAAATATTTATACTGTTTCTATGCTACAGTTGCTTATAAAGTTTTGAAATGAAACACGAACTTCTCGGTGAGATATCAACTCAAATTATTGAGGATGCTCTGACGAATCTAGACTTAGTTTATTTCTATATTCTTCAATTATGATCTTTGAATATATGTAGTTCCAATCAGTTTTGCAAGGCTACAGGCTCTATATAGGCTCCACATGGATATAAATTGAAATAAAATAATGATGAGAACAATAGCAACGTGCGTAGGTGTAAAAACCTAGGTATATTTATTTTATCATGAAACAATTTTCCGTCAACGACACGTGGAAAGCATTAATTGCATTCCACATTTTTTGTGTTCTAGCTAATCTCCTAAGTCTTGTACGAAATAATTACGTACACAGAAAAAATCTAAAAAAACTTATTAAAACTTTGTGACAAACTTTAGCGCCAGCGAGTTTATTTTTTTGGTCGGACCTCTTTGGTATACTTACATTAAAAAATGATCCCAACATTATCAAAAGAGCTGATGATTATTATTTTTGATAAACCTGCAGTAATAATATACTAACGATGGAGAAGGTGCAGTTACAAATCAAAATTATAATTTAGATGAAATTATTAAACCTCTTGTATTACATGAAGCTACAGCAGATATAAATGGTACAGCTCGTAATAATAATATCAAAACCATTCACGTGTAACCATTAAAATTTGAAACCGTTAACCGTAAACCTTTAGCGGCAATAACATGCCTCAGTTAGGATATAGTTTTATGTGCTATAACTGTTTAACACGATGTGTTAGCTTTTATAAGTCGTTTCGACCCATGAATAAATTTAATCGCTTTTGGTGACGTTAAAAAACTTTTTTTTGTGTGCTTTTAAAATAACACCCATATCACCTTTTCGTGTTCATCTCACGGTATTCGTCCAATGTAAAGTTTTGATTTATAGCATAATCAGCCTATAATGTCCCCATTGCTAGGACATAGTCCTCCTCTCTCTGAGAGGGAGTGGACCAAAATTCACTACGCGGGCCCAGTGTGGTTTAGCGAATGTTTTCGAACTTTAAGGACATGCCGCTTTCCTCACGATGTTTTCCTTCACCGTTTTGAGAGCAGTGGTGATGAAATAATTTACACAAAGTAAAGTGTCTGCTTGGGTTCGAACCAATGACCTACAACTGACATGAATCACACACCGATGTGTGATTCGCTAGTATGATTAATTTGTTCGTAAATTATAATTTGTTTTCAAGTGCTATCAGTTTTTCTATTGCGCAATAACCAACACTTCCCATAGTACGCCCACAGTAGTTAAAATATGGCGTACCTTCTGAGTATGACGGCATACTCATATTGAAAATTAGGAAGACTATCATCTAGTTGGCATTTCGCATATTACACAACTACACGGAACGCGTGACAGTTCCTAGGGTGGAGGTACTGATCTACTCGAAGGCAGAATGGTAAGTGTCCACTCGTCCCATCAGCGCTCCTCTATCAGCCAGGCTCTGTCATAGCACGAAGTTAGCCGAGTATGCACGTCATCGCGACGTTGTTGCCACCTCCCGGAACTCGTGCTGCACTTCGTTTAGTGTCCATACTAATGACCGTCTCTTACAAATATATGTACCATCATTGCTTGGAGACTTTAAAAAATATCCTTCGGTGTAACTAGAAACAATGTTGCCAAACTAACTGCGACTTTAAATATGGACAATATCTAAATATTTTAGTATTTCTGACGCAGCGATGAACACTTCGCCGATAGTATTATCAGTTACATTCCAAAATTAATTAAAAACACTAAAAAAGATACGTACACGTGTTACCCTTTCAATAAATTATATTTTATCAATTTCGATAAAATATGGCATACTGACATACTTAAGATTTCTGATGCCATATATAAGGCGAGGGCTCTCAATATGTAGCCATCAGAGAGACAGCAAACAACAGTGACAATGAAGGTTTACGTGATAGTGATATCGACGCTGATGAAATTAGTCGCAAGCGCAGTGGACGAAGAATTGCAAGCAAAGTACATGACAATGACGCGATCAAACTTCATAAAACACTTCAACCAAAGGAACTACTCATGGAAAATTCAACAGTATACCAATATTTCCCTTAATATACTACGTGATTTTAATATACATGATGGTAGACCGGAACCATTACCAGTAAAATATATTGATCCTAAGGAGGTATTATACCAACTGCCGAAGATATTCGACGCAAGAAAAAAGTGGCCGCAATGTTTGTCTATAAAAGAGATTCGCAACCAGCATAACTGTGGCTCATGCTGGGCTCATGGCGTTGCCAACACTGCCTCGGACAGAATGTGCATTCATAGAGGCGTATTTATAAATCTATCTGAACAAGATTTGGAATGCTCACATCCTCAAAAAACTATTTGTAAGGCAGGTTGGCCTTCAATTGGATTCAAGTTTTGGAAAGATAACGGCCTCGTATCTCAATCCTGCAAACCATATGAACCTTTTAATATAAACAGAAATGAGTGCGTAAGTTTTTGTAAACAAAATCGTAATTTGAGGGCTTACTTCAATTCCAAATTTTATGCTAAGGAAGTTTACACTGTACCTAATGACAGCTGGCAAATAAAGGCTGAATTATTTTTAAACGGTCCTATACAAGCATTAATGGCGGTTTACGAGGATTTCAGGGATGACCATGGTCACGGCTACTCGTCAGGAATTTATGAACACACACATGGCAAATATAAAGGTCTTCATAGTGTTCGTGTGATAGGCTACGGTGTTGAAAATGGTGTTGAATATTGGCTAGCAGCCAATAGCTGGGGCCCCGAATGGGGTGAAAGAGGACTTTTCCGGATTAAAAGTTTCCAACCGTCCGTTGGATTTGAAGAAGCAATGGACACAGGTATTCCGGCATTTTAAATTAAACCAAAATACCAACTGCATTAACAAAGTTTGTAAGATGGCTGCTTCATACAGTAATTTTGCGTATGATAATCATTTTCAATATTGTATTATAAATTGGTTATTGGGCTTAAAATATATTATTACACTTCATGTTTGTAGATACTTGTCTTACTAAACTTCATGTATGATTCAGTTTATTAAATGTTAAATATGTATTTGTTTAATAAATGCTACTTCTATACTATCCTTCGTTATTTAGGTATAGTCTAACTATTACACTTAGTTTCATGAGCACGCGTATTTTAGACATCCTGAAGCTGAAGGATTAAATTTATTTATATATTATTCATTTATTTAAAAAAAACTATCATTGGCATTCTACGACCTATACCATATTTTACCCATGGTTTGCAAAATTTCTGTGATAACTCAAAAATAGTCGTAGATACAATAATTTTAGTGTTATAGTGTCAAATGTGTGTGTGCAAATTAACAAAAAACGAATGATACTATAGAGGTATGAGGAACAGGGTGTAAAGCTCACTCATACTCTATTGAAAAGGGAGGATCCTCCGACCAGATGGGTGTTGTGTCTGGTGGGCAACTGCCCGACGATTGATGTCGGGATGTTGTATATATGCTAGTTGCGCGGTAAACTCTGCTTGCGCGATGCAGGATTTTGCGTGACGTCAGTATGACGCGTAGCTCGCATGTGGCGATTGTAGATGCCGCTACATCACTCCCCCCCGGAGACCGGAAGTCGATAGTGGGCTGAGTCGTGTATCTTGCGATGCTTGCCAGGGCCAGGTGAGGTTCCAGTGAGTCGGAACCGGTTGTCGCATAGTTCGCGGTGAGTCGGAACTGTCTGCGAAGATTCCCCAGTGAGTCGGGGTGGCGCTGCGTTATGCTCCAGTGCGTCGGATGTGGTACAGCGCCAAGTTGTGGCTGACTGCTGGCGTCGACCAGGAGAAGGTTTGAAGGCTCTGCTTGTGGATCGGCCGAGAGTGCAGTGTGCTGTGCCAAGGTTGCTTGACGAGGCTGAGGGTGATGACCAGGTATGCGCGGTTGCTGCATGCTGGTGGTCAGGATACCCGTGGAAGCCGTGGGTACTGGCTGGCTGTGTGACTCGCCGCTCGAAAGCTTGAAGGAAGTGATGATGACGTCACGCTGATGTACTTGCATGAAGGCTGCGCTGACGTTCATTTTCGGGGTCACCAGTATAGAGGTATGAGGAAAAGGGTGTAAAGTTCACTCATACTCTATAGAAAAGGGAGGATCCTCCGACCAGACGGGTGTCGTGTCTGGTGGGCAACTGCCCGACGTTTGATGTCGGGATGTTGTATATATGCTAGTTGCGCGGTAAACTCTGCTTGCGCGATGCAGGATTTTGCGTGACGTCAGTATGACGCGTAGCTCGCATGTGGCGATTGTAGATGCCGCTACAATACAATTAAAAGTTCAAAACTTTGGTTAGATTTAAATTTTCAACAAACATAGTTGAAACTAGCGATCATTTCTTTTTAAAATTCCAATTCTTTCTAGAAGCGTTTAACTTTGAACAATCCATTATCACCCCAGCGATTTCCATAGCTGTTTGCAACCAACCAATAACCGTTGCCGTTTTCAACACCGGTTACACGTACACAATGTCTAACTTAGATTTTACCATATTTATTCTCATGACACTCCTTGGTGGTAATCACTGAAATCTGAAAAAAACAAGAAATGCTGCTTGTATGGGACCATTTTGAAATAGTTTTGCTTGAATTCGTTATTTTTCATTACGGGAAACAATTTCTTGGCTATAAGTGCAATAAATTGTTTCGTTCGATCTTTAACAAATCTTGCTCCGTCCCACCGTCCTAGCACTGTAGGCTATGTTCCTAGGCTCCAGTTTCGGAAAACCTGAAGCGGCAAAAAACAATATACAATGGGTAATTATATTGTTTTCGAGCTGTTTGAGGTTGAAACACTAGGGCCATGGAATTCGACTCTTCGCCTACTCCAAAAGGTTCTAATCATCACGTAAAGTGTTGGCTAAAGAATCAAAGTCATATAAGGCGATTTGCATAACAGGCCTCCTCTCTTTGAGAGGAAATGGGCTGTAATCTACCACGCGGGCCCAGTGCTGGTCGGTAGATGTCACATGTCTTCGAATTTTTGGGTCTAGACATGCCGGTTTCCTCACGATGTTTTCCTTCACCGTTTTGAGAGCAGTGGTGATGAAATAATTTACACAAAGAAAAGTGCCTGCTTGGGATCGAACCAATGACCTACAACTGACATGAATCACACACCGGTGTGTGATTCGCTAGTGTGATTAATTTGTTCGTAAATTATAATTTGTTTTCAACTGCTATCGGTTTTTCTATTGCGCAATAACCAACACTTCCCATAGTACGCCCACAGTAATTAAAATATGGCTGATAATAACGAGAGACACGTACCTTCTCCGTCATACTCATATTGGAAATTAGGAAGACTATCATCTAGTTGGCATTTCGCATATTACACAACTACACGGAACGCGTGACAGTTCCTAGGGTGGAGGTACTGAGCTACTCGAAGGCAGAATGGTAAGTGTCCACTCGTCCCATCAGCGCTCCTCTATCAGCCAGGCTCTGTCATAGCACGAAGTTAGCCGAGTATGCACGCCATCGCGACGTTGTTGCCACCTCCCGGAACTCGTGCTGCGCTTCGTTTAGTGTCCATACTAATGACCGTCTCTTACAAATATATGTACCATCATTGCTTGGAGACTTTAAAAAATATCCTTCGGTGTAACTAGAAACAATGTTGCCAAACTAACTGCGACTTTAAACATGGACAATATCTAAATATTTCAGTATTTCTGACGCAGCGATGAATACTTCGCCGATAGTATTATCAGTTACATTCCAAAATTAATTAAAAACACTAAAAAAGATACGTACACGTGTTACCCTTTCAATAAATTATATTTTATCAATTTTGATAAAATATGGCATGCTGACATACTTAAGATTTCTGATGCCATATATAAGGCGAGGGCTCTCAATATGTAGCCATCAGAGAGACAGCAAACAACAGTGACAATGAAGGTTTACGTGATAGTGATATCGACGCTGATGAAATTAGTCGCAAGCGCAGTGGATGAAGAATTGCAAGCAAAGTACATAACAATGACGCGATCAAACTTCATAGAACACTTCAACCAAAGGAACTACTCCTGGAAAATTCAACAGTATACCAATATTTCCCTTAATATACTACGTGATTTTAATATACATGACCGTAGACCGGAACCATTACCAGTAAAATATATTGATCCTAAGAAGGTATTACACCAACTGCCGAAGATATTCGACGCAAGAAAAAAGTGGCCGCAATGTTTGTCTATAAAAGGAATTCGCAACCAGCATAACTGTGGCTCATGCTGGGCTCATGGCGTTGCCAACACTGCCTCGGACAGAATGTGCATTCATAGCGGCATAGCTAGAGATCTATCTGAACAAGATTTGGAATGCTCACATCCTCATAAAACTATTTGTCATTCAGGCTGGCCTTCAATTGGATTCAAGTATTGGAAAGATAACGGCCTCGTATCTCAATCATGCAAACCATATGAACCTTTGGATATAAACAGAAATGAGTGCGTAAGTTTTTGTAAGTACAATCCTAATTTGGGGGTTTACTTCAAATCCAAATATTATGCTAAGGAAGTTTACACTGTACCTAATGACAGCTGGCAAATAAAGGCTGAATTATTTTTAAACGGTCCTATACAAGCATTAATGGCAGTTTACGAGGATTTCAGGGATGACCATAGTCATGGCTACTCGTCAGGAATTTATGAACACACACATGGCAAATATAGAGGACTTCATAGTGTTCGTGTGATAGGCTACGGTGTTGAAAATGGTGTTGAATATTGGCTAGCAGCCAATAGCTGGGGCCCCGAATGGGGTGAAAGAGGACTTTTCCGGATTAAAAGTTTCCAACCGTCCATTGGATTTGAAGAAGCAATGGACACTGGTATTCCGGCATTTTAAATTAAACCAAAATACCAACTGCATTAACAAAGTTTGTAAGATGGCTGCTTCATACAGTAATTTTGCGTATAATAATCATTTTCAATATTGTATTATAAATTGGTTATTGGGCTTAAAATACATTATTACACTACATGTTTGTAGATACTTGTATTACTAAACTTCATGTATGATTCAGTTTATTAAATGTTAAATATGTATTTGTTTAATAAATGCTACTTCTATACTATCCTTTGTTATTTAGATATAGTCTAACTATTACACTTAGTTTCATGAGCACGCGTATGTCAGATATCGTGAAGCTAAAGGATTAAATTTATTTATATATTATTAATTTATTTAAAAAAAACTATCATTAACATTCTACGACCTATACCATATTTTACCCATGGTTTGCAAAATTTCTGTGATAACTCAAAAATAGTCGTAGATACAATAATTTTAGTGTTATAGTGTCAAATGTACCTGTGTGTGCAAATGTACCTAACAAAAAGCGAATGATACAATTAAAAGTTCAAAACTTTGGTTAGATTTAAATTTTCAACAAACATAGTTGAAACTAGCGATCATTTCTTTTTAAAATTCCAATTCTTTCTAGAAGCGTTTAACTTTGAACAATCCATTATCACCCCAGCGATTTCCATAGCTGTTTGCAACCAACCAATAACCGTTGCCGTTTTCAACACCGGTTACACGTACACTATGTATAACTAAGATTTTACCATATTTATGCTCATACACTCCTTGGTGGAATTCACAGAAATCTGAAAAAACAAGAAAAGCTGCTTGTATGGGATCATTTTTAAATAGTTCTGCTTTAATTCGTTATTTTTCATTACGGGAAACAATTTCTTGGCCATAAGTGCAATAAATTGTTTCGTTCGATCTTTAACAAATCTTTCTCCATCCCACCGTCCTAGCACTGTAGGCTATGTTCCTAGGCTCCAGTTTCGGAAAACCTGAAGCGGCAAAAAACAATATATAATGGGTAATTATATTGTTTTCGAGCTGTTTGAGGTTGAAACACTAGGGCCATGGAATTCGACTCTTCGCCTACTCCAAGAGGTTCTAATCATCACGTAAAGTGTTGGCTAAAGAATCAAAGTCATATAAGGCGATTTGCATAACAGGCCTCCTCTCTTTGAGAGGAAATGGGCTGTAATCTACCACGCGGGCCCAGTGCTGGTCGGTAGATGTCACATGTCTTCGAATTTTTGGATCTAGGACATGCCGGTTTCCTCACGATGTTTTCCTTCACCGTTTTGAGAGCAGTGGTGATGAAATTAATTACACAAAGTAAAGCGCCTGCCTGGGTTCGAACCCACGACCTACAAGTCGTAAGTCGGGGCCGATACCACAGGGCCGCCACTGCTCTTCAAGGCGATTTGGAATTCCAAAAGTTCAAGAAAATTGATCTGATTCTAGTTGAACTTTCCAAAAGATAGTTTTGTATGGAGAAGAATGGGCAAGAAACTCCATAATCATTCTATTAAAATGTTTTCAACGTTTTGTATAGATCAACTATACATAAGTATACAATTTCTAATGTCAAACTAACAGCTTTTTACTAAATGCATATGAAAATATATTCGGTACTTATAACAAAAAAACTGTTTTTGTCTGTCTGTTTGTTCCGGGTAATCTCCGAAACGGCTGGACGAAATTTGACAGGACTTTCACTGGCAGATACCTTTTTTTTTTGTTTGGCAATCATCTAATAACTTCTCCCGCTCTGAGCGGAGCGGGAGACCGTGTCAGACTTTTACTGACTAAAACCCGTGTTCCTTCAGTTGCCTGTGCGCCAGGACCACGGTAACTCCTTCAAACAATCCGCGACCCCGGCAGGCATCGACCCTATCGGACCCCTTCAATTAGTGCTGACATCTTTTTGAGGCGTGCGTGGAACACAACGCGCCGTCGACCCGGGCCTGGTCCTTACCGGACGGTGAGGTACCCATAGCTCGGGCTACTTTAAAAAAAAAAAGAATATTGCGAAACCACGCAAAAATTAAAACTCATGAAATCCAATGCGAACGAAGTAGCGGGCACAACTACTTAATTATATAATTACTAGCTTTTGCCCGCGGCTTCGCTCGCCTTAATTTAGAATTTTACAATAAACTCGGAATGTTCAGGGAATTATAGTTAGGAGGATGAAAAACCGGTCTATCGACACTCTAGACTCACAAAATGTATTAAGTACTTAAATAAAAAATAAAAAAAGCTCTTAACACACTCCTAAAGTTTCTACAATAATAATTCAATCATGATTAGGAAGATACGTGGCGCCATCTATTATTATAAGAACGTTATTGTTGTTTTCCTCGGGAACAGTACTTTTTTCGAGATGAAAGGTACCGTATGTCCGTTCCTGTACACCTGACAACGTATATGCAAAATTTCAGGATGATCGGTTTAGTGGTTTAGGCGTGAAAAGGTAACAAACAAACAATCTTACTTTCGCATTTATAATATTAGTTAGGATAGTTAGGATTAGTTAGGATTAGGATTAGGACTAGTTAGGAAATACATAATTAATTTAGCAATCGGTTTGATTTTGTCTAGACTCTATATTATCGTATGGGGCAGGACTGGCATACTGCCAAACATTCTTAACTTGGGTGTAATCCTCTAATTTGTAATATGCTTGTCTAATTGGGTTTCTTTTTCTTTTTTTATTTAATTCTAATAGGTATATCACAAGGTAGTTTGTAGTAACATTTAACACCCCAAAACCTTGTTTACTTTATTGTAAAGTCGAGAAACAGGTGGTTCTAAACAGGTGACTTGGATCTAAAGGCAATATGAGTGTCTACGTAGCACGGTACGTGTCAAACACTGCAGTCGAACAGCTTTCTGACTGTCAGAACTCGGGCTTCGGAATTGAGTTGAGATGTGGAAAAATCCATACGCCTAAAATGCATTACTTTTAGGATAGCGCTATGAGCTTGTTCCACGGTAAGTAAAGCCGTTTTTTGGCATTCCACTGCAAGCAAAGATGCAGTACTTGATTATAGATTGATAGACTCTTTTAAAATATATATTCGTTTCCTGATGTGCGCGCACAGGAGTTCAAGTTCAAGTTCAAGTTATTTATTTCATAACAAAATAACATTTGTGTCGAAATATTTACACAGTAGGTACACAAAAGAAGCAACATAACGAATTATAATATAATATGTAACCTCGTTCCTCACCGTTCATCAAAGTTAGAACGTCTATCCAAGTACAAAATACAAATTTTACAAACATTAATATTCTTGTGTATACAAAGTCCCTAGCAAAATTCTACAAAATACATTTAATGTCAAAATATAAAGAATAAAAAAAACAACATTTATAAAGTCAAAGAGTACACATATTTAATTTAAGTTTAATAAAATACTAGTTTTAAGATTTTTGTCATTATAATATTCGTCAATGCTGTAATAGGCTTTGTTGATTAACAAAGCCCTGAGTTTATTTTTAAACATGTTCACATTCTGAATATTCTTTAATTCTGCGGGTAATTTGTTAAACAGATTGACAGACTGCACGTGTGACGAGTGTTTGACAACATTAAGCTTTGCCTGTAGAATCGTAGCAAGATCTTTTCTGCGAGTATCTACTCTAATTTTTCTTTCATCGTCTGTTTCAAACTCGTTTAAGTTTTTGTTTAAGTGAGTAAGGAGAACTAAAATATAAAGACATGGTACCGTTAAAATTCTAAGTTTAATAAAATATTCCCTACATGATTCTGTCTGGTTTAAACGAAGCATGGTTCTTAATGCTCGCTTTTGTATAGTAAAGGCTGCCTTAACATTATATTTATAGCTATTTCCCCAAAATGTAATGCTATATCTAAGTTTAGATTCAACTAGAGCAAAATAGACGGTACGAAGTTGATCAATAGACAAAATATCTCTCAGAGATCGGATAGCATAACACGCACTACTTATTGAATTCGTAATAAAATCTAATTCTGGCTTCCAATTAAGTAAAGAATCAATTTGTACCCCCAAAAATTTTAAACTGTCTACTATATCAATTTTACTGCCTAAGGATTCTACGTTTACTAAAGATTTGTTCCTAATTGTAGATCTAAATATCATACATTTTGTCTTACTTACATTTAATTTAAGATTATTCATAGAAAACCAGCTTTCACAAGCAGCTATTAATACATTTAATTTACATTTTAAGGTCTCTATATTGTCAGCAGCTATAACAGCACTCGTATCGTCAGCAAATATTATCAAGTCAGCTTCTGGTAAAATGTTTTTAATGTATTCAGTTAGGTCGTTAAGAAATATTATAAAGAAAATGGGTCCCAACACCGAACCCTGCGGAACACCTCTAGTTACAGTAAATGATTTCGATTTATGGATTTCTTCCACACCTTCGTGAAGTGATTTAATTTCGACGTACTGTTTCCTATTGGTCAAATAAGAACTAAAAAGTTTTAAAACATTTTCTCTTATACCGTAATGCTCCAACTTATCCATTAGAATGCAATGTTCTACAGTATCAAATGCAGAACTTAAGTCTAGGAATAAGCCAGCAACTTTAAGTTTATTGTTCAGCTTATTTACCACGTTATTAACTAACGAGTCTATTGCATCCAGTGTCCCTTTCCTTTTTTGGTATCCAAACTGATTACGGTTTATTATTTTTAAACTACTCAAATGTCTTACAAGCCTAGATTTGATCACTTTTTCAAAAAGTTTGGATAGAACCGGTAACAGTGAAATGGGCCTGTAATTGCCCGGATCTGTTTTAGCACCTTTCTTAAATAGAGGTAGAACTCTGGCTAACTTAAATTGGTCAGGAAAGACGCCTTCATTGACGCAGTTATTTATTATTTCAGATATTGGGTATGCCAGTATATCTATATTATCCTTAATTATGGTCAGCGGTATTTCATCGTGTCCAAATGACTTTTTACTATCCATACCCTTTACCATTTTGTAAATCTCTATCGGCATGACGGGATTTAAAGCCATAGACTTATCAACTCTGTCAGTATTTTCAATTAAATGCTTCTTAGCCAGTTCTGGATTACCAGTGTTTACACCTTTACTGTTGTCAAACTTTTCCGCAAAAATGGTAGCAATGTCTATAGGATTACAAATTATTTTATTATTATTTTTAAGTATTATATTATCATTTTCAAAATTATTGTCAATATTTTTCCGAGTTTTATTGACTATTTTCCAAATTTCTTTGCTAGAGTTAGATGCTTTATTAATTTGATTGGTGACTTCCTTTTTTTTAGCGTTCCTAATCACCTTTTTATAAATTCTAAGATACTGTTCACGATATTCCAATAACGATTTGTCACACGTAGGTTTATTTATAAAATTTAGAAATCTCTTCATTTTGCTGGTTATCCTTATTCCTTTCGTTAGCCATTTAGATCGGCCAACTCTTTTTATGTTGATTTTAACTTTTCTTTTTTTAAAAGTACTAGAATGTAGTTCCTTGATTTTTTGTATAAACGTGTTTGTACCTAAATTCCAGTCATGCTCTAGTAGTTTCTGTCTGAATGCATTATTATTCTTCTCGTTATATAATCTTCTCTCTATGTATTTAAAACTAACGCATTGTGTAGTAGTAACTTTTTCCAAATATGCTGTACAGAAGAGGGCTGCATGCCCATCCGCTAATCGATTATGGTCAATGTCTGTACTGCCAATATTTCTATCACAGGTGTTGGTCAATATATTATCTATACACGATTCGGAGTTATTTCGCACAAATGTAATTGAATCAAACAAATATCTAAAATTATAGCATTTCAACAGTGATGTAAACGAACTTCTTTTATTGTCCTGTTTTGTCAAATCAATATTAAAATCTCCGCAGATAAAGCATATTTTATTGAAAAAGTACTGCAATAATTGTTCCAATCTATCTATAAAATCGTCAAAGTTTTTATTTACAGGTGTTCTATAGCAACAGATTATGTAAGAGTTTGTTTCAATGTCCCTTACTCCACATACCTCAAAGCTATCTGCTTTATACAGCCTTTTACAAATGTCCAAGTCCTCAACTTGTCTGTTTATATGTGTTAATACTAAAGTACCACCTCTTTTTTTATTTAACCTTGTGTTGCAAGAGCTTACAATATAATTAGGGAAATCAAATTGTGATACCATTATTTGGTTTAAAAAATGTTCACTTATACAAATAAAGCTTATTTCATTTGGTAATTCAGTTACATACATTTCGAGTTCATCCTTCTTATTATTTATTCCGCATAAGTTTTGGTGAAAAATAGTTACATGTGAGTGACTATCCTTAAATATAGCCAAGTTGTTCAAACCACCAGCCAAGGCACTAATCTCGAAAAAGCTGACTGTGTTGTTCAACTTCCTCAAAGTAAGGATTTGAATATTCAGAATATGTGTCAATTTCTAATATAAGTTGCTGTATTTGATTAAATATACTAAATATACCTCTAATATTTACATTTCCACGTTTATCATAAGACATGTAGTCATAAGTCAGGTTTAAGTTTGAGTCAATTAAATAGATATAATTATGAGTTAAATTGTCATTATAAATTATATTATTAAATGCTTCTATTCGCCAGTTATACATCTCTTTATGATAATGATTTTTAAAAGTAGGCACGCAAAGTATTATATTTGTATGCTTAATAGGCATTACTTTATCCCGTATTAGTTTTACCAGCTTAGTGTAGTCGCATGAGGTCTTAAAATCTTCGCTTCCCATTTGGATGACACAGTAATCTTGACTGGTTAATTCACTTAGTTTATCCTCCAATCCGTATATTAATTGTTCTACGCCACAGTTTGTTTTTATATAATGGCATATATGATAAGTATCGCCAAATAATCTGGTAGCAATTGGAAGAATTTTGCTGGTTGAGTTGCTACTAAGGATCACAAGCTTCTTGTCCTTTTCATTCCTAGAATAATTACTATTTCTAACTTTCGTTTTCTCTCTACTTCTCTCTACTACTGTCTCTTCTACCATATTGTGCCCGTCTGCGACAGCACACCTCTGAGCTCTGCTTACGTCCACAGTATCTCTCTTCAGTTCATGACGAATGGCAGGTTCACAGACATTGCAATTACTTTTCATTAATGCTGCAATACGGTCCGTGAGGGCCGCTATCTCAAGTTGTGCAACCTTTAATTGCTGCTGTAGGGTAACAATTTCTCGTTCCAAGAAGGACACATTTACGCAGTCATTGGTGTCGATTTGCAATCTGGATGACAGTAAAGGTGATGGTGTAGAAAGTACGTTATGTTGATTTGCCATAGATTGTCTCTTTTTCTTAGAGTTTGTACCCGGACTTGTAAATAACGAGGGCGACTGGCATAACGATTTTAATGTTTTATTTTCTGCAGTTAACTTACATATTTGCTTCTGTAGATCTGTATTTTCTATCAATATATTTCCCAGTTCGTTTTCAGTACTCTCGAGTTTTATTGTGAGCTGAGAAATTATCTCTTTCATTTCTGAGGCTAATACCAAGTCAGACACAGTACCGTCGACACTCATTGACAATTTATTGGGAGTATATGATTCAATAGATGTTTCGCAATCAGTCATTATGTGGGAATCAAGTAAATCAGTAGTATTTTGCACCGAAGATCGACGTTTCAACGCTTCATCATGTACATCATCCTTAGTTCTTATTGGTTGTTCTGCCGGTGAGGGTGTTTTTATAGAAGTTTGTTTGTTCCTCACGGTAATATTGGATGTACAGTCGGTACTAGCGTATTTTTTAGTTTTGATGCACGCCTTACATCTCCACTTTTTTTTTGCTTCCGCGTCCTTGAGGCGATACGTTTGTTCTGGGTAACCATCACAATCCAATTCATACCTGTTATCACAGGCAGAACACAAAGCAGTACTTTTTAAATTTACCAATTTCTTGCATTTATGGCATGTTACTAGTGCTGCCATCTTGCAGCGACTTTTTGCAGAGTTTGATGACATCCGATGAGGTTACAATATTCAACTGCTCACTTCGATTAATAGTAAACCGACTTGTTGTAGAATTATTTCCTTATAAATTCCAAATAATGAATTTTGGAATTTACGAAAAGTGATTTTGTCACTGGGGTTTGAAGTCACGACCACTCATGTGTGGCTAGTGAAATTGCAAAAGTTGACTTATTAGCCACTAAGCCAACCGAACATACTGATAGCAGATCAAAATTGTTGATCAGTTGCAGCAAATATTCTTCCTTTGTATGGTAAGTCCGATATTATGATATGTGACGGTTGATATTTAAAACACTGTGTCAGTCACTTTTGCACTTTGTCATTGTTATAATTTTGTTAAAATTGGTTTCTATTTTGGTCGTTTTGGTGAAATGGGTCACAATTATTATAAGGTTTCCAATCTTTTGTTTATTTAGATTGTTAATGTTGTATTTTCCTTATGTTTCTTATTCTATGGCAGACTTTATTGTTAAAAGTATTACGAATGTATTTAGTTCACAGTTTGTGTATGAAATCCGTGGATAACACTGTCACTTATGTAATATGTGATATTTTATTGGTTCACTTAGGTTTTGTTCACTTATCAACACTAATACTATTTTTTACAATTTTTAATACGAGAGCGTTTGTTTTTACTTTAGACTGACACAGCGCCCGCGCGACGACGTTTTCAGTTCAGTATGAGGTTGTCAGCTAAGCCTGTAGCCAATGTGGACCCCTTGATATTTTATGTGTGGTACCAGTAATGTGTGGCCAATTGTGGTCATGATTACTTTAAAGGCAAGTGTCAGATTTAACTAGATCTGTTTCATGGGATGGCGCAATAGTGGTTGGGTAAGAGAAGGAAAACCAGCGTCAGACAGCATCTGTCTGGCATTAATTCTAAAATGAGCCTTTTAGGCGCAGCCGTGAGGCCCACACTGTTATTGTTAAAATAATATTTTCACTTTTTATTTTGTTATTTGTATTTTGTGTTTCACGAACTGTGTCCAAATAAACGTTATTCGTTCTTACTTTCTTAGAAGAAAATAGGTAATCTTTGTTTTTGCCAGGTTAAGTGTCAAAAGATTTTCTGAGAGCCATTCCATTAACTACCATTTAAATTAGACCAATCATAACGTACCTACTCTTTAAATTAAGAGAACAATACTATAGATATCAATATTTATTAAATTAATACACAAAAGTTAAAATACAGGGTGTTACAGACACATCACATAGCCGTCATCTATGCATTATGTACAACAAACTAAGTAACATTGCACAAAAAGAATTGTTGGGAAACGACTTTTATTTTTGGTGTGAAAAATCGCTGTTTACGGTAGCGCACAATGTATCGCACGTAATAAATTGTGCTTATTGGTGCATGTAACGACACAGAGGTTGTGCGGGGATTTCAATTTATGTATTAATTATCATTTAGAACTTGTTTTAGTGGATGAACGTCAGAAAAAGTTGGAACTTTGACCTACAAAGCCTCCGTAACCTGGATGTATCCAGTACAAAAAAAATCTTTCTTATTAATGTGAAAATCAAGGGACTCTCAGCTTCGTTAAGCGTCTTTTTAAACCCGTCATACATATTGTTTATATTTTAAGCCCAAACACTACAAAAAATATTTAAAAAGATAATATCCAAAAAAAAAACTACTACTATAGAAGAAAGGATTAGATAGAACATTTGATTTTCATCCCTTATCGTCTTTCGGATTTGTTTTAATTACTGGAATTGAGTTCCGGAATACCAGTACACATCCTGTTTTCAAATAGGATATCCTTCTGGTGACGTTTAATTCTGAAAAATCCATTTTCACCCCATTCGCTGGACCAGCTATTAGCTGCTAACCAGTAGTCAACACCATTCTCCACACCATAACCTATAACTCGTACACTATGTGAACCTTTGTATTGACCATGGGTGTGTACGTAAATTCCTGAATAGTACCCATTACCATTGTCATGCTGGAAATCTTCATAAACTATCATTGATGCTTTAATAGGTCCGTTTAAATATATTTCCGCTTTTATTTGGTAGTCGTCATTAGGTAACGAGTAGACCTCCTGAGCGTAATGCTTGTCCAATTCATAACTCTGCAAAGGTTTGACGCAATTTTCTTCGCATACACTACGATTTAATGCCAATGGTTGATACGGTTTACACTGTCGAGTCACGAGGCCTTTTTCTTTCCAAAACAAGAATCCCTTTTCTGGAATACCACCAGAGCAAATAGTATTATTTTCATGTTCGCATTCCAAATCTTGTTCAGAGAGATAGACTTCTTCATTTGTGTGAATGCAAGTTCTGTCTGAAGCGGTGTTAGCAACGCCGTGAGTCCAACATGAGCCACAATTTATTTGAGAGTAGATTTCTCCTATACTGTGGCAGGAAGGCCACTTTTCTCTTGAATCAAAATTCTCAGGCAGAGGTCCCACTTCAGCAGGGTCATGATATTTAACTGTTAGATCATCATGGTACTTTCTACGAGTTTCATCGTGAAAGTACGTTTTATCAAAATTTAAATTGAATATAATATTGGAATACTGCTTCATTTTCCAAGAGTGGTTCTGTTCGTTGAAGTGCTCTACGAAGTTTGTTTGCGTCATTGTCAAATACTTCGTTTGCAATTCTTCGTCCACTGTGCTTGCAGCTAATTTCATTAGCATCGATATCACTATCACGTAAACTTTCATTGTCACTGCTGTTTGATGTCTCACTGATGTCTACATATTGAGAGCCTTCACCTTATATATGGCATCAGAAATTTTAAGTATGTCAGTATGCCATATTTTACCAAAATTAATAAAATACAATTTATTGATAGATAGAGTAACACGTGTATATTTTTAGTGCTTTAAATTAATTTAGGAATGTAACTGATAATATTATTTGCAGAATTTTCCCACCTGCATCAGGCATTCTAAAATAGATAACGTCTACTTCTTCAGAGTTGCTTTTACTTTGGCAACATTATTAAATTATTTGAATACTATGCATAAGTTCAAGTATAAAAACTCTCATAAGAAAGTTTATATACTTACTTAAAATTATATTTAAAAAAAGGTAATACAAAATAGGGAAATTAGTACTTCCGTGATTATAACAGCTTTATAATATTAGATCTCACCATCTCGCGTTCGTATTTCCAAAGATATACAATGATTGCCAAAGTGCACACTTTTCTTAAGAGATCTTATTTAGAACGGTTGCCAGTGACTGCTGCAAAAATAAATTAAAGAAGGCTTTTTCCATAAACAATTTCTCAGTAGATATAAAACTGGAAAAACTTAAACTGATTTGAAAAAAAATATTCCGCTCCGAAGTTCATCTGCCTTCAAGGCTTCGCCCACAAGTCACACTTAAACTTCTGACATAGCCAACTGAACTGAATGTGAACGCTAGCAGCCGAGTATTAGCATAATATTGTTGTCATTTTTCACGGACTATAAGAGCTTTTGTATTCAAGTAAAAGCTTGTTATGGTCTTCATAGGTACTGTTTATATTTTTAGCTACTGGCTGCTGAATAAGTTCCTATTATATTTGAAGAGTTCCGTCGATTTCTCAGGGATCCCATCATCAGAACCTGACCTGATGTCAATGGAACCACCTGGGAAGTATACCCTTTAAAACAAAAAAAGAATTTACCAAATCGGTTCAGGCGTCTTCGAGTAATCGGTTAACGTACATAAAAAAGAGATTCCGACGAATTGAGAACCTCCTGCTTTTTTAAAGTCGGTTATAAAGCAACATGATCTGAAACAATGACATTGGCAAGCTAAGAAAAGCTTTTAGAGCATCAGAATATTCATCCTTATCGCTGTCAATAGGCTAGCAACTTCCCAGGTTGGATGGCAAAGTGGATTTAATGACCGAAAAATTCGAGCCCCTGGGCGATGACTCAAAAGAGTAGGCGAGCACACGGATCCCATGGCCCTAGTTAAGCCGAAGATACTATTCTTAATACTTAGCGATTACGTTATTATTTCTGCCGCTTGAGGTTATCTGCAACTGGAGACGCTCCAGCATAGGCTAGAGGATGGGATGGAGCAATGATGTCGACCCAACATATTAATTAATGTTTTTGTTTTAAACTTTGTGATCCATAACGGCTGATTTACATTGACCCCAGTACTTGAGTCCAGCATTTGACTCCAATAACACTTGATCAAAATTAGCGGCTACCCTATTCTTTTTCCTTTATACTTATGTAACTCGCAGAAAGTAATTAAGCATATCTGCACTGAACAAAAATAAATATATAGGTAAGATACAAAGAGACGACCGTTAGAGATACTTTCAAATTAGATTTAAAGTAATAGCTTTTACGAGTGATATATTCGTTATTTTATCAAGCTTTTCTTAAGAGAAGCAGATATGGCGAAATGCATCATCTTTTTTAAAGAAAAATAATTAAAAGACCTGCCTGCAGATCTTGATGACAACCTACATCACCAAATCCATCACAAAATAGCCAGGAGTATTTTCATAGTTGCTTATAGTTAAAGTGTTTTCTAAAGTGATGCTTTGGTAGGCACCTCAATTTAAACTGTCAGATTTCATACAAATCTAATACTTAATCCTAACAGAATCGTGGACCTTAAATGTCAAGTGTAGAACGAGAAAAGGACTACTAGTCTACAAAAATAAACTAGCCTAGCCTTTCTTCGACATTGGTATTGAGAAAGTAATTAGCCGCATGCTTAAAACACACTAAATACACGTGTAGTTAGCTATCCACGTAAAATTCCCTTATCAAAATACTTGTTCTCATTTTATTGCATTCTTCACTTGAAATATTTTAAGTTTTTAATGCCATAATTTTATTTGACTCGTATATAAACTAGTAACAAATAACAAGAAACCACTTTGAAGAAAGAAAATTACAATGATTATAAATTTACAAGTGATAGTGCTAGTGTCGTTGGTAGGACTCGTCACCAGCGTCTTCGACGAGGAGCTACACAACAAGTACATGACGATGACCCGCTCAGACTTCATTAAGTACTTCAATCAAGAGGACATGGAAGATCACCCATCACGAAAATTTTACCCTCAGACCTGGGACCTACCAAAATTATGAAAAAAAAAATATTATAAAAAAAAAAAAAAATATAAAAAAAAAAGACCTGGGACCTACCAAAATTATGATTTTAGACGAAATGAATTCCAAATGCGAACTCATGATCTTGAAGCGGTATCCGATCTACCAGAAAACTTCGATTCAAGAGAGAAGTGGCCTCATTGCGAGTCGATTCAAGAAATCTCGAATCATCTCGATTGTTATACATGCTGGGCATTCGGAGCCGCCACGACCGCGTCGGACAGAACATGCATTCATAAAAATTTACATGTCCGTCTCTCTGAACAAGATTTTGAATGCTTGCAACCCAATATTTGCTTAAGCCGTGGTGGCGCGTGGAGGGCGTTTAGTTTTTGGCAACAAAAGGGTCTCGTTACTCAAAATTGCTAACCATATGACAAGGAAGAATTACTCTTAAGTAGATGTCTGGAGACTTGTAAAGATGGCAGAAATTACACTCAGGATAAACATTTTGCTGAACAGATTTACCAAATCCCCAATGAAGATGAACAGATTAAAGCGGAACTATTTAAAAATGGTCCTATACAAGCTAGTTTTTATGTTTTTGAAGATTTGAGTGATTACCATCAAGGAGTGTATGAGCATAAATATGGCAAACTCTTAGGTAAACATAGTGTCCGGGTGATAGGCTACGGTATAGAGAACAGCACCGAATACTGGTTGGTTGCGAACAGCTACGGAATCTGCTGGGGAAATAATGGATGGTTCAAAGTTACACGCTTCCAGAAAGAATTAAAATTTGAAGCAGAGTTGATCTCTGGATTTCCGCACAATTAGGTTCGTCAAATGCTTAAACCAACGTTTTTCTGTTTTAATTGTAACATTCGTTTTTTTTAGGGTACTAACAAAAACTAAAGACATAAATTGAAAATAAATAAAATTGTATTGATAATATGCAAAATTATAAATATTCGTGATACCTACTGATGTAAAAAATACTAATAATGGTTGGAGCATTTCAAATAAATTGACGTCAAAAATTTAATCACGTTTGTTTTTATTTCATTTGAATTAGTTGCGCACGCGACATTTCCAGTAATAGCTGACCTTTCATTGTTCATACTATAAATATAAATTTAGCTTGATATGTATGTCGTCATGTCAACTTTTAGTTCATACAGTCAGGGAAAGTAATTGTTTATCAAATTGGCACGCTACGTCAAATTGCCGTGTTAAAGGCAGTTGTGCTTTGAATATAGAGACAATTTAAGTTTGCAGTCAATTTGATAAACAATTTATTTCCCTAACTTTACATCATAGCTAAGTTTATTCTAAGAAAGTACGTGTTACGATGGCTTGCCGTGGCAGAAATGAAAAGAAGATACAAGTTTGGTGGTACGGAGCCCTTAATATACGAGTACGACTCGCACTTGGTCGGTTTTGATATTTCCAGTCTTACTTGTACGCATTTTTATGCACGCTAAGTATTTTAGCTATCATCAAGCTGAAGGTACACAAAATACATATTTTATAATAAAAAACTATCAGTAACATTTCACAGGCCATACCATATTTTATAGTTTGAAAATTTCTATGATAACTACACACTAAAAATATTTTATACTTTGCGAAATTATACCGATAAAATTATTTTTATACCATCGGCATTGTGTTTTCTTACGATTATACTATTGTTATTATTATATATTATATTTTTGTAGGAAAACTAGCAACCTGCCCTTGCCTCATTCGGGTGCAATATACTAATACGGCGACACTTCTAAACATCGTAATTTCTGTGCTATATTTAAGTTAATATATTTTTATTTTATTTATTTACTTACATACGCTAGCATTACAGTATCCAAATTCGGTAGTGTAGTTAATTAACAATTCATGAAATAATTTACAACATATTAATATATTTTCCCTAAAAGATTTACAAATAAAAAAATAACATGTGTAACGTTACCCTTACGAACTCGCTCAGTGAACGTAAGAAAATATCTATTCTGTCGGCAACCACATTCAGTGCGCGCATTTTTCGCGTCAGGGGGACGTGGTCTAAATGATAAATGATAAATGATTTTATTTCTGTAAGTAGGTTTGAACAAACACTTTTACACGTCAATCATATTTTAAAAAACTAGATGAGGTCGGCGTTTCCTATCTGACTACTCTGAGAAGAAAGGCCGAAACAAACTCAGAGGTCACAGTCTCTTTTAAAGTCCAGACATAATCTTGGTCAGATCATGTGAAGACCATGTAGATTTGTGTCTGAGATGGTCTTTTGAGGAAAAAACCACACAGATTGAGTGGACCTGTCCAGTCAGTGCACGCATTTGTCAGTAATCGTGTAGCTCAACTCAGAACTTAAGGAGCTCAACGATTCGACGAACAATACCAAAGAAAAGACATTTGGGTAGGCCACAAAAATTACTCAAACTGCCAGACCATGATTAAAATTAACTGAGGAGAGAAAAAAAAGCAACAATGACCCACATAGTCTTCACATTCACAATATTAAAATGATAATCAATGTAGCCTGAATGCTACTCACCAATAGTTCAGTTCGACCAAGTTGGGCCGTAGTCGGTGCTGCTGCAAGTGATAGATCCCTCCTTGTTTCCAAACTGTTGTATACCACCATGCTAAACACAAACAAGATTGGATAGATAAAGGGGCAAAAGGGATATACTCCAAACTGCCTTAGGTATATGTACCTCGTAAATTTATTCTGTATGCGCTTTAACATGAGACTATATTTAGTCTCATGTGGCCGCATTACTCTCCAACTGACTCCTTATTAGAGCATCATACAATGCCAACATGGCTTTAATATTTCTTAAAGCTGCCGCTTTGCGCAGCACAAATCCTAGTCGCTCATACGAGCGACTAGGATTTACCTTTTTACAGAAATTGATAGTATGCTCCCGGAATCTCAATTGAGTATCCACACGAACACCAAGGTCTCGCACTGCCTCCTTCCTTTTCATAGGCACGTCGTCTACTTGGTAGTTGTGGTGGAGTGGTACTCTTTCAAGACTGAATGTGAGAACTAAACATTTCTTAACATTGAATTGCAGTTAGTTCTTTCAACTCCACTCAACTACTCAATCATTGTCTTGCTGAAGGAGGTGACAGTCGAGCTCGTTTTCGATAGCAACAGCAACTTGAGGTCATGTGCAAATAGCAGACACTTGGCATCTCTTATTACGTCAGGCAAGTCATTGATCATTATTATGAATTCTAACGGCCCTAAATTGCTACCTTGCATCACTCCAGACCTAGTGAAATAAGGCAGCGACCGGAATCCGCAGTACTCTAAATACTGTTTCCTGTCCCTCATATAGCTTGCAAAGAATTGGAGCAATTTAGGTGTGCACCCAACTTTCGCTTACTTTAATAATAACACATTGTTATCCACCAGGTCAAACGCCTTTTTAAAATCAAAGTAGGCGGTGTCCACCTGCACCCCTGCATCAATATGAGGAACTAAGTACGTCAAAGGATTCAATAGTTGCTAGTCGGAAACCGTGTTGGGCGTCTGACAGTTGCGATGCAACTTGCTCCTGGACATCTCGCTGAATGACAGACTGACACCTTCACAGGTGTCGACAGAATCGCCACCGGTCTAAAAAATTCCACCACTGTTCCGTCTCCCACTTTTGGTATAATGCATTCTATTGCAACAAGACCTGGACTAACTATCAGACTACTGATGACAGCAGTTAGTTTGTTCCTAAGTAAACAAACTAAAGCTAAGTTTACTTTCGCGTACTCCCTTTGTCGCGTGCCTCTCACTAAATTAAACTCAATTCTCGATCTCGGCGTTATACTCGATTCCAAACTATGCCAAGATTTACACAGAATAAAATTTTAAGAAAAGCTTACCAATTATATGACTTTATCATGCGATCTACCCTTGACTTCAAGAGAACCGCGTATATCTACGCTTATAATATCTACCATAATATCTACGCTTGTATAACGCCCTAGTTTGCTATCAATTAGAGACCGCGGTGTCATTATGGAACCCTTTCTACAAAAATATATACAGGTCTAATGTATAATTTATTAAAAACAAGTAAAAATAACTATAAAAAATGAATTTAGTGCCTTATGCATATTTTATTTATTTATTTGCTAACATGTAAAACACTGGTTAGTAGGCATGTATTAAAATTTCATGACACAGTAAGTATTAAGACATGTCACTATTGAATCCTTTCCACAAAAATATGCTGAAATGGTTGAAAATGTTCAGTACAAATTTATACGTGGCATGCACTATAGATGCCAGAACTCCAACCTACCTCAAAGTACAAGCTCCTGCCCCTTAGCTCTCGAAGAAAATACCGTGAAATCATTATTTTATATAAAATTGACAGAAATAATTTCAATTGTTTATATGACGTGATTTGTTACGCTGTACATAAAACCTTTCAGAGACGACAGGTACGTGCCGGTACTCTTTTTACAGTGAACTCTTGTCGAAGTAATTCTGGCCAGCGCTCATTTGTCCGCCGCGCCTTATGGTTGACTCATTATTACACGAGTATTTTCAAAAGAAAATATTGACATATTTAATTGTCCAATGAGTAGATTTAAGAGCCTCACCATCCCCCTGTATTAAATAAATCCCACGTGTATACCCTTTCTGAAAATGATCAAACTTACAAAGGTCATATTTAATTTTATTTTATGTTATCTTTATCAGAATTTCAACTATATTAATGCTCATTAGACAACTATGTAATTACTGCATGTATTGCTACTAAAACTCCTAGTGATTACGTTTTTTTTATAAACTTTTATGTCTACCTATGGAAAGCGTTGTGGGTTATATTACTACTAAAATTATTTTTGTTAAATTCGTTGTAAGTTCTTATAATGTTGTGTGTTTGCTGTTACTTTCAATAAAAAAATTAAATAAAATAAAAATAAAATCGTCATTTCTCACCAGGTTACCACTCTTATGCTTTGTAAAATTAATCATCATCGGTTTGAAAACTACTGAATACGTGCGATACCGCTGCAGCTGTCTAAGCAAAATGGACTCTAAGCCTTTACAATTGAAGACATTTGTATAAAAATTGATTGCAAAGAAAATGATGATAGATGTTTTTATATTTGACAAACAATCTTTAGAATTTCAAAAACAAAAATGAGAATCTCTTTAATAATCTGCAACGGCCAACAGACTGGTCAGCATTCTGGAAAAAAATATCAAACATTTGAGTGATTATTATTACATATACAACAAGACCATATATTATATACATTAAAATACTTGTGGCAACTTTATTATGAGGATAATAAAGTTTATATAACATACTTCTAGGTGCGGTCACGAACATAAATACCATACACACAGAATATTCAAAAGCAATATTTTCCTAAAATATTGATAAAATACAGTGTTACGAACATTGTAAGTATTCTCGAAACCATACTATTATGAAATAGGTGCTTTCTTCAAATTTGTAATCTTTTTTTCCCGAGAAAAGCTTTATTGAATAATTTTGCGTTAGTGTAAGGTGACTGAACTGTTTATTTTATCTTGCTTTTGTATCCAAACACTAATGAGACGTTTTGTATTAGAAGAATTCGGCACATTCAAGAGGACAAGAAGCGGCATTTCAAGTTATAATTAAAAAAATCTTTAATTAAATAGCAATATCTAAACAAAATGCATAGTGAAAGGTTCCGTAATTGGGATGAATTTATCCCAAAAACAAACTTTGAGCTATGTTTGAGTCATTTGAGGTTGGAACACTAGGGCCTTGGAGTCACAGTGCTCATCAAATATTTCGGGGCATCGTCAAGCGGTTGGTCGACTCTTCACGCGACCAGAGGGCTGGCCTATTTTTAGCCCAAAGAATCAGCATTGCCATCCAACGTGGCAATGCTGCCAGTCTTTTGGGCACTTATCCGATTGACAGCGATGCGAACGAATTTTTTGATGCCCTATGAGCCTTTAACATTTTTTTTTAAATTATACACTTGTAAATAGTAGGTATATATATTTTAGTTTTAGCTGGTATATTGTAATCTATTTAGATTGATTAAATAAAAAGAAAAATTATGTAGCTGGTGTGACTGTACCCGGCGGACCCCAGCCTGATAAAATTTTCGTTTTTCCTAATTATGCTAATATTAGTATTAATATCGGTTTCCCCCTTAGGGGAAAAGGCCGCACTCCACCTCCGTACGGCCCTGTAGAGCTCGTCTCCAGACTGGACACTCTCCCACCGATTGAGATTAAATGAATTCCCAAATAGAAAGAAGTCAGATGCCTTGTCCCATTAATAAGGCAAGGAAAGGATTGAAACTAATAGTAAATAAGACTTAGGAATTCATAATTATGAAAATACATTGAATGTGGTTTTAGAACTGTAAATAATAGAGGGATGCTAAGTATATTGTTATTTAAATTTGTAAGTAACCCATACGCTAGCGTAACAGGTATTTGGTCAGTCGTAACTCACACGATACCTCACATCTACACTCGGTGTACTCAGAGCAACAATTCCATAAAGTGACGCAAGTAGCTTTTCAGCGACATTGCGTCAGCATCATGCTCTTATGGAGACATGGTCCCTAGCAGTCCTTTCGAACTGATAATCGTGACGAGGCGCCTTTTCCTGCGGTAACCATGCGACCGTCCTTGTCTAGCAACGGGGCGGCCAGTTCCAGCGGCATTCGTCGGCATCATGCTCTTTTGGAGACATGGTCCCTAGCAGTCCTTAGACTGGATATGAAATAGATGTGGTCCCCCAATCCCCTGGAATGTCACTTTTTGCACAACAAGCATATCTGCAAGACACGGGTTCATGTCAGTCTGACCGAAATTATTGGTCTGAGATAAAGAATACAACATTCTAGAATTACTAGATAATAGAGTTGAGAATCGAAACTCAAGAATCATTTAATAGAGTTTTGGATAATCTCTTTTAAAGCCCTGATTATTGGTCGGAGCCAAAGAATACAAAATTCAAGAGTTAGGTACAAGATAAGGTTAAAGAATCAAAACTCAAGAATTGTTAATTAACAGAGTTGTAGATCAACTCTCTTGAAGGTCTATAGACAGTCCCAAGGCGCCCACCCTTCATCACTTCCTAGTGTTTGAGCTAGGGAGAAGAAGTGGTGCAACAAACTCCCCAGCAACAGTCTCTGTCTGATAAGTTATAAGAACCAATTAACTACTAACTCCATCAGCCCAGGATAGTTATCATAATGAAAGACTCACCCAGTCGCACCAACAAACACACACACACACACACTGCTAAAATACTAGATTAGGTTAATCTGGGCTTCAACCCAACCATATGTAACTTATTTGATATTAATCGCTCTCACGAGAGCCCACTCAGACATCGCCTTTTCACATTCACCAAATCTCCTAACTGAACTAGCCTAGCCTATCGTGTCTATCACTTCTCGGGGTCCTAAGTCGACTCCTAGAGTATCGTGTCTATCACTTCCCGCGGTGCTAAGTCGACTGCCATACCATTCGTTTCTTTTCATCTTCCAACATCCCCATCATTACACCAGCCTCCTGTTTTTTGTAACATAAACCCAAATTCTCGCAAGTTCGCAGAATACGTTTCTGTAGAATTCCTCCTTTGTTTTAAGGGTTCGTTTGGTATCAAGTTTTGGCGGCCAGATGTCAATAATCGCTTTCTTTCTTTAGAAATAGTTGAATTATTGCATCCTAACTGACGTCAAATATTGCCCTTCGACTAATGGCTGGCATAAGTGCCACCCATTATACAATTTCAAGTAAATAAGTGTTTTGTTATTAATTAGGGTAACATGTCAAACTGACAGATCATAAAATAGAGATTTAATGTGTCTCTAAGAGTCCCGAAATCGTGGGAAAGTTTTAAAACAAATATAATATTTTGTTATTAATTAGGAATAGGTGACAGACAGTCACATTCCCCCCTCTGAAAATCAGACGCGTGACGTAGTACAGCGGATGAGCTTTCACAATACGTGGAGCAATGCCTTTATATGAAAGTGTTATAGAATATATACCCATAGCTACGCTATGTTCATCTAATCAAAGAATTATATTCGTTCCAGTTGGAACTTGAATCCAATAAGATTATAGTAAGATGCAATCTCTGCTATAATTTAGTTCCGTTTCGCAGAAGCATCTTCAATCAATGCGTTATAATTGCTCTATGATATTTGAACTTAATCTTCTTAAAAAGTACTCTTGTCATATCATTCAGGTGAAACTACCTCGCTTCAAATAAGATCCGAGAACCTGTGCATGCTTATAATGTAGTTTTACATACCAGGGTCTCTTTAAAGAGTATTTGTGCTATTGAGCCACGCTACCTGCGGTGCTACCTCGTTCTAAACTCAGCCTATAGCAGCTGCCGCTGGACAGAGGCCTTTCCTTATGCACGTCAACGCTGAGTCAGCTTAATCAGCTGCCCGCAATCATATCCAATAGCAGCTGAAATAGTCGGCACATGAACATATTAGAGTTTATTCCAATAAGATATTATAGTTTACGCCGCCCCCCTCTGATTCTAAGAGGTTAGAGCAGTTTTTAAATCCAATAAGAGTTTGGAAGTTATACTGTTTAGAAAATATAGGTATCCTAGGTTGTGCAAACAATTATTGCCTCAGTATGACAAAAGGTTGTCATTTCTCCCTCCTATTATAAAATGGAGCAGCTGAAACAGTCAGCACATAAACGTATTATAGTTTATTCCAATAAGATATTATAGTTTACGCCGCCCCCCTCTGATTATATGAAGTTAGATCAGTTTTGTAATCCAATAAGAGTTGAGATGTTACCTACTGATTAGAAAATATGGATAGGTATCCTGGACGATATAAACAATTATTGCCTTAGTGTGACAAAAGATTATCAATTTCTCCCTCCGATTATAAAATATTTATAGGAAAATTCACTAGCATATCTGAACTGATAACTATAGTGCCATAGCTCAAAACATATTAGTATTAAGTGGGATAACAAAAATCATACCGCGTAATAACGGGTAACTGAAGTGCCTAATAAAAGTAAAACTTAGCTTCGTAACAGGAGTCACGCTACAGCCACTGCTGTTGGAGGCAGCCGATGTCAGCTGATTTCGAAGAAACTCCAAACTAAGCGCAATGCACAAACCAAAGGTTTAGACATAGCGTACCCAGTAGCAGCCAAGTGAAGATTTAAATATCCTGGAATTTGAAATAAGGCCAAACGAGTATCTATTCAATTATACGACATACGTCTCCGAATTTCCGAAAGTGGAAAATAATTATATTTACTCCTTATGATGATAGTTAATGTACCATCTTGGTAAATTAATTGTCATTTTACAAACTTCACGCTTCGTAGGTCTTATTAATATTATTTGGTTTACCCATAATAAGGGTATGTCTTATACCTAAGTTCACTCCACACACATATACCTAAATCTCAAACGCACTTGACACATTCCACATTCACTAGCTGTCAGATACAAAACTCACGTTTGCAGGGAGTCGAACCCATTATTGCAGTAGCACAAGAACCAAAAGCCCTACTATCAATACTATTTATGCGGGGATTGAACCCACAAGCCGTGACACAGGAATCCAAGTACTCATCAACCATCAACATCATCATCACGCGGGAATTCAACCCGCTACCATCTGTTGAAGAATTCAACCAATATTATCAAACCATTACCTAATTAAAACATAAGTTATCGTAGCCGTTGTAACTCTTGTCGTCTATAACAATGTATAGTTCCTTAAAATTACGTTGTGTTATTGTTAACGTTGTGTTATTGTAGTAGTAACCCATATGTAGTTCTTTCTCGTTGCACTGAAATGAATCAGTACATTTAATGACGAGAATCCTGGTCACGGCACCACATGTGACTGTACCCGGCGGACCCCAGCCTGATAAAATTTTCGTTTTTCCTAATTATGCTAATATTAGTATTAAGATCGGTTTCCCCCTTAGGGGAAAAGGCCGCACTCCACCTCCGTACGGCCCTGTAGAGCTCGTCTCCAGACTGGACACTCTCCCACCGATTGAGATTAAATGAATTCCCAAATAGAAAGAAGTCAGATGCCTTGTCCCATTAATAAGGCAAGGAAAGGATTGAAACTAATAGTAAATAAGACTTAGGAATTCATAATTATGAAAATACATTGAATGTGGTTTTAGAACTGTAAATAATAGAGGGATGCTAAGTATATTGTTATTTAAATTTGTAAGTAACCCATACGCTAGCGTAACAGGTATTTGGTCAGTCGTAACTCACACGATACCTCACATCTACACTCGGTGTACTCAGAGCAACAATTCCATAAAGTGACGCAAGTAGCTTTTCAGCGACATTGCGTCAGCATCATGCTCTTATGGAGACATGGTCCCTAGCAGTCCTTTCGAACTGATAATCGTGACGAGGCGCCTTTTCCTGCGGTAACCATGCGACCGTCCTTGTCTAGCAACGGGGCGGCCAGTTCCAGCGGCATTCGTCGGCATCATGCTCTTTTGGAGACATGGTCCCTAGCAGTCCTTAGACTGGATATGAAATAGATGTGGTCCCCCAATCCCCTGGAATGTCACTTTTTGCACAACAAGCATATCTGCAAGACACGGGTTCATGTCAGTCTGACCGAAATTATTGGTCTGAGATAAAGAATACAACATTCTAGAATTACTAGATAATAGAGTTGAGAATCGAAACTCAAGAATCATTTAATAGAGTTTTGGATAATCTCTTTTAAAGCCCTGATTATTGGTCGGAGCCAAAGAATACAAAATTCAAGAGTTAGGTACAAGATAAGGTTAAAGAATCAAAACTCAAGAATTGTTAATTAACAGAGTTGTAGATCAACTCTCTTGAAGGTCTATAGACAGTCCCAAGGCGCCCACCCTTCATCACTTCCTAGTGTTTGAGCTAGGGAGAAGAAGTGGTGCAACAAACTCCCCAGCAACAGTCTCTGTCTGATAAGTTATAAGAACCAATTAACTACTAACTCCATCAGCCCAGGATAGTTATCATAATGAAAGACTCACCCAGTCGCACCAACAAACACACACACACACACACTGCTAAAATACTAGATTAGGTTAATCTGGGCTTCAACCCAACCATATGTAACTTATTTGATATTAATCGCTCTCACGAGAGCCCACTCAGACATCGCCTTTTCACATTCACCAAATCTCCTAACTGAACTAGCCTAGCCTATCGTGTCTATCACTTCTCGGGGTCCTAAGTCGACTCCTAGAGTATCGTGTCTATCACTTCCCGCGGTGCTAAGTCGACTGCCATACCATTCGTTTCTTTTCATCTTCCAACATCCCCATCATTACACCAGCCTCCTGTTTTTTGTAACATAAACCCAAATTCTCGCAAGTTCGCAGAATACGTTTCTGTAGAATTCCTCCTTTGTTTTAAGGGTTCGTTTGGTATCAAGTTTTGGCGGCCAGATGTCAATAATCGCTTTCTTTCTTTAGAAATAGTTGAATTATTGCATCCTAACTGACGTCAAATATTGCCCTTCGACTAATGGCTGGCATAAGTGCCACCCATTATACAATTTCAAGTAAATAAGTGTTTTGTTATTAATTAGGGTAACATGTCAAACTGACAGATCATAAAATAGAGATTTAATGTGTCTCTAAGAGTCCCGAAATCGTGGGAAAGTTTTAAAACAAATATAATATTTTGTTATTAATTAGGAATAGGTGACAGACAGTCACACTGGCAAAAAAAAAACAAACTTAACATTGTAGTTGCAAAACATGTTCTCCCATACATTGATATACGTCACGGTCAAATCTCCAACTGCTAAAGTAAATATTAGTAAAAAAGAATTGTCTGATGAAACTACCAATTAATGATTTTCGAACTTTTCTTTTTATTTGTGCTGTGAGACCTTGCTTCTTGCCAAATTTCATGATTCTAGGTCAACGAGATAGATAGATTTAGATTAATAGATAGATAGATTTTGATTTATTTGCGAGTGTACAAATATGTCGCATAGATGACTATTTTTTTTTGGGTTCCCTCTATCTGGCAGAATTTTGATGCTCCGAAATTTATTTGGCATAACCCACTTGGCATAATCTTCTTTAAACGAATGTAGATATGGCATAAAAATCATTAAATATAATTATTGTTTGGCCGAATGTTTATATGTCCGAATTTACAAAGGCATACTTTTAAGATGGCAGAATTTTATTTGGCATAATTACTTTTGGCAAAGCTTAATTTCGCATAATTTCGTTTCACATAACGTTTATTTAGAGCGACGATTATTTGGAATAATTTCACTTGGCATATTAAGAAGATGGCAGAATATCATTTGGAATAATTTTATTAAGCATAATTATTGTCATTTCTATAAAATGTAATCATATTCTTAACCTTAAATTAAAATATTGTCTTAAAAAGTCAATATGTTGTACTACAAAAGTTAGTGAAGTGACAGAACCGAATCGCTGCAAAACCGACTGCACGTAGTCTTGTCTGCCCTACCCCTAGAGTGTAATTTAAGCCCGCGTAGGCGCGGAGGAGCGAGGCGGCCCGCGAGCTGAGGAGCAGGTGGTTTTAACGCTCGATGCCGCGGCTGAGGCTGGCCGGCGAAGCCGGCCAGCAAGCCGAAGCCGCTGTGGTGAGCGTTACAACCATCTGCGACGAGAAGCTTGCGTGGGACCGCCGGAGCCCCGCAGCGCCGGAGCCGTGACAGAAACCATGCCTGCTGCATGTTGCATGCTTGCTTGCATGCTTGCTTGCATGCTGCATGTTTGCTTGCATGCTGCATCCTTGCTTGCATGCTGCATGCATGGTGTGTGTTTTTTTGCATGTTTGCATTCTACATGCTTGATGCATACATGCATGGTGTGTACTTTTTGCATATTTGCATGCTACATGCTTGATGCATGCATGGTGTAAGCTTGTTTGCATGTTTGCATGCTTCTCTCATGCTTCACACAAAATTATTCTAACTATGAATTTTCCGTAATGCGATATACGAGTCTTTCAATTATTATGGATATGAAAAGTATGCCAAAAGATGGTTCTAACTGTAAACTTTCTGAGATATGATAGTTCTACCTTTTAATGATTATCGATATGAAATGTATGTATGCCAAAAGACGATTCTGACAGTGAACTTTCTGCAATATGATGGTTCTACTTTTTAATTATTATGGATATGAAATTTATGCCAAAAGACGATTCTGACAGTGAACTTTCTGCAATATGATGGTTCTACTTTTAATTATTATGGATATGAAATGTATGCCTAAAGTTGATTCTGCCTTACAAAATTATGCGTTTTTAATGTATTATAAATGAGTGTATGCCAAACGATTTTCTGCGAAATGAAGTTTATGCTATGCGCTGTTATGCAAAATAATATTATGACATAAAAAGTTCTGCTATAAAGGGTAGACCCTTTTTTTTTATTGCATTGACTTAAAAGCTTGATTTTTTTAAGATCTAAGGGATTATAGATCTTAGCATTTGATATTAATTTCAACTTGATACTTCCACGCTTTCCTGAGCAAAAGGGTCTTAACAGACAGATTGACGGACAGACGGACAACGAAGTAATCATAATAATAAGGGTACCATTCCTCTTTAGGTGAGGAACCCTAAAATACCACTTAAAAATATACAAATTGGTATAACCCTTTCGATGCGGATCGCTATTTGTGCTATGTATTAATTTTTTAAATTAATCATAAAACACGCTTATATCCGTAAATCTAAACCTAAACTTATCAAAATCTTTAATATTATACATAGATAAAATTGTTTGTTTGTAAGAGGTATCCGATACCAAAAATTATTTTACTGATAGAAGGTTACACTATGGACAATAATTACTATTATGATATGTTTCTCCCACAAGGACGTGTACGTTACTCCAGGAGGAAAGTGGCTCTTAGACTAATATGAGTGGAACGAATAATTAGTGCGTAATCTGCTGTGAATGTGCGCTACATAAAAAAATTGTGCGCCTTGTCGTTTTGGAAACAAAACGGACCAAACGATTCCTACTGGAGGAACGTTGTTCAAGCAGGAACATTCTAAACGAATGATCGTAGAGAGAAATATTGTGGATGGCATGTGAATATTTGTGCAAAAATTTGCGCCGAAAATATAGTTTGTGCGTCTTCTCACAAATATAAGCTCTGAGGTCATGCACAATATCCGGTCGGCACCAAGTGCAAAGGCAACTGATAGAAATCCGACGACTGACGAAACACGAAGTTTGCCGAGGGACATTAAGAAAATAGTTGTACTGTACCTTGTTGATTATCATAAATTCCAAATAATAATAGAAATTCCTAAATCCAAATTCCATGCAAATGTAAATCTAATAAAAATAAATCATCATACGTGATCGATATATTTTACTTATTTCATGAATGTTTCTTTGATAAACACAAAATAATTGGCACTTTCAATATTGATATAATTTAATATTTCATGTAACATTACTTTCATATCTAACATAACCCATTTTTTATAAATACTGACAACAGTCGATGAACACCACAAACGTTTGAAAGTGACAACGATGATGCTACACGCAGTGGTATTTGTGACGGTTGCGGGATTGGTTGCGGCTGACTTTGACCCAGAGTTGCACGCCAAATACCTAACGATGCCAAAATCATCCTTCATCGAGTATTTCAATGCACAGAACTACTCTTGGAAGATGGCTGAGTACGACAACATCGAACAGCAATATACCGCTTGTGCACATTTTGATATGGAATCTATGGAAAAATTACCACTCCAAACTCACGATCTTGAAGGAATTGATCTGCCGGATAACTTTGACGCCAGAGATAAATGGCCACAATGTGAGACTATAAAAGAAATCTACGATCAAGGACACTGTGGTTCGTGCTGGGCCTTTGGAACTGCCACGACAGCGTCAGATAGAACTTGCATTCATAAAGATTTACATGTCCGTCTTTCTGAACAAGATATACAATGTTTAAAAAACAATGTATGCGCCGGCGGTTATTCATGGAATGCTTTCAAATATTGGCAAGAAGAAGGTCTTGTTACTATAGAATGTAAACCGTATGATGTAGAAAAACTCTTAAAAAATGAATGCATCACTGAATGTGTAAGTACAGACATTAATTACAAACAAGATAAACACTTTGCTAAAAACGTGTACGGAGTATCTGGGGAAAGAGACCAAATAAAGGCAGAGTTAGTAAGAAATGGGCCTATTAAAGCCGGATTTATTGTTTTCGAAGATTTTTATTCTTATAAATCAGGAGTTTATGTTCATACACATGGCAAACAGCTAGGGTATCATAGTGTGCGAGTTATTGGTTACGGTGTTGAAGATGGAATTGATTATTGGTTAGTGGCTAATAGCTGGGGGAGTAAATTCGGTGAAAATGGATGGTTCAAGATCAAAAGTTACCAAAGAAAACTTCAGTTTGAAGAGTATATGAGAACTGGTCTGCCAAAGAATTAATTTTTTCTTCTTTATTTTGTGTTTATCCTGTACTCATATATCGTTGTTCTAACGCACTTTGTTTTTTATAGAATTATTCACTATCCTTCTTCCATATATATAATAAAATAGTAATTAATTCAAAATGTACACTGAATATAAAAAAATGTATTTACGAAAATATAGTTTTTTTAATATTTGTCCGTTTGTCTGTTTGTCTGGATGTATGTTCCGGATTGGTGCAAAAACGGGTAAATGGATTTTGATTAAATTTGCACACAGATAGGTAATAAGTAACCTGGATTAACACATAGGGTACTTTTAATCCCGGTAGTACGTTTTCGTGGGTTTTCCGACATCCACGCAGACAAAGCCGCGTGCAATAGCTAGTTTATAAATAAATTATATTAGTTAATTATATTTTATTTTACATAACTAAATGTATAATTCTAACCTTTTGTTCATCCAACGTGGTAATGATACCAGCCCTTTGGGCACTCTTCCCATTGACAGTGATGAGGATTACTTATTTTGTTTTGATTTATATATAAAATGTTCCCAGCAGTCTTATTGTTACAACTATGCCCTACAGAACCGTAACAGTTTGTCAGTTCAATAGACCATGCAAAATGAGGAGGTCTTGATACCCTATAAAAGCCTTCTTTTTATAGCCATTTTTTTTGTTGTTTTACATCGTTTAAATTAAGTTTAAGTTTTGGTATTAATATTTGCGATTGACCCAGGCATATAGTTTAGTACATTACACTATTTTCTTAAAAAAACTTAAAGCATACTTTGTAAAACAGGTACCAAATGTATGAAATTATCAAATAAATACAGTCAATAAACATGAAGAAATCATAAAAGCGTAAAGTTACATTTGGAGTAGGTACCGCAGGGCAGATCACTGGGCCCTATAGGGATCCGTATCCGAAGGGTTATACCAATTTCTATATTTTTTATTGGTATTTTAAGGTTCCGTTTCGTAGCTAAAAAGGAAAAAAACGGAATCGTTATATGATCACCGAGTTGCTGCGCCAGCCAGCGCTGAGGCTCTGTCTCGCATAGGGTCGTAGCATTATGCTGAGCGATTGCCGTTTTGCGTGAATGTGACGCATATTTTTCCCCAACTCGTTATTTTTTGTATTTGTGTGTTTTTTCTTTGCGTCATGTTTACCGCAAATAAATGTATTTTCTTTCTTCTTTCTTTTCTTTCTTGTCCGTCCGTCCGTCAGTCTGTCTGCCAAGAGCCTTTTTCACAGGAAAGCGTGGAGGTATCAAGTTGAAATTAACATCAAATATTTAGATCTATAATCCATTAGATCTTAAAAAAAATAAACTTCTAAGTCAACGGGATCCGGAACACACCTATGGATCTTCTTACTTCATACTTGGGTAACAGGATTCAGAGCGTTGACGTAAATGGAGAGAGATCTCCCGGATCTATAGTAACAATGGGAGTCCCGCAAGGCTCAATTCTTGGTCCTTTCTTGTTTCTTATTTATATTAATGACTTGCCTTACCTCATAAAGGATAATCCTGATATAGTGTTGTTTGCGGATGACACTTCACTTTTGTTTAAACTTAAACGTCAGCAGCTGGTTACTAACGATGTAAATTTCGCGATCTCAAAAGTAGTTAACTGGTTCAATGTCAATAATTTCCTTCTTAACGAAAAAAAAACCAAATGCATTAAGTTTACGCTACCTCATATTAGACAGGTAAAAACTAATTTATTGATGAAGGGCGAAGAATTGAATCTTGAAGATAGCACAGTATTCTTGAGCTTAACTTTGGATGCTAAGCTTCAGTGGGGCCCACATATAGATAAATTGTCAAAAAAGCTAGGCTCCGCAGCATACGCTGTCAGAAAAATTCGTAATTTAACCGACATAGAGACAGCCCGTTTAGTGTACTTTAGCTATTTTCATTGTGTTATGTCGTACGGTATTCTGTTGTGGGGAAATGCTGCAGACATTCAGACTATATTTGTTTTGCAGAAAAGAGCTGTTCGATCAATTTACAAATTAAGTCCGAGACAATCTCTCAGAGAGAAATTTAAGGAGATTAATTTAATGACTGTGCCTTCTCAATATATTTTTGAAAATCTTTTATATGCCCATAAAAATACAAAATTGTTTAAAAATACAGCGATATCGATGAATTTTGATATTGATGAATTTTTATAAATACATCTACATTTGATTTCTTTCTTTCTTTCTTTCTAGATCATTGTTTTTTTTTTCTTTATTAATTAGTTTTAAGCATAGTCTGGCAATTTGAGTAATTTATGCGGCCTACCCAAATGTCCTTTCTTTGGTATTGTTCGTCGAATCGTTGAGCTCCTTAAGTTTTGAGTTGAGCTGCACGATTACTGACAAATGCGTACACTGACTGGACAGGTCCACTGATTCTGTGTGGTTTTTCCTCAAAAGACCATTTCAGACTAAAATCTACATGGTCTTTACATGATCTGATCAAGATTATGTCTGGACTTTAAAAGAGACCTCTGAGTTTGTTTCGGCCTTTCTTCTCAGAGTAGTCAGATAGGAAACGCCGACCTCATCTAGTTTTAAAATATGATTGACGTGTAAAAGTGTTTGTACAAACCTACTTACAGAAATAAAATCATTTATCATTTATTTATTTAACGCAATTAAAAAAAATTGAGTCATTTATGCGATATGTTTTGATACTCGCAAATAAATAAAAACCAGGGTACTTCCCGCTGACCTCGAATCATTAAATTTGGCAAGAAGCAAGTCTCGCTGCATAAATAGAGGAAAACTTTGAAAATCATTAATTGGTAATTCTTCCGCAATTTTTTTTTTTGCATTTGCTTGCTTACATTTGCAGTTGAAAATTTGACCGTGACGTATATCAATGTACGGGAGAACATGTTAACTAACTTCAATGTTAAGTTTATTTTCAGGATAAAGTGTAAGTTGGACATTATATAATTAGCTGAGGAAGATGCTGCAGGCGGTTGCCATTGAGACAAGAGTGGTGGGGCAGGATCGTAAACTGAGTGCAATTTTTTTTTAAACATTTCGCAGATTACTTCTAGTTCACTGGATTCGGTGTCTTTGTAGTAAACTTGTGCTGGGGTGCACGGTTTATTATTTCGGTTTGCTACATATGTCCAGAAGTATTTAACATTTTTTTGTAGGCTATCTTCTACTGATTAAATGTACGTAAAAAAACATTTACCGTACATTTCCCTAAAACCCCGTATGTGATGTGCATGTTTCATAATCATATATCTTTTTACACTTCTTCAACTTGATCCAGGCTTTCTGTTTCTTTTTAAATGTACCAATTAGGGAACGTGAGAACCAGACTGGAAATGCGGAAGATTTAGAACTAGTCAGAGGAGTGTGTCGCTTAATAATCTCGTCTAGTTTGTCATGGAACAAGGAACCTCTTCAGATGTTTCATTTTTGAGAAGTTCAGTTCAATCAGTTTTCTGTACTTATATTTTTCTTTCATAGCTCGCTTTGTAAACATTGTATTTCTGCAGAGATTGGCTATCCAGGGGAAGATATTTCACATTAATATTTATGTCACAAATAAATGGTTAGTGATATACGTCAGCAGGTAGCAGAGGAGAGGGATCTTGCTGCACATTACAGGGGCAGTTGGATATTAAAACGACCTTTTACTCAGCTGGTTGAAACTGTGCTGAGGATTTTAGTTCTGAAACATCATGAGCAACTGTGCGAACACATTCTCTTCATTTCTCGTGTTCGCTGCTGAGGGTATTCATTTCCTGTTTCATATCAGTTAAAGTACATTTGATACTGTAATTGAATTTTGACATGCTGCTCTCCATTTCCTCACGCCAGCCGTGTAATGTGCCTTTAATTTAATGGGACTTAGGGGTGAATTTCAACACTGGGCTAACGTTTCGTGGTCACGTCACAGGCTGCTGCAGAAAAGCATATCGTAATTTAGGTTTTATGCTCCGTATGGTGCGTGGTTTTTCTAACATTAAAGCGGTTATCGCCTTCCATAATGCTTTAGTTAGAAGTCAAAGAATGTAACGCAGTCATTTGGGCTCCACATGAATCTAAATACAGGCTCATGCTGGAGAAAGTACAGAACAAGTTCGTGAGGTACTTGTACTTACGCATGTATGGTATATACCCATTTTACCCGCTTATGTACCCAACTTTATTTATTTTGGGTACGGTTGGATATAACGAACTGAGGGTCAGGAGGGATCTCGCTCTCATTTCGAACATATTCAAAGTACTTAGAAGGAAGTCACCTAATGCGGACATTTTAACCTTTAACCACCGTCATGGGTTTTTGTCACGGTGTCGCCGACATGCGGTCACTGTGACCGCTGTTTTATTTTGCTCATACATTTTTTATTATCGTATTTTAAACAACTTTTTTGAAGTTTATGTAAACGAATAAGTGTAATTGAATAAATAAAATACCATTAAATAGGCATTAACCGTTATTTATAAATGTTTACTATAATCAACTTTTTGGACTCTTGCATTGCGTGAAATTACACTTGAGATCAAAAACAATTCACTTAAATATTAAACTCACTAAAAGTCAACAAAAAAGCAGTATTTTTCTTTTATTAATGAACAAATAAACAGAATAAAAATTAGTAGCACAAATGTTTTCATAGAAAAAAAATATTCTGACAATGGGTGAACATTACACACAATCAGCGCAGACTTTTTGGCCACTTTCTGGTTGAACTTGTTCACCTGAATCTGACTCTTCAGTTTCACTGGCAGTATCATGATCGATTTGAGGTGGCACATAGTCTTCTTCAATGTCATCTGCTTCTGATCCACTCTCGTCTTTATTTAGCACAGACTACAACATTTCACCTAAACGCGAGTCTGTCACAGCAAATCTCTTACTACCCACATTTTTTTTTTGAAGAATCGTCCGCTTTTGTATTTCTTGTCCCTGATAAACCAGGATGTGACATTTTCACATTAAATCAAACATAAACTACAATATCCAATTATACATACAATTTAAAAAAGTTACGTAATCTCCGACGTGCGGTCACACAGACCGCGGTTCAACTTCGAATACAAATTACTCCCGAGAACTGCACGCTGAGATACAACTACTACCTCTATGATGCCGGCGCAACTGAACTAGAAGGTACTGAGACGGTCAAGTCGGGGGGAAGCGGGGAACAGTGCAATCTAGCAGTTTAGAAAACCGCAGCTGTCTGTGAGACCGCATGACGGCAGTTAAAGGTTAAGGCACATAGGTTTGTGTGTTCCGGACAGGTACGTGTGGCCACGACTGCAGGTGGAGCCGCGCACTCGGACCAATCTTTTAAGTCAGGCGCCACTGACGCGCGCACTCCGCACTCTCAACCTCATAGCTAGGGACTCGGACCCATTTTGTTGTTCTCTGAGTGAATTCACAAAGAACGCATTATTTGTAATAAGTTACCAAATTTAATTATAATAATAAGCTAATAATGAATTCGGATGAGACTTTAGATAAGTACACAATCGCATTAGGTTACCACAGTAATGATAGACGTAAGTTGAAAAAAAAAACATCTGTGAACTTGGACATGCCGTGGTCTATGTCAGTACGCCATTCTTTGAGTGTTATTTAGTTCCTGTGATTATGTTAAGGCTGTCGATAACGATTCAGGTGGACACAGTACCAGTGACAATCGTTGATATGGAACTCATCGACGAATTCGGTGATGAGGACGAAGTTACCGCTGCATAGCTTAGTAATCATAGTTTACGACCCAAATAGAGACAAAAATCCAATGGCGATACGTTATTTTTGTGTCCATATAAATTGACGTACGTCCGTACACCACAAGCAACAAGGGAAAAATAAAAACCATTTTACAAAAAAAAACAACCTACTTCAAAAAAAAACACTACGAAGTGAAAAATAACAAAGTCATTTCGGAAGTCGGTATCTTTGCTTTTGTAATTTAGTTTTTTGCCACGGACTTCCGAAATGAATTAGTTATTTTTCACTTTGCGGTATTAGTTTTTTTAAGTTGGTTGTTTTTCAATAAAATCATCGTGCTAATCCAGTTAGCCAAGAATATTTGAAAACACGACATGCCTACGCCGCGTGTAAAAATCTTATGACTAGATTATTATCAGTAGAATTCCTCAATAAAAACTGCATTAAAAAATAAAAACATTCTTCATAAAGAATGTGAATACCTAAACCATATATTCCACCTATTGTAAGTATGTTTTTTAGATAACCAAATATACTAAAAGCGCTGATTAAATTGTTTTATGTTACACTGGCTTCTGCCCGCGGCTTCGCCTGCGTGAAGGTGGAAAATTACCCCCCACGGGGACGTGCTACTGCGATAAAAAGTATCCTATATCATAACCTAGGTCATTGCCTACCCGTAACATACCTATCATCCAAATCCACCATTAAAGCGTGAAAAATTAACAGACTGACAGGCAGATAATAATCGCTACTTAAATATTACCTCAAGATACGGACTTTGACTAAATTCCAATTCCTTAAATTTTTAGAGGCATGAGGAACAGGGTGTAAAGTTGACTCATCCTCCATAGAAAAGGGAGAACCCTCCGACCAGAGGGGTGTCGTGTCTGGTGGGGAACTGCCCGACGATTGATGTCGGGAAGTCTTATATATGTTGATCGCGTGATAAATTCTGCTTGCGCAATGCAGGATTTGTGTGACGTCAAGTCTTTGACGCGTAGTTTGCATGTGGCTTTGTAGATTCCACCACAAATCTTAAAATAGTGGTCACAATTTTTTTTAATAATCGTGTGAATTTTAAAATCACCGCATATTTTACCAAACGCTGAAATACGTTTTTTTTTATTTCTTACCAAAAGCATACATTTGAAGTTTCATATCCAATCAATCTGCCTAGCCTTTTTCCAACTTTTCCTATGTGAGGGTCGGCTGTCAGTCTAACCGGATGCAGCTGAATACCAGTATTTTACATGGAGCGACTGCCTATCTGACCTCCACAACCCAGTAACTGGGTAATACGATACCGCTTGGTAAGACTAGTTGTCAGACTTTCGGGCTTCTGACGACCCGTAACTTCTGCCAAAAATCCACGAATGACAGCCGAGACCAACAGCTTAACTTTCCCGAGGCACGGAGAAGTCTCGGTATGTAAAGATGGTCACCCATCCACAGACCAACCCTGGCAAGCGTAACTTAACCTGGTGAAACGACTCGTGCGGCTGTTATATATTACTTAGCTACGAGCTCCTCACATGTACTTAATAATAACATAACATAATTTTACGCCTTTCCCAGACCTTGCAAAAATGACATATAAAATAATAATTAAACGTACAGTTGTAACATCGCTACGATTTTATTAAATGTAAAGATTGTTTTCATACCTGACATAACACATTTTTTATAAATACTGACAACAGTCGATGAACACCACAAACGTTTAAAAGTGACAACGATGATGCTACACGCAGTGGTATTTGTGACGGTCGTGGGATTGGTTGCGGCTGACTTTGACCCCGAGTTGCACGCCAAACACCTAACGATGCCAAAGTCATCCTTCATAGAGTATTTCAATGCACAGAACTACTCTTGGAAGATGGCTGAGTACGACAACATCGAACAGGAATATACCGCTTGTGCACATTCTGATATGGAATCTATGGAAAAATTACCAATCCTAACTCACAATCTTGAAGCAAGAGATCTACCGGTTAATTTTGATGCCAGAGTTAATTGGCCCCAATGTGAAACTATAAAAGAAATCTACAATCAAGATAAATGTGGTTCATGTTGGACCTTCGGAACGGCCACGACAGCGTCTGATAGAACTTGCATTCATAAAAATATACATGTCCGTCTTAGTGAACAAGATTTAGAATGTTTACCAATGGATGTATGTGGTGGAGGTAATGCATATGACGCATTTGTTTATTGGAAAAACAAGGGTCTTGTTACTCAAGAATGTAAACCGTATGACATAAAAGAGCTCTTTAAAAATAAATGCAAAACCAAGTGTGTAAATACTAACAAAGATTACAAACAAGACAAACATTTCGCCGAAATGATATACCGAATATCTAATGAAAGCGATCAAATCAAAGCAGAGCTAGTAAAAAATGGCCCTATTCAGGCCAGTTTTACAGTTTTCCATGATTTTCATGATTATACATCAGGAATTTATGTACATACACTTGCAGTTAAAGCAGGTCGTCATAGTGTGCGACTTATTGGCTACGGTGTCGAAAATGAAATAGATTATTGGTTAGTAGCTAACAGCTGGGGGAGTGATTGGGGTGAACATGGATATTTCAAAATTAAAAGTTATCAAGAAGAAGTTGAGTTTGAAAATCGGTTGATAGCTGGTATGCCAAAGAATTAATAATTTTTTACTTCTTATCAATTTATTTGTTGTTTTTTTATCTTAACATAGCGTTTTCCCAGTGCACTGAATTCTTCATAAAATTGTCATCCGTATCAGTTACATATTTATGGTGATGTGCGTTACTATCATCGATTATGGTGATGTATGTATTACGACCTGAATGCAGGTTCTCAACAAACTTGACCGTCTTCATAATAACATTATTCGATTCTTTTTCAATCTATGCAAATATCACGTCTCCTATCACCGATACGCCAGTGTAGAGCAAAGGACGCCGACAACCACTTTGTTCTCTTTTCTCATATCTAGCTCACCAGTTTCAGTACACGAGCGCTAACCACAATGATAATCTTCGCTGATCTAATAACCGTCTTCTTCATTGTTCACTCACCGCACTTACTTTATTCTTACCTCTTTTTTAGTCCAGTCTATTTTTGTATGGAATCTGCTCCCCATAGAAATCAAGATGGCAGCCTATCACTTAAAGTTTGTGAGCACGTTCGCAAGAACCTTGCAGGTTACATTTTCCATCAGAATTTGTTATGTTGATTATAGTGCCTATTGAATTTATGTATTTACTATGAATATAGTATAAATTTTTCATGTCTGTATATCTTTTAATTTAATTAGTTTCTAGACCACAAATTATGTGTTGTAAAGTATGGAGATTATATCTAATTATACCTACTAGCGAAATCTATGTTATGGTATGTTTAATAAAACTTTTGTGACGTAATATGTGTGAAGGTAGAATAATAAAACTAGTCTGCACTGCACTGCGTTTACTCTATAACAAAATGCCTCCTACCAATGTTTGTCTCTACATCACCCACAGGTTGACTGAAATAAAATGCCCAAGGCTCCATGCTATTGTTTGCTTATAGTATAAATATTAATCCTTCACAATAATCTTCGTATTCCGATTTCTGTGTCATACGTCTTTGAGCCAAACTTAACCAAGTAGCATGATCGAAATAATTGAGTATATCTATAGGGAAACCTATAAGGAGTAACTATAAGGTACTTCATTAAAAAATACCAGCAGAGTAAAGTATACCACGTCAAACAATGAACACAGTCACATTAATATCTGTATTATACTTACCTGGCCAGTCAATGCTTGCACTGACTGGACAGCCAGCTCAACGCAGCAGCATGTAAGAAAAAATCTACATCTTTTTAATAAAATAAGTGGTAGACAAAATTTTAATAATAGAAATAAAGATAAAATAGATCAACCATTTTTCAGATAATCTAAAGTACATACATCTTTTATGTGATACTGTGTTAAAGGTTACAACAGAATACCTTGTGATATATTGTAATTAAACGAAAGAAAATTTTAAACTCATATTAAAAGTACACTTTGTAAACAAGCATATAACAAATTAGAGGATTATATCTATATATCTATACAAATAAATATAATAGAAGTGTCTGTTTGTAATGTCATAATAACAAATTTTTATGAAATGCATATTAAAGTATATACGGTACTTATCTGTGTGTTCCACCTAATCTCCGAAACGGCTAGTCCGATTTTGGCGGGACTTTCACTGGCAGATAGCTGATGTTATAAACAGTAACATAGGCTATTTGTCCGCGTAGCAAGTTTCCGTGGAATAATTTCCGACGTACATGCGAGCGAAGCCGCGGGCAGCAGCTAGTCCTAGATAAGAATGCTTGGAAACATTCTGGTCCTGCTCCATAGGACAAACTAGAGTCTACAACATCAAACTGGTTGCTAATTTAATTGATAATTTATAATTTTTATAACATTGATTTCACATTCTATAAATACTTTAACTTACACACACTAAATATTACTAGTTAATTTTTTTGAAAAATCATCTACATTTCAATATTTGCAAACATGTGAGCACCACGTATCTATAACATAATTAATTTACCTGTCATTACTTTATATTTCATTATTTTTACCTTTTGTGGTATAGTAATTTCATTCTAGGTTGATCGTCTTCAAATATAATTATATGATTAATGTATACAAAATATTGTAAAACATTTTAAAAGAGTAACGGTGGAGTTTCTTGCCCATTCTTCTCCATACGACACTTCCTTTTGGAAGGGACAACTAGAATCAATTCAATTTTCTTGTAAATTTTGACGTTCAAAAGTGCCTTTCATGTGCCTATTTGAAATAAATGATTTGACTTTGACTTTGATAGTAGGTGAACAAGAGTAGCTGAAGATCGAGTCCAAGGCGAGCAATTGGAGCAATCTATGGCCAGCAATGGACAACTATGTTAAAGCTAATGTCTTTTTTAATATCTCACATTTGAGTAATTAAGGCACGCCAGAACCGTTCCTCAAACTGCTCACTCAGCTCTGTGCAGTTTGGAACGGAATTGTGTAAGCCCGACTAGCTCTAAGCCGGTTTTTTATAAGTTTACATAAATGGTAAAATAAATAAATGTTTTAAAATATTTCTGCCACGTACAACAAAAGATGTACCTACTACCTTGTTGATAATTAGGAATTCCAAATAATAATGTAATCTCTTCTTTTTCGTCGTTCGCTCATGATCGCAATCACATACGACGCTTCTCCTATTTATGCGATTTTCTTCAGTGTGGAACACTCAGTAAATGCTGCCTCCAACAGACTTCTTTATCGCCTCTGACCATCTTGCCGGAGCTCTCCCTTGAGCGCGTTTTCTTTTCAGCCGGCCCAGTATCATAACCCTTTCTAGACCATGCATAAGTAAACGCATAAATAATATGTCCGAAAAATGTGAGGAGCTGCTGCTAGTATTTAATAGAAATTCCTAAACCCAAAATCCATACGAGGTGATCCATAAATGAATGATAAATGATAAATGATTTTATTTCTGTACGTAGGTTTGTACAAACACTTTTACACGTCAATCGTGTTTTTTAAACTAGATGAGGTCAGCGTTCCTATCTGAATACTCTGAGAAGAAAGGCCGAAACAAACTCAGAGGTCACAGTCTCTTTTAAAGTCCAGACATAATCTTGGTCAGATCATGTGAAGAACATATAGATTGGTATCTGAAATGGTCTTTTGAAGAAAGAACCACACAGATGGAGTGGACCTGTCCAGTCAGTGCACGCATTTGTCAGTAATGGTGCAGCTCAACTCAGGAGTTAAGGAGCTCAACGATTCGACGAACAATACCAAAGAAAGGACATTTGGGTAGGCCACATAAATTACTCAAACTGCCAGACCATGATTGAAACAAAATGAGAAAAAAATAACAATGACCCACATAGTCCTCACATTCACAATAATTAAAATAACATTATACTTTACAGGTAAATACTCATGTCATTGTATATGAAATAGAAGGTACATCTCGCTCGTTATCACCAGCCATATTTGAACTACTGTGGGCGTACTTTAGGTAATGTTGGTTATTGCGTAATAGAAAAACCGTTTGCAGTTCCAATCAAATTATAATCTACGATCAAACTAATCACACCAGCAATTCGCACCCTGCAGGTACACTACACAACTTTAGGGAACGCGCGACAGTTTCTAAACGTGTTGACTGCTTAAACGCCAACAACAAACTCTTTTATTCTGGTCAAGCGTTATTTTATAGATTCTGTCGAGCGCCACCTGGTGGCGCCGGCGTACCGATTAGTCAAAGCCAAACGACTGATTTAACGTATTTCCGACATACATATAAAATTCATCAATGTCAATGTGTATTTAATAATTCGGACATAATGTTTGAGGATCATCACAGTGGCGTGCGTTTCATAAAGACAGAAAGACACTGCCTACCCTAGTTCTGATAATAGATCTAATATTATTTTATCAATAAACAAAACAAAATAAAACACTTAAATCATAACTCAGCGCCACCTATCGAGTGCCGTTGGTATCATTAAGATCTATATAGTTTAAAGGCTCCTTCACGTAATTTCGCATCATCGATTCGCGCTGCACTAGCGCCGCCTCGCCTTCGCCACGGCAAAGACACAAACTATTGGTAACTTAATGTTTTATATGTGTGCTCTCGTGGTAAGTCGTGGTCATGCGGATTTAATGTGTTTGCGTTCCTATAGCTACGTGCGCTTTGCTGACACACAATGACAAAAATCACGCACACAACTGCATGAAAAGCCAGTGCCTTTTTGTAGTTATTCTATACAGCTAACTAACACGAAAAATTACGACTCGTACCGATCATTTCCGAACGAAAGTTTGCTATGCAATGCAAATATTTTAGGTAGTAACATTGTTTAATTGAATTTTATATATTTAGATGACCATAATTTTTTGTCGTATTAATTTCCCTTTTTATTACTACTTATTTTCAAAAGTCAATATTCGCCATATTGTTTGATGTGTGTTGTGTCTGTGACTATGCTATCAGGTATTTAGAATTTTAATGTCGATAATAGTGTAAAATGGATAATATTGTCTGTGAAAGTTGTTCAGATGGTGTGTGTATTGAGAAAATAAAACATGATGCGTTTTCGAAACTATCTTTCGGTGAAAAAAACAAGTTATCGAGATAGGTCGTTGTACACCGGATTTGCAATTAATACAAACTAAAAGTAAAGTCAATCGTAAATTCAATAAAAAACAATATGTTTCATATCATTGGCTGACAGGTTGCATACACAGTAATCGGTTATTTTGTTTCGTTTGTCTACTATTTTCAAATAATAAAACCGTCTGGAACGACATCGGTTAGGCTGATATTCATAATTTTCCTACCGCCGCGAGAAAACATGAACAATCTGAAAAACACTTAGAAGCTTCCCTTAAATATCACACCTTTGGAAAAAATCGTATAGAGACACATTTAAACTCTCAGATACAAATCGACATTGATAGACATAACGCGAAAGTCGATCGGAACCGAAATATTTTTCAGTGACTTATTGACATTGTTTGCTTTTTGGGGAAACAAGAGCTCGCTTTTCGTGGACATGACGAATCTGCTTCGTCAGTGAATAAGGGCAATTATTTAGAAATGGTTGACGTGCTCGCGAAATACGACGGCGTGTTAGAAAACCATTTACAAAATTGCACTAGCTCATTTACGGGTTTATCAAATCGTATTCAAAATGACCTAATCTCTAGTGAAGCGTCTGTAATGATCGAAACAATAAAACAACAAATCGCTTCCACTGATTTTGTAGCTGTGATGGTTGATGAAACACCAGACGTAAGTGGCAAAGAGCAACTAGTACTAGTTTTAAGATATTTTCATAAGTCAGAAGTGTTTGATCGATTTAAAAAATATATTGAAATAAGTTCCGACCGCACCGCGAAAACTTTAAGTGCCATCATAGGTACTGCAGATTTTATCAGAATTTAACTGTTTATCGAAATTAGTAGCTCAGACATATGACGGTGCAGCTGTCCTGTCATCTGAACTGAACGGCGTTCAGTCGCTGGTTCGCCAGGAATTTCCTCTTGCTGAATACGTTTGGTGTTCCGCCCATGTCCTTAATTTGGTTCTTTCCAAATCGTGCGAACGTATTCCGGAAACTAAACGTTTTTTCAATCCCATAAAAACTTTATCAAATTTCTTTAATAATAGTACCAAAAGGCAAAACCACTATAATAAAATGGCTGATACGAGTATTAAAAAAATCCCTCGCGTTGCTGACACTCGCTGGACTTACAATTCGCGTACTGTAAATGTAATTTTCAATTCTTCTTTACATTTAATTGATTTATTTGAGGATATGGCTGAAAACGAAGACTCTTGGGATGGCGAGACATTAGGTCAAGTTTCGCATTTGTTACACTATTTAAAAGACTTTCAATTCCAGTTTTTACTCCATGTGTTTAACGAAATATTCGCAGAAACTGATGTGCTCTACGAAATTATACAAAAAAAGACGTCAGATGTGACGCATTAAAAAAATTAAGAACTTTGAATCGTTTTTAGAATCGTTCAGATCTAAATTAATTTTTGAAAGCGTAAAAATAATCACAGGGCTGCCAAAACGAAAACGTAATGTTGTGGACGTTAAAATCAATTTTAAGCGGATTTTTATTGAAATTATAGACAATATATCCAACGAATGTCGCGACCGATATAAAAATCTGAAAGAGTTAAAAAAAATTGGACTACTTTCATGCAAAAATTTCAATAAATATAATGACAATTTTCCTGTTGAACTAGTATCGCAATTCGTAAATGTTTATGAATTATACGACTTTAACTTAGACCGTCTTATCAATGAGCTCAAATGTGTTTATAAATCTGCCGATTTAAAAACCTTAGTATTTACAAAATTATAGAACATTTTTACGAAAATAACATAAATACAGTTTTTCCCGAAGTGCTGCGTTTGGCAAAATTAATTGTTACAGTTCCCGCGAGCAGTGCTTCAACCGAAAGGTCATTCTCGTCGCTAAAACGTATACATACCTACTTAAGAAATACACAAGGCCAGCAACGACTTCCAGATCCTTCCATGATTTCAATACAAAAGAACCTTCTTACGGAAATAAAACGCCTTCCCAACTTTTACGATTCCATATTGCAGACATTCTTACAGAAAGATGGCGTGTAGATTTAATATACAAATAAAACCATCCTATATAGTATACTCACACCACCATCTTTTAAATTTCACTGCTTTTATTATAATTTTGCAAATCACACAAACATTACAAAACATCAAAAAAACGCGCCGAAAGGCCACTTCGAATATCCGTAAGTTGATATGTCTATAAAATCAGTAAATCTATGGATATTTGAGCTGGCATTCGGCAATTACCTACATCATCAATGAACAAGACGGCAAACCAAAACCAACGTGCAGTATTTTTGGTGAGTAAAATTTTCTGCCTACCCTGTCTTAAAACTGTGTGCACGCCACTGGGACCATGTAGATTGGTGGTCTGAAATGGTCTTCTGATGAAAAAACCCCACAGATTAAGTGGACCTGTCCAGTTAGTGCACGCATTTGTCAGTTATCGTGCGGCTCAAATACTTCACCTTATGAATGTTTCTTTGATAACAAAAATAATTTACTGTTTTATGTAACACTAGCTTCTGCCCGAGACTGCGTTCGCATGGAAGATGTAAGACACCACAATATACTAAACTAAAAGCATTTTTTTTAAACTTCATATTCGTAGTTTGGGTCTCAGCAGCCAACGTATAAAGAGAGTAAGGATTGGTGACGCGGGAGCAAGCGACGTACAGTTGTATGTGGAAGAAGCAGCTCGTCCTGAGGTCGATACCCGCAGGCTTCAGTAACAATTTCCAAGTGCTTGCGCAGTTTTTTCTTTTTAGTGAATTAATGAACGCCTGGGTTCCAGCATATACTTCCTGATGGCACAACACTGATACACTGACTTTTGCATTCTTAAAGATTATCCCTGACGAACAGCTATCACTAAAATAATATAACAGTAGATTGGAAACACGGGATTCCTTATTAACAGTCACCTAACCACAGATATTTATGTTTACTATAACCGTAAATGACCGAAGAGGCCGAAACTTAATGTTTTTCTGTGTACGTTCTACTACAAACTATCATATATAACAAAATGTAAAAAAGAAGCATAAAATTATCAATTGTTAGGAATCGAACATAGGTGTGCAAAGCAGTCGTCTAACTTTTAAGCTTTTTGCTTTGTTGAAATTTGACTAAAATAGCCGTTTTTATATTATGCCATGATTGACTGCTTAGCTCCATAAATTACAACGTGATGATAATCATTTAAAAGGTTAAATCCGTAACTATCTGCAATATTCTTCTAACCTTTCGGATCTTCTCGTTACAATTTGCAGTGAACTATAGAAGAATATGAATAAATTGCAATATTGTTCATCCCCCATAGCAAATAACGGGATAATTCATAGCCTATAGTCTGACCAGACTTATAGGGAATGTATATATGCAAAATTTGCACAAAACCTATCCGGTAGTTTTTGCATGATGCTGGAACATAATTTCAGACAAAAAGACGAACAGACAAAATTCCAAAAAATATATTATCTGTATTCGAATCGTTCCCAGACCTCGCAAATATGATATAAAACGTAATAATTAAACGTAGAATTTTAACATCGCTACGATTTTATTAAATGTATAGATTGCTTTCATACCTGACATAACACAATTTTTTTAAATACTGACGACAGTCTATAAACACCACAAACGTCTCGAAGTGACACCAATGATGTTATACGCAGTGATACTTGTGACGCTCGCGACATTGGTTGCGGCTGACTTTGATCCAGAGTTGCACGCCAAATATCTATCTATGCCAAAGTCATCCTTCATCGAGTATTTCAATGCACAGAACTACTCTTGGAAGATGGCTGAGTACGACAACATCGAACAGCAATATACCGCTTGTGCACATTTTGATATGAAATCTATGGAAAAATTACCACTCCAAACTCACGATCTTGAAGGAATTGATCTGCCGGATAACTTTGACGCCAGAGATAAGTGGCCTCACTGCGAGACTGTAAAAGAAATCTACGATCAAGGAAATTGTAGCTCGTGCTGGGCCTTTGGAACTGCCACGACAGCGTCAGATAGAACTTGCATTCATAGAGATTTACATGTTCGTCTTTCTGAACAAGATTTTCAATGTTCAATAAAGGATGTATGCTACGGCGGTAGTCCAAGGATTGCTTTCAAATATTGGCAAGAAGAAGGTCTTGTTACTATAGGATGTCTACCGTATGATGTAGAAAAGCTTCAAAAAAATGAATGCGTGACTGAATGTGTAAATACTGACATAAATTACAAACAAGATAAACACTTTGCTAAAAAGGTGTACATAGTATCTGGGGAAAGAGACCAAATAAAGGCAGAGTTAGTAAAAAACGGCCCTATTGAGACCGGGTTTTTTGTTTACGAAGATTTTTTTTCTTATAAATCAGGAGTTTATGTTCATACACATGGCGAAGAGGTCGGGCATCATAGTGTGCGAGTTATTGGTTACGGTGTTGAAGATGGAATTGATTATTGGTTAGTGGCTAATAGCTGGGGGAGTAAATTCGGTGAAAATGGATGGTTCAAGATCAAAAGTTACCAAAAAGAACTTAATTTTGAAGAGTGTATGAGAACTGGTCTGCCAAAGAATTAATTTTTTCTTCTTTATTTTGTGTTTATCCTGTACTCATCTATCGTTGTTTGCACTTTGTTTTTCATAGAATTATTCACTATCCTTCTTCCTTTCTTTATATAATTAAATAGTAATTAATTCAAAATGTACACTGAATATAAAAAATGTATTTACAAAAATGTAGTTTTTAGAATATTTGTCCATTTGTCTATTTATCTGGATGTACGTTCCGGATTGGCGCTAAAACGGATATACGATTTTTTATTAAATTTTGCACACAGATAGGTTATAAGTAACCAGGATTAACACATAGGGTACTTTTAATCCCGGTAGTACGTTTACGTGGGTTTTTCGACATCCACGCGGAAAAAGCCGCGTGCGAAAGTTAGTTTATAAATAAATTATACGAGTTAATTATATTTTATTTTACATAAGTAAATGTATAATTATAACTTTGTTGCACTCTTCCCATTGACAGTGATGTGGATTACTTATATTGATTTATTTAATTATAAAAAGTTCACAGCAGTCTTTTAGTTACAACTATGCCCTACAGGGCATAGTTGCAACTAAAACAATCTGCAACGCAATCTGCAATCTGCAATCTGGCAATCTGGCAATCTGTTACGGTTCTGTAGAACCGTAACAGATTGTCTGTTCAACAAATCATGCAAAATGAGGATGTCTTGATACCCTATAAAAGCCTTCTTTATAAGGCCAATTTTTTTTTTGTTTTACTTCGTTTAATTCAAGTTTAAGTCTTGGTTTAATATTTGCGATTGACCCAGGCATATAGTTTAGTACATTACATTACTTTCTTAAAAAAAACTTAAAGCATAGTCTTAGAACCAAAGAACTTTATTTAATTGAAACATACTTTGTAAAACAGCTACCAAATGTATGAAATAATCAAATAAATACAGTCAATAAACATGAAGAAATCATAAAAGCGCAGTTACATTTGGAGTAGGTACCGCAGGGGAGACCACTGGGGCCCATAGGGATCCGTATCCAAAGGGTTATACGAATTTCTATATTTTTGAGTGGCATTTTAAGGTTCCTTCCAAGGTATTTTTAGGTACGGAACCTAAAAATTAAAAATGGAACCCTTATATGACATGATATATGTTGTCCGTCCGTCCGTCAATCTGTCTGCCAAGAGCCTTTTTTCACAGAAAAGCGTGGAGGTATCAAGTGGAAATTAATATCAAATACTTAGGTCTACGAGTATAATCCCTTATATTAAAAAAAAATAAGCTTCTAAGTCAATGCAATAAAAAAATAGAGCCATTTATGCGATATATTTACATACTCGCAAATAAATGAAAACCTATAGGGTACTTCCCGTTGACCTCGAATCATGAAATTTGACAGGAAGCAAGGTCTCACAGCACAAATAAAGGAAAAAGTTTGAAATCATTAATTGGTAGTTTTATCACAATTTTTTTTTGCTTTTACAAGCTTACATTTGCAGTTGAAGATTTGACCGTGACGTATATCAATGTATGGGAAAACATGTTTACTAACTTCAATGCTAAGTTTGTTTTCGGGATAAAGTGTAAGTTGGACATTATATCATTAGCTGAGGAAGTTGCTGCAGGCGGTTGCCATCGAGACAAGAGTGGTGGGGCAGGATCGTAAACTGAGTGCATTTTTTTTTTAAACATATCGCAGATTACTTCTAGTTAACTGGATTCGGTGTCTTTGAAGCAAACTTTTGCTGGGGTGCACGGTTTGTCATTTCGGTTTGCTACATATGTCCAGAAGTGTTTAACATCGAAAATGTGTTGTTTTTTCATTCTATCTTCTACCGATTGAATGTACGTAGAAAAACATTTACCGTACATTTCCCTAAAACTAGCTTTATGTGATGTGAATGTTTTATTATCAGATATATTTTTATACTTCTTCAACTTGATCCAGGCTTTCTGTTTCTTTTTAAATGTACCAATTAGGGGACGTGAGAACCAGACTGGAAATGCGGAAGATTTAGAACTAGTCAGAGGAGTGTGTCGCTTAATAATCTCGACTAGTTCGTCATGGGACAAAGAACCTCTTCAAATTTTTCAGCTTCGAGAAGCTCGGGCCAATCAGTTTTCTGTCTAAAATTAATTATTTTTTGTTTTCATAGCTCGCCTTTTATAAATTTTATTTCTGCAGAGATTGTCTATCCAGGGGAAGATATTTCCCGTTAATATTTATGTCACAAACAAATGGGGGTGATATACGCCAGCAGGTAGCAGAGGAGAGGGCTCTTGTTGCACATTACAGGGGCAGTTGGATATTAAAACGACCTTTTACTCAGCTGGTTGAAACTGTGCTGAGGATTTTAATTCTGAAACATCATGAGCATCTGTGCGAACACATTCTCTTCATTTCTCGTGTTCGCTGCTGAGGGTATTCATTTCCTGTTTCATATCAGTTAAAGTACATTTGATACTGTAATTGAATTTTGACATGCTGCTCTCCATTTCCTCACGCCAGCCGTGTAATGTGCCTTTAATTTAATGGGACTTAGGGGTGAAATTCAACACTGGGCTAACGTTTCGTGGTCACGTCACAGGCTGCTGCAGAAAAGCATATCGTAATTTAGGTTTTATGCTCCGTATGGTGCGTGGTTTTTTTAATATTAAAGCGGTTATCGCCTTCCACGGATATCGAGGGATATGGCTTGGAGGCGTGGCACATGTCGCCTCTGTCAGGTCATACTGACCCAAAATACGCATGACTCGGTGAGCATCGTTTAGTCAAATGTTTGCATCGGAACGTGTAGTGTGATATCATATTTTTACAAAATGCCGAATTGTTCCGTCCTTATTTGCAAAAATAGGACAATTACAACAAACCTTAGGACAAGTGGCGTGTCTTATCACCGGTAAGTAAAAAATCACTGAATGAATTACAATATTTAAGGATTTTACAAATTATCTGGTTGTGAAATATTTTTGACATGCGTCAGCTTATTGCCTAATGATTGACGCATGTCAAGGCGACGCATTAGTGATGCGCAGCGCTGAGATGTGGATATCGATAATTGTTAGTTATTCTAAATCAAAACTTATATTAAGAACCTGCGGGGTAATTACGTAACACACTAATAGTAGAAATGGGTTTCATTTTGACAGTTCAACAACATTCATTGCGTTATTTACGTTGTTGAGTAGACAATTTTTTCGAACTAATGAAGCAATGGATTAGCATTAAGCTTCAAAATGATCCAGATTGTGATAGATAGTGTGTTACGTAATTAGGGTGCTGTTTTACAAGAATGATCATATTTTATTTCAGTTTCCCGAAAGATCCAGAAACTAAAAATAAATGGATAGATGCAACAGGCAGAGAAAATAATTAGTTCCCCTCAAACCAAAGTGTAATTTGTTCTTCCCACTTTCAAGAAGATTGTTTTAAGCCGTCCGCGAAAAAACGCAGGCTTTTTGAGTGGGCTGTACCTACACTCAAATTAGATACACATTTGAAACTGTAAGTTAACTTTTATTGCATGTGCAAAAGCTTTAGGCAAACCAATTGTCTGCATTCTCCAAAACTGTATGTGCTGCTGGGAAGTTTGTTGCGCCACTTCTTCTCCCCAGCTAATGCACTAGGAAGTGGTGAAGGGCGGGTGTTTTTGGGGGGACTGTCTTATGTAATTTTGATGTTCGAAAAGTGCTGAGTCTCAGCCTAATTTGAATAAATGACTTTTGATTTTGATTTTATGTTCAATAAGTACCTATATGAATTGTTGTTTTATGTGTGATAGTTGAATAATTTAAAGTAAGAGAGAAACTGAAGAAACTGATTTCCTTAAATGTTATTTGCAAACGAAAATATTATATTTTTACTTGTTTTGTTGTTATTGGTGTTTTAATATTCCACATCGAAAAGCAGAAAAAATAAACGATACAAAATACGTCCAAAACACACCTCCTTTTGCAGTCGCTTTTCATCGATATTTTTATCGATCACATAAATATACCAACCCTCTTCCCTAGTTGATGCTACAGTTACATGTGTGCATTCAGTGACTGTATCTATACTTTCTAGTGCCCGCCTCTTTTGAGCATATGTGCAATAAAAAAGCACAAAAGTGTTACACATATTTTCTTACTTGTGTGCGAAAAAAGCATCATGTGTGCCGTATCTATTTCTTTTGTTTATGTGTGAGTTTCAGGAGTGGGGAAAAGGTGGCGACACTTAAACTTGAGCAAATAGAGAGTAAAGGCATATCTCTCGGATATCTATGTCGCCTTCCATAATGCTTTAGTTAGAAGTCAAAGAATGTAACGCAGTTATTTGGGCTCCACATGAATCTAAATACAGGCTCATGCTGGAGAAAGTACAGAACAAGTTCGTGAGGTACTTGTACTTGCGCATGTATGGTATATACCCATTTTACCCGCTTATGTACCCAACTTTATTTATTTTGGGTAGGGTTGGATATAACGAACTGAGGGTCAGGAGGGATCCCGCTCTTATTTCGAACATATTCAAAGTACTTAGAAGGAAGTTACCTAATGCGGACATTTTAAGGCACATAGGTTTGTGTGTTCCGGACAGGTACGTGTGGCCACGACTGCTGGCGGAGCCGCGCACGAGCACCAATCTTTTAAGTGAGGCGCCACTGACGCGCGCACTCCTCACTCTCAACCTCATAGCTAGTGACTCGCATCTATTTTGTTGTTCTCTGAGTGAATTCACAAAGAATGCATTATTTGTAATAAGTACCAAATTGAATTACAATAATAAGTTAATAATTACTTAGGATGAGACTTTAGATAAGTACACTATCGCATTAGGTTACCACAGTAATGATAGACGTAAAAAAAAACATCTGCGAACTTGGACATGCCGTGGTCTATGTCAGTACGCCATTCTTTGAGTGTTATTTACTTCCTGTGATTATGTTAAGGCTGTCGATAGCGCTTCAGGTGGACACAGTACCAGTGACAATCGTTGATATGGAACTCATCGACGAATTCGGTGATGAGGACGAAGTTACCGCTGCATAGCTTAGGTATCATAGTTTACGACCCAAATAGAGACAAAAATCCAATGGCGATACGTTATTTTTATGTCCATATAAATTAACGTACGTCCGTACACCACAACCAAAAAGGGAAAAATAAAAACCATTTTACAAAAAAAAAAAACCTACTTAAAAAACAAACACTGGGAAATGAAAAATAACAAAGTCATTTCGGAAGTCGGTGTCTTCGGTTTTGTATTTTAGTTTTTTGCCACGGACTTCCGAAATGACTTAGTTATTTTTTAGTTTGTAGTGTTTTTTATTTAAGTTGGTTGTTTTTCAATAAAATGATCGTGCTAATCCAGCTAGCCAAGAATATTTGAAAACACCACATGCCTACGCCGCGTGTAAAAATCTTATGACTAGATTATTATCAGTAGAATTCCTCAATAAAAACTGCATTAAAAAATAAAAACATTCTTCATAAAGAATGTGAATACCTAAACCATATATTCCACCTATTGTAAGTATGTTTCTTAGATAACCAAATATAATAAAAGCGCTGATTAAATTGTTTTATGTTACACTGGCTTCTGCCCGCGGCTTCGCCCGCGGCTTCGCCCGCGTGAAGGTCGAAAATTACCCCCCACGGGGACGTGCTACTGCGATAAATATATGCGACTTAAATATTACCTCAAGATACGGACTTTGACTAAATTCCAATTCCTTAAATTTTTAGAGGCATGAGGAACAGGGTGTAAAGTTGACTCATCCTCCATAGAAAAGGGAGAGCCCTCCGACCAGAGGGGTGTCGTGTCTGGTGGGGAACTGCCCGACGATTGATGTCGGGAAGTCTTATATATGTTGATCGCGTGATAAATTCTGCTTGCGCCATGCAGGATTTGTGTGACGTCAAGTCTTTGACGCGTAGTTTGCATGTGGCTTTGTAGATTCCACCAAAAATCTTAAAATAGTGGTCACAATTTTTTTTAATAATCGTGTGAATTTTAAAATCACCGCATATTTTACCAAACGCTGAAATACGTATTTTTTTATTTCTTAACAAAAGCATACATTTGAATTTTCATATCCAATCAATCTGCCTAGCCTTTTCCCAACTATGTGAGGGTCGGCTGTCAGTCTAACCGGATGCAGCTGAATACCAGTATTTTACATGGAGCGACTGCCTATCTGACCTCCACAACCCAGTAACTGGGTAATACGATACCGCTTGGTAAGACTAGTTGTCAGACTTTCGGGCTTCTGACGACCCGTAACTTCTGCCAAAGATCCACGAATGACAGCCGAGACCAACAGCTTAACTTTCCCGAGGCACGGAGAAGTCTCGGTATGTAAAGATGGTCACCCATCCACAGACCAACCCTGGCAAGCGTAACTTAACCTGATGGATCGACCCGTGCGGCTGTTATATATTACTTAGCTACGAGCTCCTCACATGTACTTACTTATAACATAACATAATTTTACGCCTTTCCCAGACCTCGCAAAAATGACATAAAACATAATAATTAAGCGTACGGTTTTAACATCGCTACGATTTTAGTAAATGTATAGATTGCTTTCATACCTGACATAACCCATTTTTTATAAATACTGACAACAGTCGATGAACACCACAAACGTTTGAAAGTGACAACGATGATGCTACACGCAGTGGTATTTGTGGCGGTTGCGGGATTTGTTACGGCTGACTTTGACCCCGAGTTGCACGCCAAATATCTAACGATGCCAAAATCATCCTTCATCGAGTATTTCAATGCACAGAACTACTCTTGGAAGATGGCTGAATACGACAACATCGAACAGCAATATTCCGCTTGTGCACATTTTGATATGGAATCTATGGAAAAATTACCACTCCAAACTCACGATCTTGAAGGAATTGATCTGCCGGATAACTTTGACGCGAGAGATAAGTGGCCTCAATGTGAGACTGTAAAAGAAATCTACGATCAATTAGATTGTGGTTCGTGCTGGGCCTTTGGAACTGCCACGACAGCGTCAGATAGAACTTGCATTCATAAAGATTTACATGTCCGTCTTTCTGAACAAGATATACAATGTTTAAAAAACGATGTATGCAACGGCGGTCATTCATGGAATGCTTTCAAATATTGGCAAGAAGAAGGTCTTGTTACTATAGAATGTAAACCATATGATGTAGAAAAGCTTCTAAAAATTGAATGCGTGACTGAATGTGTAAATACTGACATAAATTACAAACAAGATAAACACTTTGCTGAAAAGGTGTACATAGTATCTGGGGAAAGAGACCAAATAAAGGCAGAGTTAGTAAAAAACGGCCCTATTCAGGCCGGGTTTGATGTTTTCGGTGATTTTTTTTCTTATAAATCAGGAGTTTATGTTCATACACACGGCGTTTGGAAAGGGCGTCATAGTGTGCGAGTTATTGGTTACGGTGTTGAAGATGGAATTGATTATTGGTTAGTGGCTAATAGCTGGGGGAGTAAATTCGGTGAAAATGGATGGTTCAAGATCAAAAGTTACCAAGAAGAACTTAATTTTGAAGAGCGCATGGGAACTGGTCTGCCAAAGAATTAATTTTTTCTTCTTTATTTTGTGTTTATCCTGTAGTCGTCTAGCGTTTTTCTAACGCACTTTGTTTTTCATAGAATTGTGCACTGTCCTTCTTCCATACATATAATAAAATAGTAATTAATTCAAAATGTACTTTAAATATTAACAAAATATATGTATTTACGAAAATATAGTTTTTAGATTTTTTGCCCGTTTGTCTGTTTGTCTGGATGTATGTTCCGGATTGGAGCAAAAACGGGTAAATGGATTTTGATTAAATTTGGACATAGTTTATAAGTTGGACATAGTTTGTAACCTGGTTTAACACATAGGGTACTTTTAATCCCGGTAGTACAGTGGTTAATAGCTGTTACCTGACCCACCCTGCCGTTAGTTGACCCCCTAAAAGTTAGACGAATTTGAACCTTCTGCAATTAGCAGTAGATAAGTGTTATTAGATACTTACGAGTTTAATGAACTAGAACGACTTGTTCAAGGTAGGCAAATATTATAGAATACAGTTACGCCAATTTGATCTTTAACACGTAACGTTAGGGTAGATAAGCCTTTGAATACTGTTTTGTCAGATGATACAATTGTTGATTTCAACAGAAATGGTCAGGTTGATTTGATTTAGTGGTTGCAGCAGTGAACCTATGGTAACATGGTTTTGAGTTCAATAAACCTTTCCAAAGCTTTTTGACATTTTTGATTGCTTTTTTAATTCAAAATGTTATTTTATATTAAATTAAAATACATAGTTTATTTAAATTAACTATTTAAATATAAATAACAACAGAAATGAAAAACAATAATGACTATGTTAACGATTTTATTCAATATAAACACATAATATAACACGATATTACTTCCCATCTTGACCCACATTTTTAATTTCTCCTTATTTTCTTGTACTGTTCCTGAGCCCTGGAAACAAGCCCATATCATCCCCTTACCCAAAATTCCTAACCCGGTCTCACCGACCGATTTCCGACCCATTTCTATCCTTCCATATCTCTCCAAAGTTCTTGAGCACATTGTTCATCAGCAACTTTCTGCCTTTCTTTCTTTGAATGACCTTCTTAGTCCTTTTAAATCTGGTTTTCAACCTGGTCATAGCACAGTAACGACTCTTTTGAAGGTTACTGATGACATCCGCTGGGCTATGGACCACAAATCTCTCTCCTTACTTGTACTTCTGGACTTTAGCAGTGCCTTTAACTCTGTCGATTTTGGATATCCTTCTAGGGATCCTTAAATCTTTCAATTTCTCTTCTTCTACTATTGGTTGGTTCAACTCCTATCTAAAAGGCCGTTCGCAGCGGGTTCGTCTCGATGAATCTTCTTCTGACTGGTGCTCTCTTACCGCGGGTGTGCCTCAGGGTGGCGTTTTCTCGCCTCTTCTCTTTTCTATTTTTATTAACTCTGTCACCAGAGTCATCTCTTCCCACTTCCATCTCTATTCCGACGATCTGCAGCTTTACAATCACTTCTTGGCGCAAGATGTGGACGCCGCTGTGTCTGCTATGAACAGAGACCTGGATTTGATTAGTGAGTGGTCGCGGTCTTTCGGACTGCAGATCAACCCTAAGAAATCCCAGGCTATAATTATCGGCGGCAGGTATATGCGGAATAGGCTCGATGTTGTGTCGCTGTCTCCACTCTGTCTGAATGGAGTTCAGATTGAATACGCAAAAACGGTAAAAAATCTGGGGGTGACCATGGACTCTTACTTATCGTGGACTACCCAAGTTGCTCAAGTCAGTCGCAAAGTGCACTACACGTTCCATTCGTTGAAATGCCTCCAGAGCTTCTTACCCTTGAACACCAAAATCTCCCTTGCTCAAACTCTCATACAGCCCATCATAGACTACGCTGATGCCTGTTATTTGGATGCCACCGAGGAGCTTTTAAACAAACATGAGCGTTTGCAAAATATCTGTATTCGTTTTGTTTTTAACCTTAAAAAGTATGATCACGGTTCTAACTTTCGCAAGATACTCAAGTGGCTCCCTATTCGACTTCGCAGGAACTCTCGGATATTGTGTCTGCTATTCAACATACTTCACAACCCTAAAACGCCATCCTATCTGCGGGAACGCTTCTCGTACGCCCGTCCTTTTGATGCGCCTTGAAAGAAAAAAGAAAGAAAAAAGAAAGAAAAATAGTTTATTCTGCACAAACAAAACGCACCTAACAAATGGACGACATTAATTTAGAGACATTCAAAATAGCCAAAAGCCTTGCAGGTCGCATCTTAGAAATCTCCTCAAATCCCCTCCCCACTCAACCGACTTCTACTCCTACTCTTTCACTGTGCACGCGGTACGATTGTGGAATTCACTTCCGCCTGACATTAGGAACTGCCATACTATTGGAGTATTTAAAAGTAGAGTGAAAGAGCACTATCTTTCCACTTTGTCATAATTGCATATGTATTTATTATTTGAATTATATTATATTGTTATATATTTTAGTGATATTTATTTTAGTAGTATGTATGTATGTAAGTAGGTATATTCTCATATTGTATGTTTATATTTAAATTGGAAAATTATTTAAGATTTTATGTATATTGTTTTCCCTTCTATTCTTACACACGTTGTCTACATCTCTTTAATATACTCTCCTATCGCAGGTATGCTGGAAGAGATTTCTTTAGAAATAAGCATCACCTTTGTACGTATTTTTCTGTTCCTTTCTTCTTGTCAGTTTATATATGTGTGTACATAAATGGTTAAATAAATAAAATAAATAAATAAATAATAATTACTTACAAAAATAATTGCTTGTCATATATATTTTATATAAAGCTAAAACATATAAAAGAAGCTAGAATACTAAACTACTTATGATTAGCTTGAATTTTTTTATAAGTTGTTTACGAGACAAAAAAAAACAGTTTCATCGTTTCAATTGTGCCTACAAAATATCCATTTTTATTTTTAAGTAGTTGAGATATCTGTTACATACTTTACAAAGTGTTTAATGTAGTGAATCAACATTTTATATGTTTAGAAATATATAATATTTCTATTTTATAACAATAACATCACCACATTAACTGTCATACCAACTTACAAAATATAAGTGAAAATAGCACTAAATACTTTGATGTTTTACCTACTTTATAGATTTTTATAAGTATTTTTAGTTTTAAATATGGTTATGATCGTAACAAGAACCTACTTATTCATTGTATGAAACACTTCCTTAGAAATTATGATAAAAACAGTTTATATAACAGACACACTGACACATAAATATTGTTGACTGCGGCCGGTGGTGCTGTCTTAATAGCGAAGTGGAGCACCATCTCTTTCTATAATTTGTTGCAAGCGGCTTCGCATACCGGACACCATGTTCCAGCAAGCATCACTTCCTCTCATGAGTTCCCACGTTGAAGTCACAAGTTGCGCCAAATTTTCTTTTGCCCTGACTTCTGATGAATCCCAATTTAAAATCATTTGACCCCACAACTTTTCTATTGGGTTTAGGTCAGGACTTTGAGATGGCCAACTTATTGTTTTGACTCCTTCTGGGCTGGCTAGCCAATTTTGCACCACAGCAGCTCTGTGTATGGCGCAATTATCTTGCACGAAGTAAATATCCGTGTTTGGGTAAGCAACACGCACAGTCGGCAACATTACGTCACGTAATATTTCCAAATATTTTTGACTGTTAAACCGGCCACCAACTTCTACCAATTCACCAGGTCCCATGGAAGACATCCAGCCCCAGTAACCCAGAGTTATTCTACCGCTGGTTCTACACGATAGTAAACAATTTTCATTATAACGTTCACCTTTCTTTCTCCATAAAATTGTTCGTCCATCCTTATCAGATTTGAAGGACTTCTCATCAGTAAATATGACAACATGTTCTTCCCAATTAAAATCCAGATATTCTTGGGCAAAGCGGACTCTTGCTTGGCGATGAGCAGCAGTTAATTGAATTTTACGTGCAGGCTTGTATTGTTCAGTCCAGCAGCATGCAAATGTTTTCTAACTGATTGAACAGAAACATTATACTGCACTGCAGTTGACCGAGTAGGTGTAAAAGGATATTTAATATGTCTCCTAACAATCGCTTGGTGCAGTTCTGATACGGGAATAAACATTGTAGGTTTTGGTCCTGGACGATCCTTTTGAATATTTCCTGTTTCTTCAAAACGTCTTAACCACAATCTGACTGTATTTCTCTGAAACAAAGAAATTAAACAGGTGTCACTTTACGTTAAAGTATATAAAAGTTAAAGCTAGTTTAAATCAAGCTTAAGTCTTGGTATTAATATTTGCGATTGACCCAGGTATTTAGTTTAGTACATTTTACTCTCTCTTCTCACTCTCTTAAAAAAACCTATACCCATATTCTAAATCGTAACCTCAAACGCTACTCGACTCACGACTCTGTCGAGGAGACCTCAAGGCGTGCCTCGGAAGATCCTAAAAATCGGTAGACGTCAGATTAAGGAAATTACGAGTTTCCTCGAATGAGTGTGAGTCAAGGCGATACGTCACGAATACGTCATTATTAGGAGGAATATTCCGTTTGTTAGCCAATAAGCTAGGCGTATTTTGAGAGCAGTCTATGCTCCTTTAGGAATGTATATATTCTGTTAGTCTATGAGTGCGTTATCTAGTATATTTAAGTAGTCTGTGGAGTTATCTCTGGTTTTCAACTAGAAGTGTCAACATTTGTCAAATGAAATTTAATGTTCTCTCATAATCACAAACACAGTACAAATAAATAAACGGACCCTAATTTTTTTTTTTAAATTATATTACCGTTTATTGCGGATCACATATAAAAGTACACACAATCCTTATAGTATTAGTAACAACAACTTAAGAACTATGTTAGTAAAAATTACAAACTAAACTAACAACAACTAATATCTAAGTGGCTCAACGGGCTCAACACATGTTGGCACGTGCATCTGCACCCAGTGCCTAATAAAGGGGCCGTCCTCCTTATCAACCAATGCTTTTAGGATGCCGTTGGAGCTTCCGCGCAACCTACCCATTATTGAGGCCGCCCTTTTTCTCATTATGGCATGAAAATCGTCAACACAGGTTTCCGCGAACATCTGCGAAGCGCTGGAGAAGCGCGGAAGTCTCATTCGAATTTCTGTTTGCAAACAAGTTGGATTATTCCGAAACTATTTCGCTAGTTTTCCATTAGTCAAGAAGTCAAGATTGTTTGTTGGCATATCATGGCCACATTAAATATTTATTTTGATAAAATGGCACGTGAATGTATAGAGGTTCGCCATCCCTGTCCTAGGTACTTCACATGAGCAACGCGCTGCAATGGTGTTCCGCTAACAGTCACTGGAGAAACGTTACCTAACGTTTGCTATGGAAAATCACCATTTGCGATTTCTTGACGTTGCAACGTAAGCCCGTGTGTCTCAGCATAGGATTCACATACAACAAGCAATTTCTGGAGTGCACTGATTGATGGGCTCAGCAGCACCATATCATCTGCATAGCTCAGATTTATTAACCGTGACACCATCTATTGAACAGCCGACATTGGTTTTGTCGTTTCCGATATGCCTGTTATAATTTTTGTCGGAGACACCACCGGTTTTATTTTTAATTACGGGTAATACCACACTTTCTACTAAACCCGCTGGAAGATAGGTATGATGACGCAAAATGTAAAACGCATCGCAAGTATGCGGTGTATATGAGGTCCAGCGTACAGCACTTGCACTTGTGCTTGTTGCTTGGTTACTGCATGACGTATTAGGATTCGCCATGCCGAAATGTAATCGTAAGGATTATCGTATATATATTCAATAAACTCTTCAAAAGACATTATGAAAATCGAATAAAATACGCGTGTTTTGGTTAAAAGTTTCTTGTTGACAACCGCCAGGAAACCTCAAGGTAGATGCCGACGTACCTTATATTTGACAGTTGGTTCCTCAACTCAAACTCACCTCGACTGAGGAAATTCTTTGAGATGAGGAGTAAAATTACAACTATGAATATCAAACCACCTAATTGAGGTTGAGACAAGTCGAGAAAATCATGAGGTTTTATCTTAGAATATGGGTATTAAAAGTTGTTCTTAGAACCAATGAACTTTATCTAATTGAAACATACTTTATAAAACAGGTACCAAATGTATGAAATAATCAAATAAATATGAAAAAATCATAAAAGCGTGAAGTTACATTTGGAGTACCGCAGGGGAGACCACTGGGCCAAATAAGGATCCGTATCCAAAGGGTTAAACCAATTTGTATATTTGTAAGTGGTATTATAGGGTTCCGTCCCTTAAAAGGAAAAAACGGAACCCTTATAGGATCAGTTCGTTGTCCGTCCATCCGTCAATCTGTGTGTCAAGTCATGACCCTTTTTCTCAAGAAGGTGTGGAGGTATCAAGTTGAAATTAATATCAAATACTTAGGTCTATAATACCTTAGATCTTATAAAAAATCAAACGTCTAAGTTAAATATATTTATAGTAAAACGTGTGAAAAAGTTACTTTAGAGAAGATTGTAATGAAGAAGCAAAGTGACCATGACGCTAATAAATTCTTTGTATTTGCATCAAAATTACAGATGTTCTTGGATGAGGAACTATGGCCGAATGGTATCATTTTCAGACGCTTTGTACATTTTAAGAAGAGATCTTCGACAGAGACAGTAAAAGTTTCTGATAACGGTCATTACAACAAATTAAATGGCTAGTGATGTTTACAAATTTGCTACATATAATTGTAAGAGTGTCAAGCGCTCTGTAGATGGAATACGTGAGCTGTGTCAAACATGTGACATGATAGCTCTTCAGGAAACATGGTTGTTGCCCAGTGATATTTCATACTTTAGCAGTATTGATAGCGAGTTTAGCTGCACGGGGACCTCGGCGGTGGACATGTCGACGGGCATGATACGAGGACGACCTCACGGCGGTCTCGGAATTCTCTGGCGGCAAAAAGTGTTTCCTAATGTAATAGTGGTGCAGTGCAATAATCCGCGAATATGTGCGATACGCGTAGTGTTGCCTGAGCGGTCTATACTAGTGGTGAATGTTTACATGCCTGTGGACACAGCGGCGAATCTGGTCGAGTTTACGGACATCCTCGGGTCGGTAAGCGCTACCATAGACAGTTGCAACATTGATTGTGTATACATACTAGGTGACTTCAATGCGCACCTTACTGAACAATTTTATAATGAACTATCGTCATTTTGTAAGGACCAGGAGTGGACTTGTATTGATGTAAAAATGTTGAAGGGAGTTTCTAATTCGTTTGATTGTTTCACTTTTGTGAGCGAGGCTCACGGATCGCAAAGATGGCTTGATCACTGTATAGTCTCTAAGGCAGCTGTGCCGTCAGTGCGCAGAGTGTTTATCAAGTATGACGTACTGTGGTCAGACCACTTTCCGTTAATAATGGAGTGTAATCTGGGCGTAGTCTTACCTAAGATACTAGAATGTAAACCGACTGTAAATAATGTTATATGGGGGGAAAGAAGTGTAGATCAAGTTAATCTATACATGACTGAATGTCATAGACTCTTAAGACTTCTTGACTTTCCAGAGGAGTTTACAAAATGTGCAGATTATACTTGTAATATTTTGCAGCATAGACAAGCCATTGACAGTTTGTATAACAATATTGTAAGTATATTAAGAGAGGCAGCATTGTGTAGCAAACATGGTAAACATATACGTAAGAAAAGCAAACCTGTTGCAGGGTGGAACTTACATGTTGGCGAAGCACACAGGGAAGCTAAGCAAAAATTTTACTTGTGGTGCTGGTATGGCAAACCAAATTCAGGTGCAATTTATAACGAGATGTGTGAGGCCAGGAAAATCTTTAAGAACCGACTGAGATGGTGTCAGAACCATGAAGATCAGATAAAAATGGATATTTTGGCCTCTCATCACTCAAAAAACGATTTTCGATCTTTTTGGAAAGCTACGAATAAACTCAATAGTAAACCGGTTACTCCTGTGTGTATCGACGGCGTAAGCGATGCCGGTGGAATAGCGGATCTGTTTCGACAACACTTTACTGTCAAATCGCCATTGGGGTCCTCGCAGTCGATGATCAATGTTAAGAACGGTGAAAAGATAGGTTTTGGATGCACAACTAGAGAAGTGAAGTTAATAATCAAATCAATGACTAGAGGTAAATCACCCGGCCATGACGGGTTGAGCATTGAACATCTTCAGCATGCTGGACCCCACTTACCGAGATTGTTGGCTATGCTGTTTAACCTTTGTCTAAGCCACTCGTATCTGCCTAAAGAAATGATTAAAACCATTGTTATACCTATTGTTAAAAATAAGACAGCTGATTTATCAGATAGGAACAACTACAGGCCTATTTCTCTTGCCACAGTGGTATCTAAGGTATTTGACAGCATGTTGAACTCACAGCTGACCAAACACATTGAACTTCATGATAATCAGTTCGGCTTCCGGCGCGGTCTATCCACTGAAAGTGCAGTTTTGTGTGTTAAGCATGCTGTTAAATACTACACAAAACGTCAAACATCAGTTCACGCATGCTTTCTTGATTTTTCGAAAGCCTTTGACCTGGTTTCCTATGATATTTTATGGGAAAAGTTAGAAAACACTAATCTACCAATAGAACTCGTCAACATCTGCAAGTACTGGTACGGAAACCAGGTCAATGGCGTGCGATGGTCAGGAACCATGTCGCAGTCGTACAGGTTGGAGTGCGGGGTGAGGCAGGGGGGGTTGTCCTCGCCAACCCTATTTAACCTGTATATGAACGATCTGATTGCGGCACTCAGTAGTACCCGGGTAGGTTGTCACATAGACGGAATTAATGTAAACAACATAAGCTATGCTGATGACATGGTGCTACTGAGTGCATCAGTTTGTGGCATTAAGAAACTGCTTACCATCTGTGAAGCATATGCCGCGCAACACGGATTCAAATATAATCCGCTTAAAAGTGAAGTCATGGTCTTTGAGGCCAGAGGAAACAGTATAGGTAATGTATTTCCCAGCATTACGCTTAATGGTACAGCTTTACGTAGGGTGTCCAAATTTAAGTACCTAGGACATATACTGACCTCTGACCTCAGGGACAATGATGACATAGAGAGGGAACGGAGGGCGCTGGCAGTGCGAGCGAACATGATAGCTCGCAGGTTTGCACGTTGTTCGACAGAAGTCAAAATTACACTTTTTAGGTCTTATTGTACATCATTCTACACGGGCAGCCTGTGGGCCGACTATACTCAAAAGTCTTACGGTGCCCTCCGAGCACAATTTAATCATGCGTTTAGGGTGCTGATGGGGCTGCGGCGATTCTGTAGTGCATCAGGGATGTTTGCTGAACATCACGTAGACTGCTTTTACGCTACGATGCGTAAAAGGTGCGCATCACTGGTGCGTAGAGTACGTGGCAGTGCCAACAGCATCCTTAGCATGATCACTAGTCGGCTGGACTGTGGTTACATCAGTCATTGCTGCGCCATTTGTCATGGAATGGCGCAGTAATGATTGTTGAGTTTATTTGTTTTATATTTTTGTTGTGGGTATTTTTAAGTATTACTAACACTAGTCTATTAGAACATTGTTACTAACAAAATGGACACCATGGTCTGAAATAAAGTATTATTATTATTATTATTTCCTTTATTTCGTATATATATACATATAAATTATATTTTTAAATATTAGAATATAAAAATACAAAAACATTTAAAAATATAAAAAATAGTGGCCCACCGGTATCGGGAACAGGGTCCAAGCTACCCGGCGGTCAGGGCTCCAGAGAGAGAAACCTCCTAACAATGCGGGCCGTGTCCAAAAGTACCGCCTTCTGAATCAAGCCCTTGATCCAGCTGCCCAACGAGAGCCTCCTCAGGTGTTGGTCGAGGCTCTTGGCTATTAATCCATTGGCTGTGACGACTATCGGTACAATGATCGCTGAGTCCACATCCCACATGTCGACAACCTCGCGAGCCAAGTCAAGATATTTGATTTGTTTATCTTTCTCGGCTTTCACGAGGTTCCCGTCATGTGGGACCGTTATGTCAACAATCATTGCACGCCGCTCTAATCGATCCACCACCACTATATCAGGCTTATTGGCAACAATAGTCCTGTCAGTGATGATGGATCGATCCCAGTACAATGTGATATTTCCATTTTCGAGAACTGGGTCGGGCACATACCTGTAGTACGGCACTTCCGATTCTACAAGGCTGTATTTGAGAGCAAGTTGCTGATGGATAATCCTGGCTACAAGGTTGTGTCTATGCAAGTATTCTTCGTTAGCTAGACTAGAACATCCGGAGATAATGTGTCTGATTGATTCACCCGGACGGTGGCATGCCCGACAAATGTCAACCGTGCCGTCTTTCACAATAAATCTCCGGTAGTTGTTTGTCATCATAACTTCGTCCATAATTGCACAGACAAAACCTTCAGTTTCTCCAAAGAGGTCACCGAAACGTAGCCAGGCTACGGACGCTAGTTGATCTATATCGGGTCCATGTAGGGCCCGAAAAAAGCGTCCGTGAAGCTCCTTACTCTGCCATACTTCCATGCAATCATTAGTGTCAAGCACTACTGGCTTGCGCCAGTTCTCTTTAGCCAAGGAGAGCGGGGTGAGGCCCTTGTCCACTTTGACCACATCTCGATGCATCCCCACGTCGGCCTCTAAGAAATATTCCCTGAGACTGCATATCTCGCGATTGTGGAGGGTCTTAGCATTTAAAAAGCCTCGACCTCCACATTTTCGCGGGATATACAGCCTCATTACCGATGACCGTGGGTGATGCATTCGATTTGCAGTCAGCAGTGTACGGACCTTCCTATCCAGGGCGTCGAGTTCGGTCTGAGTCCATTTGAGTGTGCCAAAAGAGTACATCAAAACCGGCATGACCCAACCGTTAAAGGCGCGTACCTTGTTACCGCCTGATAGAAGACTATTAAATACTTTTTTCAGGCGGCCAAAGAAGCGTTCCTTTAACGATTGCTTCATGTCAGTACCATTGATGCCCAATGCTTCCGACATACCCAAATACTTATAGGTTTCGGATGCAGAGAGGGTTCTAAGGTTTATGGAATCCGAGAGTTGGGTTCCGACGGATTCCACAATCTCCCCTCGCTTTACATGCATGACAGCACATTTGTCCACACCAAATTCCATTCTGATGGCACTACTGAACATTTCAGTTACGTTCAGTAGCTCCATCAGTTGCAAATTGTTGGGGGCAAAGAGTTTTAGGTCATCCATGTAAAGGAGGTGTGATATAACCTGACCACCTCTCCTCAGCCGATAGCCTAGACCTGAATCTCCCAGCAGTGTGCTTAGAGGATTCAAGGCTAAGCAAAACCAAAGCGGACTCAAACTATCACCCTGAAATATGCCTCGCTCGATCCTTATCGGTTCGCTATTCCTCTGGACATTTCGACATCCTGGATAGTGAAGGACCGTTCTCCATTGCCCCATACATGACATCAGGAAGGTGCGCAGAGTTGCATCTACTTTATACAACTCCAGCACCCTCATAAGCCATGTATGTGGCACCGAGTCATAGGCCTTCTTGTAATCTATCCAACATGTCGACAGATCCTTTCGGGAACGACGAACTTGTTGGCTAATGGCCATATCAATGAGGAGTAGCTCCTTAGTACCACGGGACCCGTTCCTACATCCATTTTGAGAAGGAGACATGATAGAGTTGGTGTCTATATGTTTGTTAATTTTAGCTCTCAAAATGGATGTAAGAACTTTATAGACCGTCGGTAAACACGTGATCGGTCTATAATTTTTGGGTTCCGCAGTGCTACCTGACTTATGGAGCAAGTGGGTAACTCCTGTGGTTAGAAACTGGGGTAGCGAACCAGACTCCAAAGCAGTCTGGTACTGAGCCGCCAAGCGAGCGTGCGACCCAACGAACCATTTGATCCAAAAGTTTTGCAGTCCGTCCGGTCCTGGAGACTTCCAGTTAGGCAGCGGACGGACTGCACGAGTTACATCTTGGGGGCAGATGGTAATAGCCCCCATTTCTGGTATTGGATCGCAGGCTCGCTCGACTCTCTGTACCCAATCGCCTTCGGTGTGACTGACAGGCACTGACCAGATATTGCGCCAGAAAGAACACATGGCGTCATCATCCGGTAGGCACGTGTCAGCCACATCTTGATCCGGTCGCTCCCAACCCCTATAAACCCACCTTTGATCGCGTTGGAAGGTGCGATTCTGAGTGTATCGCTCCACTCGCCGCTTATACCTCCGAATACGGTTCGCCCATGCATACACTTTCTGCTTCAGGAAGTCGATGCGCTCTGTGACACAGGACATATAATCCTGAGGGCTGATATCAGTCCCTGCGAACGCGCGTCTCACAAAGCGCATCACTCTAGGGCGAGTATTGCCCTCCCTGAAGCAGATTAGTTTGCCGATGAGCGCTCTGGCCCCACCAATACGGCGTTCAATTCTGCACTGCCAAGCTGGTACGGCTGGTTTCGGTCGTGTAGCCCTAGAATCAGTAGCAAATTTGACGTGAGCTACACGACATGCCGCTACAGCCGCGCAGTACAGAATCGAATGAGTATCGGTGAGGTCTACGCAGTCATCAAAATAATTTGATAACTGCGCATCCAGGACCGCCACCAGCGCCCTATTTTTATTATGCATGGGCAAACGAGGTAAGCGTGGTCTAAGTTCGGGCGATATGAACCGATATTCTCGAATCGCATCCTCCAAAGCACTCCTCAATTCCTCATTGCACTGGGTACTTACGTTTGTAGCCCTGTCATCACTTTCCTCGTCTACTTGATTCGTGTTAGACTGTGGTAGTATCACAACAGTCTGAGACGAGGGGGCGATAACATGACTACTCTGCATTTCATTTCGCAGGCGATCAAGTACAGTGTCATCCAACATATGATTACGTTGGATAACCCGCACCTGATCCGACAGTCGTTGTGCCGAAACGTTGATAGCTGGCTCAAGCACCTGAAAAAGAGAGAGCATCCGGATCATTCATCATCAAGCATCCATTCCATTATTATTATTATTATTAAGTCAATGCAATAAAAAATTAAGTCATTTATGCGACATATTTTGATACTCGCAAATAAATCAAAACCTGTACTTCCCGTTGACCTAGAATCATGAAATTTGGCAAGAAGCAAGATCTCACAGCAGAAGTAAAGGAAAAACATCTAAAATCATTGATAAGTAGTTTTATCGATACGTTATTTTTACTAGTGATGCAGGTGTTGAGAAGAAGGTTGATGATTAATGATCTAATAAATGCGTAATTTATGCGGCCTACCCAAATGTCCTTTCTTTAGTATTGTCCGTCGAATCGTTGAACTCCTTAAGTTTTGAGTTGAGCTGCACGATTACTGACTGGACAGGTCCACTCATTCTGTGTGGTTTTCCTCAAAAGACCATTTCAGACTCAAATCTACATGGTCTTCACATGATCTGACCAAGATTATGTCTGGACTTTAAAAGAGACTGTGACCTCTGAGTTTGTTTCGGCCTTTCTTCTCAGAGTAGTCAGATAGGAAACGCCGACCTCATCTAGACTGACGTGTAAAAGTGTTTGTGCAAACCTACTTAAATAAAATCATTTATCATTTATTTGTAATTGGAGTACCGTCACAAAAGAGACCGCCGTAAGCCGTAACCATGGTGGTAGCACTCTAACACCAGACGGTCCTCTCTTAGGCGTCGAGATGACACGTGTCAATTTGCCAATGAAAAGCTGAGGGTGCATAATATTTTGTCACAAAATCTGAATTTGGACAGCACGCTGTCCTAATTCTGATTTTTCAATTATAATGCCCATATTACCAATTCTAATCGTGGAAGTCTACTACCACTTTTCTAACATCGCAGGTTTGCTGAAAGACATATCTTAAGCCATAAGGATTTAGTCAAATTAATGATTTATTTCGGGAAAAATCATAATCCAAGTTGTAGCATTACATTACCTTTGAACTTTGCTATTATAGTCCTACTTGGATGCTTATTTTTATAAGTGTACATTTATGCCTCGTAGAAAAAATCGTATATCTCGTTAATTAAATTATTAAAAATTGCAAATAATAATACAAACTCCTAAATCCAAATTCAATACGAATGTAAAAATAAAAACATCCTTAATTTTTCATATTTCACTTATTCTATGAATGATTATTTGATTAAAACAAAATAATTAGCACTTTTATATGTAACACTAACTTTTGCCCGCAGTTTCGCCTGAGTGGATGTCGGAAAATATCCCACAGAAACGTACTACCGGGACTCAAAGTATCCTATGTATTAATTCAGGTTATAAACTATCTGTTCGTCAAATTACATCCAAATCCACTCAGCCGTTTTTGCGCCAATCCAGAATATACACACATGTGGCGCGAGAAGGCGAAACTCCGAGGCATAACTCCGTTGCCGCGAGAAATCACGGCACAGCGGACAGAGCTCCGGCGGGATCTCATGGCGGCATGGAGAGTGCGACTGTCGCAACCCAGCGCAGGGCACGCCACAATTGCGGCGGTAAGTCCGCTCTTTGAGGAGTGGCTGGACAGGCACCGCGGCGTCCTCACGGTCCGCCTGACGCAGGTCCTCGCCGGACATGGCTGTTTCGGGAGGTTCCTGTTTCGGATAAGGCGGGAGGAAACGCCCGGGTGTTATCATTGTGTGGATCGACCGGAGGACACGGTGGAGCATGCGGTAGAGGTCTGCCCGGCTTGGGCGGAGCACCGCCGTGTCCTCGTGGCGGCGATCGGTGGCGGCAACCTCTCGCGTCCGGCCCTGATTCAGGCCATGGTATGGAGCGAGAGGGAATGGGAAGCCGTCACCTCCTTCTGCGAAGCAGTAATGCTCGCGAAGGAGGAGGCGGAGCGCGAGAGGGAGAGGCGATCACTGCGCCCTCGCGCCCCTAGTCGCCGCAGGAGGAGATACCCTGGGCGTCGGGAGTCGATTGCCGACTCCCGGCCACCGCAGGCGCGGGTTTGCGGACAGCGAGCAATGGGCAGCTCGCCATCCAGTTAGCTGGTCCTTGCCGGATGGCCCGGGTCGACGGCGCGTCGTGTTCCACGCGCGCCTCAAAGAAATGTCAGCACAATTGACGGGGTCCGACAGGACCGATGCCTGCCGGGGCTGCGGATTGTTAGAAAGAGTTACCGTGGCCCTGGCGCACATGCAACTGAAGGAACACGGGTGGGTTTTAGTCAGTAAGAGTCTGACACGCCCTTCTGCTCCGCCCAGAGCGGGAGAGGTCATTTGATGATTTCGCACCCAAAAAAAAAAAAAACAAGGCCCCACCACACAGGTAAAAATATGCGCAGTTAGAAAGTAAAAAAAAAAAATACTATTAAATCATGGCGTATTAGGCGAAGAAACTATTGCTAAGAATCTTTGGATTGTATAAAAAGTCTCTCAATCTCAGACATACAATACTTCGGACCCTAATGAGGCTTATGGCAATTTTTGATCTATTTCAATGCTTTTACGATCTTTGTTTTCCTTACGAAACTATTACAAAGTTAATAACAAAAAAAATCTAAATGGATATCAAAAGGAATAAAAATGCAGTAAAAGGCAACTGCTTCTGTGGCAATACAGAACTAAGCCCATTCTCAAGAATAAAAATGCGTTCAAAGCATACTCACATAGACTTAAAAAAATATGTCTTTAATATAAAAATATCAAAATAACTATTTTATTAAAACACCACAAAATAAACCTAAAGTGACATGGACGGTAATTAACAAGTATCAAGCCTACTTTCCTGAAGAACCAATTTAACAATAATAAAAATTTACATAAAGATGGTTACGAATCCCAATCAAATAACAAACTCCTTCAACGACTATTATATTCGCCAAGTATCTAATAAAAATCATAGCATAGCACAAGAAATCCCCATTAATTCAAACACTCTGAACTCTTTATTTGAGGAACCAAGTTTGCTGCATCACCATCATAATCATCTCCCCAGCCTTTTTCCAACTATTTTGGCTTCCAGTCTAACCGGATGCAGCTGAATACCAGTATTTTAGATGGAGCGACGGCCTATCTGACCTCCATAACCCAGTTACTGGGTAATACGATACCCCTTGGTAAGACTAGTTGTCAGACTTTCGGGCTTCTGACGACCCGCATGACATCATGTTTTCTATCATCATATCATTATTTTCTGCTGATTTGATCTTGTTGCTAATGTACAGGGCTTTAACTATCTTGCAGGTATTTCTAAAAATTTTGGAATATATAGCAAGTTACTTGTTGAAAGTTTCAGCGTTAATGTAAGGTTGACAAATACTTGACATTTTAAATTGAATAACTATGATTTATTTATGTACCAATTTTATTAGCTTCATTTATTTAATGTAACAATAATTTTGCATGCTAGTTCTAGCGAATTGTTTTAGAAACTGTTTAAAAAAACCCGACCATCTGTATGTACTACAATTCTTGCAAATAAATTTCATTTCATTTCATTTAATTTCATTTGAAGGCCATACACTTCAAACAGTCTTTCCCCACTTATCCTAATAACTCTAGTTGCCCAGTCACTAAATATAAAATTAGGGTAAATACTTTTTGATTTCTTTTCAAAAGTTTTATTGAATTCAGTGTACGTTGCGTTGAAAGACTAAATGTATTCGATTTCTGACACCTAACGTTAAGCAGGTGAAAACCAATGTACTAGTAAATGGGGCGGAATTGGATCTCGTGGACACCACTGTGTTCTTAAGTATTACTTTGGACTCGAAGCTACAGTGGGGCCCACGTATATTCAAATTGTCGAAGCGGCTAAGCTCTGCAGCCTACGCGCTCTTTTGTCATTTGTCTGATGTCGAAACAGCTCGTTTAGTATATTTTAGTTATTTCCATAGTGTAATGTCGTACGGAATTTTCCCGTGGGGAAATGCAGCCGACATTCAGGCTATATTTGTGCTCCAGAAACGAGCCATTCGAGCAATTTAGAACCTTAGTTGTATGCATTCATTGAGGGATAAATTTAAGGAAATAAACACAATGACAGTCGTATCTCAATATGTATATGAGAAACTGATTTATGTAAAAATAATATTAAGCTCCAAAAAATTTGTTATTCATTTAAGTGCCAAAGTATACGTTTTTACAATAAATTCCCACATCTTGTTAAAGAACTGAGCCTCAATAAATTTAAATCATTTATTAAACAGAAACTCTTTCAAAAAGGTTTTTATAAAGTTAAAGATTACTTGGATGACAAAAAGGCTTGCGATTAATTAAGCTACTTCAATGCAACATCCAAGCAACAATCCATTTTATACTGTGAATAAGTGTTTTAGAATTAATAATCTAATTTTTATTGATTTACATGACATAACTTATAATATTTTTGATGACATTTAAAGAGAAAACTGTCTTTGAATGTGAGTAGCATGCAGGCTACATTCATTATATCATTATTATTTTAATATTGTGAATGTGAAGACTATGCGGGTCATTGTTACTTATTTTTATCCTCAGTTAATTTTAATCATGGTCTGGCAGTTTGAGTAATTTTTGTGGCCTACTCAAATGTCCTTTCTTTGGTATTGTTCGTCGAATCTTTGAGCTACTTAAGTTCTGGGTTGAGCTGCACGATTACTGACAAATGCGTGCACTGACTGGACAGGTCCACTCAATCTGTGTGGTTTTTCCTCAAAAGACCATTTCAGACACAAATCTACATGGTCTTCACATGATCTGACAAAGATTATGTCTGGACTTTAAAAGTGACTGTGAACTCTGAGTTTGTTTCGGCTTTTCTTCTCAGAGATGATTGACGTGTAAAAGTGTTTGTTCAAACCTACTTACAGAATTAAAATAATTTATCATTTATCACTTCTGAAAAGAAATCCTCATACAATTTATTTGCATCGTCCATCTATTAGAGCCCAGAACATTTAACTTATTATTCAGGGTATTATTATTGCCTTTATTGGTCGGCTTAAGTGGAGATTCGCAAGAGCAAACGTGCTTGGAGGAAAGAATTCTGCCAGTAAGTGCGGGTAGGGATCTTGACCATCTTCCGGGCTCTGGGATTATTCTGATAGCCATGGAACACCTCTCCACTCCTCAAGCACCTCAGGACATGTTACCCTCTTATCGCTACGTGACTATGTGCTAGCGATAGTTTCCGGGGTCCCATTATCGAGAGTGTAAGTCACCACCTGCCATTTTATTTGTGTATTTTATATAAAACATTGGTCAGGCAGGGCTTTCCATATTCCTAGATATCCTGGCCACTTTAGCTACCCAAACTAATAGTCCAATATCTTTGTTTCCATATCCTGCAATAGTCCTACACTAACCGGGGGTTGTCCTTGAGTGCACTTGCATAGTCCGAACCGGGTTAATCGACGGTTGATGCCTCATTTCATTATAAACGTCTAACGGGCCTCCGCGAGTTGGCTTCGGCCCCCCGTATGCTTCCAAAGATTTAGGACCCCAGGGTCCCAAGAAATGTCAAGAATATTAATAATTCATATATTTTCAGGCAACTAAGGCCCATAGACAAAATACAGAAAATAAAATAATCTTACGCAATAATAATCTAATACTCAATAACCATCACTACAAAATCTATTTACTACGTTGGGTCGGCGACTTATTTCTCTGAGTCGTGGTGTCATGTAGCCTTCCGTGAAAACGCCGATACACATCACCCGTCGGCTAAAATTCCTCCTTCATGACAGTCTCCAGGTGATGAATCGGAACGCGCACCACAAAGGATTTGAAGTTAATTTTATGGCGGGACTCCAACTTCTTGACTCTCAAGGTGAACTTGGTATTCATCCTGATTTACTCCACTAGCACCTCTACCTTCGTGTTGTGATGTAATCGTGACACGTACAACTGCGTCGTTGGAAGAGCGGGATGCAGCAACATAACGGTACCAGTCAATGAACTATTATGACTCAATATTATTATGACTATTAAATTTAATTAATTAAATAAAAGTGTTAATTAAATTAAATAACAATTGGCAAATTCAATAGTCATAAATAGTAATTTATGACTATTGAATTTGCCAAATGTTATTGGTCTAATTTGTATTTGCTGTTTTTGCAAAGGTGTTTTAAACTTAAAAGTTGCCGTTTATCCACTATGATCAGCCGGCAAATCAGATTATTTACGACGGCTTTAACTAAATAATCACAATCGCAGAAGACATTATCGATAGAAGTAGCAGAAGTTGGAGTTACTCTAGTCGGTTCTATAAAAACATTACAACAATATGAACGATTTAAAAAGGCTTAATAATCTACTGCTATTTGATTTATTTTTCAAAGTATTGGTATTCAAATCACCACAAATAATTACGGCTTTGTTACTGGATGCAAGTTTCGCTAGGACATCTTCCATTATTGACTCAAATAAATCTATCAAATAGTCAACGGTCAACTATTTGTAATAAGAGTGACGTCACAAAGGCGACCGTCGTGAGCCGCAACCATGATAGCATGGTGGTAGGTTAGGGAATCTACCACCAAACGGGTTACTCTAGGATCGAAGCGACATGCGACAAATTGCCAATGAAAAGCTGAAGTTTGCCGAATGTATAATATATATAATGTATCCTGTAACTTTTCCACCATACCACTTTAAATTAGTTATTTCAGATAGACTTTATCTATAGATACATACTATATAGTCTAAGATAGGCTATGCAACAAAGCATAATAAGTTTGCTTTAATTTTCTGCTCCTTCTCCGTGGATAAATTTTTATGTGTGTAGAAATGGTTAAATAATATTTAAAAACATCAATTCCACGTTCACAAAATCGTAGGTATATCTAGTTTATGTAGTATCACAAATTCCATTTGAATATCAAAACTGCAAAAATGTTTCAAGGATCCATAAATTCACTTATTCCATGAATGTATCTTTGATAAAAACAAAACAACTTGTAGTTTCAATATTGTTATAATTTATTGTTTTATTTACATTACTTTCGTGCTTGACATAACACATACCGTATAAATACTAACGATAGTAAATTGACACCACAAACGTTTAGAAGTGACAACGATGATGTTACACGCGGTGGTGCTTGTGACGGTCGCGGGGTTAGTTGCGGCTGACTTCGACCCAGAGTTGCACGCCAAATACCTAACGATGCCAAAGTCATCCTTCATCGAGTATTTCAACGCACAGAACTACTCTTGGAAGATGGCTGAGTACGACAACATCGAACAGCAATATGCCGCTTGTACACATTTTGATATGGAATCTATGGAAAAATTACCACTCCAAACTCACGACCTTGAAGCAATTGATCTGCCGGATAACTTTGACGCCAGCGTTAAGTGGCCTCAATGTGAGACTATAAAAGAAATCTATGATCAAGGAGATTGTAGTTCAAGCTGGATATTCGCAGCTGCCATGATAGCGTCTGATAGAACTTGCATTCATAAAGATTTGCATGTCCGTCTTTCTGAACAAGATATAGAATGTTTAAAAAAGGATACATGCAAAGGCGGTTATTCATTGGGTGCATTCAAATTTTGGCGAGACAAAGGTCTAGTTACTGTAGAATGTAAACCGTATGATGTAGAAAAGCTCAAAAAAAACAAATGCGTGACAGAATGTGTAAATACTGACATTATATACAAACAAGATAAACACTTTGCTTTGGAGGTTTACGGAGTAGATCGAAACAAGGACAAAATAAAGGCAGAGTTAATAAAAAATGGCCCTATTCAGGCCGGGTTTTCTGTTTACGAAGATTTTTATTCATATAAATCAGGAATTTATGTTCATACACATGGCAAGATGCTAGGGTATCGTAGTGTGCGTGTTATTGGTTACGGTGTGGAAGATGGAATTAATTATTGGTTAGCAGCTAACAGCATGGGGAGTAGTTGGGGTGATCACGGATGGATCAAGCTCAAAACTTACCAAGACGAACTCAGTTTTGAAGATTTTATTACAACTGGTCTGCCAAAGAATTAATTTTGTTTTCTTGTTTTTGTGTTTATTCATTACACAGCTAGCGTTTTTCTAACGCACTTTCTTTTTCATAGTATTAAGTAAAAAAATGGTACTTGTTGCTAACTATTTTAGACATGAATATTTACTGTAAAAAGTATTATATTATTTTAATTATTGTGAATGTGAGGACTATGTAGGTCATTGTTTCAGCTTTAATCATGGTCCGGTAGTTTAACTAGTTTCTGCGGCCTACTCAAATGTCCTTTCTTTGGTATTGTTCGGCGAATCGTTGAGCTCCTTAAGTTCTGAGTTGCGCTACACAGTAACTGACAAATGCGTGCACTGACTGGACATGTCCACTTAATCTGTGTGGTTCTTTCCTCAAAAGACCATTTCAGACACCAATCTACATGGTCCTCGCAGATTATGTCCGAATTTTTATATACACATTAACATTGATGAATTTTATATACACAATGACATGACAGCTCCACGCTGAATTTTAATTGTATGTTGATCTGTGTCTGTAACCTACTAACACTAGAAGTTAAGTAAAATTGTTACTAACCCTATGGACTCCTGTCTGAAATAAAAGTTTTCTATTCTATTCTATTTACTTTTTAAAGTATTACATTATTTTAATTATTTTGGATTCGAGTACTATGTGGGTCATTGTTAATTTTTCTCCGTTAATTTTGATCATGATCTGGCAGTTTGAGTACTTTATGCGACCTACCCAAACGTTCTTTCTCTGGTATTGTTCGTTGAATCTTTGAGCTCCTTAAGTTCTGAGTTGAGCTGCACTGACAAATACGCACACTGACTGGAAAGGTTCACTCAATCTGTGTGGTTCTTTCCTCAAAAGACGATTTCAGATACCAATCTACATGGTCTTCACATGATCTGACCAAGATTATGTCTGGACTTTAAAAGAGACCTCCTCCTGCTACCTCTGAGTTTGTTTCGGCCATTCTTCTCAGAGTAGTCAGATCAGAGACGCCAACCTCAACTAGTTAAAAAAATATAATTGACGTGTAAAAATGTTTGTACAAACCTACTCACAGGTGGCGTACTGCTCGCGGTACGTGATCAGTATAAAGTGCAACAAGTAGTCGATATTGACGGCTATTCGAGCGATATTGAGGTGGTGATTGATCTCATAACACTAAAGCTTAACAAAATTACATGTTATGTCGTAGACATACCTCTTAGTTCGAGTGATAGCATGAAAATTGATACCTTTTGTGTGTAGAGAATATTGTTGCAAGTTCGATAAATTTGACGTGTTAATATAAATTCTTGTAGCGTGAATGTTATTATGCATTATAATTATTTGTTATCTTTTTGTAAATTAAAGCAACACAATTCCGTTTGTAATAAATTCGGTAAGATATTAGATTTGGTGCTGAGCAGTTTGAACGTTGAGACAATTGATGTAAGTAGTGACGCGGAGCCAGTGACTCCAGCTGATGCCTATCACCCGCCAATATCAGTGAGTGTGCGAAGTAAGGGTGCTGTGCAGCCGCGGGGTCGCATGGTGCGCGTGCTTTGCTATCCGGATTGTGACGACGATACTAAGTCTACAGAATAGAATCTCCGTAAAGTCACGTAGATTTAAGTTAGTTTAGTATAACATAGAGTAATGTGTCCGACGTAGGAGCACAATAATTGTAATAAATTAAGTAAAAGTCATAAACAATTAAACCAGTAAACAAAGGCGCGGACGACCATGTCCGCGGTAAATGTTATTCATTATAAAAAATATAAAAAATCTCCGTAAAGTTAATTTCCAATCTTTATGTGGCGAGATATATTCAACAAAATGGGATGTTATTTTTACACTAACAGACGTTAACGAAGCTAGTACATTATTTTACAGCAAGTTACATGAATTTATTGATAAACATGTACCTATAATTCCAAGCACCAGTATCCGGCGTGGTTTACAGCCGTCTTAGTTAAAACTATAAAGAATCAGAATCAGAATATTTATTTGTAAAACATAGGTATTTACATAGAGGTGTTAAGTTAACATATTTGGGCGCTGTTTTGCCGCGAAGGCGTACCATTATTAAGTAAAATGAAACTAAAATACTTAAAAACTAAATAAAACCAAACAATAAAAAAAAACTAAAATTAATTTAAAAATATTTAAAAAAAAAACATTTTTAAAATCTGGAACAGTGTAATAACATTTTTCAATTAATAACGAGGTGAGAGCTTTCTTAAACTTTTATAGGGGCATATTTTTTATACTAACGGGTATTTTATTTAAAAAAATTGAAGCGATTTCAAAAAACCTTTTTTTAACCGACTTCAAAAAGGAAGAGGTTTTCAATTCGGATGTTTATATTTTTTTAAACGTATCTTCGGGCATAACTCTGTCATATATAGACGGATTTGCAAAATATTTTTTTTTTGTTTGAAAGGGTATACTTTCGAGGTGGTCCTATTGTCATCAAGTCAGGATATGATCAGGTGATCCCATGGGTATGGAGGGAAATCCTCAATTTTTATAGGCACACCTATAGCACTTTGGGTATTTTTTATAGTAACTCGTGCATTTGCTCTCGGAAAGCACCATTTGGTGAAGTGGAACTGATGATGAAGACCAGAGGTGTCCACCGGAACTACTCAATAATAAGCATTTCACGGGTTGTGATTCGATTACTTTAATTAATATGCTTGCTAAGCAATTTATGCTCGTCACAATGCATATGGTGAAATCTTCTGGTTTTTACTAGGATAACTCCTCAACAATTAACGTCTCTGCATCGGGAAAAGCTATATTTTGTAAAAGGTGATGTGCATATGATATTAGACTATTGTAACTTAGATACATTAATAACTAACCCACTAAAAAGTTCAATGAGGTCAGTGGAAAGGTACATTTTACTGATCCGTCATCTGTTGGTCCTTCATCATGGGCGTGTACGTGCAGGTGTTTGGAAAATAATACTCGCAAAATAACGCACTTAATTTACTTTCAAATATCGCAACGAGACTTAACTATAAAATTCAATGATTACAATGATTATTACTGATTAAGTCTAATCACAACAATTGTTAAACTTGCATTTAGAGCCAATGGATTTGTGCGTATGCACCGCGTGACGGTCGCATCACAGAGTGCTCGCCATCGCTGCCATGACACTCACAACCCCTAGCGGTGTTAACCGCTCTAAGTTAAAAATACCACTAAAGAAATAAATTCAAACCACAGAGTAAAAATAATCCATTACAACTTTTAAAAAGTGTTACAATAAATTGACTAAATCATCACGCGCCGTTATATATATATAGCTCTGATGGCTCTTTTCTGCACACTAAAAGTAGACTCGATGTCTGTCGACCGTCTCCAAAATAAAATACCGTAAGACATGATACTATGAAAGTAACTAAAATAGACTAGCCTCGCGGTATTCATATCAGTAAATCAGTTTCTAGTTTAAAACGTCACGAATCAAATTCTTCTCTTCTTGTTCTCACACACTATTGTCTACATTTCTTTTTCATTTCCCCTTTCGCAGGTCTGCTGGAAGAAATTTCTTAAGAAATAAGCAGTACCTTTGTACTTAATACTTATATGTATCTGTATCTATTTTACTGTGTGTACATAAATAATAAAATAAATAAATAAATAAATAAATAAATTGATGGAAAACTGAAAACTGAAAACTGCTGAACTTAGGCATCCTGCAAGAGATGTTAAATGAGGACCCCACTGTAGCCTAGAGTCGAGCGTGATCCTCAGGAAAATAATTTTATTGACGAATTGTAGTTTCTCTTAATTCAATACTATCTCACAATCTCTACCCTTGATATTTGGCAAAGAAAATGTTACGCACTTAGTTTTTTTTTTTTTATTTAATACTAAATTATTAGCAGTGTTTTATTTTGTTACAGCTTAAAGGTATTATAGACTTGAGTATTTGATATTAATTTCAATATAATACCACTACGCGTTCATGAGGAAAGGGGTAGTAAGTTTAAAATTATTAAAAAAAAAATTATTATATGATGTAACTAAAAATTTATATTTTTTGCAATTTTTCCTTTATCTGTGCTATAAAACGTTGTTACGTACCAAATCTCAAGATTCTGAGTCTACGGGAAGTACCCTGTAGGTTTTGATTCCCTTGTGAGTGTCGAAAATTTGCGGCATAAACGGCTGTATCGTTTGATTGCGTTGGCTTAGAAGTTTATTTTTTCACAGCTCCAAGGGACAGTAGACTTGAGTATTTGATATGAATTTCAGCTTGATACCTCTACGCATTCCTGAGAAAAGGGGTCTTGACAGACAGACAGACAGACGGACAACAAACTGATCCTATAAGGGTTCCGTTTTTTCCTTTTGAAGTACGGAACCCTAATTAATAAATATACCTAACTATAACATACCTATAAATCTCTCAAGAGAATGTAAAGGAGGTGGAGCAAGTGTATTAACAAAAATTGGATATCACTATAAAGTGGTAAACAATTATTGTAAACAATTATTGTAAACAATTATTGTAAACAATTATTGTAAACAATTATTGTAAACAATTATTGTAAACAATTATTGTAAACAATTATTGTAAACAATTATTGTAAACAATTATTGTAAACAATTATTGTAAACAATTATTGTAAACAATTATTGTAAACAAAATTTTATTGAAAGTTGCGCAATTGAATTAAACAAACATGGTATTTTTGTTGTGTGTATATATCGGGTCCCAAATTCCGGCTTAAATACTTTTTATGACAAATTAGTAAATATTCTTCAGTTATTATGCATTCAAAGTAAAATAAAGATTATCGTTTGTGGGCACTTCAACATAAATATATTAAAAAGAAATAATCAGACCATAGATTTTGAATATATTCTTTTATGCTATAATTGCAATTCTTGTTTGGATAATTTCGCGCACAATATCAGCGGTCGCAAAGGGAACATTATCGAATTTGGAATGTCTGACCCCACCACACAGGTAAACATATGCGCAGTTAATAAGTAAAAAAAAATGTTTTCTATTAAATCATGGCGTATTAGACGAAAAAAATATTGCCAAGAATATTTGGATTGTATAAAAAGTCTCTCAATCTCAGACATACAATACTTCGGACCCTAATGAAGCTTATGGATATTTTTTAGATCTATTTCAATGCATTTACGATCTTTGTTTTCCTTAAGAAACTATTACAAAGTTAATAACAAAAAAATCTAAGTAGATCTCAAAAGAAATAAAAAATGCAGTAAAGGAAAAGCGTGCTTCTGTGGCAATACACAACTAAGCCCACTCTAAAGAATAAAAATGCGTTCAACGCATACTTACATAGACTTAAAAAATTATAACTCTAACACAAAAATCTCAAAATAACTATTTTATTAAAACAGCACAAAATAAATCTAAAGCGACATGGACGGTAATTAAAAAGAATAAAGCCTACTTTCCTAAAGAATTTATTTAACAATAATAAAAGAACAATGGCAACCGCCCAAACAAAATTTTGTTGACATTTAGTTTTTGCGTCTGCCTATGAAAAATATGTAAAAATACAGAGTTCGAATCCCTAAACAGTTTTGTCTTCAGTCATACTTTTATAGGAAGTCAGGAATTAAAGATATTCCAGTTTGAAGTTCTAGAGGTTATGTCTAGTCAACAACAGACCCTAATCGAAAAAGAAATATAGAAATAAAAATCAAATCGGCAAATCGATGGGAAACACAAAATAACGAGAAACACGCGCAAGCAACAAACGACAAGTTGTCAGAAAATTGTACTCTGTGGTTGTCAGCAGGTCGGCCGGTTGATTGACAGAAGAAATGTCATGTTTTTTGTTGGCGATGTTGCCATACTCGAATTGCACTCATTTCCGTGATGTCAAATGATGTCAAGTCAAATGATGACCGCTTTATTCTAAGCACAAACAATTATATTTATCTTCATATTTATATTCTGATGCAGAAATGTATTTCCTAAGTATATTAATGCAATACGTAAAGCAAAGCATTTTATGTAACTTGCCAAGATTTTTATTACATGGCAACATTAAAAGTTCAGCTTAGCCAAAAGTCATGAAGTCAAGCCAGAAAAAGAAAACTCAGCCATTATTATTTTTATCACTAAGAAACTAGTCAACTAAGTATTCATTAATGACGTTTTTTTTGCCAGACTTCGATAGGCCAAAAGCTTGATTTGATAAAACTTAGTAAATTATTTCGTCGGTATCTATCACAGTCACATAAGTAGACACATACTAATTCTATCAACAGTTTCCTCGCCATTGTTCTTTACATAAAGTTGGTAACGAATCCCAGTCAAATAACAAACTCCTTCAACGAATATTATATTGGCCAAGTATCAATAAAAATCATAGCCAGTGATCGGAGTAGGTAGATTGATTTTTAGTACTTGTATCATAAATGCACACAGAAAGAATAACATGGATAAGCCATTTTTCCGGAAAGTAATTCTGGTATTTCCGGATTCAATTAAATATTGTTAATGTTGGTAGTGATATTATTACTACTCAATTCAAAATTTAAAGTTTGTTCTGATTGGTCGTTGGGTTTTGTCAAATCGTGACAAAAAAAAAAAAATAGGAAGAATAATAAAGAATAAAATTGCTCATTTTATTACAATTCCTACCTTTTTTTTGAGGATGGCAAATCATCAAATGACTCCTTCCACTCTGGCAGAATACAATTCCTACATAAGTTCCGGTTTTTTTTTAATAATCCACCAATTCCGGAGGAATGTCCATAGTAATATATACGTTTCGGATCAATGACCCCAGTTCAATCTACCTACTCCGATCACTGCATAGCATAACACAAGAAATCCCCATTAATTCAAACACTCTGAACTCTTTATTTGAGGAACCAAGTTTGCTGCATCACCATCATGATCATCTCCCCAGCCTTTTCCTAACTATTTTGGGGTCGGCTTCCAGTCTAACCGGATGCAGCTGAATACCAGTATTTTACATGGAGCGACGGCCTATCTGACCTCCACAACCCAGTTATTGGGTAATACGATACCCCTTGGTAAGACTGGTTGTCAGACTTTCGGGCTTCTGACGACCCGCAGGACATCATGTTTTCTATCATTATATCATTATTTTCTGCTGAATTGATCTTGTTGCTACTATGTACAAGGCTTTAACTATCTTGTAGGTATTTCTAAAAATTTTGGAATATGTAGCAACTTACTTGTTGAAAGTTTCAGCGTTCAAATTCAAATTCTAATCTTTATTGCATACGAGTATCACATGTGTGTACAAGATCCTAATATGATTTATTAGTTCACATGTACCCTGTCGGGCACAATAATAATACAGTACAATATACGAGTCAGTAGTAGCATGATTTAAAATTAATAATTATAATGCTGTCACAAATAAAAATAATTAAAAATAAGTCAAATAATAAAACGTACTACAAATCAAATAAACAAAAGTCAAAATAAAAATAATTTAATTATTGTATAGATATGAATACAATAGTGGTGAAAGTCATTCAGCGTTAATGTAAAGTTGAAGGCCATACACTTCAAACAGTCTTTCCCCACTTATCCTAATAACTCTAGTTGCCCAGTCACTAAATATAAAATTAGGGTAAATACTTTTTGATTTCTTTTCAAAAGTTTTATTGAATTCAGTGTACGTTGCGTTGAAAGACTAAATGTATTCGATTTCTGACACCTAACGTTAAGCAGGTGAAAACCAATGTACTAGTAAATGGGGCGGAATTGGATCTCGTGGACACCACTGTGTTCTTAAGTATTACTTTGGACTCGAAGCTACAGTGGGGCCCACGTATATTCAAATTGTCGAAACGGCTAAGCTCTGCAGCCTACGCGCTCTTTTGTCATTTGTCTGATGTCGAAACAGCTCGTTTAGTATATTTTAGTTATTTCCATAGTGTAATGTCGTACGGAATTTTCCTGTGGGGAAATGCAGCCGACATTCAGGCTATATTTGTGCTCCAGAAACGAGCCATTCGAGCAATTTAGAACCTTAGTTGTATGCATTCATTGAGGGATAAATTTAAGGAAATAAACATAATGACAGTCGCATCTCAATATGTATATGAGAAACTGATTTATGTAAAAATAATATTAAGCTCCAAAAAAATTGTTATTCATTTAAGTGCCAAAGTATACGTTTTTACAATAAATTCCCACATCTTGTTAAAGAACTGAGCCTCAATAAATTTAAATCATTTATTAAACAGAAACTCTTTCAAAAAGGTTTTTATAAAGTTAAAGATTACTTGGATGACAAAAAGGCTTGCGATTAATTAAGCTACTTCAATGCAACATCCAAGCAACAATCCATTTTATACTGTGAATAAGTGTTTTAGAATTAATAATCTAATTTTTATTGATTTACATGATATAACTTATAATATTTTTGATGACATTTAAAGAGAAAACTGTCTTTGAATGTGAGTAGCATGCAGGCTACATTCATTACATCATTATTATTTTAATATTGTGAATGTGAAGACTATGCGGGTCATTGTTGCTTATTTTTATCCTCAGTTAATTTTAATCATGGTCTGGCAGTTTGAGTAATTTTTGTGGCCTACTCAAATGTCCTTTCTTTGGTATTGTTCGTCGAATCTTTGAGCTCCTTAAGTTCTGAGTTGAGCTGCACGATTACTGACAAATGCGTGCACTGACTGGACAGGTCCACTCAATCTGTGTGTTTTTTCCTCAAAAGACCATTTCAGACACAAATCTACATGGTCTTCACATGATCTGACAAAGATTATGTCTGGACTTTAAAAGTGACTGTGACCTCTGAGTTTGTTTCGGCTTTTCTTCTCAGAGATGATGACGTGTAAAAGTGTTTGTTCAAACCTACTTACAGAATTAAAATAATTTATCATTTATCACTTCTGAAAAGAAATCCTCATACAATTTATTTGCATCGTCCATCTATTAGAGCCCAAAACATTTAACTTATTATTCAGGGTATTATTATTGCCTTTATGGGTCGGCTTAAGTGGAGATTCGCAAGAGCAAACGTGCTTGGAGGAAAGAATTCTTCCAGTAAGTGCGGGTAGGGATCTTGACCATCTTCCGGGCTCTGGGATTATTCTGATAGCCATGGAACACCTCTCCACTCCTCAAGCACCTCAGGACATGTTACCCTCTTATCGCTACGTGACTATGTGCTAGCGATAGTTTCCGGGGGCCCATTATCGAGAGTGTAAGTCACCACCTGCCATTTTATTTGTGTATTTTATATAAAACATTGGTCAGGCAGGGCTTTCCATATTCCTAGATATCCTGGCCACTTTAGCTACCCAAACGAATAGTCCAATATCTTTGTTTCCATATCCTGCAATAGTCCTACACTAACCGGGGGTTTTCCTTGAGTGCACTTGCATAGTCCGAACTGGGTTAATCGACGGTTGATGCCTCATTTCATTATAAACGTCTAACTGGCCTCCGCGAGTTGGCTTCGGCCCCCCGTATGCTTCCAAAGATTTAGGTCCCAAGAAATGTCAAGAATATTAATAATTCATATATTTTCAGGCAACTAAGGCCCATAGACAAAATACAGAAAATAAAATAATCTTACGCAATAATAATCTAATACTCAATAACCATCACTACAAAATCTATTTACTACGTTAGGTCGGCGACTTATTTCTCTGAGTCGTGGTGTCATGTAGCCTTCCGTGAAAACGCCGATACACATCACCCGTCGGCTAAAATTCCTCCTTCATGACAGTCTCCAGGTGATGAATCGGAACGCGCACCACAAAGGATTTGAAGTTAATTTTATGGCGGGACTCCAACTTCTTGACTCTCAAGGTGAACTTGGTATTCATCCTGATTTACTCCACCAGCACCTCTAACTTCGTGTTGTGATGTAATCGTGACACGTACAACTGCGTCGTTGGAAGAGCGGGATGCAGCAACATAACGGTACCAGTCAATGAACTATTATGACTCAATATTATTATGACTATTAAATTTAATTAATTAAATAAAAGTGTTAATTAAATTAAATAACAATTGGCAAATTCAATAGTCATAAATAGTAATTTATGACTATAGAATTTGCCAATTGTTATTGGTCTAATTTGTATTTGCTGTTTTTGCAAAGGTGTTTTAAACTTAAAAGTTGCCGTTTATCCACTATGATCAGCCGGCAAATCAGATTATTTACGATGGCTTTAACTAAATAATCACAATCGCAGAAGACATTATCGATAGAAGTAGCAGAAGTTGGAGTTACTCTAGTCGGTTCTATAAAAACATTACACAATTTGAACGATTTAAAAAGGCTTAATAATCTACTGCTATTTGATTTATTATTCAAAGTATTGGTATTCAAATCACCACAAATAATTGCGGCTTTGTTACTGGATGCAAGTTTCGCTAGGACATCTTCCATTATTGACTCAAATAAATCTATCAAATAGTCAACGGTCAACTATTTGTAATAAGAGTGACGTCACAAAGGCGACCGCCGTGAGCCTCAACCATGATAGCATGGTGGTAGGTTAAGGAATCTACCACCAAACGGGTTACTCTAGGATCGAAGCGACATGCGACAAATTGCCAATGAAAAGCTGAAGTTTGCCGAATGTATAATATATATAATGTATCCTGTAACTTTTCCACCATACCACTTTCAATTAGTTATTTCAGATAGACTTTATCTATAGATACATACTATATAGTCTAAGATAGGCTATGCAACAAAGCATAATAAGTTTGCTTTAATTTTCTGCTCCTTCTCCGTGTATTAATTTTTATGTGTGTAGAAATGGTTAAATAATATTTAAAAACATCAATTCCACGTTCACAAAATCGTAGGTATATCTAGTTTATGTAGTATCACAAATTCCATTTGAATATCAAAACTGCAAAAATGTTTCAAGGATCCATAAATTCACTTATTCCATGAATGTTTCTTTGATAAAAACAAAACAACTTGTAGTTTCAATATTGTTATAATTTATTGTTTTATTTACATTACTTTCGTGCTTGACATTACACATACCGTATAAATACTAACGATAGTAAATTGACACCACAAACGTTTAGAAGTGACAACGATGATGTTACACGCGGTGGTGCTTGTGACGGTCGCGGGGTTGGTTGCGGCTGACTTCGACCCAGAGTTGCACGCCAAATACCTAACGATGCCAAAGTCATCCTTCATCGAGTATTTCAACGCACAGAACTACTCTTGGAAGATGGCTGAGTACGACAACATCGAACAGCAATATGCCGCTTGTGCACATTTTGATATGGAATCTATGGAAAAATTACCACTCCAAACTCATGATCTTGAAGTAATTGATCTGCCGGATAACTTTGACGCCAGCGTTAAGTGGCCTCAATGTGAGACTATAAAAGAAATCTATGATCAAGGAGATTGTAGTTCAAGCTGGATATTCGCAGCTGCCATGATAGCGTCTGATAGAACTTGCATTCATAAAGATTTGCATGTCCGTCTTTCTGAACAAGATATAGAATGTTTAAAAAAGGATACATGCAAAGGCGCTTATTCATTGGATGCATTCCTATTTTGGCAAGACAAAGGTCTAGTTACTGTAGAATGTAAACCGTATGATGTAGAAAAGCTCAAAAAAAACAAATGCGTGACAGAATGTGTAAATACTGACATTATATACAAACAAGACAAACACTTTGCTTCGGAGGTTTACGGAGTAGATCGAAACAAGGACAAAATAAAGGCAGAGTTAATAAAAAATGGCCCTATTCAAGCCGCGTTTTCTGTTTACGAAGATTTTTATTCATATAAATCAGGAATTTATGTTCATACACATGGCAAAATGCTAGGGCATCGTAGTGTGCGTGTTATTGGTTACGGTGTGGAAGATGGAATTAATTATTGGTTAGCAGCTAACAGCATGGGGAGTAGTTGGGGTGATCACGGATGGATCAAGCTCAAAACTTACCAAGACGAACTCGGTTTTGAAGATTTTATTACAACTGGTCTGCCAAAGAATTAATTTTGTTTTCTTGTTTTTGTGTTTATTCATTACACAGCTAGCGTTTTTCTAACGCACTTTCTTTTTCATAGTATTAAGTAAAAAAATGGTACTTGTTGCTAACTATTTTAGACATGAATATTTACTGTAAAAAGTATTATATTATTTTAATTATTGAGAATGTGAAGACTATGTAGGTCATTGTTTCAGCTTTAATCATGGTCCGGTAGTTTAACTAGTTTCTGCGGCCTACTCAAATGTCCTTTCTTTGGTATTGTTCGGCGAATCGTTGAGCTCCTTAAGTTCTGAGTTGCGCTACACAGTAACTGACAAATGCGTGCACTGACTGGACATGTCCACTTAATCTGTGTGGTTCTTTCCTCAAAAGACCATTTCAGACACCAATCTACATGGTCCTCGCAGATTATGTCCGAATTTTTATATACACATTAACATTGATGAATTTTATATACACAATGACATGACAGCTCCACGCTGAATTTTAATTGTATGTTGATCTGTGTCTGTAACCTACTAACACTAGAAGTTAAGTAAAATTGTTACTAACCCTATGGACTCCTGTCTGAAATAAAAGTTTTCTATTCTATTCTATTTACTTTTTAAAGTATTACATTATTTTAATTATTTTGGATTCGAGTACTATGTGGGTCATTGTTAATTTTTCGCCGTTAATTTTGATCATGATCTGGCAGTTTGAGTACTTTATGCGACCTACCCAAACGTTCTTTCTCTGGTATTGTTCGTTGAATCTTTGAGCTCCTTAAGTTCTGAGTTGAGCTGCACTGACAAATACGCACACTGACTGGACAGGTTCACTCAATCTGTGTGGTTCTTTCCTCAAAAGACGATTTCAGATACCAATCTACATGGTCTTCACATGATCTGACCAAGATTATGTCTGGACTTTAAAAGAGACCTCCTCCTGCTACCTCTGAGTTTGTTTCGGCCATTCTTCTCAGAGTAGTCAGATCAGAGACGCCAACCTCAACTAGTTAAAAAAATATAATTGACGTGTAAAAATGTTTGTACAAACCTACTCACAGGTGGCGTACTGCTCGCGGTACGTGATCAGTATAAAGTGCAACAAGTAGTCGATATTGACGGCTACTCGAGCGATGTTGAGGTGGTGATTGATCTCATAACACTAAAGCTTAACAAAATTACATGTTGTGTCGTAGACATACCTCTTAGGTCGAGTGATAGAAAGAAAATTGGTACCTTTTGTGTGTAAAGAATATTGTTGCAAAGTTCGATAAATTTAACGTGTTAATATAAATTCTTGTAGCGTGAATGTTATTATGCATTATAATTGTTTTTTATCTTTTTGTAAATTAAAGCAACACAACTCCGTTTGCAATAAATTCGGTAAGATATTAGATTTGGTGCTGAGCAGTTTGAACGTTGAGACAATTGATGTAAGTAGTGACGCGGAGCCAGTGACTCCAGCTGATGCCTATCACCCGCCAATATCAGTGAGTGTGCGAAGTAAGGGTGCCGTGCAGCCGCGGGGTCGCATGGTGCGCGTGCTTTGCTTTCGGGATTGTGACGACGATACTAAGTCTACAGAATGGAATCTCCGTAAAGTCACGTAGATTTAATTTAGTTTAGTATAACATAGAGTAATGTGTCCGACGTAGGAGCACAATAATTGTAATAAATTAAGTAAAAGTCATAAACAATTAAACCAGTAAACAAAGGCGCGGACGACCATGTCCGCGGTAAATGTTATTCATTATAAAAAATATGAAAAATCTCCGTAAAGTTAATTTCCAATCTATATGTGGCGAGATATATTCAACAAAATGGGATGTTATTTTTACACTAACAGACGTTAACGAAGCTAGTACATTATTTTACAGCAAGTTACATGAATTTATTGATAAACATGTACCTATAATTCCAAGCACCAGTATCCGGCGTGGTTTACAGCCGTCTTAGTTAAAACTATAAAGAATCAGAATCAGAATATTTATTTGTAAAACATAGGTATTTACATAAACGTGTTAAGTTAACATATTTGGGCGCTGTTTTGCCGCGAAGGCATACCATTATTAAGTAAAATGAAACTAAAATACTTAAAAACTAAATAAAACCAAACAATAAAAAAAACTAAAATTAATTTAAAAATATTAAAAAAAAAAACATTTTTAAAATCTGGAACAGTGTAATAACATTTGTCAATTAATAAAGAGGTGAGAGCTTTCTTAAACTTTTATAGGGGCATATTTTTTATACTAACGGGTATTTTATTTTAAAAAATTGAAGCGATTTCAAAAAACCTTTTTTTAACCGACTTCAAAAAGGAAGAGGTTATCAATTCGGATGTTTATATTTTTTTAAACGTATCTTCGGGCATAACTCTGTCATATATAGATGGATTTGCAAAATATATTTTTTTTGTTTGAAAGGGTATACTTTCGAGGTGGTCCTATTGTCATCAAGTCAGGATCTGATCAGGTGATCCCATGGATATGGAGGGAAATCCTCAATTTTTATAGGCACACCTATAGCGCTTTGGGTATTTTTTATAGTAACTCGTGCATTTGCTCTCGGAAAGCACCATTTGGTGAAGTGGAACTGATGATGAAGACCAGAGGTGTCCACCGGAACTACTCAATAATAAGCATTTCACGGGTTGTGATTCGATTACTTTAATTAATATGCTTGCTAAGCAATTTATGCTCGTCACAATGCATATGGTGAAATCTTCTGGTTTTTACTAGGATAACTCCTCAACAATTAACGTCTCTGCATCGGGAAAAGCTATATTTTGTAAAAGGTGATGTGCATATGATATTAGACTATTGTAACTTAGATACATTAATAACTAACCCACTAAAAAGGTCAATGAGGTCAGTGGAAAGGTACATTTTACTGATCCGTCATCTGTTGGTCCTTCATCATGGGCGTGTACGTGCAGGTGTTTGGAAAATAATACTCGCAAAATAACGCACTTAATTTACTTTCAAATATCGCAACGAGACTTAACTATAAAATTCAATGATTACAATGATTATTACTGATTAAGTCTAATCACAACAATTGTTAAACATGCATTTAGAGCCAATGGATTTGTGCGTATGCACCGCGTGACGTTCGCATCACAGAGTGCTCGCCATCGCTGCCATGACACTCACAACCCCTAGCGGTGTTAACCGCTCTAAGTTAAAAATACCACTAAAGAAATAAATTCAAACCACAGAGTAAAAATAATCTATTACAACTTTTAAAAAGTGTTACAATAAATTGACTAAATCATCACGCGCCGTTATATATACAGGGTTATTGGTAAAACACCAGCAACCTCTTAAGGGGTCGTTGTACTCATCATTATAAACAACTTTTAATATTGACCAAACCAGAAACCGCGAAAAAAAAAAACAGATGTTCCCTACATTTATATTCGCAACACGTCAAAACGTAGGGAACAGCTGATATTTTTTTCACGATTTCAGGTTTGGTCCATAGCAAAAGTTGTTTATAACGACGAGTACAATGACCCCTTAAGAGGTAACTGGTGTTTTACCAATAATCCTGTATATAGCTCTGATGGCTCTTTTCTGCACACTAAAAGTAGACTCGAAGTCTGTAGACCGTCTCCAAAATAAAATACCGTAAGACATGATACTATGAAAGTAACTAAAATAGACTAGCCTCGCGGTATTCATATCAGTAAATTGATGGATTTTTTCTGACAGCATAAGTTGCTGAACTTAGCCATCCTGCAAGAGATGTTAAATGAGGACCCCACTGTAGCCTAGAGTCGAGCGTGATCCTCAGGAAAATAATTTTATTGACGAATTGTAGTTTCTCTTAATTCAATACTATCTCACAATCTCTACCCTTGATATTTGGCAAAGAAAATGTTACGCACTTAGTTTTTTTTTTTATTTAATACTAAATTATTAGCAGTGTTTTATTTTGTTACAGCTTAAAGGTATTATAGACTTGAGTATTTGATATTAATTTCAATATAATACCACTACGCGTTCATGAGGAAAGGGGTAGTAAGTTTAAAATTATTAAAAATATCTTTATTATATGATGTAACTAAACATTTATATTTTTTGCAATTTTTCCTTTATCTGTGTTATAAAACGTTGTTACGTACCAAATTTCAAGATTCTGAGTCTACGGGAAGTACCCTGTAGGTTTTGATTCCCTTGTGAGTGTCGAAAATTTGCGGCATAAACGGCTGTATCGTTTGATTGCGTTGGCTTAGAAGTTTATTTTTTCACAGCTCCAAGGGACAGTAGACTTGAGTATTTGATATGAATTTCAGCTTGATACCTCTACGCATTCCTGAGAAAAGGGGTCTTGACAGACAGACAGACAGACGGACAACAAACTGATCCTATAAGGGTTCCGTTTTTTCCTTTTGAGGTACGGAACCCTAATTAATAAATATACCTAACTATAACATACCTATAAATCTCTCAAGAGAATGTAAAGGAGGTGGAGCAAGTGTATTAACAAAAATTGGATATCACTATAAAGTGGTAAACAATTATTGTAAACAATTATTGTAAATAATTATTGTAAACAATTATTGTAAATAATTATTGTAAACAATTATTGTAAACAAAATTTTATTGAACGTTGCGCAATTGAATTAAACAAACATGGTATTTTTGTTGTGTGTATATATCGGGTCCCAAATTCCGGCTTAAATACTTTTTATGACAAATTAGTAAATATTCTTCAGTTATTATGCATTCAAAGTAAAATAAAGATTATCGTTTGTGGGCACTTCAACATAAATATATTAAAAAGAAATAATCAGACCATAGATTTTGAATATATTCTTTTATGCTATAATTGCAATTCTTGTTTGGATAAATTCGCGCACAATATCAGCGGTCGCAAAGGGAACATTATCGAATTTGGAATGTTTGACCCCACCACACAGGTAAACATATGCGCAGTTAATAAGTAAAATAAAATGTTTTGTATTAAATCATGGCGTATTAGACGAAAAAAATATTGCCAAGAATATTTGGATTGTATAAAAAGTCTCTCAATCTCAGACATACAATACTTCGGACCCTAATGAAGCGTATGGCAATTTTTTAGATCTATTTCAATGCATTTACGATCTTTGTTCTCCTTACGAAACTATTACAAAGTTAATAACAAAAAAATCTAAGTGGATCTCAAAAGAAATAAAAAATGCAGTACAGGAAAAGCGTGCTTCTGTGGCAATACACAACTAAGCCCACTCTCAAGAATAAAAATGCGTTCAACGCATACTTACATAGACTTAAAAAATTATAACTCTAACACAAAAATCTCAAAATAACTATTTTATTAAAACAGCACAAAATAAATCTAAAGCGACATGGACGGTAATTAAAAAGAATAAAGCCTACTTTCCTAAAGAATTTATTTAACAATAATAAAAGAACAATGGCAACCGCCCAAACAAAATTTTGTTGACATTTAGTTTTTGCGTCTGCCTATGAAAAATATGTAAAAATACAGAGTTCGAATCCCTAAACAGTTTTGTCTTCAGTCATACTTTTATAGGAAGTCAGGAATTAAAGATATTCCAGTTTGAAGTTCTAGAGGTTATGTCTAGTCAACAACAGACCCTAATCGAAAAAGAAATATAGAAATAAAAATCAAATCGGCAAATCGATGGGAAACACAAATCGATGGGAAACACAAAATAACGAGAAACACGCGCAAGCAACAAACGACAAGTTGTCAGAAAATTGTACTCTGTGGTTGTCAGCAGGTCGGCCGGTTGATTGACAGAAGAAATGTCATGTTTTTTGTTGGCGATGTTGCCATACTCGAATTGCACTCATTTCCGTGATGTCAAATGATGTCAAGTCAAATGATGACCGCTTTATTCTAAGCACAAACAATTATATTTATCTTCATATTTATATTCTGATGCAGAAATGTATTTCCTAAGTATATTAATGCAATACGTAAAGCAAAGCATTTTATGTAACTTGCCAAGATTTTTATTACATGGCAACATTAAAAGTTCAGCTTAGCCAAAAGTCATGAAGTCAAGCCAGAAAAAGAAAACTCAGCCATTATTATTTTTATCACTAAGAAACTAGTCAACTAAGTATTCATTAATGACGTTTTTTTTGCCAGACTTCGATAGGCCAAAAGCTTGATTTGATAAAACTTAGTAAATTATTTCGTCGGTATCTATCACGGTCACATAAGTAGACACATACTAATTCTATCAACAATTTCCTCGCCATTGTTCTTTACATAAAGATGGTAACGAATCCCAGTCAAATAACAAACTCCTTCAACGAATATTATATTGGCCAAGTATCAATAAAAATCATAGCCAGTGATCGGAGTAGGTAGATTGATTTTTAGTACTTGTATCATAAATGCACACAGAAAGAATAACATGGATAAGCCATTTTTCCGGAAAGTAATTCTGGTATTTCCGGATTCAATTAAATATTGTTAATGTTGGTAGTGATATTATTACTACTCAATTCAAAATTTAAAGTTTGTTCTGATTGGTCGTTGGGTTTTGTCAAATCGTGACAAAAAAAAAAAAATAGGAAGAATAATAAAGAATAAAATTGCTCATTTTATTACAATTCCTACCTTTTTTTTGAGGATGGCAAATCAACAAATGACTCCTTCCACTCTGGCAGAATACAATTCCTACATAAGTTCCGGTTTTTTTTTAATAATCCACCAATTCCGGAGGAATGTCCATAGTAATATATACGTTTCGGATCAATGACCCCAGTTCAATCTACCTACTCCGATCACTGCATAGCATAACACAAGAAATCCCCATTAATTCAAACACTCTGAACTCTTTATTTGAGGAACCAAGTTTGCTGCATCACCATCATGATCATCTCCCCAGCCTTTTCCTAACTATTTTGGGGTCGGCTTCCAGTCTAACCGGATGCAGCTGAATACCAGTATTTTACATGGAGCGACGGCCTATCTGACCTCCACAACCCAGTTATTGGGTAATACGATACCCCTTGGTAAGACTGGTTGTCAGACTTTCGGGCTTCTGACGACCCGCAGGACATCATGTTTTCTATCATTATATCATTATTTTCTGCTGAATTGATCTTGTTGCTACTATGTACAAGGCTTTAACTATCTTGTAGGTATTTCTAAAAATTTTGGAATATGTAGCAACTTACTTGTTGAAAGTTTCAGCGTTCAAATTCAAATTTAAATTCTAATCTTTATTGTATACGAGTATCACATGTGTGTACAAGATCCTAATATGATTTATTAGTTCACATGTACCCTGTCGGGCACAATAATAATACAGTACATTATACGAGTCAGTAGTAGCATGATTTAAAATTAATAATTATAATGCTGTCACAAATAAAAATAATGAAAAATAAATTAAAAATAAGTCAAATAATAAAACGTACTACAAATCAAATAAACAAAAGTCAAAAAAAAAATAATTTAATTATTGTATAGATATGAATACAATAGTGGTGAAAGTCATTCAGCGTTAATGTAAGGTTGAAGGCCATACACTTCAAACAGTCTTTCCCCACTTATCCTAATAACTCTGGTTGCCCAGTCACTAAATATAAAATTAGGGTAAATACTTTTTGATTTCTTTTCAAAAGTTTTATTGAATTCAGTGTGCACTGTAGCTTCGAGTCCAAAGTAACACACTTTGGACTCGAAGCTACAGTGGGGCCCACATATAATCAAATTTTCGAAGCGGCTAAGCTCTGCAGCCTACGTGCTCTATAAAATCCGTCATTTGACTGATGTCGAAACAGCTCAATTAGTATATTTTTAGTTATTTCCATAGTGTAATGTCGTACGGAATTTTGCTGTGGGAAATGCAGCCGACATTCAGGCTATATTTGTGCTGCAGAAACGAGCCATTCGAGCAATTTATAACCTTAGTTGTATGCATTCATTGAGGGATAAATTTAAGGAAATAAACATAATGACAGTCGCATCTCAATGTGTATATGAGAAACTGATTTATGTAAAAAGAATATTAATCTATATTCTAAACACAGCGACGTTCTTAACATACTCGTAAATACTAGAAACAAAGATTTACTTATTGTGCCCACGACTAAGCTCCAAAAAATTTGTTATTCATTTAAGTGCCAAAGTATACGTTTTTACAATAAATTCCCACATCTTGTTAAAGACCTGAGCCTCAATAAATTTAAATCATTTATTAAACAGAAACTCTTTCAAAAAGGTTTTTATAAAGTTAAAGATTACTTGGATGACAAAAAGGCTTGCGATTAATTAAGCTACTTCAATGCAACATCCAAGCAACAATCCATTTTATACTGTGAATAAGTGTTTTAGAATTAATAATCAAATTTTTATTGATTTACATGACATAACTTATAATATTTTTGATGACATTTAAAGAGAAAACTGTCTTTGAATGTGAGTAGCATGCAGGCTACATTCATTACATGATTATTATTTTAATATTGTGAATGTGAAGACTATGCGGGTCATTGTTACTTATTTTTATCCTCAGTTAATTTTAATCATGGTCTGGCAGTTTGAGTAATTTTTGTGGCCTACTCAAATGTCCTTTCTTTGGTATTGTTCGTCGAATCTTTGAGCTCCTTAAGTTCTGAGTTGAGCTGCACGATTACTGACAAATGCGTGCACTGACTGGACAGGTCCACTGAATCTGTGTGGTTTTTCCTCAAAAGACCATTTCAGACACAAATCTACATGGTCTTCACATGATCTGACAAAGATTATGTCTGGACTTTAAAAGTGACTGTGACCTCTGATTTTGTTTCGGCTTTTCTTCTCAGAGTAGTCAGATAGGAAACGCCGACCTCATCTAGTTTTTAAAATATGATTGACGTGTAAAAGTGTTTGTTCAAACCTACTTACAGAATTAAAATAATTTATCATTTATCACTTCTGAAAAGAAATCCTCATACAATTTATTTGCATCGTCCATCTATTAGAGCCCAGAACATTTAACTTATTATTCAGGGTATTATTATTGCCTTTATTGGTCGGCTTAAGTGGAGATTCGCAAGAGCAAACGTGCTTGGAGGAAAGAATTCTGCCAGTAAGTGCGGGTAGGGATCTTAACCATCTTCCGGGCTCTGGGATTATTCTGATAGCCATGGAACACCTCTCCACTCCTCAAGCACCTCAGGACATGTTACCCTCTTATCGCTACGTGACTATGTGCTAGCGATAGTTTCCGGGGGCCCATTATCGAGAGTGTAAGTCACCACCTGCCATTTTATTTGTGTATTTTATATAAAACATTGGTCAGGCAGGGCTTTCCATATTCCTAGAAATCCTGGCCACTTTAGCTACCCAAACTAATAGTCCAATATCTTTGTTTCCATATCCTGCAATAGTCCTACACCAACCGGGGGTTGTCCTTGAGTGCACTTGCATAGTCCGAACCGGGTTAATCGACGGTTGATGTCTCATTTCATTATAAACGTCTAACGGGCCTCTGCGAGTTGGCTTCGGCCCCCCGTATGCTTCCAAAGATTTAGGATTTAGTCCCAAGAAATGTCAAGAATATTAATAATTCATATATTTTCAGGCAACTAAGGCCCATAGACAAAATACAGAAAATAAAATAATCTTACGCAATAATAAATCTAATACTCAATAAAACCATCACTACAAAATCTATTTACTACGTTGGGTCGGCGACGTATTGCTCTGATTCATGGTGTCATGTAGCCTTTCGTGAAAACGCCGATACACATCACCCGTCGGCAAAAATTCCTCCTTCATGACAGTCTCCAGGTGATGAATCGGAACGCGCACCACAAAGGATTTGAAGTTAATTTTATGGCGGGACTCCAACTTCTTGACTCTCAAGGTGAACTTGGTATTCATCCTGATTTACTCCACCAGCACCTCTACCTTCGTGTTGTGATGTAATCGTGACACGTACAACTGCGTCGTTGGAAGAGCGGGACGCAGCAGCATACCGGTACCAGTCAAGGAACTATTATGACTCAATATTATTATGACTATTAAATTAAATTAATTAATTAAATAAAAGTGTTAATTAAATTAAATAACAATTGGAAAATTCAATAGTCATAAATAGTAATTTATGACTATTGAATTTGCCAATTGTTAGTGGTCTAATTTGTATTTGCTGTTTTTGCAAAGGTGTTTTAAACTTAAAAGTTGCCGTTTATCCACTATGATCAGACGGCAAATCAGATTATTTACGTGTAACGGAAGAGGTTTACGTGGTCTATAATAAATGAAACCATGTACCTTGTCAACACAAAAGTATATTTAATAAAATAAATTGAGAAAAGGCGGTAGGTAGGTCTATGGTCACAAGATTTTCCTAAGTTCCCTCGGGAGTCGCACAGTACTCTCCTGGGTCAGCCTGGTGTGATGCAACCCGCAGCGGTGTGCATGCTGCAGACGCCAGGGAAGGTGACGGTCGGCAGTTGGTCTTGCCAGACCCTCGGAGCGTGCTCGACGCGGCCACGCGGGTAAATAAGTACCCGGCGCGGAGCTCGTTCCTGCGGAGGTACGCCGGAAGGTGGTGGCCCGGCGCTTCGCGCCCGGATTCCTCCGATTAGTCTGGATGAAGTTGCGTTGGTAGCCGGAAGTTTGGACCCTGGAATTCAACGTCCAGCGTGTCACAAAGATGGCCAATGGTTCATCTCCGCTGATTGTGACACCAAGGCATAAGCAAAGCGAGATGTACTATGCGCTAATGAAGGTGATGTGTGGTTGTCACAATCAGTACGGAGTTTACAAAATGTAGGTGAGAAGCACATGATGACTTGCACATTTTACAAAGTATGGAACATTCCATAAAATGCAAGGCGTTATAGACAAATAGATTGTTAAGCAAATATTTAAGCTGAAGGCATACTAATTATAACAAAAGAGGTTTTGAGCAAAAAGGCACACGCCATATGATGACCTAGATAAGTAGGTACACAAATATAAACTTAATTAGCTGTTCAACACTTACCCAATATGAGGTTACGAATACACAGATTTTAATAACATTGACTAATAGGAGTCAATAAAACTGTTGCCTGCTTTAGGTTTTTTAAAATGGTAGACACCACGTATGTAAGGTCACAAGTGATTCTGGATCATGTGAACGTGCGTTTTCGCCCAGAGCAGGATTTCGAAAGTGCTGGTCACCGTGAGTGGAAAATGACACACGGCGCTGACGCACGCGTAGATATGGGCCCTCTGAACACGTTCGGATATGCCGACCGCGCACGTCATTAGTACTTACTCGCAGCTAATTATGTTGTTTAATAACATACGACGTCCCTAATATTATTACGTCTGTGGTTTGACTTGACATTCTATTGTTATTATTTTTTCATTGTATTTAAAGTAACGATACAACGTTACATACGATGGCTTTAGCTAAATAATCACAATCTCAGAAGACATTATCGATAGAAGTAGCAGAAGTTGGAGTTACTCTAGTCGGTTCTGTAAAAACATTACACAATTTGAACGATTTAAAAAGGCTTAATAACCTACTGCTATTTGATTTATTTTTCAAAGTATTGGTATTCGAATCACCACAAATAATTACGGCTTTGTTACTGGATGCAAGTTTCGCTAGGACATCTTCCATTATTAACTCAAATAAATCTATCAAATAGTCAACGGTCAACTATTTGTAATAAGAGTGACGTCACAAAGGCGACCGCCGTGAGCCGCAACCATTATAGCATGGTGGTAGGTTAGGGAATCTACCACCAAACGGGTTAATCTAGGATCGAAGCGACATGCGACAAATTGCCAATGAAAAGCTGAAGTTTGCCGAATGTATAATATATATAATGTATCCTGTAACTTTTGCACCATACCACTTTAAATTAGTTATTTCAGATAGACTTTATCTATAGATACATACTATATAGTCTAAGATAGGCTATGCAACAAAGCATAATAAGTTTGCTTTAATTTTCTGCTCCTTCTCCGTGGATTAATTTTTATGTGTGTAGAAATGGTTAAATAATATTTAAAAACATCAATTCCACGTTCACAAAATCGTAGGTATATCTAGTTTATGTAGTATCACAAATTCCATTTGAATACCAAAACTGCAAAAATGTTTCAAGGATCCATAAATTCACTTATTCCATGAATGTTTCTTTGATAAAAACAAAACAACTTGTAGTTTCAATATTGTTATAATTTATTGTTTTATTTACATTACTTTCGTGCTTGACATAACACATACCGTATAAATACTAACGATAGTAAATTGACACCACAAACGTTTAGAAGTGACAACGATGATGTTACACGCGGTGGTGCTTGTGACGGTCGCGGGGTTGGTTGCGGCTGACTTCGACCCAGAGTTGCACGCCAAATACCTAACGATGCCAAAGTCATCCTTCATCGAGTATTTCAACGCACAGAACTACTCTTGGAAGATGGCTCAGTACGACAACATCGAACAGCAATATGCCGCTTGTGCACATTTTGATATGGAATCTATGGAAAAATTACCACTCCAAACTCACGACCTTGAAGCAATTGATCTGCCGGATAACTTTGACGCCAGCGTTAAGTGGCCTCAATGTGAGACTATAAAAGAAATCTATGATCAAGGAGATTGTAGTTCAAGCTGGATATTCGCAGCTGCCATGATAGCGTCTGATAGAACTTGCATTCATAAAGATTTGCATGTCCGTCTTTCTGAACAAGATATAGAATGTTTAAAAAAGGATACATGCAAAGGCGCTTATTCATTGGATGCATTCCTATTTTGGCAAGACAAAGGTCTAGTTACTGTAGAATGTAAACCGTATGATGTAGAAAAGCTAAAAAAAAACAAATGCGTGACAGAATGTGTAAATACTGACATTATATACAAACAAGACAAACACTTTGCTTCGGAGGTTTACGGAGTAGATCGAAACAAGGACAAAATAAAGGCAGAGTTAATAAAAAATGGCCCTATTCAGGCCGCGTTTTCTGTTTACGAAGATTTTTATTCATATAAATCAGGAATTTATGTTCATACACATGGCAAATTGCTAGGGCATCGTAGTGTGCGTGTTATTGGTTACGGTGTGGAAGATGGAATTAATTATTGGTTAGCAGCTAACAGCATGGGGAGTAGTTGGGGTGATCACGGATGGATCAAGCTCAAAACTTACCAAGACGAACTCGGTTTTGAAGATTTTATTACAACTGGTCTGCCAAAGAATTAATTTTGTTTTCTTGTTTTTGTGTTTATTCATTACACAGCTAGCGTTTTTCTAACGCACTTTCTTTTTCATAGTATTAAGTAAAAAAATGGTACTTGTTGCTAACTATTTTAGACATGAATATTTACTGTAAAAAGTATTATATTATTTTTATTATTGTGAATGTGAGGACTTTGTAGGTCATTGTTTCAGCTTTAGTCATGGTCCGGTAGTTTAACTAGTTTCTGTGGCCTACTCAAATGTCCTTTCTTTGGTATTGTTCGTCGAATCATTGAGCTCCTTAAGTTCTGAGTTGCGCTACACAGTAACTGACAAATGCGTGCACTGACTGGACATGTCCACTTAATCTGTGTGGTTCTATCCTCAAAAGACCATTTCAGACACCAATCTACATGGTCCTCGCAGATTATGTCCGAATTTTTATACACATTAACATTGATGAATTTTATATACACAATGACATGACAGCTACACGCTGAATTTTAATTGTATGTTGATCTGTGTCTGTAACCTACTAACACTAGAAGTTAAGTAAAATTGTTACTAACCCTATGGACTCCTGTCTGAAATAAAAGTTTTCTATTCTATTCTATTTACTTTTTAAAGTATTACATTATTTTAATTATTTTGGATTCGAGTACTATGTGGGTCATTGTAAATTTTTCTCCGTTAATTTTGATCATGATCTGGCAGTTTGAGTACTTTATGCGACCTACCCAAACGTTCTTTCTTTGGTATTGTTCGTTGAATCTTTGAGCTCCTTAAGTTCTGAGTTGAGCTGCACTGACAAATACGCACACTGACTGGACAGGTTCACTCAATCTGTGTGGTTCTTTCCTCAAAAGACGATTTCAGATACCAATCTACATGGTCTTCACATGATCTGACCAAGATTATGTCTGGACTTTAAAAGAGATCTCCTCCTGCTACCTCTGAGTTTGTTTCGGCCATTCTTCTCAGAGTAGTCAGATCAGAGACGCCAACCCCAACTAGTTAAAAAAATATAATTGAAGTGTAAAAATGTTTGTACAAACCTACTCACAGAAATAAAATCATTTATTATTTAACGCTGTGCAGCAGACCCAATGGCCAGTCCGCGATGCCCGCATTTGGGCTGAGACGGTGCTCTCCGTGGGCGCTCGTAAAACGAAGGAAGCGTGCAACGTACCGCCTGTATCGCTCACGGGCCGACTAGAAGTGATCGAACCGAATGTGTCGACGTGGCTCAGGGGACCGACTCCAACGCTGCCGTCGAAAACGTCACAACTTGAGATCGTAAAAACAACAGCACCGCCGGTGAATCTGGCGCAGCTAAATGATAACAGTAATTATTCGGACTGGGTTGAAGTCAAACGGCAAAGGTCACGCCGTGCACCTAATAATGTGACTCGTGAAACGGCTGCCCCGGGTTCGGCTATTTGTGCATCAGCTGCGGCGGTGCGGAAATCGTATTTGCATTTGTACTAGATCCAAACTGGTACTACAGATGATCAAGTGATTACACACCTACCAAATAATTACTGTTGATAACTGTTCAGTGGACGCATTAAAGTCGCGAGGTGATTACGTGACATTTAAGTTAACTGTGCCAACAAAACATGTTGAAAATTATATGAAACCCGAACACTGGGCAGAAGATGTCCATAAATCATGGAGAAGTGGATTTCGACCGATTTTTTTTTTACCAGAACATCTACGGTCTGCGTTCATAGCTGGACATTTGTAAAACGGCCATATTAGTAGAATCTGCTGATTTATTTGCATTTGCGGAGACTTTTGTAATTAGTAGCGTATTTGATGCTGAATTGTTTCCCCCGGGATAAACAGTCTTACGTTAGGACCGTGCTGGCAATGCACGATGGGGTGGCGTACTGCTCGCGGTACATGATTAGTATAAAGTGCAACAAGTAGTCGATATTGACGGCTACTCGAGCGATGTTGAGGTGGTGATTGATCTCATAACACTAAAGCTTAACAAAATTACATGTTGTGTCGTAGACATACCTCTTAGGTCGAGTGATAGAAAGAAAATTGGTACCTTTTGTGTGTAAAGAATATTGTTGCAAAGTTCGATAAATTTAACGTGTTAATATAAATTCTTGTAGCGTGAATGTTATTATGCATTATAATTGTTTTTTATCTTTTTGTAAATTAAAGCAACACAACTCCGTTTGCAATAAATTCGGTAAGATATTAGATTTGGTGCTGAGCAGTTTGAACGTTGAGACAATTGATGTAAGTAGTGACGCGGAGCCTGTGACTCCAGCTGATGCCTATCACCCGCCAATATCAGTGAGTGTGCAAAGTAAGGGTGCTGTGCAGCCGCGGGGTCGCATGGTGCGCGTGCTTCGCTATCCGGATTGTGACGACGATACTAAGTCTACAGAATGGAATCTCCGTAAAGTTAATTTCCAATCTTTATGTGGCGAGATATATTCAACAAAATGGGATGTTATTTTTACACTAACAGACGTTAACGAAGCTAGTACATTATTTTACAGCAAGTTACATGAATTTATTGATAAACATGTACCTATGATTCCAAGCACCAGTATCCGGCGTGGTTTACAGCCGTCATATTTAAAACTATAAAGAATCAGAATCAGAATATTTATTTGTAAAACATAGGTATTTACATAAAGGTATTAGGTTTACATATTTGGGCGCTGTTTTGCCGCGAAGGCGTACCATTATTAAGTAAAATGAAACTAAAATACTTAAAAACTAAATAAAACCAAACAATAAAAAAAACTAAAATTAATTTAAAAATATTTAAAAAAAAAACATTTTTAAAATCTGGAACAGTGTAATAACATTATTCAATTTATAACGAGGTGAGAGCTTTCTTAAACTTTTATAGGGGCATATTTTTTATACTAACGGGTATTTTATTTACAAAAATTGAAGCGATTTCAAAAAACCTTTTTTTAACCGACTTCAAAAAGGAAGAGGTTACCAGTTCGGATGTTTATATTTTTTTAAACGTATCTTCGGGCATAACTCTGTCATATATAGACGGATTTGCAAAATACTTTTTTTTTGTTTGAAAGGGTCTACTTTCGAGGTGGTCCTATTGTCATCAAGTCAGGATCTGATCAGGTGATCCCATGGATATGGAGGGAAATCCTCAATTTTTATAGGCACACCTATAGCACTTTGGGTATTTTTTATAGTAACTCGTGCATTTGCTCTCGGAAAGCACCATTTGGTGAAGTGGAACTGATGATGAAGACCAGAGGTGTCCACCGGAACTACTCAATAATAAGCATTTCACGGGTTGTGATTCGATTACTTTAATTAATATGCTTGCTAAGCAATTTATGCTCGTCACAATGCATATGGTGAAATCTTCTGGTTTTTACTAGGAGAACTCAACAATTAACGTCTCTGCATCGGGAAAAGCAATATTTTGTAAAAGGTGATGTGCATTTGATATTAGACTATTGTAACTTAGATACATTAATAACTAACCCACTAAAAAGGTCAATGAGGTCAGTGGAAAGGTACATTTTACTGATCCGTCATCTGTTGGTCCTTCATCATGGGCGTGTACGTGCAGGTGTTTGGAAAATAATACTCGCAAAATAACGCACTTAATTTACTTTCAAATATCGCAAAATTCAATGATTACAATGATTATCACTGATTAAGTCTAATCACAACAATAGTTAAACTTGCATTTAGAGCCAATGGATTTGTGCGTATGCACCGCGTGACGATCGCATCACAGAGTGCTCGCCATCGCCGCCATGACACTCACAACCCCTTTCGGTGTTACCCGCTCTAAGTTAAAAATACCACTAAAGAAATAAATTCTAAGCCACAGAGTAAAAATAATCGATTATAACTTTTAAAAAGTGTTACAATAAATTGACTAAATCATCACGCGCGTTATATATATATGGCTCTGATGGCTCTTTTCTGCATACTAAAAGTAGACTCGATGTCTGTAGCCCGTCTCCAAAATAAAATACCGTAAGACATGATACTATGAAAGTAACTAAAATAGACTAGCCTCGCGGTATTCATATCAGTAAATTGATGGATTTTTTCTGAAAACTGCTGAACTTAGCCATCCTGCAAGAGATGTTAAATGAGAACCCCACTGTAGCCTTGAGTCGAGCGTGATCCCCAGGAAAACAGTTTTATTGACGAACTGTAGTTTCTCTTAATTCAATACTATCTCACAATCTCTACCCTTGATATTTAGCAAAGAAAATGTTATGCACTTAGTTTTTTTTTTCATTTAATACTAAATGATTAGCAGTGAACCAATTTTGGACCTGCAGTAGGGCGTTATTTACGTCGTCAAAATTTGTAGCACGTCTATTTACCTTAAATATTAAGGAATATCATCAGCAAATAACGCCATTTGGGGTTGATTTTTTAATAAATGGAGTAGATCATTAATATACACTAAAAAGAGGAAAGAACCGAATATTGACCCTTGTGCAACACCAATTTTTAGTTTTAAACTTAGTGAATTGACACCATTTATTTAAACTTGTTGTTGTCTATCATTTAAATAAGATTTCACTAAACTGAGCGCAAGTTTACCTAGTCCGTAATGCTCAAGTTTCAAGAGTAAGGATTCGTGCTCAACGCCATCTAATGCTTTGGAGAGGTCACAAAAGATTCCTAGGGCGTCTTGGGCCTCTTCCCAAGCGTTCAAATTCAAATTCAAATTCAAATATTTTTATTTGTAGAACATAGGTAAAACAAAGTACAGATGTCTATATTAATAAAAATGAGCGCTATGTCTTGCCGTCAACGGCGTACAAATATTCTAATTATAATTTCTTAAGACTAATTGGTAAAAATAATAAAACAGTCAAATTAATAATTAAACTCAATTAAGTAAAACAATTAAAAAGCAAAAATATTAAATAAAAAAAGCAGTTCAAATGTGTTTTAATAAGGTTACACCGGTGTCGGTCGCACAACGCCCTTTGGCGAAACCATACTGTTGATCGTGAAGGATTTTATTCGTGTTAAAATGATTGAGCATTTGATTAAGCATTATCTTTTCAAACACCTTGCTGAAAACCGGCAACACAGATATAGGTCTATAATTATTAGTAATTTTACCGTCCCCGGATTTGAAAAGAGATAAATGATAAAATATTTTATTTCTGTAAGTAGGTTTGTACAAACACTTGTACACGTCAGTCATATTTTTTAAACTAGATGAGGTCGGCGTTTCCTAGCTGAGTGGTATTAACTTACTGTATTTCATTAAATCCAGGAAGATTGCTTGATCCACACACAAATTAAATATGAGGCGCTATAGTCTCAATTATGAAGGTACAGACTTTAATGGACATTCCCCAAAAATCTTCAGACAATTTGATCTTGATTTGCTTAAAAGCTTTTATTACTGTATTGAGCTCGAAAACTCTTTCCTTACTTTTTATAAGTCCTTTAGTTGCCCAGTCACTAAATAAAAACTTAGGTCTGATACTTTTTTTTTTATACATACATACTTATTAAAAGTTTCCGTGTTAATATAAGGCTTAAGGCCATACAGCTCGAAAACTCTTTTCTTACTTTTTATAAGTCCTTTAGTTGCCCAGTCACTAAAAAAAACTTAGGTCTGATACTTTTACGGAGCGAGAGGGAATGGGAAGCCGTCACCTCCTTCTGCGAAGCAGTAATGCTCGCGAAGGAGGAGGTGCGGCGCGAGAGGGAGAGGCAATCACTGCACCCTCGCACCCCTAGTCACCGCAGAAGGAGACACCCTGCGCGGGTGCTGCACCCTGGGCGTCGGGAGTCGATTACCGACCTCCGGCCACCGTAGGCGCGGGCTTGCGGACGGCGAGCAATGGGCAGCTCGCCGTCCGGTAAGGACCAGGCCCGGGTCGACGGCGCGTCGTGTTCCACGCGCGCCTCAAAGAGATGTCAGCAAAATTTACGGGGTCCGATAGGACCGATGCGTGCCGGGGCTGCGGATTGTTCGAAAGAGTTACCGTGGCCCTGGCGCACAGGCAACTAAAGGAACACGGGTGGGTTTTAGTCAGTAAGAGTCTGACAGGCCCTTCCGCTCCGCTCAGAGCGGGAGAGGTCATTTGATGATTACCCACAAAAAAAACCACAAAAAGAAAAAAATGGTCTGATACTTTTAGTGTTCTTCTTAAAAGAATTGTTGAACTCAGTTTGAACTACCGAAAATAATTTATTGTTTATACAAAATATTAACTTTATTCATTGTAAGATCCTGATTACTTAACTTACAAATTAAAGTGCTATTAAATACATTCTGCAGATGTTCGAATTTATTAAAAATTCCACAAGAAACCAGACAACAGCGTAGTAATTAAAATATCAACGTCACAAGCCTTTTATATGTACTTAAACAGAACTCAGGAGGTCAGGTGAAGAACCGCACATCGAAAAACGTCGACAGTGAATTGATCTCAAAATTCCTAATATTTAACCACATGGTAGTGCTTATTCAGCTAATCGCGAATATTTGAAAACATTACTTGCTTACGCCAACACGCCATGCGGCACCTTTAATACTCCTCATGTAAAAATCTTTTCAGTAGTTTATTATCACATAAATTCCTCAATAAAAATTGCATTCTACAATAAAAACATTCTTCATAATGAACTTGAATACCTGATATGCCACATATTATAAGCACAAATCTTAGATACGAGTAACAACAAAAGTATTAAAAGCACTGATTAAATAGTTATGTTGTTTTAATTACTCTCATACCTGACATAACATATTTCGTATAAATACAGACGACATTCGATGGACGCCACAAACGTTTAGAAGTGACAACGATGATGTTACACGCAGTGGTACTTGTGACGGTCGTGGGCTTGGTTGCGGCTGACTTTGACCCAGAGTTGCACGCCAAATACCTAACGATGTCTAAGTCATCCTTCATCGAGTATTTCAACGCACAGGACTACTCTTGGAAGATGGCTGAGTATGACACCATCAAAGAGAAATTTCCCGCTTGTGCACGTTTTGATATGGAAGCTATAGAAAACTTACCACTCCTAACTCACGATCTTGAAGCAATTGATCTGCCGGATAACTTTGACGCCAGAGATAAGTGGCCCAAATGTGAGACTATAAAAGAAATCTACGATCAAGGAACTTGCGGTTCGTGCTGGACCTTCGGAACTGCCACGACAGCATCTGATAGAACTTGCATTCACAAAGATGTACATGTCCGTCTTTCTGAACAAGATTTAGAATGTTTGCAAAAGAAAGTATGCGCTGGAGGTTTTCCAGATGAAGCATTTGATTTTTGGCGTGACGAAGGACTTGTTACTCAAGAATGTAAACCGTACGACGTAAAAGAGCTCTATAAAAATAAATGCGTGACTGAATGCGTAAATACTGATATAAGTTATAAACAAGACAAACATTTCGCTGAAAAGGTTTACACATTAGCGAATAACAGCGATGAAATAAAGGCAGAGTTAGTTAAAAACGGACCCATTCAGGCCGGGTTTTCTGTTTTCGATGATTTTTATGATTACCACTCAGGAATTTATGTTCATAAACATGGAGCTGAAATAGGGAAACATAGTGTACGAATTATCGGTTACGGTGTCGAAGATGGAATTGATTATTGGTTAGTAGCCAACAGCTGGGGGTCTAATTGGGGTGAACACGGATTTTTCAGAGTCAAAACTTTCCAAAAACATATAAATTTTGAAACTTATTTGATAGCTGGTGTGCCAAAGAATTAACTGTTTTCCTTCTTGTATTAACTTGTGTTAACCTTTATATATAAATGACGTTCTTCCAACACACTTTACTTTCAATAATTATATATTTTGTATCGATAATAACTAACCTGGCAGCTATTTTAATATTTAGAAACAGACATTATGCATATGATTGTCAAATAAAAAATTATATATTAATCTGAATAAAATTATCAGCAATTTCACTTTATTTGTCTAAGCTTTTAAGTATGAACTTCAATCTTGTTTTTCCGATTTCGTAGAGCCACTATTCTATTTCTCTTCAGACTTGAAACTTGCTTCGTTGGTTCAAAAATCGACATAAACTGATGGTTCAAGATCAATGTATGTACTGCAATTAATTTAATACTAATTTAACAATATCTTACACACAACAAGTCCGCATATATGGCGATATTTAAAAACAAAAAAAAAAACAAAAATAATGGGTGGGAATTGGGAATTGGAAATACAAATTCCCAATTCCCAATTGGTTATCTTTTAATACGACAATTTGTATTAGTTGGTTACGTAAATAAATTCGCCCAAAACTGTCTTATTAATATGGACCTTCACATTATTCAGCCACATATTTTAGTATAAAGTCTAATAATAGGTCATGATCCTTATTCCTTAGAATTATTACCTACGTCAGAATGGAGGAACTTAAAAGAAAATAGGGAGACAATTAAAAGGACGAGGAGGAGTATGTAAGGATCGTAGCAGGTGGCGTTCTGTAGTTTCTGCCTACCCCCATGGGAAGAAGGCGTGAATTTATGTATGTATGTGTATGTAATTAACAGACAGAAATAAATAGTTTGCCTTGCTCATTGCTACCAAGTACTTAACGTTGGCAATCCTTGGTTATAAAACCCAAGAAAGTAGCTTCCAATGAAAACTAACGAAGCTATTAAAGTGGCAATACTCTCGCACAATGTTAATGCAATTTGAAACGTTCTTAATAAGTTTGACAAAGTTAACAAATCAATATGCCTGCGTAGACAAAACAGTGATACGTGATAATCATAATGAACAATTCTTTAGCAAAAAATCGAACTTCATTTCAACTCACATGCCAATGCTGATAAACATAAAGTAGGTGTAATTTCTAGTATCTGTATAGTAAACAGAATGTCCCTAATACGCAAAACCACAATAAAATATATTTTCAAACTTGGACTCAAGGTTGCGCCTACCCCCTTTACGGGGCACCGGTGTGGGCGCGTTCGCTAAGGCTCCGGCCAGCCCGCCGGTTGAAAGCGTCCCAAAGGGTCATGGCCATCCGGATGGTACGGGGATACCGCACGGTCTCCTGCGAGGCGGCGAGCCTCCTTGCCGGATTACCGCCGTGGGATCTGGAGGCAAAGGTCCTCGCGCACGTCTGGGAGTGGCGCGAGGAGGCGAAACGCCGGGGCGTAACTCCGCTGCCGCGAGAAATCGCGGCACAGCGGATAGAGCTCCGGCGGGATCTCATGGCGGCATGGAGAGTGCGACTGTCGCAACCCAGCGCAGGGCACGCCACAATTGCGGCGGTAAGACCCCTCTTTGAGGAGTGGCTTGAGAGGCGCCACGGCGTCCTCACCTTCCGCCTGACGCAGGTCCTCACCGGACATGGCTGTTTCGGGAGGTTCCTGTTTCGGATAAGGCGGGAGGAAACGCCCGGGTGTTATCATTGCGTGGATCGACCGGAGGACACGGTGGAGCATACGGTGGAGGTCTGCCCGGCTTGGGCGGAGCACCGCCGTGTCCTCGTGGCGGCGATCGGCGGCGGCGACCTCTCGCGTCCGGCCCTGGTTCAGGCCATGGTACGGAGCGAGAGGGAATGGGAAGCCGTCACCTCCTTCTGCGAAGCAGTAATGCTCGCGAAGGAGGAGGCGGAGCGCGAGAGGGAGAGGCAATCTCTACGCCCTCGCGCCCCTAGCCGCCGCAGGAGGAGGAGACACCCTGGGCGTCGGGAGTCGATTGCCGACTCCCGGCCACCGTAGGCGCGGGCTTGCGGACGGCGAGCAATGGGCAGCTCGCCGTCCGGTAAGGACCAGGCCCGGGTCGACGGCGCGTCGTGTTCCACGCGCGCCTCAAAGAGATGTCAGCACCATTGACGGGGTCCGATAGGACCGATGCCTGCCGGGGTCGCGGATTGTTCGAAAGAGTTACCGTGGCCCTGGCGCACAGGCAACTGAAGGAACACGGGTGGGTTTTAGTCAGTAAGAGTCTGACACGCCCTTCCGCTCCGCCCAGAGCGGGAGACGTCATTTGATGATTTCCCACCCAAAAAAAAAAAAAAAAAGGTTGCGCCTACCAATACCAATCGGTCAGATATAGAAACCTGATATAAAATATTATAAAGTTTGAAAACAGACTAATATTTATATCAAGAGTTAATTAGCTAGTAGTACCCAATATAGGGACTAAAATTACATAGTTAAAGAAGTACTTATGACTAATATATTTTATAAACCATATTTGATACATAGACAACACAGATGGCGGCACTAGCCTTATATTGTTGATATCATTACAACAATATAGATACTTAATTATTTAATTCACCCATCCACGAACCGACCGCGGCAAGCGTAGCTTAACTTTAGATCGACCCGTACGGCTGTGATTACTTAGCCACGAGGACGAGACACGATTATTATTTAACATGAGGACAATAATCCCAATAAACCATAAAAATTAGACTGACAATCAAAATTAGCCTAGATTTCTAGAATATATTTACCATATTTACTGTAGCTGCTTACAACAAACTGCAAGCTATCCAACATATTGTTCCAGTAATACAAACTTTTCTATAAATGGTTAACACATATTGCTACTTCACTCTTTCCAATAATATTCATGGGAACTGAATTAGACTCTATACAGTTTCTCAAAACTTTCAAACATTTATGCAAAATTGAAAAAATGATGACGGTTGTTAATTGATTCAAATCCATGGCAATTGTTCCAAAAATGAGGCTACATAATTCTCGCCAATTATCTCCATGAATCTTAAATCGAATAAAAACAACTGCTATTATTAATATTGTATTAAAGAATATCATAGGATATATTATGTAATTGATAATCAAAAGCATTTCAGTAGAGCCGATGATTCAATCTTAAGTTGCGAAAACAGTGAAAAAGTTTGGGAAGTTATCATCACCATAAATATAGTGTGTAATGACGATAACAATGTAACCCACGATGGCGAAAATATAGGGGTGGCAAATATAATGTTTGTATCGTATTTTTAAGGGGACTACAGGACCTAAATGTTAGTTTTATAATGCCTAAAAGTATATGATCCACTGCAGTTAACAAAATCAGAAAAACAAATATTCTTCAGGATATTTTCTAATTAGATAGTGTGTTGAAAACATAACATAACTAATATGATACGATAGAAAAAATCACGAAGATATCTCTAAAAATTTCTTATAACGATTAAAAACTATACTACTATGCATTAAATCATTCTGTTTTTTTGTCAGATTATTCTACAAGCATTATACTAACGTAATAGTGTTTTATTTTTTTTATCCAATCAATAGATTTTTCGTAAATTGATAATTGCTCCATATTTTGCAATAAATTACCAGCGTTGTGTCATCGCGCGTCTCTTTCTTTTCTATGTAGTCCGACAGTGACCGCGCTTTAGCTGTTGTAAGCCTCTTAATCGAAATAACGGTAACAACCGTTGAAACGATAGAAATACAGAATAATTTCACCTGATAGCAGATTGATCTCGATTCACTGATTTTTATAAATAACTGCCAAATAAAAGACGCAAAATACCTAAAATTTTCAGTACCAATACAAATGGTACTTATTTAATTATTAAATAATTAAATATCAATATTGTTGTAATGATATCAACAATATAAGGCTAGTGCCGCCATCTATGTTGTCTATGTATCAAATATGGTTTATAAAATATATTAGTCATAAGTCTTCGCAATTAACGTTGTTTTATTACAGATATTATTTTGGAAAGCCAAGCTGCTTCAATTGGGGTGTCAGTCACTTCTTTAATTATGTAATTTTAGTCCCTATATTGGGTACTACTAGCTAATTAACTTTTGATATAAATATTAGTGTGTTTTCAAAGATAATTATGTTTTATATCAGGTTTCTATATCTGACCGATTGGTATTGGTAGGCGCAACCTTGAGTCCAAATTTGAAAGTATATTTTATTGTGGTTTTGCGTATTAGGGACATTCTGTTTACTCTACAGATACTAGAAATTACACCTACTTTATGTTTATCAGCATTGGCATGTGAGTTGAAATGAAGTTCGATTTTTTGCTAAAGAATTGTTCATTATGATTATCACGTATCACTGTTTTGTCTACGCAGGCATATTGATTTGTTAACTTTGTCAAACTTATTAAGAACGTTTCAAATTGCATTAACATTGTGCGAGAGTATTGCCACTTTAATAGCTTCGTTAGTTTTCATTGGAAGCTACTTTCTTGGGTTTTATAACCAAGGATTGCCAAAGTTAAGTACTTGGTAGCAATGAGCAAGGCAAAATATTTATTTCTGTCTTTTAATTACATACACATACATACATACATAAACTCACGCCTTCTTCCCATGGGGGTAGGCAGAAACTACAGAACGCCACCTGCTAGGATCCTTAAATACTCCTCCTTGTCTTTTTAATTGTCTCCCTATTTTCTTTTAAGTTGCTCCATTCTGACGTAGGTAATAATTCTAAGGAATAAGAATCATGAACTATTATCAGATATTATACTAAAATATGTGGCGGAGGTCCATATTAATAAGACAGTTTTGGGCGAATTTATTTACGTAACCAACAAATACAAATTGTCGTATTAAAAGATAACCAATTGGGAATTGGGAATTTGTATTTCCAATTCCCAATTCCCACCCATTATTTTTGTTTTTTTTTTTGTTTTTAAATATCGCCATATATGCGGACTTGTTGTGTGTAAGATGTTGTTAAATTAGTATTAAATTAATTGCAGTACATAAATTGATCTTGAACCATCAGTTTATGTCGATTTTTGAACCAACGAAGCAAGTTTCAAGTCTGAAGAGAAATAGAATAGAGTGGCTCTACGAAATTGGAAAAACAAGATTGAAGTTCATACTTAAAAGCTTAGACAAATAAAGTGAAATTGCTGATAATTTTATTCAGATTAATATATAATTTTTTATTTGACAATCATATGCATAATGTCTGTTTCTAAATATTAAAATAGCTGCCAGGTTAGTTAATATCGATACACAATATATAATTATTGAAAGTAAAGTGTGTTGGAAGAACGTCAACTATATATAAAGGTTAATACAAGTTAATACAAGAAGGAAAATAATTAATTCTTTGGCACACCAGCTACCAAATAAGTTTCAAAATTTACATGTTTTTGGAAAGTTTTGACTCTGAACAAACCATGTTCACCCCAAGTAGACCCCCAGCTGTTGGCTACTAACCAATAATCAATTCCATCTTCAACACCGTAACCAATAACTCGCACACTATGAAGCCCTTTCCAATTGCCGTGTGTATGAACATAAATTCCTGAGTGGTATTCATAAAAATCATTGTAAACATCAAACCCGGCCTGAATGGGACCGTTTTTAACTAACTCTGCCTTTATTTCATCGCTGTTATTCGCTAATGTGTAAACCTTTTCAGCGAAATGTTTGTCTTTTTTATAACTCATATCAGTATTTACACATTCAGTCACGCATTTATTTTTATAGAGCTCATTTACGTCGTACGGTTTACATTCTTGAGTAACAAGTCCTTCGTCACGCCAAAAATCAAATGCTGCATGTGGAGAACCTCCATCGCATACGTTCTTTTGCAAACATTCTAAATCTTGTTCAGAAAGACGGACATGTACATCTTTGTGAATGCAAGTTCTATCAGATGCTGTCGTGGCAGTTCCGAAGGTCCAGCACGAGCCGCAACTTTCTTGATCGTAGATTTCTTTTATAGTCTCACATTTGGGCCACTTATCTCTGGCGTCAAAGTTATCCGGCAGATCAATTGCTTCAAGATCGTGAGTTAGGAGTGGTAAGTTTTCTATAGCTTCCATATCAAAACGTGCACAAGCGGGAAACTTCTCTTCGATGGTGTCGTACTCAGCCATCTTCCAAGAGTAGTCCTGTGCGTTGAAATACTCGATGAAGGATGACTTAGACATCGTTAGGTATTTGGCATGCAACTCTGGGTCAAAGTTAGCTGTAACCAGACCCATGAACGTCACAAGTACCACTGCGTGTAACATCATCGTTGTCACTTCTAAACGTTTGTGGCGTCCATAGAATGTCGTCTGTATTTATACGAAATATGTTATGTCAGGTATGAAAGTAATTAAAACAACATAACTATTTAATCAGAGCTTTTAATACTTTTGTTGTTATCTAAGATTCTTGCTTATAATATGTGGCATATCAGGTATTCAAGTTAATTATGAAGAATGTTTTTATTGTAGAATGCAATTTTTATTGAGGAATTTATGTGATAATAAACTACTGAAAAGATTTTTACATGAGGAGTATTAAAGGTGCCGCATGGCGTGTTGGCGTAAGCAAGTAATATTTTCAAATATTCGCGATTAGCTGAATAAGCACTACCATGTGGTTAAATATTAGGGATTTTGAGATCAATTTACTGTCGACGTTTTTCGATATGCGGTTCTTCACCTGACCTCCTGAGTTCTGTTTAAGTACATATAAAGGGCTTGTGCGTTGATATTTTAATTACTACGCTGTTGTCTGGTTTCTTGAGGAATTTTTAATAAATTCGAACATCTGCAGAATTTATTTAATAGCACTTTAATTTGTAAGTTAAGTAATCAGGATCTTATAATGAATAATGTTAATATTTTGTATAAACAATAAATTATTTTCGGTAGTTCAAACTGAGTTCAACAATTCTTTTAAGAAGAACACTAAAAGTATCAGAACATTTTTTTTTATTTTTTTGTTGGGAAATCATCAAATGACCTCTCCCGCTCTGGGCGGAGTGGAAGGGCGTGTCAGACTCCTGCTGACTAAAACCCACCCGTGTTCCTTCAGTTGCCTGTGCGCCAGGGCCGCGGTAACTCTTTCGAACAATCCGCGACCCCAGCAGGCATCGGTCCTATCGGACCCCGTCAATGGTGCTGACATCTCTTTGTGGCGCGCGTGGAACACGTTGCGCTGTCGACCCGGGCATGGTCCTTACCGGCGGCGAGCTGCCCATTGCTCGCCGACCGCAAGCCTACGGTGGCCGGGAGTCGGCAATCGACTCCCGACGCCCAGGGTGTCTGCTCCTCCTGCGGCGGCTAGGGGCGCGAGGGCGCAGAGATTGCCTCTCCCTTTCGCGCTCCGCGTTGTCCCAGCAGTGGGAACATTAAAGGCTAAATCTGCTTATGCTATGGATTGGAAACACATGTCGTTTGGATCAAAACAAGAAGATTTTAAAAGAATAACACTCCAAGATAGTAAACTGTCAGTTGAATCTGTAACTCTAATAACTGTCGTAGTATAACTTTTATAACTATCGTAGTATAACTTTAATAACTATCGTAGTATAACTATAATAACTATTGTAGTAGGTAGATCGTTTTGTGGTCCAATAAGTTGCGTATCCCTGACATGACGGTAGGAACCAAAGATCGCAAAATCTACAAAATCTATACTTTTACTTTTCGTGGGTTCAAGGCGGAGTGGTGCACAAGCTGTGTGCAACTGTGCACAAGATAACAAAAACAAAATTCTTTCTCTTTTCTAATTGAATTTTTTTTTCTTTTTTTTCTCTCTTTTTTCTTTCTTTTTTTCTTTTTCTTTGATAGCAATAATAATAATAGATAATTATTTAATAATTAAATAAGTACCATCTGTATTGGTACTGAAAATTTTAGGTATTTTGCGTCTTTTATTTGGCAGTTACATAAAAAAATCAGTGAATCGAGATCAATCTGCTTTCTGGTGATATTATTCTGTATTTCTATCGTTTCAACGGTTGTTACCGTTATTTCGATATAAACATTATATTTGCCACCCCTACATTATCGCCATCGTGGAATATATTGTTATCGTCATTACACACTATATTTATGGTGATGATAACTTCCCAAACTTTTTCACTGTTTTCGCAACTTAAGACTGAATCATCGGCTCTACTGAAATGATTTTGATCATCAATTACATAATATATATCCTATGATATTGTCTAATACAATATTAATAATAGCAGTTGTTTTTATTCGATTTAAGATTCATGCAGATAATTCGCGAAAATTATGTAGCCTCATTTTTGGAACAATTGCCATGGATTTGAATCAATTAACAATCGTCATCATTTTCTCAATTTTGCATAAATGTTTGAAAGTTTTGAGAAAATGTATAGAGTCTAATTCAGTTCCCATGAATATTATTGGAAAGAGTGAAGTAGCAATATGTGTTAACCATTTATAGAAAAGTTTGTATTACTAGAATAATATGTTGGATAGCTTGCAGTTTGTTGTAAGCAGCTACAGTAAATATGGTAAATATATTCTAGAAATCTTGGTTGAAACACTAGGGCCGTGGGGTCCGAGTGCCCACTTGGTTTTTGGAGACATCGCTAAGCGGTTGGTCGACTCTTCACGTGACCAGAGGGCTGGCCTATTTTTTGGCCAAAGAATCAGTATCGCCATACAACGTGGCAATGCTGCCAGCCTTTTGGGCACTTTTCCTGTCGACAGCGATGCGGATGAATTTTTTGATGCCCTATGATTCTTTTCCTTCTTTCTTTTTTATTTTTATTAATTGTTATTTAGTTGTACATACTATTAATATTATTTGTAGATTATGTAAGATATATTTTATGTAAATATTAACTTTAATAACAATAAAGTGTTCCTACTTGCAAGAAATCTAGATTAATTTTGATTGTCAGTCTAATTTTTTATGGTTTATTGGGATTATTGTCCTCATGTTAAATAATAATCGTGTCTCGTCCTCGTGGCTAAGTAATCACATCCGCACGGGTCGATCTAAAGTTAAGCTACGCTTGCCGCGGTCGGTTCGTGGATGGGTGATCATCCACTATCGTTGCCGTTGCCGTTTGCGCACGTAATGGCTATCCGACTAATGTGTGAATTTCTGCATGGCGGGCCTGTACGTACAACGAGCTGGCTGACTTGAGTGACACAGTTTTTTGCTAGCGCGAATCTGTCTGACTTTTTTTGATCGTCCATGTAAGTAGTAAAAAAACATTTTTACAAAAAACAACCGACTCTCAACAAAATCACTTAAAAATTTTAAAAATAACTTTAATTTCGGAAGTCGGTGTCTTTGGTTGTGTATTTTCGTTTCCGAAATTAAAGTTATTTTTTACATTATTTTGCGTTTTTTTGGAAGTCGATTGTTTTTTGTAAAAATATTTTTATTTTACACTTTTTAGTTGTGGTACCTACCCCACACACATTCGTATACCACTACTTGATATGTAAATAACCGTGACAAGAAATTATTAAAACATCATCAATATAAACTAAGTGGAAAAAATACGCAGTATGAATGATAACTCAAAAACTTCTGGTCAGAACTTGATCAAATTTAAATGGGACCACAGCTTTCAAATAAAAAAAGAATGATACAAATCGGTTCACCCAAAAAAAAGTTTTGAGCTAACACACATAAAAAAATAACATACAGTCGAATTGAGAACCTCCTCCTTTTTTTGAAGTCGGTTAAAAATGGCTTCCAGTTTCACCAGATTCGGCTGATAACAGATGTTAATTTGTTCATTGCCATCAATCTATCAAACCCTATCCAAAGTTAGAGGATTTTTGCATTACGCTTACTCATATTTAAATTAAGAACCTCTTTAACTAATTAATTACCACACTTGTCCTAATTCATCGATTACCAAATGAACAAGAATCTCAATAGTAAATGACATCGTTTCTTAATTACCTTCTAATGACTTATCTATCATTAGAACATTATCAAAGGTTGTTATAAATGTTAGTACATATAAAATATTTGTGTGTTCACGGTCTTATCTGCATTGGGAATTATCTCTCGTATTATATTGTGCCTATTTGAATATATTCCTGTCAAAGGACATTATTGTTTCTACATTGTGTGTGTCGAAGTGTCAGTGACTATTTGTCATAGTTCAAGATGATTTTCTACCGGTTGGGATTACAGAAGTAAGTACCTACATTTTTATGTTTATAATTCGTCTCCCGTTACCTTATTAGTGATGTTCTTCAGAAAGGTCAGGTGCGTAGTACTCGCAGTTAGCGTGTGTGTATGACCAGTTGTATAAATATAGACGAAGCAAAATGAGTATGTGAGGATCGTAGCAGGTGGCGTACTGTAGTTTCTGCCTACCCCCATGGGAATAAGGCGTGAGTTTGCGTGTATGTAATTCTCGTCTTGGCTGCTATACATACCTACTTTAACTTCTAGTTGTAAGACCAAAGGAAAGAATTTTGTTTTTGTTATCTTGTGCACAGTTGCACACAGCTTGTGCACCACTCCGCCTTGAACCCACGAAAAGTAAAAGTAATGATTTTGTAGATTTTGCGATCTTTGGTTCCTACTGTCATGTCAGGGATACGCAATTTATTGGACCACAAAACGATCTACCTACTACAATAGTTAGTAGAGTTAAACTACGATAGTTATTAGAGTTATACTACGATAGTTATTAGAGTTATACTACGATAGTTGTTAGAGTTATACTACGATAGTTATTAGAGTTATACTACGATAGTTATTAGAGTTATACTACGATAGTTATTAGAGTTATACTACTATACTTATTAGAGTTACAGATTCAACTGACAGTTTGCTATCTTGGAGTGTTATTCTTTTACAACCTTCTTGTTTTGAAACAAACGACATGTGTTTTCAATCCATAGCATAAGCAGATTTAGCCTATAATATTCTCACTGCTGGGACACAAGCCTCCTTTCGATGAGAGGGAGTGGGCCGTAATCCACCACGCGGACCCAGTGCGGTTTGGTAGATGTCACATGTCTTCGAATATTTAGTTCTAGGACATGCCAGTTTCCACACGATGTTTTCCTTCACCGTTTTGAGAGTGGTGATGAAATAATTTAGGCAAAGTAAAGCGCCAGTCTGGGTTCGAACCTATGACCCAACTCTTAAGTCGCGACCGTTACCACTGCGCCACCACTGCTGGAATCCATAATCAACAACAATATAAAATACACTTTTCTCTATATTAAATTTAGTTTTATTAATCTTACAGATTAATTGAGTACTTCAAGCTCGACCAGCTGTTCAAAGATGATGAGAAACGTCAGATACTACTTCACAAGAAACCCAAAGAGGTGTATAGAACAAAACTACACGCCAACCGAACTATGGATTTATGTATTTCGACATTATTATCTCTAATTAGTGCTTTAGTTTGTCTTTCTATACCTTACGCGGCATTAAAGTCACCCTGTGAAGTATTGAAAACGAATAACCTGACAACTTTATACAATATAGCAACGTACCTTGAAAGATATATGAAAATGATTGATAGATTGATAATAGCATTGTTTATTATTCTTGTTTATATTTCTGTGAAAACTGTGCTGGATGCGATTAATAACACAAATATAAGTATGAGTCCGTGGTTGGAGAGAGGTAAGTACGTGCTGCCTCCACAGCAAAGAGTGAAACGAAGACGTGCGTAATTTTTTTTATTTTGAAAATAAATTGTTTCTGTTATAAACGGCATGGTTTTATTTTAATAAAATTACAAAATTAACATATACCTTTTTTTTTTGCTTGGGAAATCTTCTAATGACCTCTCCCGCTCAAACCCAACCGTGTTCCTTCAGTTGCCTGTGCGCCAGGGCCACAGTAACTCTTTCGAACAATCCGCGACCCCGGCAGGCATCGGCCCTTTCAGATCCCGTCAATGATGCTGACATAACATACATACATATGCCTAACATGAACATATACCTAAATTATATTAAATTAACTAGCTGCGCCCCGCGGTTTCACCCTCAGAAATCTCGATCCCGTGGGAATATCGGGACAAAAAGTAATCTATGTCCTAATCCAGGTCGAAGTCTACCCATGTGCCAAATTTTATCCAAATCCGTACAGCCGTTTTAGCGTGATTGAGTAACAAACATCCACACTTTCACATTTATAATATTATATATATATATATATATAGTAGGAAGTAGGATAGTAGGAAGTAGGATAGTAGGATTATTATTATATTATTAATTATTATTATTTCCTTTATTTCATATATATACATACATATAAATTATATTTTTAAATATTAGAATATAAAAACATTTAAAAATATAAAAAATAGTGGCCCACCGGTATCGGGAACAGGGTCCAAGCTACCGGTGGTCAGGGCTCCAGAGAGAGAAACCTCCTAACAATGCGGGCCGTGTCCAAAAGTACCGCCTTCTGAATCAAGCCCTTGATCCAGCTGCCCAACGAGAGCCTCCTCAGGTGTTGGTCGAGGCTCTTGGCTATTAATCCATTGGCTGTCATGACTATCGGTACAATGATCGCTGAGTCCACATCCCACATGTCGACAACCTCGCGAGCCAAGTCAAGATATTTGATTTGTTTATCTTTCTCGGCTTTCACGAGGTTCCCGTCATGTGGGACCGTTATGTCAACAATCATTGCACGCCGCTCTAATCGATCCACTACCACTATATCAGGCTTATTGGCAACAATAGTCCTGTCAGTGATGATGGATCGATCCCAGTACAATGTGATATTTCCATTTCCGAGAACTGGGTCGGGCACATACCTGTAGTACGGCACTTCCGATTCTACAAGGCTGTATTTGAGAGCAAGTTGCTGATGGATAATCCTGGCTACAAGGTTGTGTCTATGCAAGTATTCTTCGTTAGCTAGACTAGAACATCCGGAGATAATGTGTCTGATTGATTCACCCGGACGGTGGCATGCCCGACAAATGTCAACCGTGCCGTCTTTCACAATAAATTTCCGGTAGTTGTTTGTCATCATAACTTCGTCCATAATTGCACAGACAAAACCTTCGGTTTCTCCAAAGAGGTCACCGAAACGCAGCCAGGCTACGGACGCTAGTTGATCTATATCGGGTCCATGTAGGGCCCGAAAAAAGCGTCCGTGAAGCTCCTTACTCTGCCATACTTCCATGCGATCATTAGTGTCAAGCACTACTGGCTTGGCTTGGCTGGACCTCCACATTTTCGCGGGATATACAGCCTCATTACCGATGACCGTGGGTGATGCATTCGATTTGCAGTCAGCAGTGTACGGACCTTCCTATCCAGGGTGTAGAGTTCGGTCTGAGTCCATTTGAGTATGCCAAAAGAGTACATCAAAACCGGCATGACCCAACCGTTAAAGGCGCGTACCTTGTTTCCGCCTGATAGAAGACTATTAAATACTTTTTTCAGACGGCCAAAGAAGCGTTCCTTTAACGATTGCTTCATGTCAGTACCATTGATGCCCAATGCTTCCGACATACCCAAATACTTATAGGTTTCGGATGCAGAGAGGGTTCTAAGGATTATGGAATCCGAGAGTTGGGTTCCGACGGATTCCACAATCTCCCCTCGCTTTACATGCATGACCGCACATTTGTCCACACCAAATTCCATTCTGATGGCACGACTGAACATTTCAGTTACTTTCAGTAGCTCCATCAGTTGCCAATTGTTGGGGGCAAAGAGTTTTAGGTCATCCATGTAAAGGAGGTGAGATATAACCTGACCACCTCTCCTCAGCCGATAGCCTAGACTTGAATCTTCCAGCAGTGTGCTTAGAGGATTCAAGGCTAAGCAGAACCAAAGCGGACTCAAACTATCACCCTGAAATATGCCTCGCTCGATCCTTATCGGTTCGCTATTCCTCTGGACATTTCGACATCCTGGATAGTGAAGGACCGTTCTCCATTGCCCCATACATGACATCAGGAAGGTGCGCAGAGTTGCATCTACTTTATACAACTCCAGCACCCTCATAAGCCATGTATGTGGCACCGAGTCATAGGCCTTCTTGTAATATATCCAACATGTCGACAGATCCTTTCGGGAACGACGAACTTGTTGGCTAATGGCCATATCAATGAGGAGTAGCTCCTTAGTACCACGGGACCCGTTCCTACATCCATTTTGAGAAGGAGACATGATAGAGTTGGTGTCTATATGTTTGTTAATTTTAGCTCTCAAAATGGATGTAAGAACTTTATAGACCGTCGGTAAACACGTGATCGGTCTATAATTTTTGGGTTCCGCAGTGCTACCTGACTTATGGAGCAGGTGGGTAACTCCTGTTGTTAGAAACTGGGGTAGCGAACCAGACTCCAAAGCAGTCTGGTACTGAGCCGCCAAGCGAGCGTGCGATCCAACGAACCATTTGATCCAAAAGTTTTGCAGTCCGTCCGGTCCTGGAAACTTCCAGTTAGGCAGCGGACGGACTGCACGAGTTACATCTTGGGGGCAGATGGTAATAGCCCCCATTTCTGGTATTGGATCGCAGGCTCGCTCGACTCTCTGGACCCAATCGCCTTCGGTGTGACTGACAGGCACCGACCAGATATTGCGCCAGAAAGAACACATGGCGTCATCATCTGGTAGGCACGTGTCAGCCACATCTTGATCCGGTCGCTCCCAACCCCTATAAACCCACCTTTGATCGCGTTGGAAGGTGCGATTCTGAGTGTATCGCTCCACTCGCCGCTTATACCTACGAATACGGTTCGCCCATGCATACACTTTCTGCTTCAGGAAGTCGATGCGCTCTGTGACACAGGACATATAATCCTGAGGGCTGATATCAGTCCCTGCGAACGCGCGTCTCTCAAAGCGCATCACTCTAGGGCGAGTATTGCCCTCCCTGAAGCAGATTAGTTTGCCGATGAGCGCTCTGGCCCCACCAATACGGCGTTCAATTCTGCACTGCCAAGCTGTTACGGCTGGTTTCGGTCGTGTAGCTCTAGAATCAGTAGCAAATTTGACGTGAGCTACACGACATGCCGCTACAGCCGCGCAGTACAGAATCGAATGAGTATCGGTGAGGTCTACGCAGTCATCAAAATAATTTGATAACTGCGCATCCAGGACCGCCACCAGCGCCCTATTTTTATTATGCATGGGCAAACGAGGTAAGCGTTGTCTAAGTTCGGGCGATATGAACAAATATTCTCGAATCGCATCCTCCAAAGCACTTCTCAATTCCTCATTGCACTGGGTACTTACGTTTGTAGCCCTGTCATCACTCTCCTCGTCTACTTGACTCGTGTTAGACTGTGGTAGTATTACAACAGTCTGAAACGAGGGGTCGATGACATGACTACTCTGCATTTCATTTCGCAGGCGATCAAGTACAGTGTCATCCAACATATGATTACGTTGGATGACCCGCACCTGATCCGACAGTCGTTGTGCCGAAACGTTGATAGCTGGCTCAAGCACCTGAAAAAGAGAGAGCATCCGGACACGGTACGCCGTCAGATTGTTTTCCCCCTCTGTAGCGCCATAGTATGAGCGCATGACGTTTTCATTGATGGATCGTGTCCATCTCATGCGCTGCACACTTCCGCCGGGAGCTGGGACCCTGTCAGAGGCCAGTGGGCCTCGAGGTCCTAAGCCGTCCGGCGGCCGGTGTCCTCCACGTCGACGAACAGGTGGTGGCGTCGTGGGCGGGGAGAAATACTCGTCGCTCGAGCTCGACGCAACTACCGCAGCCAGTGTCGTCACAGCGCTCACAGTGAGGCTGGGTACCGGCGGCGGCGAGGCGGAGCTGAGCGAAGAGATTATTATTATTATTTCCTTTATTTCTTAGATATATACATATAAATTATATTTTTAAATATTAGAATATAAAAATATAAAAACATTTAAAAATATAAAAAATAGTGGCCCACCGGTATCGGGAACAGGGTCCAAGCTACCGGCGGTCAGGGCTCCAGAGAGAGAAACCTCCTAACAATGCGGGCCGTGTCCAAAAGTACCGCCTTCTGAATCAAGCCCTTGATCCAGCTGCCCAACGAGAGCCTCCTCAGGTGTTGGTCGAGGCTCTTGGCTATTAATCCATTGGCTGTGACGACTATCGGTACAATGATCGCTGAGTCCACATCCCACATGTCAACAACCTCGCGAGCCAAGTCAAGATATTTGATTTGTTTATCTTTCTCGGCTTTCACGAGGTTCCCGTCATGTGGGACCGTTATGTCAACAATCATTGCACGCCGCTCTAATCGATCCACCACCACTATATCAGGCTTATTGGCAACAATAGTCCTGTCAGTGATGATGGATCGATCCCAGTACAATGTGATATTTCCATTTTCGAGAACTGGGTCGGGCACATACCTGTAGTACGGCACTTCCGATTCTACAAGGCTGTATTTGAGAGCAAGTTGCTGATGGATAATCCTGGCTACAAGGTTGTGTCTATGCAAGTATTCTTCGTTAGCTAGACTAGAACATCCGGAGATAATGTGTCTGATTGATTCACCCGGACGGTGGCATGCCCGACAAATGTCAACCGTGCCGTCTTTCACAATAAATCTCCGGTAGTTGTTTGTCATCATAACTTCGTCCATAATTGCACAGACAAAACCTTCGGTTTCTCCAAAGAGGTCACCAAAACGCAGCCAGGCTACGGACGCTAGTTGATCTATATCGGGTCCATGTAGGGCCCGAAAAAAGCGTCCGTGAAGCTCCTTACTCTGCCATACTTCCATGCGATCATTAGTGTCAAGCACTCCTAGCTTGCGCCAGTTCTCTTTAGCCAAGGAGAGCGGGGTGAGGCCCTTGTCCACTTTGACCACATCTCGATGCATCCCCACGTCGGCCTCTAAGAAATATTCCCTGAGACTGCATATCTCGCGATTGTGGAGGGTCTTAGCATTTAAAAAGCCTCGACCTCCACATTTTCGCGGGATATACAGCCTCATTACCGATGACCGTGGGTGATGCATTCGATTTGCAGTCAGCAGTGTACGGACCTTCCTATCCAGGGCGTCGAGTTCGGTCTGAGTCCATTTGAGTATGCCAAAAGAGTACATCAAAACCGGCATGACCCAACCGTTAAAGGCGCGTACCTTGTTTCCGCCTGATAGAAGACTATTAAATACTTTTTTCAGGCGGCCAAAGAAGCGTTCCTTTAACGATTGCTTCATGTCAGTACCATTGATACCCAATGCTTCCGACATACCCAAATACTTATAGGTTTCGGATGCAGAGAGGGTTCTAAGGTTGATGGAATCCGAGAGTTGGGTTCCGACGGATTCCACAATCTCCCCTCGCTTTACATGCATGACCGCACATTTGTCCACACCAAATTCCATTCTGATGGCACTACTGAACATTTCAGTTACTTTCAGTAGCTCCATCAGTTGCAAATTGTTGAGGGCAAAGAGTTTTAGGTCATCCATGTAAAGGAGGTGCGATATAACCTGACCACCTCTCCTCAGCCGATAGCCTAGACCTGAATCTTCCAGCAGTGTGCTTAGAGGATTCAAGGCTAAGCAGAACCAAAGCGGACTCAAACTATCACCCTGAAATATACCTCGCTCGATCCTTATCGGTTCGCTATTCCTTTGGACATTTCGACATCCTGGATAGTGAAGGACCGTTCTCCATTGCCCCATACATGACATCAGGAAGGTGCGCAGAGTTGCATCTACTTTATACAACTCCAGCACCCTCATAAGCCATGTATGTGGCATCGAGTCATAGGCCTTCTTGTAATCTATCCAACATGTCGACAGATCCTTTCGGGAACGACGAACTTGTTGGCTAATGGCCATATCAATGAGGAGTAGCTCCTTAGTACCACGGGACCCGTTCCTACATCCATTTTGAGAAGGAGACATGATAGAGTTGGTGTCTATATGTTTGTTAATTTTAGCTCTCAAAATGGATGTAAGAACTTTATAGACCGTCGGTAAACACGTGATCGGTCTATAATTTTTGGGTTCCGCAGTGCTACCTGACTTATGGAGCAAGTGGGTAACTCATGTTGTTAGAAACTGGGGTAGCGAACCAGACTTCAAAGCAGTCTGGTACTGAGCCGCCAAGCGAGCGTGCAACCCAACGAACCATTTGATCCAAAAGTTTTGCAGTCCGTCCGGTCCTGGAGACTTCCAGTTAGGCAGCGGACGGACTGCACGAGTTACATCTTGGGGGCAGATGGTAATAGCCCCCATTTCTGGTATTGGATCGCAGGCTCGCTCGACTCTCTGTACCCAATCGCCTTCGGTGTGACTGACAGGCACCGACCAGATATTGCGCCAGAAAGAACACAAATGGCGTCATCATCCGGTAGGCACGTGTCAGCCACATCTTGATCCGGTCGCTCCCAACCCCTATAAACCCACCTTTGATCGCGTTGGAAGGTGCGATTCTGAGTGTATTGCTCCACTCGCCGCTTATACCTCCGAATACGGTTCGCCCATGCATACACTTTCTGCTTCAGGAAGTCGATGCGCTCTGTGACACAGGACATATAATCCTGAGGGCTGATATCAGTCCCTGCGAACGCGCGTCTCACGAAGCGGATCACTCTAGGGCGAGTATTGCCCTCCCTGAAGCAGATTAGTTTGCCGATGAGCGCTCTGGCCCCACCAATACGGCGTTCAATTCTGCACTGCCAAGCTGGTACGGCTGGTTTCGGTCGTGTAGCCCTAGAATCAGTAGCAAATTTGACGTGAGCTACACGACATGCCGCTACAGCCGCGCAGTACAGAATCGAATGAGTATCGGTGAGGTCTACGCAGTCATCAAAATAATTTGATAACTGCGCATCCAGGACCGCCACCAGCGCCCTATTTTTATTATGCATGGGCAAACGAGGTAAGCGTGGTCTAAGTTCGGGCGATATGAACCGATATTCTCGAATCGCATCCTCCAAAGCACTCCTCAATTCCTCATTGCACTGGGTACTTACGTTTGTAGCCCTGTCATCACTTTCCTCGTCTACTTGATTCGTGTTAGACTGTGGTAGTATCACAACAGTCTGAGACGAGGTGGCGATAACATGACTACTCTGCATTTCATTTCGCAGGCGATCAAGTACAGTGTCATCCAACATATGATTACGTTGGATGACCCGCACCTGATCCGGCAGTCGTTGTGCCGAAACGTTGATAGCTGGCTCAAGCACCTGAAAAAGAGAGAGCATCCGGATCATTCATCATCAAGCATCCATTCCATTATTATTATTATTATTAAGTCAATGCAATAAAAAATTAAGTCATTTATGCGACATATTTTGATACTCGCAAATAAATCAAAACCTGTACTTCCCGTTGACCTAGAATCATGAAATTTGGCAAGAAGCAAGATCTCACAGCAGAAGTAAAGGAAAAACATCTAAAATCATTGATAAGTAGTTTTATCGATACGTTATTTTTACTAGTGATGCAGGTGTTGAGAAGAAGGTTGATGATTAATGATCTAATAAATGCGTAATTTATGCGGCCTACCCAAATGTCCTTTCTTTAGTATTGTCCGTCGAATCGTTGAACTCCTTAAGTTTTGAGTTGAGCTGCACGATTACTGACTGGACAGGTCCACTCATTCTGTGTGGTTTTCCTCAAAAGACCATTTCAGACTCAAATCTACATGGTCTTCACATGATCTGGCCAAGATTATGTCTGGACTTTAAAAGAGACTGTGACCTCTGAGTTTGTTTCGGCCTTTCTTCTCAGAGTAGTCAGATAGGAAACGCCGACCTCATCTAGACTGACGTGTAAAAGTGTTTGTGCAAACCTACTTAAATAAAATCATTTATCATTTATTTGTAATTGGAGTACCGTCACAAAAGAGACCGCCGTAAGCCGTAACCATGGTGGTAGCACTCTAACACCAGACGGTCCTCTCTTAGGCGTCGAGATGACACGTGTCAATTTGCCAATGAAAAGCTGACGGTGCATAATATTTTGTCACAAAATCTGAATTTGGACAGCACGCTGTCCTAATTCTGATTTTTCAATTATAATGCCCATATTACCAATTCTAATCGTGGAAGTCTACTACCACTTTTCTAACATCGCAGGTTTGCTGAAAGACATATCTTAAGCCATAAGGATTTAGTCAAATTAATGATTTATTTCGGGAAAAATCATAATCCAAGTTGTAGCATTACATTACCTTTGAACTTTGCTATTATAGTCCTACTTGGATGCTTATTTTTATAAGTGTACATTTATGCCTCGTACAAAAAATCGTATATCTCGTTAATTAAATTATTAAAAATTGCAAATAATAATACAAACTCCTAAATCCAAATTCAACACGAATGTAAAAATAAAAACATCCTTAATTTTTCATATTTCACTTATTCTATGAATGATTATTTGATTAAAACAAAATAATTAGCACTTTTATATGTAACACTAACTTTTGCCCGCAGTTTCGCCTGAGTGGATGTCGGAAAATATCCCACAGAAACGTACTACCGGGACTCAAAGTATCCTATGTATTAATTCAGGTTATAAACTATCTGTTCGTCAAATTACATCCAAATCCACTCAGCCGTTTTTGCGCCAATCCAGAATATACACACATGTGGCGCGAGAAGGCGAAACTCCGAGGCGTAACTCCGTTGCCGCGAGAAATCACGGCACAGCGGACAGAGCTCCGGCGGGATCTCATGGCGGCATGGAGAGTGCGACTGTCGCAACCCAGCGCAGGGCACGCCACAATTGCGGCGGTAAGTCCGCTCTTTGAGGAGTGGCTGGACAGGCACCGCGGCGTCCTCACGGTCCGCCTGACGCAGGTCCTCGCCGGACATGGCTGTTTCGGGAGGTTCCTGTTTCGGATAAGGCGGGAGGAAACGCCCGGGTGTTATCATTGTGTGAATCGACCGGAGGACACGGTGGAGCATGCGGTGGAGGTCTGCCCGGCTTGGGCGGAGCACCGCCGTGTCCTCGTGGCGGCGATCGGTGGCGGCGACCTCTCGCGTCCAGCCCTGATTCAGGCCATGGTACGGAGCGAGAGGGAATGGAAAGCCGTCACCTCCTTCTGCGAAGCAGTAATGCTCGCGAAGTAGGAGGCGGAGCGCGAGAGGGAGAGGCGATCACTGCGCCCTCGCGCCCCTAGTCGCCGCAGGAGGAGATACCCTGGGCGTCGGGAGTCGATTGCCGACTCCCGGCCACCGCAGGCGCGGGTTTGCGGACAGCGAGCAATGGGCAGCTCGCCATCCGGTTAGCTGGTCCTTGCCGGATGGCCCGGGTCGACGGCGCGTCGTGTTTCACGCGCGCCTCAAAGAAATGTCAGCACAATTGACGGGGTCCGACAGGACCGATGCCTGCCGGGGCTGCGGATTGTTAGAAAGAGTTACCGTGGCCCTGGCGCACATGCAACTGAAGGAACACGGGTGGGTTTTAGTCAGTAAGAGTCTGACACGCCCTTCTGCTCCACCCAGAGCGGGAGAGGTCATTTGATGATTTCGCACCCAAAAAAAAAAAAAACAAGACCCCACCACACAGGTAAAAATATGCGCAGTTAAAAAGTAAAAAAAAAAAAACTATTAAATCATGGCGTATTAGGCGAAGAAACTATTGCTAAGAATCTTTGGATTGTATAAAAAGTCTCTCAATCTCAGACATACAATACTTCGGACCCTAATGAGGCTTATGGCAATTTTTGATCTATTTCAATGCTTTTACGATCTTTGTTTTCCTTACGAAACTATTACAAAGTTAATAACAAAAAAAATCTAAATGGATATCAAAAGGAATAAAAATGCAGTAAAAGGCAACGCGTGCTTCTGTGGCAATACAGAACTAAGCCCACTCTCAAGAATAAAAATGCGTTCAAAGCATACTCACATAGACTTAAAAAAATATGTCTTTAATATAAAAATCTCAAAATAACTATTTTATTAAAACACCACAAAATAAACCTAAAGCGACATGGACGGTAATTAACAAGTATCAAGCATACTTTCCTGAAGAACCAATTTAACAATAATAAAAATTTACATAAAGATGGTTACGAATCCCAATCAAATAACAAACTCCTTCAACGACTATTATATTCGCCAAGTATCAATAAAAATCATAGCATAACACAAGAAATCCCCATTAATTCAAACACTCTGAACTCTTTATTTGAGGAACCAAGTTTGCTGCATCACCATCATGATCATCTCCCCAGCCTTTTTCCAACTATTTTGGCTTCCAGTCTAACCGGATGCAGTTGAATACCAGTATTTTACATGGAGCGACTGCCTATCTGACCTCCACAACCCAGTTACTGGGTAATACGATACCCCTTGGTAAGACTGGTTGTCAGACTTTCGGGCTTCTGACGACCCGCATGACATCATGTTTTCTATCATCATATCATTATTTTCTGCTGATTTGATCTTGTTGCTAATGTACAGGGCTTTAACTATCTTGCAGGTATTTCTAAAAATTTTGGAATATATAGCAAGTTACTTGTTGAAAGTTTCAGCGTTACTGTAAGGTTGACAAATACTTGACATTTTAAATTGAATAACTATGATTTATTTATGTACCAATTTTATTAGCTTCATTTATTTAATGTAACAATAATTTTGCATGCTAGTTCTAGCGAATTGTTTTAGAAACTGTTTAAAAAAACCCAACCATCTGTATGCACTCGTACTACAATTCTTGCAAATAAATTTCATTTCATTTCATTTAATTTCATTTGAAGGCCATACACTTCAAACAGTCTTTCCCCAGTTATCCTAATAACTCTAGTTGCCCAGTCGCTAAATATAAAATTAGGGTAAATACTTTTTGATTGCTTTTCAAAAGTTTTATTGAATTCAGTGTACGTTGCGTTGAAAGACTAAATGTATTCGTTTCTGACACCTAACGTTAAGCAGGTGAAAACCAATGTACTAGTAAATGGGGCGGAATTGGATCTCGTGGACACCACTGTGTTCTTAAGTATTACTTTGGACTCGAAGCTACAGTGGGGCCCAAATTGTCGAAGCGGCTAAGCTCTGCAGCCTACGCGCTCTTTTGTCATTTGTCTGATGTCGAAACAGCTCGATTAGTATATTTTAGTTATTTCCATAGAGTAATGTCGTACGGAATTTTCCTGTGGGGAAATGCAGCCGACATTCAGGCTATATTTGAGCTACAGAAACGAGCCATTAGAGCAATTTAGAACCTTAGTTGTATGCATTCATTGAGGGATAAATTTAAGGAAATAAACATAATGACAGTCGCATCTCATTATGTATATGAGAACCTGATTTATGTAAAAAGAATATTAATCTATATTCTAAACACAGCAACGTTCTTAACATAAATACTAGAAACAAAGATTTACTTATTGTGCCCACGACTAAGCTCCAAAAAATTTGTTATTCATTTAAGTGCCAAAGTATACGTTTTTACAACAAACTCCCACATCTTGTTTAAGAACTGAGCCTCAATAAATTTAAATCATTTATTAAACAGAAACTCCTTCAAAAAGTATTTTATAAAGATTACTTGAATGACAAAAAGGCCTGGGCTTAATTAAGCTACTTCAATGTACCCCAAGCAACAATCTATTTTATACTGTGAATAAGTATTTTAGAATTAATAATGTAATTTTTATTGATTTACATGACATCATTTATGATATTTTCTTATTTTTGATAACATTTAAAGAGAAAACTGTCTGTGTAAATGTGAGTAACATGCAGGCTACATTCAATACATGGTTATTATTTTAATATTGTGAATGTGAAGATTATGTGGGTCATTGTTGCTTTTTTTTATCCTCAGTTAGTTTTAATCATGGTCTGGCAGTTTGAGTAATTTTTGTGGCCTACTCAAATGTCCTTTCTTTGGTATTGTTCGTGGAATCTTTCAGCTCCTTAAGTTCTGAGTTGAGCTGCACGATTACTGACAAATGCATGCACTGACTGGACAGGTCCACTCAATCTGTGTGGTTTTCCTCAAAAGACCATTTCAGACACAAATCTACATGGTCTTCACATGATCTGACCCAGATTATGTCTGGACTTCAAAAGAGACTGACCTCTGAGTTTGTTTCTGCCTTTCTTCTCAGAGTAGTCAGATAGGAAACGCGGACTTCATCTAGTTTTTAAAATATGATTGACGTGTAAAAGTGTTTGTTCAAACCTACTTACAGAAATAAAATCATTTATCACTACTGAAAAGAAATCCTCATACAATTTATTTGCATGGTCCACCTATTAGAGCCCAGAACATTTAACTTATCATTTAGGGTAGGTATTATTATTGCCTTCATTGGTCGGCGTGAGTAAAGATTCGCAAGAGCAAACGTGCTTGGAGCAAAGAATTCTTCCAGTAAGTGCGGGTAGGGATCTTGTCAATCTTCTGGGCTCTGGGATTGTTCTAGTAGCCATGGAACACCTCTCCACTCCTCAAGCACCTCAGGACATGTTGCTCTCTTATCGCTACGTGACTATGTGCTAGTGATAGTTTCCGGGGGCCCATTATCGAGAGTGTAAGTCACCACCTGCCATTTTATTTGTGTATTTTATATAAAACATTGGCTTTCCATATTCCTAGATATCCTGGCCACTTTAGCTACCCAAACTAATAGTCCAATATCTTTGTTTCCATATCCTGCAATAGTCCTACACTAACCGGGAGTTGTCCTTGAGTGCACTTGCATAGTCCGAACCGGGTTAATCGACGGTTGATGTCTAATTTCATTATAAACGTCTAACGGGCCTCTGCGAGTTGGCTTCGGCCCCCCGTATGCTTCCAAAGATTTAGGACCCCAGGGTCCCACGAAATGTCAAGAATATTAATAATTCATATATTTTCAGGCAACTAAGGCCCATAGACAAAATACAGAAAATAAAATAATCTTACGCAATAATAATCTAATACTCAATAACCATCACTACAAAATCTATTTACTACGTTGGGTCGGCGACGTATTGCTCTGAGTCGTGGTGTCATGTAGCCTTCCGTGAAAATGCCGATACACGTCACCCGTTGGCTAAAATTCCTCCTTCATGACAGTCCCCAGGTGATGAATCGGAACGCGCACCACAAAGGATTTGAAGTTAATTTTATGGCGGGACTCCAACTTCTTGACTCTCAAGGTGAACTTGGTATTCATCCTGATTTACTCCACCAGCACCTCTACCTTCGTGTTGTGATGTAATCGTGACACGTACAACTGCGTCGTTGGAAGAGCGGGACGCATCAACATAACGGTACCAGTCAATGAACTGTTATGACTCATTATTATTATGACTATTAAATTTAATTAATTAATTAATTAAATAAAAGTGTTAATTAAATTAAATAGCAATTGGCAAATTCAATAGTCATAAATAGTAATTTATGACTATAGAATTTACCAATTGTTATTGGTCTAATTTGTATTTGCTGTTTTTGCAAAGGTGTTTTAAACTTAAAAGTTGCCGTTTATCCACTAAGATCAGACGGCAAATCAGATTATTTACGATGGCTTTAACTAAATAATCACAATCGCAGAAGACATTATCGATAGAAGTAGCAGAAGTTGGAGTTACTCTAGTCGGTTTTATAAAAACATTACACAATTTGAACGATTTAAAAAGGCTTAATAATCTACTGCTATTTGATTTATTTTTCAAAGTATTGGTATTCAAATCACCACAAATAATTGCGGCTTTGTTACTGGATGCAAGTTTCGCTAGGACATTTTCCATTATTGACTCAAATAAATCTATCAAATAGTCAACGGTCAACTATTTGTAATAAGAGTGACGTCACAAAGGCGACCGCCGTGAGCCTCAACCATGATAGCATGGTGGTAGGTTAGGGAATCTACCACCAAACGGGTTACTCTAGGATCGAAGCGACATGCGACAAATTGCCAATGAAAAGCTGAAGTTTGCCGAATGTATAATATATATATAATGTATCCTGTAACTTTTCCACCATACCACTTTCAATTAGTTATTTCAGATAGACTTTATCTATAGCTACATACTATATAGTCTAAGATAGGCTATGCAACAAAGCATAATAAGTTTGCTTTCATTTTCTGCTCCTTCTCCGTGGATTAATTTTTATGTGTGTAGAAATGGTTAAATAATATGTAAAAACATAAATTTCACGTTCACAAAATCGTAGGTATATCTAGTTTAATGTAGTATCACAAATTCCATTTGAATATCAAAACTGCAAAAATGTTTCAAGGATCCATAAATTCACTTATTCCATGAATGTATCTTTGATAAAAACAAAACAACTTGTAGTTTCAATATTGTTATAATTTATTGTTTTATTTACATTACTTTCGTGCTTGACATAACACATACCGTATAAATACTAACGATAGTAAATTGACACCACAAACGTTTAGAAGTGACAACGATGATGTTACACGCGGTGGTGCTTGTGACGGTCGCGGGGTTGGTTGCGGCTGACTTCGACCCAGAGTTGCACGCCAAATACCTAACGATGCCAAAGTCATCCTTCATCGAGTATTTCAACGCACAGAACTACTCTTGGAAGATGGCTCAGTACGACAACATCGAACAGCAATATGCCGCTTGTGCACATTTTGATATGGAATCTATGGAAAAATTACCACTCCAAACTCACGACCTTGAAGCAATTGATCTGCCGGATAACTTTGACGCCAGCGTTAAGTGGCCTCAATGTGAGACTATAAAAGAAATCTATGATCAAGGAGATTGTAGTTCAAGCTGGATATTCGCAGCTGCCATGATAGCGTCTGATAGAACTTGCATTCATAAAGATTTGCATGTCCGTCTTTCTGAACAAGATATAGAATGTTTAAAAAAGGATACATGCAAAGGCGCTTATTCATTGGGTGCATTCAAATTTTGGCGAGACAAAGGTCTAGTTACTGTAGAATGTAAACCGTATGATGTAGAAAAGCTCAAAAAAAACAAATGCGTGACAGAATGTGTAAATACTGACATTATATACAAACAAGATAAACACTTTGCTTTGGAGGTTTACGGAGTAGATCGAAACAAGGACAAAATAAAGGCAGAGTTAATAAAAAATGGCCCTATTCAAGCCGGGTTTTCTGTTTACGAAGATTTTTATTCATATAAATCAGGAATTTATGTTCATACACATGGCAAGATGCTAGGGTATCGTAGTGTGCGTGTTATTGGTTACGGTGTGGAAGATGGAATTAATTATTGGTTAGCAGCTAACAGCATGGGGAGTAGTTGGGGTGATCACGGATGGATCAAGCTCAAAACTTACCAAGACGAACTCAGTTTTGAAGATTTTATTACAACTGGTCTGCCAAAGAATTAATTTTGTTTTCTTGTTTTTGTGTTTATTCATTACACAGCTAGCGTTTTTCTAACGCACTTTCTTTTTCATAGTATTAAGTAAAAAAATGGTACTTGTTGCTAACTATTTTAGACATGAATATTTACTGTAAAAAGTATTATATTATTTTAATTATTGAGAATGTGAAGACTATGTAGGTCATTGTTTCAGCTTTAATCATGGTCCGGTAGTTTAACTAGTTTCTGCGGCCTACTCAAATGTCCTTTCTTTGGTATTGTTCGGCGAATCGTTGAGCTCCTTAAGTTCTGAGTTGCGCTACACAGTAACTGACAAATGCGTGCACTGACTGGACATGTCCACTTAATCTGTGTGGTGCTTTCCTCAAAAGACCATTTCAGACACCAATCTACATGGTCCTCGCAGATTATGTCCGAATTTTTATATACACATTAACATTGATGAATTTTATATACACAATGACATGACAGCTCCACGCTGAATTTTAATTGTATGTTGATCTGTGTCTGTAACCTACTAACACTAGAAGTTAAGTAAAATTGTTACTAACCCTATGGACTCCTGTCTGAAATAAAAGTTTTCTATTCTATTCTATTTACTTTTTAAAGTATTACATTATTTTTTTTAAAAATCATTTTAAAGTTGAGTCACCGCTTGCCGTCAGTTCTACTGTTGCGGACGTTGAGCCCGTCACTGTCTGTGGGAACCCGATTGGGTTTTCTGCTAAGGATGTGAAAAATATTATTAATAACATGAAACGTGGTAAATCTCCGGGCAGGGACGGACTCAGCATTGAGCACCTTCAGCAAGCGGGTAAACATTTATATAGAGTACTGGCTATGTTGTTTACTTTTTGCATCCGTCACTCGTACTTACCACCAAAGATGTCGGAAACTATTGTTGTACCTATAGCAAAAAATGTCACTGGTGATGTAACTGACATGAATAATTATAGGCCTATCTCCCTGGCTACTGTGATGGCGAAGGTCTTCGATGGTCTTCTGGATGCTCAGCTCAGCAAGTATATTAACCTTCACGATGCCCAATTTGGATTTCGCGAGACTTTGTCAACTGAAAGTGCAATTTTGACTCTAAAGCACACAGTCGCTTACTATGTTGATAGGAAAACACCCATATACGCTTGCTTTCTGGACCTATCGAAGGCCTTCGACCTAGTCGATTATAACAGGCTCTGGACTAAGCTTGGGGAGGTTGGGGCTCCTGCCGAACTCACTAATATATTTTCATTCTGGTATAACCACCAGAAGAACGTTGTCAAGTGGGGAAACGCTTATTCTGAAGAATATTCACTGGAGTGTGGAGTGAGGCAAGGGGGACTGACTTCTCCAAGACTTTTTAATCTGTACGTCAATCAGCTGATAGGTGAACTAAGCAACAGCCATGTCGGATGTCACATAGATAACGTTTGCGTCAATAACATCAGTTACGCTGATGACATGGTGTTGCTGAGTCCATCTGTGGGAGGGTTAAGGAAGCTATTAAGTATCTGTGAGACCTACGCTGAGAGTCACGGCTTAAAGTACAACGATAGAAAGAGTGAGTATATGCTCATCAGAGGTAAAAATAAACAACCTGAGCATATACCACCAGTGTATCTCAACGGGGTATCTTTGAGTCGGGTCTCTCAGTTTAGGTACCTAGGGCATGTTGTGACCGAAACCCTGCATGATGACGCAGACATTGAGAGAGAGCGGAGAGCATTGTCGGTGCGAGCTAACATGTTGGTACACAGGTTTGCGAAGTGTACAGTACAAGTAAAGGTAACTTTGTTCAGAGCCTACTGCCAAAGTTTTTACACCAGCGCCCTGTGGACCAACTACACGCAGCGTGCCTACAATGCTCTCAGGGTTCAATATAACAACGCCTTTAGGATTCTGGTGCGACTACCTCGATTTTGCAGTGCCTCGGGCATGTTTGCCGACGCGAGGGTGGATGACTTTTACGCTATAATGCGCAAAAAGTCAGCCTCACTAATTCGTCGAATTCGAGGGAGTGGCAACGGAATCCTAAAGATGATTGCAGACCAACCAGTATCGCCAGCTGTGGGAAGGCTCATCAGGCTGCATGTTGCCTAATGATTTTTTATATTTTTAATTTATTTTCAATTATTTAATTTTACCGTTTTTAATTTATTTTCAATGATTTAATTTTACCGTATTTTAATTTATTTTCAATTATTTAATTTTAACGTATTTTCATTTATTTTCAATTATTTCATTTTACCGTATTTTAATTTATTTTCAATTATTTAATTTAATTTAATTTTAATTTATTTTCAATTATTTAATTTAATTTAATTATAATTTATTTTCAATTATTTATTTACTTTCAGTTATTACTAACATAGTTTTAAGAGAATGTAAAAGGTACTAACAAAATATGGACAAAAATTGTCTGAATTAAATGAATTTTATTTTTATTTTATTATTTTTTATTATTTTAATTATTTTGGATTCGAGTACTATGTGGGTCATTGTTAATTTTTCTCCGTTAATTTTGATCATGATCTGGCAGTTTGAGTACTTTATGCGACCTACCCAAACGTTCTTTCTCTGGTATTGTTCGTTGAATCTTTGAGCTCCTTAAGTTCTGAGTTGAGCTGCACTGACAAATACGCACACTGACTGGACAGGTTCACTCAATCTGTGTGGTTCTTTCCTCAAAAGACGATTTCAGATACCAATCTACATGGTCTTCACATGATCTGACTCAAGATTATGTCTGGACTTTAAAAGAGACCTCCTCCTGCTACCTCTGAGTTTGTTTCGGCCATTCTTCTCAGAGTAGTCAGATCAGAGACGCCAACCTCAACTAGTTAAAAAAATATAATTGACGTGTAAAAATGTTTGTACAAACCTACTCACAGGTGGCGTACTGCTCGCGGTACGTGATCAGTATAAAGTGCAACAAGTACTCGATATTGACGGCTATTCGAGCGATATTGAGGTGGTGATTGATCTCATAACACTAAAGCTTAACAAAATTACATGTTATGTCGTAGACATACCTCTTAGTTCGAGTGATAGCATGAAAATTGATACCTTTTGTGTGTAGAGAATATTGTTGCAAGTTCGATAAATTTGACGTGTTAATATAAATTCTTGTAGCGTGAATGTTATTATGCATTATAATTATTTGTTATCTTTTTGTAAATTAAAGCAACATAATTCCGTTTGTAATAAATTCGGTAAGATATTAGATTTGGTGCTGAGCAGTTTGAACGTTGAGACAATTGATGTAAGTAGTGACGCGGAGCCAGTGACTCCAGCTGATGCCTATCACCCGCCAATATCAGTGAGTGTGCGAAGTAAGGGTGCTGTGCAGCCGCGGGGTCGCATGGTGCGCGTGCTTTGCTATCCGGATTGTGACGACGATACTAAGTCTACAGAATGGAATCTCCGTAAAGTCACGTAGATTTAAGTTAGTTTAGTATAACATAGAGTAATGTGTCCGACGTAGGAGCACAATAATTGTAATAAATTAAGTAAAAGTCATAAACAATTAAACCAGTAAACAAAGGCGCGGACGACCATGTCCGCGGTAAATGTTATTCATTATAAAAAATATAAAAAATCTCCGTAAAGTTAATTTCCAATCTATATGTGGCGAGATATATTCAACAAAATGGGATGTTATTTTTACACTAACAGACGTTAACGAAGCTAGTACATTATTTTACAGCAAGTTACATGAATTTATTGATAAACATGTACCTATAATTCCAAGCACCAGTATCCGGCGTGGTTTACAGCCGTCTTAGTTAAAACTATAAAGAATCAGAATCAGAATATTTATTTGTAAAACATAGGTATTTACATAAAGGTGTTAAGTTAACATATTTGGGCGCTGTTTTGCCGCGAAGGCATACCATTATTAAGTAAAATGAAACTAAAATACTTAAAAACTAAATAAAACCAAACAATAAAAAAAAACTAAAATTAATTTAAAAATATTAAAAAAAAAAAATTTTTTAAATCTGGAACAGTGTAATAACATTTTTCAATTAATAACGAGGTGAGAGCTTTCTTAAACTTTTATAGGGGCATATTTTTTTATACTAACGGGTATTTTATTTAAAAAAATTGAAGCGATTTCAAAAAACCTTTTTTTAACCGACTTCAAAAAGGAAGAGGTTATCAATTCGGATGTTTATATTTTTTTAAACGTATCTTCGGGCATAACTCTGTCATATATAGACGGATTTGCAAAATATTTTTTTTTTGTTTGAAAGGGTATACTTTCGAGGTGGTCCTATTGTCATCAAGTCAGGATCTGATCAGGTGATCCCATGGATATGGAGGGAAATCCTCAATTTTTATAGGCACACCTATAGCGCTTTGGGTATTTTTTATAGTAACTCGTGCATTTGCTCTCGGAAAGCACCATTTGGTGAAGTGGAACTGATGATGAAGACCAGAGGTGTCCACCGGAACTACTCAATAATAAGCATTTCACGGGTTGTGATTCGATTACTTTAATTAATATGCTTGCTAAGCAATTTATGCTCGTCACAATGCATATGGTGAAATCTTCTGATTTTTACTAGGATAACTCCTCAACAATTAACGTCTCTGCATCGGGAAAAGCTATATTTTGTAAAAGGTGATGTGCATTTGATATTAGACTATTGTAACTTAGATACATTAATAACTAACCCACTAAAAAGGTCAATGAGGTCAGTGGAAAGGTACATTTTACTGATCCGTCATCTGTTGGTCCTTCATCATGGGCGTGTACGTGCAGGTGTTTGGAAAATAATACTCGCAAAATAACGCACTTAATTTACTTTCAAATATCGCAACGAGACTTAACTATAAAATTCAATGATTACAATGATTATTACTGATTAAGTCTAATCACAACAATTGTTAAACTTGCATTTAGAGCCAATGGATTTGTGCGTATGCACCGCGTGACGTTCGCATCACAGAGTGCTCGCCATCGCTGCCATGACACTCACAACCCCTAGCGGTGTTAACCGCTCTAAGTTAAAAATACCACTAAAGAAATAAATTCAAACCACAGAGTAAAAATAATCCATTACAACTTTTAAAAAGTGTTACAATAAATTGACTAAATCATCACGCGCCGTTATATATATATAGCTCTGATGGCTCTTTTCTGCACACTAAAAGTAGACTCGATGTCTGTAGACCGTCTCCAAAATAAAATACCGTAAGACATGATACTATGAAAGTAACTAAAATAGACTAGCCTCGCGGTATTCATATCAGTAAATTGATGGATTTTTTCTGACAGCATAAGTTGCTGAACTTAGCCATCCTGCAAGAGATGTTAAATGAGGACCCCACTGTAGCCTAGAGTCGAGCGTGATCCTCAGGAAAATAATTTTATTGACGAATTGTAGTTTCTCTTAATTCAATACTATCTCACAATCTCTACCCTTGATATTTGGCAAAGAAAATGTTACGCACTTAGTTTTTTTTTTTTCATTTAATACTAAATTATTCGCAGTGTTTTATTTTGTTACAGCTTAAAGGTATTATAGACTTGAGTATTTGATATTAATTTCAATATAATACCACTACGCGTTCATGAGGAAAGGGGTAGTAAGTTTAAAATTATTAAAAATATTTTTATTATATGATGTACTCGTAACTAAAAATTTATATTTTTTGCAATTTTTCCTTTATATGTGCTATAAAACGTTGTTACGTACCAAATTTCAAGATTCTGAGTCTACGGGAAGTACCCTGTAGGTTTTGATTCCCTTGTGAGTGTCGAAAATTTGCGGCATAAACGCCTGTATCTTTTGATTGCGTTGGCTTAGAAGTTTATTTTTTCACAGCTCCAAGGGACAGTAGACTTGAGTATTTGATATGAATTTCAGCTTGATACCTCTACGCATTCCTGAGAAAAGGGGTCTTGACAGACAGACAGACTGACGGACAACAAACTGATCCTATAAGGGTTCCGTTTTTTCCTTTTGAGGTACGGAACCCTAATTAATAAATATACCTAACTATAACATACCTATAAATCTCTCAAGAGAATGTAAAGGAGGTGGAGCAAGTGTATTAACAAAAATTGAATATCACTATAAAGTGGTAAACAATTATTGTAAACAATTATTGTAAACAATTATTGTAAACAATTATTGTAAACAATTATTGTAAACAATTATTGTAAACAATTATTGTAAACAATTATTGTAAACAATTATTGTAAACAATTATTGTAAACAATTATTGTAAACAAAATTTTATTGAAAGTTGCGCAATTGAATTAAAAAAACATGGTATTTTTGTTGTGTGTATATATCGGGTCCCAAATTCCGGCTTAAATACTTTTTATGACAAATTAGTAAATATTCTTCAGTTATTATGCATTCAAAGTAAAATAAAGATTATCGTGTGTGGGCACTTCAACATAAATATATTAAAAAGAAATAATCAGACCATAGATTTTGAATATATTCTTTTATGCTATAATTGCAATTCTTGTTTGGATAATTTTGCGCACAATATCAGCGGTCACAAAGGGAACATTATCGAATTTGGAATGTCTGACCCCACCACACAGGTAAACATATGCGCAGTTAATAAGTAAAAAAAAATGTTTTCTATTAAATCATGGCGTATTAGACGAAAAAAATATTGCCAAGAATATTTGGATTGTATAAAAAGTCTCTCAATGAAGACCCTAATGAAGCTTATGGCATTTTTTTAGATCTATTTCAATGCATTTACGATCTTTGTTTTCCTTACGAAACTATTACAAAGTTAATAACAAAAAAATCTAAGTAGATCTCAAAAGAAATAAAAAATGCAGTAAAGGAAAAGCGTGCTTCTGTGGCAATACACAACTAAGCCCACTCTCAAGAATAAAAATGCGTTCAACGCATACTTACATAGACTTAAAAAATTATAACTCTAACACAAAAATCTCAAAATAACTATTTTATTAAAACAGAACAAAATAAATCTAAAGCGACATGGACGGTAATTAAAAAGAATAAAGCCTACTTTCCTAAAGAATTTATTTAACAATAATAAAAGAACAATGGCAACCGCCCAAACAAAATTTTGTTGACATTTAGTTTTTGCGTCTGCCTATGAAAAATATGTAAAAATACAGAGTTCGAATCCCTAAACAGTTTTGTCTTCAGTCATACTTTTATAGGCAGTCAGGAATTAAAGATATTCCAGTTTGAAGTTCTAGAGGTTATGTCTAGTCAACAACAGACCTTAATCGAAAAAGAAATATAGAAATAAAAATCAAATCGGCAAATCGATGGGAAACACAAAATAACGAGAAACACGCGCAAGCAACAAACGACAAGTTGTCAGAAAATTGTACTCTGTGGTTGTCAGCAGGTCGGCCGGTTGATTGACAGAAGAAATGTCATGTTTTTTGTTGGCGATGTTGCCATACTCGAATTGCACTCATTTCCGTGATGTCAAATGATGTCAAGTCAAATGATGACCGCTTTATTCTAAGCACAAACAATTATATTTATCTTCATATTTATATTCTGATGCAGAAATGTATTTCCTAAGTATATTAATGCAATACGTAAAGCAAAGCATTTTATGTAACTTGCCAAGATTTTTATTACATGGCAACATTAAAAGATCAGCTTAGCCAAAAGTCATGAAGTCAAGCCAGAAAAAGAAAACTCAGCCATTATTATTTTTATCACTAAGAAACTAGTCAACTAAGTATTCATTAATGACGTTTTTTTTGCCAGACTTCGATAGGACAAAAGCTTGATTTGATAAAACTTAGTAAATTATTTCGTCGGTATCTATCACAGTCACATAAGTAGACACATACTAATTCTATCAACAGTTTCCTCGCCATTGTTCTTTACATAAAGTTGGTAACGAATCCCAGTCAAATAACAAACTCCTTCAACGAATATTATATTCGCCAAGTATCAATAAAAATCATAGCATAACACAAGAAATCCCCATTAATTCAAACACTCTGAACTCTTTATTTGAAGAACCAAGTTTGGTGCATCACCATCATGATCATCTCCCCAGCCTTTTCCTAACTATTTTGGGGTCGGCTTCCAGTCTAACCGGATGCAGCTGAATACCAGTATTTTACATGGAGCGACGGCCTATCTGACCTCCACAACCCAGTTATTGGGTAATACGATACCCCTTGGTAAGACTGGTTGTCAGACTTTCGGGATTCTGACGACCCGCAGGACATCATGTTTTCTATCATTATATCATTATTTTCTGCTGAATTGATCTTGTTGCTACTATGTACAAGGCTTTAGCTATCTTGTAGGTATTTCTAAAAATTTTGGAATATGTAGCAACTTACTTGTTGAAAGTTTCAGCGTTCAAATTCAAATTTAAATTCTAATCTTTATTGTATACGAGTATCACATGTGTGTACAAGATCCTAATATGATTTATTAGTTCACATGTACCCTGTCGGGCACAATAATAATACAGTACATTATACGAGTCAGTAGTAGCATGATTTAAAATTAATAATTATAATGCTGTCACAAATAAAAATAATGAAAAATAAATTAAAAATAAGTCAAATAATAAAACGTACTACAAATCAAATGAACAAAAGTCAAAATAAAAATAATTTAATTATTGTATAGATATGAATACAATAGTGGTGAAAGTCATTCAGCGTTAATGTAAGGTTGAAGGCCATACACTTCAAACAGTCTTTCCCCACTTATCCTAATAACTCTGGTTGCCCAGTCACTAAATATAAAATTAGGGTAAATACTTTTTGATTTCTTTTCAAAAGTTTTATTGAATTCAGTGTGCACTGTAGCTTCGCAACACACACAACACACTTTGGACTCGAAGCTACAGTGGGGCCCACATATAATCAAATTTTCGAAGCGGCTAAGCTCTGCAGCCTACGTGCTCTATAAAATCCGTCATTTGACTGATGTCGAAACAGCTCAATTAGTATATTTTAGTTATTTCCATAGTGTAATGTCGTACGGAATTTTGCTGTGGGAAATGCAGCCGACATTCAGGCTATATTTGTGCTGCAGAAACGAGCCATTCGAGCAATTTAGAACCTTAGTTGTATGCATTCATTGAGGGATAAATTTAAGGAAATAAACATAATGACAGTCGCATCTCAATGTGTATATGAGAAACTGATTTATATAAAAAGAATATTAATCTATATTCTAAACACAGCGACGTTCTTAACATAAATACTAGAAACAAAGATTTACTTATTGTGCCCACGACTAAGCTCCAAAAAAATTGTTATTCATTTAAGTGCCAAAGTATACGTTTTTACAATAAATTCCCACATCTTGTTAAAGAACTGAGCCTCAATAAATTTAAATCATTTATTAAACAGAAACTCTTTCAAAAAGGTTTTTATAAAGTTAAAGATTACTTGGATGACAAAAAGGCTTGCGATTAATTAAGCTACTTCAATGCAACATCCAAGCAACAATCCATTTTATACTGTGAATAAGTGTTTTAGAATTAATAATCAAATTTTTATTGATTTACATGACATAACTTATAATATTTTTGATGACATTTAAAGAGAAAACTGTCTTTGAATGTGAGTAGCATGCAGGCTACGTTCAATACATGGTTATTATTTTAATATTGTGAATGTGAAGACTATGCGGGTCATTGTTGCTTATTTTTATCCTCAGTTAATTTTAATCATGGTCTGGCAGTTTGAGTAATTTTTGTGGCCTACTCAAATGTCCTTTCTTTGGTATTGTTCGTCGAATCTTTGAGCTCATTAAGTTCTGAGTTGAGCTGCACGATTACTGACAAATGCGTGCACTGACTGGACAGGTCCACTCAATCTGTGTGGTTTTTCCTCAAAAGACCATTTCAGACACAAATCTACATGGTCTTCACATGATCTGACAAAGATTATGTCTGGACTTTAAAAGTGACTGTGACCTCTGATTTTGTTTCGGCTTTTCTTCTCAGAGTAGTCAGATAGGAAACGCCGACCTCATCTAGTTTTTAAAATATGATTGACGAGTAAAAGTGTTTGTTCAAACCTACTTACAGAATTAAAATAATTTATCATTTATCACTTCTGAAAAGAAATCCTCATACAATTTATTTGCATCGTCCATCTATTAGAGCCCAGAACATTTAACTTATTATTCAGGGTATTATTATTGCCTTTATTGGTCGGCTTAAGTGGAGATTCGCAAGAGCAAACGTGCTTGGAGGAAAGAATTCTGCCAGTAAGTGCGGGTAGGGATCTTAACCATCTTCCGGGCTCTGGGATTATTCTGATAGCCATGGAACACCTCTCCACTCCTCAAGCACCTCAGGACATGTTACCCTCTTATCGCTACGTGACTATGTGCTAGCGATAGTTTCCGGGGGCCCATTATCGAGAGTGTAAGTCACCACCTGCCATTTTATTTGTGTATTTTATATAAAACATTGGTCAGGCAGGGCTTTCCATACTCCTAGAAATCCTGGCCACTTTAGCTACCCAAACTAATAGTCCAATATCTTTGTTTCCATATCCTGCAATAGTCCTACACCAACCGGGGGTTGTCCTTGAGTGCACTTGCATAGTCCGAACCGGGTTAATCGACGGTTGATGTCTCATTTCATTATAAACGTCTAACGGGCCTCTGCGAGTTGGCTTCGGCCCCCCGTATGCTTCCAAAGATTTAGGATTTAGTCCCAAGAAATGTCAAGAATATTAATAATTCATATATTTTCAGGCAACTAAGGCCCATAGACAAAATACAGAAAATAAAATAATCTTACGCAATAATAAATCTAATACTCAATAAAACCATCACTACAAAATCTATTTACTACGTTGGGTCGGCGACGTATTGCTCTGATTCATGGTGTCATGTAGCCTTTCGTGAAAACGCCGATACACATCACCCGTCGGCAAAAATTCCTCCTTCATGACAGTCTCCAGGTGATGAATCGGAACGCGCACCACAAAGGATTTGAAGTTAATTTTATGGCGGGACTCCAACTTCTTGACTCTCAAGGTGAACTTGGTATTCATCCTGATTTACTCCACCAGCACCTCTACCTTCGTGTTGTGATGTAATCGTGACACGTACAACTGCGTCGTTGGAAGAGCGGGACGCAGCAGCATACCGGTACCAGTCAAGGAACTATTATGACTCAATATTATTATGACTATTAAATTAAATTAATTAATTAATTAAATAAAAGTGTTAATTAAATTAAATAACAATTGGAAAATTCAATAGTCATAAATAGTAATTTATGACTATTGAATTTGCCAATTGTTAGTGGTCTAATTTGTATTTGCTGTTTTTGCAAAGGTGTTTTAAACTTAAAAGTTGCCGTTTATCCACTATGATCAGACGGCAAATCAGATTATTTACGTGTAACGAAAGAGGTTTACGTGGTCTATAATAAATTAAACCATGTACCTTGTCAACACAAAAGTATATTTAATAAAATAAATTGAGAAAAGGCGGTAGGTAGGTCTATGGTCACAAGATTTTCCTAAGTTCCCTCGGGAGTCGCACAGTACTCTCCTGGGTCAGCCTGGTGTGATGCAACCCGCAGCGGTGTGCATGCTGCAGACGCCAGGGAAGGTGACGGTCGGCAGTTGGTCTTGCCAGACCCTCGGAGCGTGCTCGACGCGGCCACGCGGGTAAATAAGTACCCGGCGCGGAGCTCGTTCCTGCGCAGGTACGCCGGAAGGTGGTGGCCCGGCGCTTCGCGCCCGGATTCCTCCGATTAGTCTGGATGAAGTTGCGTTGGTAGCCGGAAGTTTGGACCCTGGAATTCAACGTCCAGCGTGTCACAAAGATGGCCAATGGTTCATCTCCGCTGATTGTGACACCAAGGCATAAGCAAAGCGAGATGTACTATGCGCTAATGAAGGTGATGTGTGGTTGTCACAATCAGTACGGAGTTTACAAAATGTAGGTGAGAAGCACATGATGACTTGCACATTTTACAAAGTATGGAACATTCCATAAAATGCAAGGCGTTATAGACAAATAGATTGTTACGCAAATATTTAAGCTGAAGGCATACTAATTATAACAAAAGAGGTTTTGAGCAAAAAGGCACACGCCATATGATGACCTAGATAAGTAGGTACACAAATATAAACTTAATTAGCTGTTCAACACTTACCCAATATGAGGTTACGAATACACAGATTTTAATAACATTGACTAATAGGAGTCAATAAAACTGTTGCCTGCTTTAGGTTTTTTAAAATGGTAGACACCACGTATGTAAGGTCACAAGTGATTCTGGATCAAGTGAACGTGCGTTTTCGCCCAGAGCAGGATTTCGAAAGTGCTGGTCACCGTGAGTGGAAAATGACACACGGCGCTGACGCACGCGTAGATATGGGCCCTCTGAACACGTTCGGATATGCCGACCGCGCACGTCACTAGTACTTACTCGCAGCTAATTATGTTGTTTAATAACATACGACGTCCCTAATATTATTACGTCTGTGGTTTGACTTGACATTCTATTGTTATTATTTTTTCATTGTATTTAAAGTAACGATACAACGTTACATACGATGGCTTTAGCTAAATAATCACAATCTCAGAAGACATTATCGATAGAAGTAGCAGAAGTTGGAGTTACTCTAGTCGGTTCTGTAAAAACATTACACAATTTGAACGATTTAAAAAGGCTTAATAACCTACTGCTATTTGATTTATTTTTCAAAGTATTGGTATTCAAATCACCACAAATAATTACGGCTTTGTTACTGGATGCAAGTTTCGCTAGGACATCTTCCATTATTGACTCAAATAAATCTATCAAATAGTCAACGGTCAACTATTTGTAATAAGAGTGACGTCACAAAGGCGACCGCCGTGAGCCGCAACCATGATAGCATGGTGGTAGGTTAAGGAATCTACCACCAAACGGGTTACTCTAGGATCGAAGCGACATGCGACAAATTGCCAATGAAAAGCTGAAGTTTGCCGAATGTATAATATATATAATGTATCCTGTAAATTTTGCACCATACCACTTTAAATTAGTTATTTCAGATAGACTTTATCTATAGATACATACTATATAGTCTAAGATAGGCTATGCAACAAAGCATAATAAGTTTGCTTTAATTTTCTGCTCCTTCTCCGTGGATAAATTTTTATGTGTGTAGAAATGGTTAAATAATATGTAAAAATATCAATTCCACGTTCACAAAATCGTAGGTATATCTAGTTTATGTAGTATCACAAATTCCATTTGAATATCAAAACTGCAAAAATGTTTCAAGGATCCATAAATTCACTTATTCCATGAATGTATCTTTGATAAAAACAACTTGTAGTTTCAATATTGTTATAATTTATTGTTTTATTTACATTACTTTCGTGCTTGACATAACACATACCGTATAAATACTAACGATAGTAAATTGACACCACAAACGTTTAGAAGTGACAACGATGATGTTACACGCGGTGGTGCTTGTGACGGTCGCGGGGTTGGTTGCGGCTGACTTCGACCCAGAGTTGCACGCCAAATACCTAACGATGCCAAAGTCATCCTTCATCGAGTATTTCAACGCACAGAACTACTCTTGGAAGATGGCTCAGTACGACAACATCGAACAGCAATATGCCGCTTGTGCACATTTTGATATGGAATCTATGGAAAAATTACCACTCCAAACTCACGACCTTGAAGCAATTGATCTGCCGGATAACTTTGACGCCAGCGTTAAGTGGCCTCAATGTGAGACTATAAAAGAAATCTATGATCAAGGAGATTGTAGTTCAAGCTGGATATTCGCAGCTGCCATGATAGCGTCTGATAGAACTTGCATTCATAAAGATTTGCATGTCCGTCTTTCTGAACAAGATATAGAATGTTTAAAAAAGGATACATGCAAAGGCGCTTATTCATTGGATGCATTCCTATTTTGGCAAGACAAAGGTCTAGTTACTGTAGAATGTAAACCGTATGATGTAGAAAAGCTCAAAAAAAACAAATGCGTAACAGAATGTGTAAATACTGACATTATATACAAACAAGACAAACACTTTGCTTCGGAGGTTTACGGAGTAGATCGAAACAAGGACAAAATAAAGGCAGAGTTAATAAAAAATGGCCCTATTCAAGCCGCGTTTTCTGTTTACGAAGATTTTTATTCATATAAATCAGGAATTTATGTTCATACACATGGCAAATTGCTAGGGCATCGTAGTGTGCGTGTTATTGGTTACGGTGTGGAAGATGGAATTAATTATTGGTTAGCAGCTAACAGCATGGGGAGTAGTTGGGGTGATCACGGATGGATCAAGCTCAAAACTTACCAAGACGAACTCGGTTTTGAAGATTTTATTACAACTGGTCTGCCAAAGAATTAATTTTGTTTTCTTGTTTTTGTGTTTATTCATTACACAGCTAGCGTTTTTCTAACGCACTTTCTTTTTCATAGTATTAAGTAAAAAAATGGTACTTGTTGCTAACTATTTTAGACATGAATATTTACTGTAAAATGTATTATATTATTTTTATTATTGTGAATGTGAGGACTTTGTAGGTCATTGTTTCAGCTTTAATCATGGTCCGGTAGTTTAACTAGTTTCTGTGGCCTACTCAAATGTCCTTTCTTTGGTATTGTTCGTCGAATCATTGAGCTCCTTAAGTTCTGAGTTGCGCTACACAGTAACTGACAAATGCGTGCACTGACTGGACATGTCATGTGACATCCTCAGTCATGATGCGTTCAGTGTCCCACTGCTGTGTACCTACCTGATTTTGTATTTTTTATTTTTTATTCTATGTGTAATGTTGTTAGTCATAATTTGTAACAAATTTATGTGTAACTATTGTATGCCCTAAGGGCGGGACATAGCTGACCCATTTAAATTATTTAAGACCTGTATAATTATGTACCTACCTATGATCCACAATAAAGAAATGACATGTCCACTTAATCTGTGTGGTTCTATCCTCAAAAGACCATTTCAGACACCAATCTACATGGTCCTCGCAGATTATGTCCGAATTTTTATACACATTAACATTGATGAATTTTATATACACAATGACATGACAGCTACACGCTGAATTTTAATTGTATGTTGATCTGTGTCTGTAACCTACTAACACTAGAAGTTAAGTAAAATTGTTACTAACCCTATGGACTCCTGTCTGAAATAAAAGTTTTCTATTCTATTCTATTTACTTTTTAAAGTATTACATTATTTTAATTATTTTGGATTCGAGTACTATGTGGGTCATTGTAAATTTTTCTCCGTTAATTTTGATCATGATCTGGCAGTTTGAGTACTTTATGCGACCTACCCAAACGTTCTTTCTCTCTTCTTTCTTCTTCTCTTCTAATCTTTGAGCTCCTTAAGTTCTGAGTTGAGCTGCACTGACAAATACGCACACTGACTGGACAGGTTCACTCAATCTGTGTGGTTCTTTCCTCAAAAGACGATTTCAGATACCAATCTACATGGTCTTCACATGATCTGACCAAGATTATGTCTGGACTTTAAAAGAGATCTCCTCCTGCTACCTCTGAGTTTGTTTCGGCCATTCTTCTCAGAGTAGTCAGATCAGAGACGCCAACCCCAACTAGTTAAAAAAATATAATTGAAGTGTAAAAATGTTTGTACAAACCTACTCACAGAAATAAAATCATTTATTATTTAACGCTGTGCAGCAGACCCAATGGCCAGTCCGCGATGCCCGCATTTGGGCTGAGACGGTGCTCTCCGTGGGCGCTCGTAAAACGAAGGAAGCGTGCAACGTACCGCCTGTATCGCTCACGGGCCGACTAGAAGTGATCGAACCGAATGTGTCGACGTGGCTCAGGGGACCGACTCCAACGCTGCCGTCGAAAACGTCACAACTTGAGATCGTAAAAACAACAGCACCGCCGGTGAATCTGGCGCAGCTAAATGATAACAGTAATTATTCGGACTGGGTTGAAGTCAAACGGCAAAGGTCACGCCGTGCACCTAATAATGTGACTCGTGAAACGGCTGCCCCGGGTTCGGCTATTTGTGCATCAGCTGCGGCGGTGCGGAAATCGTATTTGCATTTGTACTAGATCCAAACTGGTACTACAGATGATCAAGTGATTACACACCTACCAAATAATTACTGTTGATAACTGTTCAGTGGACGCATTAAAGTCGCGAGGTGATTACGTGACATTTAAGTTAACTGTGCCAACAAAACATGTTGAAAATTATATGAAACCCGAACACTGGGCAGAAGATGTCCATAAATCATGGAGAAGTGGATTTCGACCGATTTTTTTTTTACCAGAACATCTACGGTCTGCGTTCATAGCTGGACATTTGTAAAACGGCCATATTAGTAGAATCTGCTGATTTATTTGCATTTGCGGAGACTTTTGTAATTAGTAGCGTATTTGATGCTGAATTGTTTCCCCCGGGATAAACAGTCTTACGTTAGGACCGTGCTGGCAATGCACGATGGGGTGGCGTACTGCTCGCGGTACATGATTAGTATAAAGTGCAACAAGTAGTCGATATTGACGGCTACTCGAGCGATGTTGAGGTGGTGATTGATCTCATAACACTAAAGCTTAACAAAATTACATGTTGTGTCGTAGACATACCTCTTAGGTCGAGTGATAGAAAGAAAATTGGTACCTTTTGTGTGTAAAGAATATTGTTGCAAAGTTCGATAAATTTAACGTGTTAATATAAATTCTTGTAGCGTGAATGTTATTATGCATTATAATTGTTTTTTATCTTTTTGTAAATTAAAGCAACACAACTCCGTTTGCAATAAATTCGGTAAGATATTAGATTTGGTGCTGAGCAGTTTGAACGTTGAGACAATTGATGTAAGTAGTGACGCGGAACCAGTGACTCCAGCTGATGCCTATCACCCGCCAATATCAGTGAGTGTGCAAAGTAAGGGTGCTGTGCAGCCGCGGGGTCGCATGGTGCGCGTGCTTCGCTATCCGGATTGTGACGACGATACTAAGTCTACAGAATGGAATCTCCGTAAAGTTAATTTCCAATCTTTATGTGGCGAGATATAGGTATTCAACAAAATGGGATGTTATTTTTACACTAACAGACGTTAACGAAGCTAGTACATTATTTTACAGCAAGTTACATGAATTTATTGATAAACATGTACCTATGATTCCAAGCACCAGTATCCGGCGTGGTTTACAGCCGTCATATTTAAAACTATAAAGAATCAGAATCAGAATATTTATTTGTAAAACATAGGTATTTACATAAAGGTATTAGGTTTACATATTTGGGCGCTGTTTTGCCGCGAAGGCGTACCATTATTAAGTAAAATGAAACTAAAATACTTAAAAACTAAATAAAACCAAACAATAAAAAAAACTAAAATTAATTTAAAAATATTTAAAAAAAAAACATTTTTAAAATCTGGAACAGTGTAATAACATTATTCAATTTATAACGAGGTGAGAGCTTTCTTAAACTTTTATAGGGGCATATTTTTTATACTATCGGGTATTTTATTCACAAAAATTGAAGCGATTTCAAAAAACCTTTTTTTAACCGACTTCAAAAAGGAAGAGGTTATCAGTTCGGATGTTTATATTTTTTTAAACGTATCTTCGGGCATAACTCTGTCATATATAGACGGATTTGCAAAATATTTTTTTTTTGTTTGAAAGGGTATACTTTCGAGGTGGTCCTATTGTCATCAAGTCAGGATCTGATCAGGTGATCCCATGGATATGGAGGGAAATCCTCAATTTTTATAGGCACACCTATAGCACTTTGGGTATTTTTTATAGTAACTCGTGCATTTGCTCTCGGAAAGCACCATTTGGTGAAGTGGAACTGATGATGAAGACCAGAGGTGTCCACCGGAACTACTCAATAATAAGCATTTCACGGGTTGTGATTCGATTACTTTAATTAATATGCTTGCTAAGCAATTTATGCTCGTCACAATGCATATGGTGAAATCTTCTGGTTTTTACTAGGAGAACTCAACAATTAACGTCTCTGCATCGGGAAAAGCAATATTTTGTAAAAGGTGATGTGCATTTGATATTAGACTATTGTAACTTAGATACATTAATAACTAACCCACTAAAAAGGTCAATGAGGTCAGTGGAAAGGTACATTTTACTGATCCGTCATCTGTTGGTCCTTCATCATGGGCGTGTACGTGCAGGTGTTTGGAAAATAATACTCGCAAAATAACGCACTTAATTTACTTTCAAATATCGCAAAATTCAATGATTACAATGATTATCACTGATTCAGTCTAATCACAACAATAGTTAAACTTGCATTTAGAGCCAATGGATTTGTGCGTATGCACCGCGTGACGATCGCATCACAGAGTGCTCGCCATCGCCGCCATGACACTCACAACCCCTTTCGGTGTTACCCGCTCTAAGTTAAAAATACCACTAAAGAAATAAATTCTAAGCCACAGAGTAAAAATAATCGATTATAACTTTTAAAAAGTGTTACAATAAATTGACTAAATCATCACGCGCGTTATATATATATGGCTCTGATGGCTCTTTTCTGCACACTAAAAGTAGACTCGATGTCTGTAGCCCGTCTCCAAAATAAAATACCGTAAGACATGATACTATGAAAGTAACTAAAATAGACTAGCCTCGCGGTATTCATATCAGTAAATTGATGGATTTTTTCTGAAAACTGCTGAACTTAGCCATCCTGCAAGAGATGTTAAATGAGAACCCCACTGTAGCCTTGAGTCGAGCGTGATCCCCAGGAAAACAGTTTTATTGACGAATTGTAGTTTCTCTTAATTCAATACTATCTCACAATCTCTACCCTTGATATTTAGCAAAGAAAATGTTATGCACTTAGTTTTTTTTTTCATTTAATACTAAATGATTAGCAGTGAACCAATTTTGGACCTGCAGTAGGGCGTTATTTACGTCGTCAAAATTTGTAGCACGTCTATTTACCTTAAATATTAAGGAATATCATCAGCAAATAACGCCATTTGGGGTTGATTTTTTAATAAATGGAGTAGATCATTAATATACACTAAAAAGAGGAAAGAACCGAATATTGACCCTTGTGCAACACCAATTTTTAGTTTTAAACTTAGTGAATTGACACCATTTATTTAAACTTGTTGTTGTCTATCATTTAAATAAGATTTCACTAAACTGAGCGCAAGTTTACCTAGTCCGTAATGCTCAAGTTTCAAGAGTAAGGATTCGTGCTCAACGCCATCTAATGCTTTGGAGAGGTCACAAAAGATTCCTAGGGCGTCTTGGGCCTCTTCCCAAGCGTTCAAATTCAAATTCAAATTCAAATATTTTTATTTGTAGAACATAGGTAAAACAAAGTACAGATGTCTATATTAATAAAAATGAGCGCTATGTCTTGCCGTCAACGGCGTACAAATATTCTAATTATAATTTCTTAAGACTAATTGGTAAAAATAATAAAACAGTCAAATTAATAATTAAACTCAATTAAGTAAAACAATTAAAAAGCAAAAATATTAAATAAAAAAAGCAGTTCAAATGTGTTTTAATAAGGTTACACCGGTGTCGGTCGCACAACGCCCTTTGGCGAAACCATACTGTTGATCGTGAAGGATTTTATTCGTGTTAAAATGATTGAGCATTTGATTAAGCATTATCTTTTCAAACATCTTGCTGAAAACCGGCAACACGGATATAGGTCTATAATTATTAGTAATTTTACTGTCCCCGGATTTGAAAAGAGATAAATGATAAATTATTTTATTTCTGTAAGTAGGTTTGTACAAACACTTGTACACGTCAGTCATATTTTTTAAACTAGATGAGGTCGGCGTTTCCTAGCTGAGTGGTATTAACTTACTGTATTTCATTAAATCCAGGAAGATTGCTTGATACACACACAAATGAAATATGAGGCGCTATAGTCTCAATTATGAAGGTACAGACTTTAATGAACATTCCCCAAAAATCTTCAAAAAATTTTGATCTTGATTTGCTTAAAAGCTTTTATTACTGTATTGAGCTCGAAAACTCTTTCCTTACTTTTTATAAGTCCTTTAGTTGCCCAGTCACTTAATAAAAACTTAGGTCTGATACTTTTTTTTTTATACGTACATACTTATTAAAAGTTTCCGTGTTAATATAGGGCTTAAGGCCATACAGCTCGAAAACTCTTTTCTTACTTTTTATAAGTCCTTTAGTTGCCCAGTCACTAAAAAAAACTTAGGTCTGATACTTTTACGGAGCGAGAGGGAATGGGAAGCCGTCACCTCCTTCTGCGAAGCAGTAATGCTCGCGAAGGAGGAGGTGGAGCGCGAGAGGGAGAGGCAATCACTGCACCCTCGCACCCCTAGTCACCGCAGAAGGAGACACCCTGCGCGGGTGCTGCACCCTGGGCGTCGGGACTCGATTACCGACTCCCGGCCACCGTAGGCGCGGGCTTGCGGACGGCGAGCAATGGGCAGCTCGCCGTCCGGTAAGGACCAGGCCCGGGTCGACGGCGCGTCGTGTTCCACGCGCGCCTCAAAGAGATGTCAGCAAAATTTACGGGGTCCGATAGGACCGATGCGTGCCGGGGCTGCGGATTGTTCGAAAGAGTTACCGTGGCCCTGGCGCACAGGCAACTAAAGGAACACGGGTGGGTTTTAGTCAGTAAGAGTCTGACAGGCCCTTCCGCTCCGCTCAGAGCGGGAGAGGTCATTTGATGATTACCCACAAAAAAAACCACAAAAAGAAAAAAATGGTCTGATACTTTTAGTGTTCTTCTTAAAAGAATTGTTGAACTCAGTTTGAACTACCGAAAATAATTTATTGTTTATACAAAATATTAACTTTATTCATTGTAAGATCCTGATTACTTAACTTACAAATTAAAGTGCTATTAAATACATTCTGCAGATGTTCGAATTTATTAAAAATTCCACAAGAAACCAGACAACAGCGTAGTAATTAAAATATCAACGTCACAAGCCTTTTATATGTACTTAAACAGAACTCAGGAGGTCAGGTGAAGAACCGCACATCGAAAAACGTCGACAGTGAATTGATCTCAAAATTCCTAATATTTAACCACATGGTAGTGCTTATTCAGCTAATCGCGAATATTTGAAAACATTACTTGCTTACGCCAACACGCCATGCGGCACCTTTAATACTCCTCATGTAAAAATCTTTTCAGTAGTTTATTATCACATAAATTCCTCAATAAAAATTGCATTCTACAATAAAAACATTCTTCATAATGAACTTGAATACCTGATATGCCACATATTATAAGCACAAATCTTAGATAACAACAAAAGTATTAAAAGCACTGATTAAATAGTTATGTTGTTTTAATTACTCTCATACCTGACATAACATATTTCGTATAAATACAGACGACATTCGATGGACGCCACAAACGTTTAGAAGTGACAACGATGATGTTACACGCAGTGGTACTTGTGACGGTCGTGGGCTTGGTTGCGGCTGACTTTGACCCAGAGTTGCACGCCAAATACCTAACGATGTCTAAGTCATCCTTCATCGAGTATTTCAACGCACAGGACTACTCTTGGAAGATGGCTGAGTATGACACCATCAAAGAGAAATTTCCCGCTTGTGCACGTTTTGATATGGAAGCTATAGAAAACTTACCACTCCAAACTCACGATCTTGAAGCAATTGATCTGCCGGATAACTTTGACGCCAGAGATAAGTGGCCCAAATGTGAGACTATAAAAGAAATCTACGATCAAGGAACTTGCGGTTCGTGCTGGACCTTCGGAACTGCCACGACAGCATCTGATAGAACTTGCATTCACAAAGATGTACATGTCCGTCTTTCTGAACAAGATTTAGAATGTTTGCAAAAGAAAGTATGCGCTGGAGGTTTTCCAGATGAAGCATTTGATTTTTGGCGTGACGAAGGACTTGTTACTCAAGAATGTAAACCGTACAACGTAAAAGAGCTCTATAAAAATAAATGCGTGACTGAATGCGTAACTACTGATATAAGTTATAAACAAGACAAACATTTCGCTGAAAAGGTTTACACATTAGCGAATAACAGCGATGAAATAAAGGCAGAGTTAGTTAAAAACGGACCCATTCAGGCCGGGTTTTCTGTTTTCGATGATTTTTATGAATACCACTCAGGAATTTATGTTCATAAACATGGAGCTGAAATAGGGAAACATAGTGTACGAATTATCGGTTACGGTGTCGAAGATGGAATTGATTATTGGTTAGTAGCCAACAGCTGGGGGTCTAATTGGGGTGAACACGGATTTTTCAGAGTCAAAACTTTCCAAAAACATATAAATTTTGAAACTTATTTGATAGCTGGTGTGCCAAAGAATTAACTATTTTCCTTCTTGTATTAACTTGTGTTAACCTTTATATATAAATGACGTTCTTCCAACACACTTTACTTTCAATAATTATATATTTTGGACCGATAATAACTAACCTGGCAGCTATTTTAATATTTAGAAACAGACATTATGCATATGATTGTCAAAGAAAAAATTATATATTAATCTGAATAAAATTATCAGCAATTTCACTTTATTTGTCTAAGCTTTTAAGTATGAACTTCAATCTTGTTTTTCCGATTCTTGAAACTTGCTTCGTTGGTTCAAAAATCGACATAAACTGATGGTTCAAGATCAATGTATGTACTGCAATTAATTTAATACTAATTTAACAATATCTTACACACAACAAGTCCGCATATATGGCGATATTTAAAACCAAAAAAAAAAACAAAAATAATGGGTGGGAATTGGGAATAGGAAATACTAATTCCCAATTCCCAATTGGTTATCTTTTAATACGACAATTTGTATTAGTTGGTTACGTAAATAAATTCGCCCAAAACTGTCTTATTAATATGGACCTTCACATTATTCAGCCACATATTTTAGTATAATATCTAATAATAGGTCATGATTCTTATTCCTTAGAATTATTACCTACGTCAGAATGGAGCAACTTAAAAGAAAATAAGGAGACAATTAAAAGGACGAGGAGGAGTATGTAAGGATCGTAGCAGGTGGCGTTCTGTAGTTTCTGCCTACCCCCATGGGAAGAAGGCGTGAGTTTATGTATGTATGTGTAAGTAATTAAAAGACAGAAATAAATAGTTTGCCTTGCTCATTGCTACCAAGTACTTAACATTGGCAATCCTTGGTTATAAAACCCAAGAAAGTAGCTTCCAATGAAAACTAACGAAGCTATTAAAGTGGCAATACTCTCGCACAATGGTAATGCAATTTGAAACGTTCTTAATAAGTTTGACAAAGTTAACAAATCAATGGGATATTATTAATTGCACATCAAATAAATAATCACATAGCAATTTATTTCCATCATTTTAATACTGACTGCACAGCAAATCAACCAGAATGAACTAAGTTTCCGAAAACATAATAAATGTTCCCGAAAATACTAACCCTAGATGGTCGACGTCAGTGGCATCCCGAGGTTCGGTTGGTTAGGTTCCTTTAAACCCTTTAGACAGAAATAGGAGCCCCGCGAAGCGGGGCTCCGTCGACCAGCTTATTAACCCTAACCCTATATTTAGATTACCCTAGATTTCGGTAAAACGCAATTAAAAAAATGTGGTACTCGTTGGGAATAGAAAATAAATTGATGAAAAAGCTTTTGCTTTAGGAAAAATCGCTGTACGCTGCGAAAATAAATTGTAGTGTATTTAGTGATATTTTGAGTTGAATATTTTGCTGTGCAATCAGTAATTTTGATGGGAATTCGGAATCTTATTGCATAGAGAAAGGATATTTTTTGATTTGCGTTTAAATACTACCCCAAATCAATATGCCTGCGTAGACAAAACAGTGATACGTGATAATCATAATGAACAATTCTTTAGCAAAAAATCGAACTTCATTTCAACTCACATGCCAATGCTAATAAACATAAAGTAGGTGTAATTTCTAGTATCTGTATAGTAAACAGAATGTCCCTAATACGCAAAACCACAATAAAATATATTTTCAAACTTGGACTCAAGGTTGCGCCTACCAATACCAATCGGTCAGATATAGAAACCTGATATAAAACATAATTATCTTTGAAAACACACTAATATTTATATCAAAAGTTAATTAGCTAGTAGTACCCAATATAATGACTAAAATTACATAATTAAAGAAGTGACTGACACCCCAATTGAAGCAGCTTGGCTTTCCAAAATAATATCTGTAATAAAACAACGTTAATTGCGAAGACTTATGACTAATATATTTTATAAACCATATTTGATACATAGACAACATAGATGGCGGCACTAGCCTTATATTGTTAATATCATTACAACAATATTGATATTTTTTAAATAAGTATCATTTGTATTGGTACTGAAAATTTTAGGTATTTTGCGTCTTTTATTTGGCAGTTATTTATAAAAATCAGTGAATCGATATCAATCTGCTATCAGGTGAAATTATTCTGTATTTCTATCGTTTCAACGGTTGTTACCGTTATTTCGATTAAGAGGCTTACAACAGCTAAAGCGCGGTCACTGTCGGACTGCATAGAAAAGAAAGAGATGCGCGATGACACAACGCTGGTAATTTATTGTAAAATATGGAGCAATTATCAATTTACGAAAAATCTATTGATTGGATAAAAAAAATAAAACACTATTACGTTAGTATAATGCTTGTAGAATAATCTGACAAAAAACAGAATGATTTAATGCATAGTAGTATAGTTTTTAATCGTTATAAGAAATTTTTAGAGGTATCTTCGTGATTTTTTCTATCGTATCATATTAGTTGTATTATGTTTTCAACACACTATCTAATTAGAAAATATCCTGAAGAATATATGTTTTTCTGATTTTGTTAACTGCAGTGGATCATATACTTTTAGGCATTATAAAACTTACATTTAGGTCCTGCAGTCCCCTTAAAAATACGATACAAACATTATATTTGCCACCTCTATATTTTCGCCATCGTGGGTTACATTGTTATCGTCATTACACACTATATTTATGGTGATGATAACTTCCCAAACTTTTTCACTGTTTTCGCAACTTAAGATTGAATCATCGGCTCTACTGAAATGCTTTTGATTATCAATTACATAATATATCCTATGATATTCTTTAATACAATATTAATAATAGCAGTTGTTTTTATTCGATTTAAGATTCATGGAGATAATTGGCGAGAATTATGTAGCCTCATTTTTGGAACAATTGCCATGGATTTGAATCAATTAACAATCGTCATCATTTTCTCAATTTTGCATAAATATTTGAAAGTTTTGAGAAAATGTATAGAGTCTAATTCAGTTCCCATGAATATTATTGGAAAGAGTGAAGTAGCAATATGTGTTAACCATTTATAGAAAAGTTTGTATTACTAGAACAATATGTTGGATAGCTTGCAGTTTGTTGTAAGCAGCTACAGTAAATATGGTAAATATATTCTAGAAATCCAGATTAATTTTGATTGTCAGTCTAATTTTTTATGGTTTATAGGGATTATTGTCCTCATGTTAAATAATAATCGTGTCTAGTCCTCGTGGCTAAGTAATTACAGCCGCACGGGTGGATCTAAAGTTAAGCTACGCTTCCCGCGGTCGGTTCGCGGATGGGTGATCATCCACTATCGTTGCCGTTGCCGTTTGCGCGCGTAATGGCTATCCGACTAATGTGTGAATTTCTGCATGGCGGGCCTGTACGTACAGCGAGCTGGCTGACTTGAGTGACACAGTTTTTTGCTAGCGCGAATCTGTCCGACTTTTTTTGATCGTCCTTGTAAGTCGTAAAAAAACATTTTTACAAAAAACAACCGACTCTCAAAAAATCACTTAAAAATTTAAAAAATAACTTTAATTTCGGAAGTCGGTGTCTTTGGTTGTGTATTTTCGTTTCCGAAATTAAAGTTATTTTTTACATTATTTTGTGTTTTTTTTGGAAGTCGGTTGTTTTTTTGTAAAAATATTTTTATTTTACACTTTTTAGTTGTGGTACCTACCCCACACACATTCGTATACCACTACTTGATATGTAAATAACCGTGACAAGAAATTATTAAAACATCATCAATATAAACTAAATGGAAAAAATACGCAGTATTAATGATAACTCAAAAACTGCTGGTCAGAACTTGATCAAATTTAAATGGGACCACAGCTTTCAAATAAAAAAAGAATGATACAAATCGGTTCACCCAAAAAAAAGTTTTGACCTAACACACATAAAAAAATAACATACAGTCGAATTGAGAACCTCTTCCTTTTTTTGAAGTCGGTTAAAAATGGCTTCCAGTTTCACCAAATTCGGCTGATAACAGATGTTAATTTGTTCATTGCCATCAGTCTGTCAAACCCTATCCAAAGTTAGAGGATTTTTGCATTACGCTTACTCATATTTAAATTAAGAACCTCTTTAACTAATTAATTACCACACTTGTCCTAATTCATCGATTACCAAATGAACAAGAATCTCAATAGTAAATGACATCGTTTCTTAATTACCTTCTAATGACTTATCTATCATTAGAACATTATCAAAGGTTGTTATAAATGTTAGTACATATAAAATATTTGTGTGTTCACGGTCTTATCTGCATTGGGAATTATCTCTCGTATTATATTGTGCCTATTTGAATATATTCCTGTCAAAGGACATTATTGTTTCTACATTGTGTGTGTCGAAGTGTCAGTGAATATTTGTCATAGTTCAAGATGATTTTCTACCGGTTGGGATTACAGAAGTAAGTACCTACATTTTTATGTTTATAATTCGTCTCCCGTTATCTTATTGGTGATGTTCTTCAGAAAGGTCAGGTGCGTAGTACTCGCAGTTAGCGTGTGTGTATGACCAGATTTATGAATATAGACGAAGCAAAATGAGTATGTGAGGATCGTAGCAGGTGGCGTACTGTAGTTTCTGCCTACCCCCATGGGAAGAAGGCGTGAGTTTGCGTGTGTATGTAATTCTCGTCTTGGCTGCTATATATACCTACTTTAACTTCTAGTTGTAAGACCAAAGGAAAGAATTTTGTTTTTGTTATCTTGTGCACAGTTGCACACAGCTTGTGCACCACTCCGCCTTGAACCCACGAAAAGTAAAAGTAATGATTTTGTAGATTTTGCGATCTTTGGTTCCTACTGTCATGTCAGGGATACGCAATTTATTGGACCACAAAACGATCTACCTACTACAATAGTTAGTAGAGTTAAACTACGATAGTTATTAGAGTTATACTACGATAGTTATTAGAGTTATACTACGATAGTTATTAGAGTTATACTACGATAGTTATTAGAGTTATACTACGATAGTTATTAGAGTTATACTACGATAGTTATTAGAGTTATACTACGATAGTTGTTAGAGTTATACTACGATAGTTATTAGAGTTATACTACGATAGTTGTTAGAGTTATACTACGATAGTTATTAGAGTTATACTACGATATTTGTTAGAGTTATACTACGATAGTTATTAGAGTTATACTACGATAGTTGTTAGAGTTATACTACGATAGTTATTAGAGTTATACTACTATACTTATTAGAGTTACAGATTCAACTGACAGTTTGCTATCTTGGAGTGTTATTCTTTTACAACCTTCTTGTTTTGAAACAAACGACATGTGTTTTCCAACGACATGTGACAATCCATAGCATAAGCAGATTCAGCCTATAATGTTCTCACTGCTGGGACACAAGCCTCCTTTCGATGAGAGGGAGTGGGCCGTAATCCACCACACGGACCCAGTGCGGTTTGGTAGATGTCACATGTCTTCGAATATTTAGTTCTAGGACATGCCAGTTTCCACACGATGTTTTCCTTCACCGTTTTGAGAGTGGTGATCAAATTATTTAGGCAAAGTAAAGCGCCAGTCTGAGTTCGAACCTATGACCCAACTCTTAAGTCGCGACCGTTACCACTGCGCCACCACTGCTGGAATCCATAATCAACAACAATATAAAATACACTTTTCTCTATATTAAATTTAGTTTTATTAATCTTACAGATTAATTGAGTACTTCAAGCTCGACCAGCTGTTCAAAGATGATGAGAAACGTCAGATACTACTTCACAAGAAACCCAAAGAGGTGTATAGAACAAAACTACACGCCAACCGAACTATGGATTTATGTATTTCGACATTATTATCTCTAATTAGTGCTTTAGTTTGTCTTTCTATACCTTACGCGGCATTAAAGTCACCCTGTGAAGTATTGAAAACGAATAACTTGACAACTTTATACAATATAGCAACGTACCTTGAAAGATACATGAAAATGATTGATAGATTGATAATAGCATTGTTTATTATTCTTGTTTATATTTCTGTGAAAACTGTGCTGGATGCGATTAATAACACAAATATTAGCATGAGTCCGTGGTTGGAGAGAGGTAAGTACGTGCTGCCTCCACAGCAAAGAGTGAAACGAAGACGTGCGTAATTTTTTTTATTTTGAAAATAAATTGTTACTGTTATAAATGGCATGGTTTTATTTTAATAAAATTACAAAATTAACATATACCTTTTTTTTTGCTTGGGAAATCTTCTAATGACCTCTCCCGCTCAAACCCAACCGTGTTCCTTCAGTTGCCTGTGCGCCAGGGCCACGGTAACTCTTTCGAACAATCCGCGACCCCGGCAGGCATCGGCCCTTTCAGATCCCGTCAATGATGCTGACATAACATACATACATATGCCTAACATGAACATATACCTAAATTTTATTAAATTAACTAGCTGCGCCCCGCGGTTTCACCCTCAGAAATCTCGATCCCGTGGGAATATCGGGACAAAAAGTAATCTATGTCCTAATCCAGGTCGAAGTCTACCCATGTGCCAAATTTTATCCAAATCCGTTCAGCCGTTTTAGCGTGATTGAGTAACAAACATCCACCCACACTTTCACATTTATAATATTATATATATATATTATATATTATATATATTATTATATATATATATATATATAATATATATATATATAGTATGAAGTAGGATAGTAGGATTATCATTATATTATTATATTATTAATTATTATTATTATTATTTCCTTTATTTCATATATATATATACATATAAATTATATTTTTAAATATTAGAATATAAAAATATAAAAACATTTAAAAATATAAAAAATAGTGGCCCACCGGTATCGGGAACAGGGTCCAAGCTACCGGTGGTCAGAGCTCCAGAGAGAGAAACCTCCTAACAATGCGGGCCGTGTCTAAAAGTACCGCCTTCTGAATCAAGCCCTTGATCCAGCTGCCCAACGAGAGCCTCCTCAGGTGTTGGTCGAGGCTCTTGGCTATTAATGCATTGGCTGTCATGACTATCGGTACAATGATCGCTGAGTCCACATCCCACATGTCGACAACCTCGCGAGCCAAGTCAAGATATTTGATTTGTTTATCTTTCTCGGCTTTCACGAGGTTCCCGTCATGTGGGACCGTTATGTCAACAATCATTGCACGCCGCTCTAATCGATCCACCACCACTATATCAGGCTTATTGGCAACAATGGTCCTGTCAGTGATGATGGATCGATCCCAGTACAATGTGATATTTCCATTTTCGAGAACTGGGTCGGGCACATACCCGTAGTACGGCACTTCCGATTCTACAAGGCTGTATTTGAGAGCAAGTTGCTGATGGATAATCCTGGCTACAAGTTTGTGTTTATGCAAGTATTCTTCGTTAGCTAGACTAGAACATCCGGAGATAATGTGTCTGATTGATTTACCTGGACGGTGGCATGCCCGACAAATGTCAACCGTGCCGTCTTTCACAATAAATCTCCGGTAGTTGTTTGTCATCATAACTTCGTCCATAATTGCACAGACAAAACCTTCGGTTTCTCCAAAGAGGTCACCGAAACGCAGCCAGGCTACGGATGCTAGTTGATCTATATCGGGTCCATGTAGGGCCCGAAAAAAGCGTCCGTGAAGCTCCTTACTCTGCCATACTTCCATGCGATCATTAGTGTCAAGCACTACTGGCTTGGCTTGGTTGGACCTCCACATTTTCGCGGGATATACAGCCTCATTACCGATGACCGTGGGTGATGCATTCGATTTGCAGTCAGCAGTGTACGGACCTTCCTATCCAGGGTGTAGAGTTCGGTCTGAGTCCATTTGAGTATGCCAAAAGAGTACATCAAAACCGGCATGACCCAACCGTTAAAGGCGCGTACCTTGTTTCCGCCTGATAGAAGACTATTAAAGACTTTTTTCAGACGGCCAAAGAATTAAATTAAAAACGATTGCTTCATGTCAGTACCATTGATGCCCAATGCTTCCGACATACCCAAATACTTATAGGTTTCGGATGCAGAGAGGGTTCTAAGGTTTATGGAATCCGAGAGTTGGGTTCCGACGGATTCCACAATCTCCCCTCGCTTTACATGCATGACCGCACATTTGTCCACACCAAATTCCAATCTGATGGCACGACTGAATATTTCAGTTACTTTCAGTAGCTCCATCAGTTGCCAATTGTTGGGGGCAAAGAGTTTTAGGTCATCCATGTAACGGAGGTGAGATATAACCTGACCACCTCTCCTCAGCCGATAGCCTAGACTTGAATCTTCCAGCAGTGTGCTTAGAGGATTCAAGGCTAAGCAGAACCAAAGCGGACTCAAACTATCACCCTGAAATATGCCTCGCTCGATCCTTATCGGTTCGGTATTCCTCTGGACATTTCGACATCCTGGATAGTGAAGGACCGTTCTCCATTGCCCCATACATGACATCAGGAAGGTGCGCAGAGTTGCATCTACTTTATACAACTCCAGCACCCTCATAAGCCATGTATGTGGCACCGAGTCATAGGCCTTCTTGTAATATATCCAACATGTCGACAGATCCTTTCGGGAACGACGAACTTGTTGGCTAATGGCCATATCAATGAGGAGTAGCTCCTTAGTACCACGGGACCCGTTCCTACATCCATTTTGAGAAGGAGACATGATAGAGTTGGTGTCTATGTTTGTTAATTTTAGCTCTCAAAATGGATGTAAGAACTTTATAGACCGTCGGTAAACACGTGATCGGTCTATAATTTTTGGGTTCCGCAGTGCTACCTGACTTATGGAGCAGGTGGGTAACTCCTGTTGTTAGAAACTGGGGTAGCGAACCAGACTCCAAAGCAGTCTGGTACTGAGCCGCCAAGCAAGCGTGCGATCCAACGAACCATTTGATCCAAAAGTTTTGCAGTCCGTCCGGTCCTGGAAACTTCCGGTTAGGCAGCGGACGGACTGCACGAGTTACATCTTGGGGGCAGATGGTAATAGCCCCCATTTCTGGTATTGGATCGCAGGCTCGCTCGACTCTCTGGACCCAATCGCCTTCGGTGTGACTGACAGGCACCGACCAGATATTACGCCAGAAAGAACACATGGCGTCATCATCTGGTAGGCACGTGTCAGCCACATCTTGATCCGGTCGCTCCCAACCCCTATAAACCCACCTTTGATCGCGTTGGAAGGTGCGATTCTGAGTGTATCGCTCCACTCGCCGCTTATACCTAGGAATACGGTTCGCCCATGCATACATTTTCTGCTTCAGGAAGTCGATGCGCTCTGTGACACAGGACATATAATCCTGAGGGCTGATATCAGTCCCTGCGAACGCGCGTCTCTCAAAGCGCATCACTCTAGGGCGAGTATTGCCCTCCCTGAAGCAGATTAGTTTGCCGATGAGCGCTCTGGCCCCACCAATACGGCGTTCAATTCTGCACTGCCAAGCTGTTACGGCTGGTTTCGGTCGTGTAGCTCTAGAATCAGTAGCAAATTTGACGTGAGCTACACGACATGCCGCTACAGCCGCGCAGTACAGAATCGAATGAGTATCGGTGAGGTCTACGCAGTCATCAAAATAATTTGATAACAGCGCATCCAGGACCGCCACCAGCGCCCTATTTTTATTATGCATGGGCAAACGAGGTAAGCGTGGTCTAAGTTCGGGCGATATGAACAAATATTCTCGAATCGCATCCTCCAAAGCACTTCTCAATTCCTCATTGCACTGGGTACTTACGTTTGTAGCCCTGTCATCACTCTCCTCGTCTACTTGACTCGTGTTAGACTGTGGTAGTATTACAACAGTCTGAAACGAGGGGGCGATAACATGACTACTCTGCATTTCATTTCGCAGGCGATCAAGTACAGTGTCATCCAACATATGATTACGTTGGATGACCCGCACCTGATCCGACAGTCGTTGTGCCGAAACGTTGATAGCTGGCTCAAGCACCTGAAAAAGAGAGAGCATCCGGACACGGTACGCGGTCAGATTGTTTCCCCCCTCTGTAGCCCCATAGTATGAGCGCATGACGTTTTCATTGATGGATCGTGTCCATCTCATGCGCTGCACACTTCCGCCGGGAGCTGGGACCCTGTCAGAGGCCAGTGGGCCTCGAGGTCCTAAGCCGTCCAGCGGCCGGTGTCCTCCACGTCGACGAACAGGTGGTGGCGTCGTGGGCGGGGAGAAATACTCGTCGCTCGGGCTCGACGCAACTACCGCAGCCAGTGTCGTCACAGCGCTCACAGTGAGGCTGGGTACCGGCGGCGGCGAGGCGGAGCTGAGCGAAGAGATTATTATTATTATTTCCTTTATTTATTAGATATATACATATAAATTATATTTTTAAATATTAGAATATAAAAATATAAAAACATTTAAAAATATGAAAAATAGTGGCCCACCGGTATCGGGAACAGGGTCCAAGCTACCGGCGGTCAGGGCTCCAGAGAGAGAAACCTCCTAACAATGCGGGCCGTGTCCAAAAGTACCGCCTTCTGAATCAAGCCCTTGATCCAGCTGCCCAACGAGAGCCTCCTCAGGTGTTGGTCGAGGCTCTTGGCTATTAATCCATTGGCTGTGACGACTATCGGTAAAATGATCGCTGAGTCCATATCCCACATGTCGACAACCTCGCGAGCCAAGTCAAGATATTTGATTTGTTTATCTTTCTCGGCTTTCACGAGGTTCCCGTCATGTGGGACCGTTATGTCAACAATCATTGCACGCCGTTCTAATCGATCCACCACCACTATATCAGGCTTATTGGCAACAATAGTCCTGTCAGTGATGATGGATCGATCCCAGTACAATGTGATATTTCCATTTCCGAGAACTGGGTCGGGCACATACCCGTAGTACGGCACTTCCGATTCTACAAGGCTGTATTTGAGAGCAAGTTGCTGATGGATAATCCTGGCTACAAGGTTGTGTCTATGCAAGTATTCTTCGTTAGCTAGACTAGAACATCCGGAGATAATGTGTCTGATTGATTCACCCGGACGGTGGCATGCCCGACAAATGTCAACCGTGCCGTCTTTCACAATAAATCTCCGGTAGTTGTTTGACATCATAACTTCGTCCATAATTTCACAGACAAAACCTTCGGTTTCTCCAAAGAGGTCACCGAAACGCAGCCAGGCTACAGACGCTAGTTGATGTATATCGGGTCCATGTAGGGCCCGAAAAAAGCGTCCGTGACGCTCCTTACTCTGCCATACTTCCATGCGATCATTAGTGTCAAGCACTACTGGCTTGCGCCAGTTCTCTTTAGCCAAGGAGAGCGGGGTGAGGCTCTTGTCCACTTTGACCACATCTCGATGCATCCCCACGTCGGCCTCTAAGAAATATTCCCTGAGACTGCATATCGCGCGATTGTGGAGAGTCTTAGCATTTAAAAAGCCTCGACCTCCACATTTTCGCGGGATATACAGCCTCATTACCGATGACCGTGGGTGATGCATTCGATTTGCAGTCAGCAGTGTACGGACCTTCCTATCCAGGGCGTCGAGTTCGGTCCGAGTCCATTTGAGTATGCCAAAAGAGTACATCAAAACCGGCATGACCCAACCGTTAAAGGCGCGTACCTTGTTTCCGCCTGATAGAAGACTATTAAATACTTTTTTCAGGCGGCCAAAGAAGCGTTCTTTTAACGATTGCTTCATGTCAGTACCATTGATGCCCAATGCTTCCGACATACCCAAATACTTATAGGTTTCGGATGCAGAGAGGGTTCTAAGGTTGATGGAATCCGAGAGTTGGGTTCCGACGGATTCCACAATCTCCCCTCGCTTTACATGCATGACCGCACATTTGTCCACACCAAATTCCATTCTGATGGCACTACTGAACATTTCAGTTACTTTCAGTAGCTCCATCAGTTGCAAATTGTTGAGGGCAAAGAGTTTTAGGTCATCCATGTAAAGGAGGTGAGATATAACCTGACCACCTCTCCTCAGCCGATAGCCTAGACCTGAATCTTCCAGCAGTGTGCTTAGAGGATTCAAGGCTAAGCAGAACCAAAGCGGACTCAAACTATCACCCTGAAATATACCTCGCTCGATCCTTATCGGTTCGCTATTCCTTTGGACATTTCGACATCCTGGATAGTGAAGGACCGTTCTCCATTGCCCCATACATGACATCAGGAAGGTGCGCAGAGTTGCATCTACTTTATACAACTCCAGCACCCTCATAAGCCATGTATATGGCACCGAGTCATAGGCCTTCTTGTAATCTATCCAACATGTCGACAGATCCTTTCGGGAACGACGAACTTGTTGGCTAATGGCCATATCAATGAGGAGTAGCTCCTTAGTACCACGGGACCCGTTCCTACATCCATTTTGAGAAGCAGACATGATAGAGTTGGTGTCTATATTTTTGTTAATTTTAGCTCTCAAAATGGATGTAAGAACTTTATAGACCGTCGGTAAACACGTGATCGGTCTATAATTTTTGGGTTCCGCAGTGCTACCTGACTTATGGAGCAAGTGGGTAACTCCTGTTATTAGAAACTGGGGTAGCGAACCAGACTCCAAAGCAGTCTGGTACTGAGCCGCCAAGCGAGCGTGCGACCCAACGAACCATTTGATCCAAAAGTTTTGCAGTCCGTCCGGTCCTGGAGACTTCCAGTTAGGCAGCGGACGGACTGCACGAGTTACATCTTGGGGGCAGATGGTAATAGCCCCCATTTCTGGTATTGGATCGCAGGCTCGCTCGACTCTCTGTACCCAATCGCCTTCGGTGTGACTGACAGGCACCGACCAGATATTGCGCCAGAAAGAACACATGGCGTCATCATCTGGTAGGCACGTGTCAGCCACATCTTGATCCGGTCGCTCCCAACCCCTATAAACCCACCTTTGATCGCGTTGGAAGGTGCGATTCTGAGTGTATCGCTCCACTCGCTGCTTATACCTCCGAATACGGTTCGCCCATGCATACACTTTCTGCTTCAGGAAGTCGATGCGCTCTGTGACACAGGACATATAATCCTGAGGGCTGATATCAGTCCCTGCGAACGCGCGTCTCACAAAGCGCATCACTCTAGGGCGAGTATTGCCCTCCCTGAAGCAGATTAGTTTGCCGATGAGCGCTCTGGCCCCACCAATACGGCGTTCAATTCTGCACTGCCAAGCTGGTACGGCTGGTTTCGGTCGTGTAGCTCTAGAATCAGTAGCAAATTTGACGTGAGCTACATGACATGCCGCTACAGCCGCGCAGTACAGAATCGAATGAGTATCGGTGAGGTCTACGCAGTCATCAAAATAATTTGATAACTGCGCATCCAGGACCGCCACCAGCGCCCTATTTTTATTATGCATGGGCAAACGAGGTAAGCGTGGTCTAAGTTCGGGCGATATGAACCGATATTCTCGAATCGCATCCTCCAAAGCACTCCTGTAATTTCTCATTGCACTGGGTACTTACGTTTGTAGCCCTGTCATCACTCTCCTCGTCTACTTGATTCGTGTTAGACTGTGGTAGTATCACAACAGTCTGAGACGAGGGGGCGATAACATGACTACTCTGCATTTCATTTCGCAGGCGATCAAGTACAGTGTCATCCAACATATGATTACGTTGGATGACCCGCACCTGATCCGACAGTCGTTGTGCCGAAACGTTGATAGCTGGCTCAAGCACCTGAAAAAGAGAGAGCATCCGGACACGGTACGCGGTCAGATTGTTTCCCCCCTCTGTAGCCCCATAGTATGAGCGCATGACGTTTTCATTGATGGGTCGTGTCCATCTCATGCGCTGCACACTTCCGCCGGGAGCTGGGACCCTGTCAGAGGCCAGTGGGCCTCGAGGTCCTAAGCCGTCCGGCGGCCGGTGTCCTCCACGTCGACGAACAGGTGGTGGCGTCGTGGGCGGGGAGAAATACTCGTCGCTCGAGCTCGACGCAACTACCGCAGCCGGTGTCGTCACAGCACTCACAGTGAGGCTGGGTACCGGCGGCGGCGAGGAGGAGCTGAGCGAAGAGTCCGGAGGTGGTGGGCGTGCTCGTAGTGCGGCCGATCTTGTCAACATATCATATCATTTTTCCATTTTGTCCTTGTGATTTTTTATCGGAAGTGACAACTGTCATGTCACCTCCGATTCGGCAGTTTTTGATCAAAACTATTTCATTATGGTTTATATTGTAAGCACTGAACTATTAATTAGCTTTAGGTTGTAAGCACTGAACTATTAATTAGCTTTAGGTTGTAAGTACTGAACTATTAATTAGCTTTAGGTTATGTAAGGTAGTGTATGAAATGAAAGTTTGAATAATCTCACCAGCATTTAATAGAAACTAAAATACTTTATACAACAGGATATTATTAACACTAGAAATAGCAATACATATTAGGCATAAAGTACGTTATATGATTGATTATTTTAAGTAATTTAGAAATATGAACAACCAATAGCACTCAGATATGAAAATATTAACTGACCTGGCCTTGCTCCAACGGATAGCAATATTTCTCTACGAGGTGACACAGTATTACTTTTGGTCTGTACACTTCGGCGTCGCAGGCACAATTGAGCTGCGCACGGCCCGTTTCAAACCAAGTCGTACGCGCACAGTCACGTGTCGCCCGCCGACCGTTACGTGATTCGAATACAACAAGGCGGTACTTAATAAAATAAATGCGTTTATCTTAAATGTAAAACGCATTTATTACATCTACTAAGTACAATTGTGTAATGAGTTTACCAAAATCCTAACAGCTCGGCCATCCTGCTAGAGCAAGTCACTTCGCTCTTTTATTTTCAGAATATTATAATTTACTGTCTATAAAATTATCAGTTAATCAAATTAATAATACACTCTTCAAATCATAGAATATTAACAATTTGTACGAATTTCAATTGATTGATTTTAATAGGCATGCTTAAATTAGTATTACAATCAATGTTTACAATATGTGTTTAACATACTCAATTTTTTTAACTAATTTAGTTACACACTTCAAAGCGATTATAAAAACACAATAAAAATAATTAACAAAATAATAAAAAGAATTACAAAAAGAGCTTTATGTAAATGTTTAACACATACCTAAATTACAATATTACAAATACAGAATTTAAAACAAAGATGCATTTACAGTTTTTCAGTTCAATTACAGCTTTTTTTTTACACATTAATAGCAAATAATTATTTAACCTTTTCACAGAATATACAACATTACAAATTAGTAGAAACATTACCGCGTTCTTAAATATTAGGTACTTATTTTAAATTAGTTCTGTAAATATTACTAGGGACATTAATTTGTTGCCCTAATCTTGATGACTTATTTATGCAATAATAAATTGCAGCAGGTAATAAAGCAACATTTACTATGATGTATCTATGTTCGATAGCTCTGGTCCCGATGTAACGTTATCACATTCAGAATCCGAACTACCAAAGTTTTGATTAAAACTAAGCCATGGTTTCATTTTATCTACTGCAATAATGTTTTCATAATTACGACAGCCTTTTTTTCGCGTGAGAGGGGTATCTGTTACTAAATAACGATCATTGGGCAAAACTTTAACGATTCTGTAGGGTCCTTGAAATTTCATAATTAATTTCTTGGATTTACCAGTATTCGGAATTTCGCTTCTCACACTTACCAAGTCTCCGACTTTATACGATACGTTCTTAATACGCTTTGAATCAAACCTTACCTTATCTTTTATCTGTTGGTTATTGATCCTTTCTCCCGCTTTGCTTCTTTCTTTTTCCAGATCTTCTGACGCTAAAGTTTCTATGACTTCGTCAATGACTTCACTGAGCCTGTTCTCAGTCTGACTTTTGATTCGTACGCCAAATAATAGTTCTGAAGGACTCTTACCTGTAGTTTTGTGCACTGTAGTGTTCAGTCCAATTTGCACGTCAGGGATAAATTCGTCCCATGCCCTTTCATCCTTACCATGCGTTTTAGTAGAAAGGGCATCGATGATTGTCCTATTAAATCGTTCCACCTGACCATTGGCTCGCGGCGTGGCAACTGCGTTTAGGATATGTTTTATACCCAACGATTTTGTAAATGATCGAAAGTTATTGCTTGTAAAGGAGGTACCTTGATCGGTGATTAACCTCACAGGTGTTCCAAAATAACTAATGTGTTCTCTTAAAACCCTTATTGTTGTCGATGTCTTTGTATTCTTAACGGGTGAAATGTTAATGAACTTTGTAAAACCATCTATTATAACTAGGATATAAACGTTACCTCGTTTGCTACGAACGAATGGTCCCAGGTGATCAGCATGAATAGTATGGAAAGGTATCTCTACCTTTGGGATTGGATGTAACTCACCTTGCTGTTTCCCCGTTGTGCCCTTGTGGTGAGCACACTCTAAACATGATCGGACGTATTTATTCACAAAACGTCTCATTTTCGGGAACCAAAATGATTGTTGAATTCGAGAAAGGGTTTTTTCGAAACCAAAATGACCGATGTCATCATGGTTCATTTTAACAACTTGCCAACGCACCCCTTTTGGTACCACCCATCGAACACAATCATCTCCGTTATAATTTAATAAACGATATACCTTACCGTTTTTTAGTTTGTAATTCCTGACTATCTCAGAAACGTTTTGAGATTCCGGATCAGTCAAAATTTGTTTTATCCGGGAAATCTCTTCGTCGGTGGATTGGACCGTTGCGATCCAATCCTCTGACTCGGTTGATAGAACGTCAAGTACGTGGTCATCTATAACCGCCTTGTCCACCGGATTTCTACTTAAAGCGTCTGCGTGCGTCATACCTGTACCCGGCCTATATTCTATTTCGCAATCAAACTCTTGGAGCTGGACCCACCAACGAGCAATTTGAGAAACTAGGTCACGCTTTATTAGTGTTGTACGAAGCGCGTTGCAGTCCGTTAATATTTTAAATGCAATCCCAAGAAGATAAACACGGAATCTGCTGAGAGAAGCTACAACCGCAAGTGTTTCTAATTCAAACGAATGCATTCGTTGCTCATCCGGAGTCGTTTTCCGACTGAAGTAAGAGACTGGTTTGAATAGACCTTCATCACATTTTTGCATTAGAATCCCCGCAACGCCATACTTGCACGCGTCAGTGTGTAACTGAGTCTCCCTTTTTGGATCGTAAAGAGCCAATATCGGACGAGAAATAAGAGCTTGCTTCAAAGCATCGAATGAGTCATTTTGTTCTTTAGTCCATTTCTACTGACAGTCCTTTTTCAAAAGATCCGTCAATGGTTTGCAAATGACGGCGAAACCTTTTACAAATCTACGAAAAAAACTAGCCAAACCGATAAACTGCCTTACTTCGTGTTGGTTCTTCGGAACCGGGAATTTGGCCACAGCTTCGATTTTGCAAGTGCCTGGTTTAATACCTACAGAGCTGACTTCAAAACCTAAGAAGTCTATTTTGTCAAAGAAGAAATGGCACTTAGAAAGTTTTAATGTTAGTTTCCCGGGGCGTAAAAGAGTTAACACTTCCTGAAGCCTATCGAGACCTTCCTCAAACGTTCGTGCCGGAATGAGAACATCATCCATATAAACCAGAGCATATTTGATTTTTGCTTCGGAAAGTATTTTATTTATGGTTCTTTGAAACACTGACGGGGCATTTACTAAGCCAAATGGCATCCGAGTATATACATATTGACCATCAGGAGTAACGAATGCAGTTTTATCTTGTGAAGACGTGGAAATAGGAATTTTATAGTAGCCGGATGCCAAATCAAGGGAAATGAACAATTTACTGCCGGCAAGTTGATCTAATTGGTCTTCAACTCTAGGAAGGGGATAATGATCTTTTTTAGTTCGTTTATTTAGTGCCCGGTAATCGACGCATAGTCGCTTTTCACCGTTCTTTTTTTTAACAAGCACGATAGGGCTCCCGTACGGTGACGAGGACTCTCGGACTATACCTGCGTCAAGCATTTCACCAACCATATCGCGAACGAGGTTCCTCTCCGCCAAAGACATCCGATAAGGTCTGTAAACTACTGGTTCAGAATTTTCCAACTCTATTATCATTTCTCCCGCAGAGGTTAGTCCTAAATCTTTTAAATTAGATGAAAAACAATCATTAAATCTATTGAGTAGACATTGTAATTGAACTTTTTGTTCATTTGTAATTGTGGGACCAACGATTAAGTATTCATCTAAATTAGATTTGTCAAAAGAGACAATGGAAACATCTTGAATGATTTTATTAGAAAAGGCACGTGTCAACAATATATTTTTGGCAAAGGTTATTTGAGAATTGCTTATATTGAATACGATTACTCTACCTAGACCCGATTTTAGATCGTATCCTCCGGGAAATAAATAATATTCACCACCGGGCGCGCCTCTTACAGAACCGTTGACATATATTTTCCCATTAAAATGATTACACGAATTTACTGGAACAGTAATTATTTCACACGGTGACAAAGAAATGTCTTCCGAAACCCTCAAAAATAGTTTAGTATCTACACTAGCTTTTTCAAAAATTATTTCACTTGGTGTTTTGGTAATGATTATGTTAGGTAATTCTGTAAAAGTGTGTCCCAGTAACACAGGATATTTCAGAGCGTGATTTTCGACGATTAGAATTTCAATATTTTCCTCTATACCTTGAACGATAACATTAACCCTGGATCTACCTAATGGACTAACATAATTTCCACCTATTGCCCTCATCAAAGGTAAATCTTTGGTATCGATAGAAAGTTTTAAGCTTTTAGCTTCACTTTCCCTAATAAGACTGCATTGGCTACCTAAATCAACGTGACATACTAATTCTTCATTGTTGATCAGAATGTTAAAAATATATTTTGAGTTAGACTCACCCGATGTTAGTTCTGATACCAATTTTTCTTCGACAGTGTCCTTTTGAATGCTGTCTTGTGGCTTTTGTTTCCTGAACCTACAATAAGTACTTAAATGGCCCAACTTACTACAATTAGTACACGTTGTTGGTGTCTTCCGGCATTGAATACTTTTGTGACCTTCTTCATTACAATTGTGACAAACTAACCTTTTTGGTTCAGGGCCGTTTCGTCTGGTGAAAACGGTCGTTCCAGTAGGTCTCCTCTCATGTTTTTGATTTCTTTCCCCAGCATCTCTAGTAGAACCTATTTTAACAGTTTTTAAGTATTTCAGTACCTCTTCCGGCTCGCGGAATTGAGCAGCTTGAGCACCGACTCTGACAGCGCGATCTTCAATTCCGTTTAGAATACAGTCGACCGCTTTACGTCCTTTTATTCCGCATCTATTGAGTAGATTCATTTTTTCGTAAAAGTAGTGCTCCAATGATTCGCCATAACGGGCTTTTTTAGCTAGCATCGCTATTAAAAGTTCCGCGTAATCGTCACGACAAGGAAAATTTTCTACCAATTTTCTTTTCTATTCGGTCCATGAGTAAAGGACTGTGCTGAGACCCTGGTACCAAATCTTTGCAACACCGGTTAATTTTGGTAGGGCAAAATGGATAGTTTCTTTTTCATCCCAACCATAGATCTCTGCACACTCCTCCACTTTAGTAAGCCACATCAAGATGGTCTGATCTTTTGTCATTGGATCGAATTCTGGAATGACATTATTTAAGGAAAGTTTGGACCCAGATCGACCTTTTACATCTTTAAGAATATCTAAAAACTTATCTAAGATACTGTTAGTATTATCTTTATCATCTAAATCAGTATTTACATGTTTATGCGACTGAACATTCGGGGAATAATGACGTCGTTTTCTTTGTTTACCATTGGTTGAATGATCAGAATTGCTACTAGTTCGCCGTCTTTTACTCCCCTCACGTCCGTCACATATTCTATTGTTAGTGTGACCCCTACGTTGATCGAGTCGTTTACGCGATGAAGTCCGACCTTCTGAACTGCTACCAGAATAGTCTACACACTTTGAATCTCGTGATCTACGGCGTCGTCGGCGTACTCGTAACTCGCAGGACTTACCAAGTTGTCTAGACGCATGTTCCGTCAAGCGCGACTGGTGACAACGTTTGGACGACATTCTTGATCTTTGAGGTTGGCCGTTACGAGGACAGAGAATTATAGACTCGTCGCTGGAAGCATACGGAGAATTCTTCTGTCGCTGATCTGCGCCTGCAGCTGCACCTTCAGTAGACATAACTTCGTGCCCGCTCTATAGCAGCACCGTGCCCAAGTTACTTACACTTGATAACAGCACTTGTGCCCAAGCCTTATAGTACTTGATAGCAGCACTATGATATTTAACGTGCCCAAGCCTTACACTTGACTTGATAGCAGCACTGATAATTAATGTGCCCAAGCCTTACACTTGACTTGATAGCAGCACTGATGATTAATGTGCCCAAGCCTTACACTTGACTTGATAGCAGCACTGATGATTAATGTGCCCAAGCCTTACACCTGACTCGCTAGCAGCACTGATGATTAATGTGCCCAAGCCTTACACTTGACTTGATAGCAGCACTGATGATTAATGTGCCCAAGCCTTACACTTGACTTGATAGCAGCACTGATGATTAATGTGCCCAAGCCTTACACTTGACTTGATAGCAGCACTGATGACTAATACGTGGTTAGAAACTGAAACTTGTAGTCAATATTCACAACGTCATCGTTTTAATGCTTTGGAAGATCTATAGTATCAAAACGATCGACATTGGTGAGTACGTATGCGAATTTAACAAAAACATTTTAAATGGAAAACCGTTACAATGTCGAAGCATTTCCAAAGTGTAGTCCTGGCCATGCTGTGTAATTATAAAGTGCTTTCAGAGGGTAGCCTTGGCATAGCTGTGTAATGATGTAACGCTTCCAGAGGGTAGCCCTGGCAAAGCTGTGTAATGATGAAGTGCTTCCAGAGGGTAGCCCTGGCAAAGCTGTGTAATAATGTAATGCTTCCAGAGGGTAGCCCTGGCAAAGCAGTGTAATGATGAAGTGCTTCCAGAGGGTAGCCCTGGCAAAGCTGTGTAGTGATGTAACGCTTCCAGAGGGTAGCCCTGGCAAAGCTGTGTAATAATAAAGTGCTTCCACATTGCAATTACATATCATGAAAAAACAAAACAAAAGAATGAATAATAATAATATTTTACACAGTATAATATTTAACAGCTTACCACAATTAATAAAAAAAAAATGTATGAGTTCATTAGGGTATAATGCCATTGCTTGTTTTATTCAAAATTATTCATTACTCACAGACTAATTTATTATAAAATACAATAAAGATCGTTCAACCCTCATTTTGATGATAGTAAGGTTATATTATAACAGTACAGGAGAAGAAAAAAACAAAAGCAATTTTTTCAACCGAAAAACAACCTGTGGGCAGGATAAACGAGTAGATAGTTTTGTTTTTACTTTTACTCGTCTATCCCACTTCTGAGATGTAAGCACTGAACTATTAATTAGCTTTAGGTTGTAAGTACTGAACTATTAATTAGCTTTAGGTTATGTAAGGTAGTGTATGAAATGAAAGTTTGAATAATCTCACCAGCATTTAATAGAAACTAAAATACTTTATACAACAGGATATTATTAACACTAGAAATAGCAATACATATTAGGCATAAAGTACGTTACATGATTGATTATTTTAAGTAATTTAGAAATATGAACAACCAATAGCACTCAGATATGAAAATATTAACTGACCTGGCCTTGCTCCAACGGATAGCAATATTTCTCTACGAGGTGACACAGTATTACTTTTTGGTCTTTACACTTCGGCGTCGCAGGCACAACTGAGCTGCGCACGGCCCGTTTCAAACCAAGTCGTACGCGCACAGTCACGTGTCGCCCGCCGACCGTTACGTGATTCGAATACAACAAGGCGGTACTTAATAAAATAAATGCGTTTATCTTAAATGTAAAACGCATTTATTACATCTACTAAGTACAATTGTGTAATGAGTTTACCAAAATCCTAACAATATATACTCTTTTTTGGTGTAAAATTGATTTTCAGGTTTTATATTAGGTTTAAAATGGAAAACTATTGCAAGGATGGGTCAAAATTATTTTCAATATTGATATTTAGGAAAAATTGAAAAATTCGACGTTTTGTTGACACGGTGTTGCCATATTATTATTATTATTATCATTTACTTATTTATATACTTATTAAATACATTTTTAAATATTTTTATAAAAACATTAAAAAAACATTTAAAAATATAAAAAATAGTGGTCCGCCGGTATCGGGAGCAGGGTCCAAGCTACCGGTGGTTAGGACTCCAGAGATAGGAACCTCCTCACAATGCGAGCCGTATCGAGGAGTACTGCCTTCTGAATCAGGCCCTTGATCCAACCGCCTAACGAGAGCCTCGAGAGATGCTGGTCGAGGCTTTCGGCCATCAGGCCATTGGCCGATACGACAATCGGCACAATGATAGCCGAGTTAACATTCCACATGTCAACAACCTCGTGTGCTAAGTCGAGATATTTAATTTGTTTCTCTTTCTCAGCTTTCACGAGGTTCTCGTCATGTGGAATGGCAACATCGACAATCACTGTGCGACGCGCTAAACGATCTATCACCACTATATCAGGCTTATTGGCGACAATAGTCCTGTCAGTAATGATAGATCGATCCCAGTACAACGTGATATGGTAATTTTCGAGAACTGGGTCGGGCACATACTTGTAATACGGTACCTCAGAATCCACTAGTTTATATTTCAAAGCAAGTTGCTGGTGAATAATCCTGGCTACTTGGTTATGCCTGTGCAAATACTCGCCGTTAGCTAGACGAGAACAACCAGAGATAATATGTCTGATGGACTCACCCGGACGATGGCATGCCCGACACACGTCAATCGTCCCGTCCTTCATAATATGTCTCCGGTAGTTATTCGTCAAGATAACTTCGTCCATAATTGCACAGACGAAACCTTCAGTTTCCCCGAAAAGGTCACCAAAACGTAGCCAGGATACGGACGCTAAGAAATCTACACCGGGCTCATGAAGAGCCCGATAGAAGCGCCCGTGAAGCTCCTTGTTTTGCCATATCTCCTTGCGGTCATCGGTAGTAAGTACTACAGGTTTGCGCCAGTTCTCTTTAGCCATGGAGAGCGGGGTGAGTCCCTTGTCCACTGTAACCACATCACGGTGCATACCCACTTCGGAATTTAAAAAATATTGCCTGAGACTGCACACTTCGCGGTTGTGGAGGGTCTTCGCATTTAAAAAGCCTCGACCCCCGCACTTCCGCGGTATGTACAGTCTCATTACTGATGATCGTGGGTGATGCATCCGGTTTGCGGTCAGTAATGTACGGACTCTCCTATCCAGGGCGTCGAGTTCGGTCTGAGTCCATTTGAGTATGCCGAAAGAGTACATCAAAACCGGCATGACCCAACCGTTGAAGGCGCGCACCTTGTTTCCGCCTGAAAGAAGACTAATTAATACCTTCCTCAGGCGACCAAAGAAGCGCTCCTTCAACGATTGCTTCATGTCAGCAACGTTGATGCCTAGCGCTTCTGACATACCCAAATACTTATATCTTTCGGATGAGGAGAGAGATCTAAGGTGTATAGAATCCGAAAGTTGAATTCCCTCGGATTCCATAATCTCACCTCGCTTTACATGCATGACTGCACATTTGTCCACACCAAATTCCATACTGATGGTGCTACTAAAAGTTTCAGTTACCTTCAGTAGCTTCATCAGTTGCAATTTGTTGGGGGCAAAGAGTTTCAAGTCATCCATGTAGAGGAGGTGAGATATGACCTGACCACCTCTCCTCAACCGATAGCCTAGTCCTGAATCCTCAAGTAGTGAGCTTAAAGGATTCAGGGCTAAGCAGAACCAAAGTGGACTCAAACTGTCGCCCTGAAATATTCCCCGTTTAATCCATACAGGCTCATCGCTCCCCTGGATCTGTCGACACCCTGGATAGCGAAGAACCGTTCTCCATTGCCCCATACATGACCTAAGGAAGGTGCGTAGAGTTGCATCTATCTTGTACAACTCCAGCACCCTCATGAGCCATGTATGTGGCACCGAGTCATAGGCCTTCTTATAATCTATCCAGCATGTCGACAGATCCTTGCGAGATCGACGAACCTGTTGGCTTATGGCCATATCGATGAGGAGTAGCTCCTTAGTACCGCGGGACCCGTTCCGACATCCATTTTGAGAGGTTGACATAATCGAGTTACTTTCAATGTGCGTATTAATTTTCGCTCTCAAAATGGATGTAAGAAGTTTATAGACCGTCGACAAACACGTGATCGGTCTATAATTCTTGGGATCCGTGGGACTACCTGACTTGTGGAGCAGGTGGGTAACGCCTGTTGTTAGAAACTGCGGAAGCGACCCAGACTCTAAAGATGACTGGAACTGAGATGCCAGGCGGGCGTGTGAACTAATTAGCCATTTCAACCAAAAGTTGTGCAATCCGTCCGGTCCCGGTGATTTCCAATTCGGTAACGGACGGACTGCTCTGGTGACATCTAATGGCGTAATTAAAACTGCTTCCATTTCTGGTACAGTTTCACACGCTCGCCCGACATCCAGTATCCAGCTAGCCTCAGAGTGACAGACGGGCACTGACCAGATGCTGCGCCAGAATGTACTCGTGGCGGCATCATCCGGGCGGCACTCGTCTGTCACATTTTGTTCAGATCGCTCCCAAGTTCTATACACCCATCTCTCATCGCTCTGGAACATGCGATTCTGTGTGTACCGATCAACCCGCCGCTTATACCGCCGAATACGACTCGCCCATGCACAAACTTTCTGCTTCAGGAAGTCGATGCGCTCTGTGACACGGGACATGTATTCTCGAGAGCTGATTCCAGTCCCCGAGAATGCCCGCCTTACAAAGCGCATCACTCGTGGTCGTGTATTGCCCTCCCTGAAGCAGTATAGTTTGCCGATGAGTACCCTGGCCTCATCGATACGACGCTGGATCCTGCACTGCCAGGCTGGTACGGCTGGTTTTGGTTGCGTAGCCACGTCACAGTTTGGAAATTTGACGTTAGCTAAACGACATGCCGCAACAGCCGCACAATACAGGATCGAATGTGTATCAACGAGATCCTCGCTGCTCTCGAACACATTCTTAAGCTGCGAGTCCAGGGCACACACCAGCGCCCTATTTTTTTTGTGCATAGGCAGGCGTGGTAATCGGGGTCTAAGTTCGGTCGGAGTGGATCTGTACTCACGAAATGCATCCTCCAGTGCGCTCCTCAATCGAGCATTGCACTGGCTACTTACTGAAGCAACCCTATCATCTTCCACTTCTACACTATTATTAGACCGCGGCGGTATTTCATAAATGGTCGATGTTTGTACCGCGGTTTGTGCCGGATTCGAGACGATATGGTTGCTCAGCTCTGAGCGCAGCCTATCAAGTGCGGCATCGTCCAACCTATGACTACGTTGGATGACCCGCACCTGATCCGACAATCGCTGGGCCGAGACGTTGACGGTTGGCTCTAGTTCCTTTTTTTTATTATTATTATTACTAGCTGCGCCCCGCGGTTTCCCCTGCAGAAATCTCGATCCCGTGGGAATGTCGGGATAAAAAGTATCCTATGTCCTAATCCAGGTCATAGTCTACCCATGTGCCAAATTTTATCCAAATCCGTTCAGCCGTTTTAGCGTGATTGAGTAACAAACATCCAAACATCCACACTTTCACATTTATAATATTAGTAGATTAGTAGGATAGTAGGATGTCAGAAATAGATAAATCACATTTTATAAAAAAATGGCAGTTAAAAAATGAGACCACAAATATAAACGATAAATGATTTTATTTGTGTAATTAGGTTTGAACAAACACTTTTACACGTCAATCATATTTTAAAAACTAGATGAGGTCGGCGTTTCCTAACTGACTACTATGAGAAGAAAGGCCGAGAACACACAATTTTGCATTTCGCTAATACAATTTACAATTCAGTAATTTTGCAAAATCTGACAATATTTCAGAATGCAGCTATTCAAGAAAAACCTAGACTTAGACAACAAAGTAAAATAATATTTAGTACTAATACCAAAAATTCAGCCAAACCCTTACACATTTCATTCAATAAAATACTGTATATAAACTGTTCCAAAACATTATTAGCATAAATATCTCTGGCTACACTGGTGTACACGAAACATGAAAGTATCCATCCAATTTGGGAAGAGCATGGCAACATTCAATTGTGTGCGATCCACGTATACTTCCTATTCAAACATGACAATGTTTGGATAAGGTATCCCTATTTGCTTTTATACCAAATAATCTTTTCAAAGGAACGAAGTGGAATGGAGCTAAAGTAAACAAATATAAACTACGTATTTTTGTTATGGAAATATCGAGGTAATGGAAAAGGTATCTACTATTGCAAATAGTGAGATTTTTACGTAAAAAAAAATGATATGCGTTATGGGGCTTTTCCATCTGGAATTTCTCAGTAACAGCCCGGAGTCTGGATTTATGCCCGGTTGATGGCAATAGGCTTGCCCCCTATTACATGGGCTTAAACATAACTGGCGAAATGTGGATGTACTATAGGTACACCTCTGCCTAACTCTTCAGGGAATACAAGCATGTTATGCTATGTAAAAATATGTATGTTTTGGTGCAAAACTATAGACGGATTTCCAAAATTAAAATTATATTCCTAACCCAAAAACTCAACCTGTATAACTCGTGCCAAAGTTGAAGACTTAAAACTCAAAACGTTATTGAGAATAAGAATTTGAAGATGACCGGTGCTCGTATTGTATCTATTACTAGCTTTTGCCCGCGGCTTCGCTCACGATAATTTAGAATTTGACAATCAATTCGGGTTGTTCAGGGAATTATAGTTAGGAGTGTGAAAAGCCGGTCTATCGACACTCTAGACTCACAAAATGTATTAGGTACTTAAAATTAAAATTAAAAAAACTCTTAACACACTACTTAAGTTTCTATGATAATATAATTAAATCATGGTTCGAAAGACACGTGGCGCCATCTATTATCATAAGAACGTTATTGTTGTTTTCCTCGGGAACAGTACTTTTTTTCGGTATGAAATGTACCCTACATCCGTTTCTATACACCTGACAGCGTATATGGAAAATTTCAGGATGATCGGTTCAGTGGTTTAGGCGTGAAAAGGTAACAAACAAACAAACAAACTTACTTTCGCATTTATAATATTAAAGTTAGGATTAGGATTGTTATAAGATTTTCATTGTTTTGATGACAAATATTTACTAGTCTATTTTTAAGCGTTAAAAATCCGCATAGTGTTTGGTTTTTACATGCACCCGAGGCGCGCGCCCTACGGATGGTAGCGCTTGATGTAATTCGCTGCATAAAAATTCATACAATTTTATAGAGCACCTAAATCGAGTCACACAGGCTCAGTTTTCAGCTTGCCAGTGGGAAAATATTCAAAGATGAATATTTATTCTACGTTTCCAATAACCCTAGCCTGCCGTGCATTGTACAATGGACCATTGGGCTTCAGTATTGTGATGTGGTATGGTACAAGTTACAAGATCTGAGCGAGATCAACTGCCTGGCCTTTTCGAACTATGTCGGTGTCGGCTTCCAGCCTAATCGGAAGCAACTAAATACTAGTATTTTCAATGCAGTGACTGTCTGGCTGCTTTATAGAAAGAAGAAATTAAATTTAGTGCTGGAGTTTTACTCAACCCTAATTTCGTAACACACTATGAATCAGAATCTGAATCATTTTGAAGGATATTGCTAATCCATTGCTTCATATGTTCGAAAAATGTGTCTACTCAGCAGCGTAAATAACGCAATGAATGTTGTTGAACTGTCAAATTGAAAGCCATTTCTACTTTTAGTATGTTACGCAATTACCGCTCATGTAATTTGTTGCCTTTTTAACACACAATGCGTATAATATAAGTCTAATATACATGAAACAAACGGGTTAATCGATTCATTGCCTACCTAAAACTAAGTAGAAATGTCTCAGGTATCTGTTGATACCTAACCTGTATCTAACACGATGGGTAGAACTAGGCAATTTCTAAACTGCCAGTATTTGATACACAACCTGAATAAAATAATAATAAATAAAAATAAAAATGTTTATTTCCTCACTTAAGTAAATAACTATGTTAGGTTTGGAGTCACCCTTTAAGCATAGATTTGCTTGTATTAGGTGGTTCCGCTCCTCCAGTTTACAATAATTCTACAAATGTGTGAGAAATAAGCCAAAAGATTCATTTAAAACTAATTAACATTTTATAACCCATTATTAAATTAGTAAGGGCACTGGGTGTAGAATATGTTTGTGAGTTTGTGTGTGGGTTCGTTTGTGTGCGTTTGTGTGTGTGTGTGTGCTTGTGTGGGTGTCGGGATGTAGTGGGCATGTGTGTAAGATAAATGTGGTTTTGTGTACCGTGGGGGTGTGTGGTGTGTATATGTGTACAAATTATATGTGTTTCCTAGTTATGTGATCTTGTGTAGGATATCTTCGATTTCTTCGTAACTTTTGCTCTTGAATACAATGTTAATTGTATATAGGGGGTTAATCTTACTATACTAAGCAGTAGAATATCGAGAGAGCCTAGAGAAAGTGACATTCTATTAGCGATAACGATGATGAGAAATACGAAACGCTTTGAAAGGGATTGCCACTTGTCTAAGCCGCCAATGACCAAATGCATAATCAGCCTATAATGTTCCCACTGCTGGGACACAAGCGTCCTCTCAGTGAGGGGGAGTTGGCAATGGTGCGGTTTGGTAGATGTCACATGTCTTCGAATTTTTGGTTCTAGGACATGCCGGTTTCCTCACGATGTTTTCCGTCACCGTTGTGATGGAATAATTTACACAAAGTAAAACACCTGACTGGGTTTGAACCTATGACCTACAACTCGTAAATCACGGCTGTTATCACTGGGCCACCACTGCTCATGTTTCATGACCAAATGCGAATGACCAAAATTTTGAACATAAAACATCCAACAGTTCAAAACTTAACCCACCCACTGCCGGCCGGTCCACATTTCGCCACTATACGCACTAACCGTACCTCACTCCCTGGACTACAAGCGAGCCAGTTGTTAATTTTGCAGGAACGCCTCTACTCCTGTGGTTTATTCGTACGGCAATGGCTCTAGGGGTTATTTAAGAGAAGATTCGTGACCATTCGCAGTAGAGACTCTGGGAAATTTAACTGGCACGCTCTCTGACTGTTAATGTGTAGGTAATTGGAAGAGAGAATTTGTGGTGGGGTGGAATGGGTGGGATTTTACTTGAATGTACTGTTGTTGTTGAGTTCTTTTTGGTGATGTAGATTGTAAATGAGTGTCGTTCAAAAAAATCAAAATATTTTATTTCTCGTAAACCAACATGGGCACTTATGAAACGTCAGAAGCTAGGTGCACGGTTCCAATTGGTTGTTTCATATGGAGAAAAGCTGGCAAGAAAGTCCACGGTTACTCTTTTAAAAATAAGGGGCTTTTACAATGTTTCAAATTACAGTGTTGATAGGTATGGGAGGACAGTGTAGGCCTATCAACAAGTAACAGGCACTCAACGAAAATTAAAAAAATATATATAAATAGGTCTACTAATCTATACTCTACAAGTTAGGCCTACAACGTTCTTACATTCACAAAATATAGAAGAATCTATATAAAAATAAAAGCCTATATAAACCAAATGACATGATTGCCATTACAACTGTAACAAATCTGGATAGAAATCCTGTTTAAAAAAGCCATAAATAAAGAATTGAAGTAAGATTTAGAGGTATATAATGTCAAAATTAATAAAAACGTTATTCCTGATAACTCCTCCGATGGGCTACTCCGGGCAGATTCAATCCGTGCGATTACGTGTTGATTCTGTCGCGACTGTGTGAGGATCCGAATTAAGTTTAAAAATAATCTTCTTTTTTACTTATTTAATACTTGAGCCTACTCCTAGTAGGCTCAGTTGCCGTAGGCTCCACGGCTAGTTCTTCTTATCTCCTATCGCCAAGATCTGCTGAAGGCATATTGTGGTAAAAGTTCGAACAAAATTTTGCTTTTCCAGACGGATCTCCAAACAAATAAATTGATTGTGTCTTTTTTATAAGTTTCAACATGACACACGAATAGACACAACATTATATTATTATGTATCTCATCACACATGTCAAAATGAATGGTACACTATACCCAAGCCTGTAACGTACAAGCACATACTGTTTCAATCAACAGAGTGGTCATACAGCCCGAGCGACAGCTGTGCGCACTGACGGGTTAATTTCGAATGCTAATGCACAGACATGTATTATAATATTAATGTTTACTGTAGCCAATAGTGGAAAATATATGGAGTAAAATTATTCGTGCAAAAAATTTTAATATTGAAAAAAAACTGCTGTTGGCTTGTAAATATGTAGCTAAATTTAAAAAATACGGTTCATTTTGTGTTTACAGCCACTGTTTACGAGTTAACCCGTGATTATTATAATCGCCATATGACTTAGTTATTTGTTAACCTATTCGCAAATCAGGCAGGTACTTAATTTTCAAAAATTTCTGAATATAAATTTATTCAATCTTTCGAACCATTGATTGGACATCGGATATAAAAAATATGCCTGGATGAGTTTTTAAAATGTAAATAAGTAAATAAGTCATCATAAGTTTTACAATCTTATACAACTGAATAGGTAACAGAAAAGAAAGAAAGAAATAAAAAGTATTTATAGGGACTCGCACAGGATTATCACAAACGAAATTTTAAACACACTCAAAAAAATAAAACTACACTAATAAAATGAAAATAACAACAGAAAGTCCTGTACGAGGCCAAAAGGCTCCTATCTCAGCATGATGCTGCGACATTTAAAATAAGTGTAACAGCGCTGGTATTCTGATAGTGCCGCTGCTGTGATGTCACGGACAGAGACAGAAACTTACTTTCTCTTTCAGTTTATGTACTTACTCACTTCTACTTTACATTAATAATGATCATGCAACTATCCTAGGTCATCTTTGTACTATCCAAATATTCAAAATAAACCCTGTTAAATAAATCTTCATTACACGAGCTAGTGTGACCAGTAAATTGAACGTCATTTACCCGGGGTTGCCATAAATCAACCATTTAACGAATTAATCAGATGAATATTAACCACATTTTGGTTGGCGGATATTCGGCCGTGTCCACACGATCAGGATTGTATTTAAGCATGATTAATGTTGGTACGGTAATTATGTTTCAGGCTGAAGTTGATATGATAGTATTATTTTTTATGTAAAGAGGAATTAAACTAGTGGTGAGTCAATGCATGCACTGAAAATTCGTTTCATTTGGTTGTTGCAAATTCAGTTCAATCCGGTTTGTAACAAGACATTGAATAAACCAGAAAAGAAATGATTGTTTTCTTAAAATGCCAGTAAATTTTTCGACCAAGACACTGTACCTATTTCGGAAATTCTCATTGCACGGAGCAGCTTTATAGCACCGAAAATCATAAAAGTTTATATACTTATAGAAGGAACGAAAAAAAGAGTAAGTGTTTCCAAGAACTCCACGATCTCATTCCACCGGCCCCCTTCTACCATCGGACATTGAGACGCACTGCAAGTTACCATCCTTGCCTAGTTGCTATTCCACTAATTCGCACTTAGCGTTTCCAAATGTCTTTTATAATGAGCACAGCAAAAGAGTGGAACTCTCTACCTGCGTCTGTGTTTCCGAACGCATACAACCCAAATCTCTTCAAAGTGAGAGTGAGCAGGCTTTTTCTGGGTAAGCTCACTCCATCATCTACTTTGTCTCTGTTACCTTTGACCTAGACTAGAGTCAAGAGCAAACGCATATCAAATAAAATAAATACTCTCGTTTATACAGGGCAATCAAACATAAAATCTAGGTGAACATCAAATTTTTCCGAAGTATGATATTAGTGAGACAGTTTGAATGCTTCTTTAATTTCTTATTAAATAATAACAATAATAATATAATTTATTTGTCAGATCACTGCAATCCATATTGTTAGTAAGAAGATAAACAACTTACAAACTAGTGTTAGTACATGTACAATGACCAAACATAATTAACAAAAAGAAATTTTTTTTGTAAAAAACAAAGTTAAAAATGATTGAATGATGAATGTATTAATGTCCATTAGAGACACAAAAACCGTCAGCACACTAAGCATATCCACGAAGGTTTTGTTGAGATAGACGCTATTAAAAATAAATAAATATTACTCTAACCACTATTATACTTCGAAAAACTTTTCTCTAACGCAACGCCCCTCATCTTTCAACTCAGTAATTAATCCTTAGTATTTCTCGAAGTATAATATTTTTATTATTTATTCTCGGTCGGGCGAGGTATTAGCACAAAACAGCGACTCGGGGGTATAAATCATTTGAAGTGACGGCGACCACGCCTCTGCATTACTGATACTCTAGTAGAAAGGAAAATATACAATTTTGAGTAGGTTCTTTGATATAATATACTTGAAATAATTACTTACAATGTACATAGGTTTACAGCCACATGTAAAAAGATGCACTTACAACTTACTGAAATTCAATAACAATTTTCTCTTTTAATATTGATTAGGATAAGAGCTTACGACATTTTGGAACAACTTATTAAATTAGACACATACGAATAAGTACATGGGACTTTAAACATAACTGGGGGAATGTAAGTGTACTATTTGTAGACCTCTGCTTAACCCTTCGGGGATTATTGGCATGATGTTATGTTGTGTTTGTTACTTATTTAGTTATATAAGTTTAGATACTTACTAGTGTCTTGATCGACTATGATTAGTCTTTCATTTCCCTGTTTCCTGAAACTTATCAATTTAGATCGAAACTCTCACAGAAGATCGCTTTTGACCTAAAAAATGTTTGTGTTAAAAGTTGTCCGCTTTTTAGAAATCTACGGTTCATAGTAGACTTATCAATTTTAAAATTAAATGGTAGAAAAAAAAACACGTGTGGCACTCGGGGACTGCCGTGATAAAGCTATTGCATAGCATTTTTTATGAACTTATGCAATCATAATCATTTATTTATGCAGTATTTTTTTCTTTGATATTAATTGAAGTACAGTCGTACCATATACATATACGTTAAGCGAACGCACGGCCGAGCTACATGGTAGGCGGAGTGGGAGGTGTTAGGTTTTATTTTCGTTACGGAATTTCTTAATTCGGTCGCCGCGCTCAAAACCCGCGATAAAAGCTATGCAATAGCTTAATAAACAAATAAAACTCACTATAAACAAAACGTAAAACTAAAAATCTAAAAAGCCACCTCTCAAACCTTAAATAAAAAACAAAAATTAATTAACATCAGCATTGTTTCTTAAACAAAAGGCTCCATACAGTTCATTAATTTAAAATCTTAGTAACAATACAGCATTAAGTAGAAGGGTTCTCTCTAACGAAGATTCTTAGTTCGGATAGTGAGCCAACATTAATCATTGTGCTTTCGTCGCTTGGAATAGATAAAATAATGTATTTTACAAAGTTTTCTCTAAATAATGATTGATGGCATCGCGTTTTCTATTTAATTAATGTTTCGTTACAGATACTCTTGTTAAAATAGTTAGTATTTTACCTAAGTTCATTATGGTTTGTCGACAAACTGGTACTCGCACTGATACATATTTTGATTTCATGAGTTTCAACAACAACTCCGTGGTATTTAGAAGGTACAAAAAAGCGAAATGTTACATTACAGAATAAATATTTCAAGATCCTATATATTTAAATTTTTTGTCGTATTATTACGTAAACATACAGATCCGAGTGTGAAACGTGTATTCGATGCACATTTTGCCGCATAACTGACCGTCTTACGTCTTACTGCTAACAACAACCAATTCCAACCACCCTCCAACTTCTTCTCTCCTTAAACATCATCATTACATTTAGTTTCCTTGCTCTTGTTTCATTTTTATGATTGTATATATTATATGTAGATAAGTATATCTTTTATGTATGTATTTATTGTAAATGTAAATGGTACACCACTGACTACCTGCATTATTGTCCAGCCAAAGGTTGTCTGTAAAAGATCGCTTTTAGTAATAAGACCGCCCATTGTGTCACCCTGTGTAAAATTTCTACATTTATATCTATAATTTTTATGGTGTACATTATAAAGAGTGTTCTATTCTATTCATATATACTTTACAGCAATACTGAACTCATGCCATGTTATAGATCAACGCTTATCAACATGAACAATATACTCGTAGTTGCAAACTCAAATCTCAGAATATCAAACTTAGCTCCACACACCGGATTGTCCATTCCATTTATATTCCCCCCCATTGACCATTCCGCCCAAGCACAGTACAGGTGGACTCATAAACTCCAAGCTCGGTTTATCTTCAGTCAAACTTGTCAGTTTTAACTGTTGCGCCATTATGCTCTGCCCGGTTATCATACGCCGGCAGACGATGCCATAAATTATGACCAGGTTATAGAGTTTGATGGTATGTGTTTGTCTATGGTAATATATGAGGTTAGGTTTTGTTTGAAGCGTCAATACACACGTCTAAAGTGTCTGGGGATCAAGGCCATTTTTTAAATATTTTATTGCCCTATTGAAATTAAATAAAAATGTCATTTATAATTTAGTTTGATTAAATAAAATGTTTTTGTATGTGTAGATCGACGAAGTACTCTCTGCTTTTGCATTAATAAAGACTATTTTCGCGATTTTTGCTTATGCTAAATTTTTACCTTAGTTAATTCTGACATTAAAATGTGATAAAAAGATAAAAATAAAAGTTTTAAATGGTTTTTATTGCGAAAAATAAACAATTAGTAGTCGGTATTTCCGCCGTTAACGCCTATAACACAATCGCAGCGATTCGGCATACTCAATATAAGTTCACCCAAATCACGTTGCAGAATGGCCGCCGCCATCCGTTGTAACAGGTGAAAAAGATTTTCTGGTTGTGTACGGCATCCATATTTGGCAGAGCTCTTCTTTGGAGCATGCCCCATGCATGCTTATTGGGATTCTAGTCTGTCGATGTCGATGTCGACGACTGAAATCGCCCTTTAACATTACTATTATTAACTAGGTAAACCTCGAATTCTTTGCTTGATTCTCAATTCAAGTTGGTCATAAAAGTGACATCATTATAAACAAAATAATTCCGACTTAGCAGCAATTTCACATAATTTGACATCACCCTTCAAAATCCTCAAAATACCTCCATATCACACACACTTACATCAACTTACACGTAAGTAATTAACCATTAAGTTAACTGAGACGGTTAATCCGTAGTCATCACTAAAGATTTAACCCTAGCACTTTATTACCTGTGCAGTCTTCAATGGCTAACCCTGCCGAGACTAACTTTATTTCGGTCCATTCGACCCTTCAAATCCCTATTTAATGACCAGCCTTTGGGGGTGTGCTCGGGTTGATGTTGGTATATTTGTCCAATTCTTGGTGCTTAGAACAGAATAGAATACCTTTTACTAAGTACACCATAATGTAGAGGAAAGGCGTGAGTTTGTTTGTGTACATGACATTTTTAAATTAACTTTTTTTATTGCTTTTTTTTTATGGATCATGTGGTCTGCAAAAAAATATTGTTATTGTTATTATAAATTGCAGCTAAAATAAATATAGAAATTGAAAGAAAACGGAGACAGAGAGAGAGACAGAATAACGTTTATGTGGACACAGTTCGTGAAACACAAAATACAAACAAAAAACAAAACAAAAACGTGAACATAATGTTCTATCAACAATAGTGTGTACCGACCGGCTGCGCCTAAAAGGTTCATTTCAGCATTAATGCAAGGCAGATGCTGTCTGTCGCTGGTTTATAGAAATGGTTTGATTCTTTTAAATGTGGGTTAATTTGAAGTTAGTAATAAATCGCCAACACATACACGTTTATTCGTTTCCTCTTTTTTATTTAAAAGGGGTCTTTGCTCTCCACTAGAGAAAATTTTCTGCTATTCTATTTGAATTTCGTATCAAACGGTAGTTTTTAAGTAAAAGATTAATTTTGAATACAATTTTATCATTATAATTTTATCTACACGACTATGCACACTATTCATTCAAATAGCTTACAGAAAGCGGCAGAAAATAAATCACAAGATTCGACCATTATTGAAACAGCTGTACAACTAAATATCATCGTCAAGAAACAATAATTTAAATTGCATCAAATCCCCCGACCTCAACGCGAGAACCTCCCCCTCTACGTCCGTATAATTTTCACATACGTCTGTATGTCCACACAATATCACTATATTTACATAAGGCCTTTGTTTGACGCGTAATTACTGAACACCAGGCCCTGCCTGATATATCGTAGCGGATTTGTCAACGATATTCAGTTACTTTGAATCCGTTGATATGTTCCGGGAATCCAGGAAAATGACGGATTGTGAATATTGTAGCCCTTAGCAGGAATATTGCGACACTGTGACTGAAACTAGTGTTGTGGTCGTTAAAGGCATTTAGTTTCAAAATGGCGGTTTGAAACTCAGGTTTCAGGGGCTTTTGTTTGTGTTTTGGTTTATGTTAACTGGTATACCTAAAGGAATAGGGATAGCGGTAGGTAACAGCGTAATAAGTTTCTATGTTTATGTTGACATTTCTACATTGATCGTAAATTCGGCTGCCCAGTGTGGTGTCGCCATTAGTTGTCGTAAGTCACACTGCAATCGGCATTTTGTTTTTGATTTTGTTTTGATTGTTTGTTTGTTGTCACTTGCCAGTGTCGCAACACAGAGCAATGTGTATGGTCTTTGGTCTCTGGCATCAAGCAATAGACAAAATAAAGAAACTTTTGTAACATGAATACGAGGCTTTAGGCTATTTTGTATGTCTCTAAATTAATGTCGTCCATTTGTTAGGTTCGTTTTGTTTGTGCAGAATAAACTATTTTTCTTTCTTTCTTTAAGTTCGAATCCCATACATACCAAATTCTATTTCAAATTATCCAGATTAGAAACACAGAAAGAAAAAAAAAAGTATTTATTGGAATGCGCACGATAAGATAATTAAGCGAACTCAATAATAAGACCCAAACAGAAAAATGAAAACTTAAAATGATTCAGAAAAATTACGAAAATTAAATAAGATGAAAATTAAAAATAGTCATGTACGAGGGCAGCATGGTGCTGCGACATTTAAAAAAAAGATTAGATTAATCAAAATAGTTGATAGGAATACCAGTACTGTGTTAAATAAACGTGTAGTATTCATAGCTCGCTAGCTATATTGGATTTCCCTTGCGCTTGAAATTTATATATATTTTTTTTTATGTATTCAAAGTCGAAGTCAAATCATTTATTTCATTTATTTTAAATAAATTATTCAGATTGTGATAGATAGTGTGTTACGTAATTAGGGTGCTGGGGTTGGACAATGTATACCTGGGTTTTTTTAATAGGAAATTCTCATCAGCTCGGAATTTGAATAAGTTTCCGGTTAGTGGCCATAGACTCGCCTCCTTGGGCATGGGTTAGTAACATAAGTTGCGAAATGTGGATTTACTACACAGTTATACGGTCATTTAAAAGCTTAGAAGCAGGCAATTTTTTTTATGAAAACCTTGTCGGTGGCGTCACAACATGATAACATTACGCCTGTAATCCCGGAAGAGTTAGGCAGAGGTATAGTATATAGTATAGTACACCTACATTTCGCCAGTTATGGTTAAGTCCCATGTCAAAGTCAAAGTCAAAGTCAAATCATTTATTTCAAATAGGCATATAAAAGGCACTTTTGAACGACAAAATGTACATAAAAATAGAATTGATTCTAGTCGCCCCTTCCAAAATGTAGTTTCGTATGGAGAAGAATGGACAAGAAACTCCACCGTTACTCTTTATTCATTTCCGAACTTAGTTGGAACCACATCATTATTTTATAATCATTTGAGATTCACCATAATATTCTAACCTATTGTGTGGTTAATCTCTTTTAACATAAACAAAACTAAATACCACATTACATGACTGTTGCAACATCAAACGTCAAACGTATTTTCTTTCTTTTCTTTCTTTCAACACCTACGTAGATCAATATAAAACAATAACATAATAACAATCGGAATCCAACAACCAATTACATCTAAAGAGGGTGACGCACACACACACACACACATACAGACATCTAATTAACCGCATGATTGACTTGTCCTTACCACTAATTGCCCGTGGCCAGTGGTTGATGGGAAAAAACCTTTGCTATCCTTTGAATAAAACCATCCATTGGAAAATTGTCATAATGCTCCGGGCATGCGTGTTTGTGAAGAAGAAAATGGATATAAAATGATAAAAGTATTAGAATGATATTTTTCTTTATAAGTATTATTATGGCCTGGTTGCCTTTTAGCCAAGTCTTTAGTTTATTTAATTTCCTTCACTAAATTTCTTAGAAAGTGTTTTTAATATATTTATATATTGCTCGATAACAAGTCTTATTTTTTAATAATTCTGTCAAGCGGCGGGAGGTATTATTTAGCACAACACTTTCACTACAAAATTCACTTAATTCACTCGCTAAAATCAATATTTGGTTTGGGCTTGATAATTTAGTTTTCCACTTTTCCAGGTACAAACTTGATACAAAGAACAAAGATACTTAGCTAGGTACTTATTTTCCATATTTCTTGACAACGATTTCCATTATTTTCAATTATTTTTTATTTTTGTTTTAGTTTCCTTCGTGTTATTCCCGCCATTTGTCTAATCACAGATTACTATCTAGAATGATGTTATTATGTTGTGACTCAAAGATTACACAATCATTATGTACAGAAATTACCTAAACTCAGAGTGACGCTAGTTGGTAAATAATTTAATTACAATCTATCAAAATCTCTAAGAGAGCAGTGGCGGTCCAGTGGAAACGGCCGCGACTTACGAGTTGTAGGTCCTAGGTTTGAACCCAGGCAGGCGCTTTATATTGTGTAAATTATTTCATCACCACTGCTCTCAAAACGGTGAAGGAAAACATCGTGAGGAAACCAGCACGTCCTAAAACTAAATATTCGAAGACATGTGACACCCACCAACCCGCACTGGGCCCGCGAGGACGATTACGGCCCGCTTCCTCTCAAAGAGGAGACCTGTGCCCCAGCAGTGGGAACATTCTAGACCGATTATGCTATCAAAATCTCTAGGTTTAAGTTATATCTATGGCTTACTAAATAATAATTTTCCTATAAAGTTTTAACAACAAAATGCAAAACGACTTTCGCATTTTTTTTAAATAATTGTGTATGTAATATTTATTTTTTAGGTATTTAATTTTGCAAGCACATTTTTTATAGACGCTATAAAACATGTGCTTCTTCTGTACTGCCACCGAATACGCCGTGGAAGTGGTGAAGTTTTGGGCCAACATGATTTGAAATACTGTCGAACAAGGAGAAAATCGACGCTGTTACAAGTCAATGTTTTAGCTTTTTAATATGGGGTTCACACACGGTTCATCACAAACTCGTGTCTCAATCTCAGCGACTCGGTGTCAGAGAAGAAAAACTGCTTTCTAATAATCAATATCATGTAGGTAGGTGCTTTGACCTCCCGCATTTGCAGCCATTACAAGTAGTCCCGGCCGAGTCTCTTGATAAGGGGATTGGTCATCGCAGCTAAATAATACCTCCGCAGTTGGAAATACCTATCGTCTGCATATAATCCCTTAGTCGCTCTTGCGGTGCTCGTTATCGGGAGAGGGTCTAGCCCTTATCGAAACGGAGAAGCCATAATATACTGCTACAAATGTATATGTAGTCCTTCAGATCGTATTTTGGCCATGGCGGCAAATCTCAACCATGACCGTATAATTGTGTAGTACATCCACATTTCGCAACTTATGTTACCTAACCCATGCCCCAGGAGGCGAGTCTATGGTCACTAACCGGAAACTTATTCAAATTCCGAGCTGATGAGAATTTCCTATTAAAAAAAACCCAGGTATACATTGTCCAACCCCAGCACCCTAATTACGTAACACACTATCTATCACAATCTGATTCATTTTGCTAATCCATTGCTTCTTAAGTTCGAAAAATTTGTCTGCTCAACAACTGTTTTTGAACTGTCAAAATAAAACCCATTTCTACTGTTAGTGTGTTACGTAACTACCCCGCAGGACCGAATCTATTTCCATGCGATATTAATTATTTTTATATAAATATTGCTAACGTAATCACCATCCAGACCCCCCCGCCTCCCATATTTTCAAAAATAAGCAAAGCAGAGGCCTTTTGGTGCTTACGTAATACTTGACTGGCCCATAACTACCTACTACCTAAACAAAACCAGCCACAATCAGTTTTCCCTTCAAATATCTGCAAAAAACATCCATAAAAATATGACAGGTTCACAAATAAAAATGTTTACTGCCAACTCAGCAAAACGGGCCCCTAAACATACCTTTATGACGTCATAGATCACTGTACAACCCTTCGAAGTACAAAAGAACTACCTGCTAGTTTATAAACCTATAAAACATGATTTATTCATAGATTTTATGATATAAATAATTATAGTATGTTATAGGGAAACAGAAAATAATATAGAATTTATGTTTCATTCATTTGTTTTCAGCGATTAGGGCTATCGGCCTTAACCTACTAGTAATAATATCATACTAGCTTTTGCCCGCGGCTTCGCTCGCGTTAATTTAGAATTTGACAATCAATTCGGGTTGTTCGGGAATTATAGTTAAGAGAACGAAAAACCGGTCTTTCGACACTCTAGACTCACAAAATACTAGTCCTTAAATAAAAAAATCTCTTAACACACTACTAAAGTTTCTATAATAATATAATTCAATAATGATTAGAAAGACACGTGGCGCCATCTATTATCATAAGAACGTTATTGTTGTTTTCCTCGGGATCAGTACATTTTTTCGGGATGAAAGGTACCCTATCTCCGTTTCTTTACAACTGACAGCGTATATGCAAAATTTCAGGATGATCGGTTCAGTGGTTTAGGCGTGAAAAGGTAACAAGCTTACTTTCGCATTTATAATATTAGTTAGGAAGTTAGGATTAGGATTAAACTGAAATGGAGTATATAAAAAACCATTACAGTGTAGCAAAAACTTTCCAAAGTTCAATATTACCCTTTCCGCCGTAACCTTTTAGAAACGAGTTACTTTGCGTAGGTGCCAAATGAAACTATGGAATAGAATGGAATATTATTATTAATTGTTGCTACAGGTGATTAACCAATAAAGATAGTATTTGTTTTTCGGTATCTGTTTTTCCCGACCACTATTTGTAATCTAGGAACCTCCAAATCACCAGTGAGCAGGTTGTTTCTAGGCCAGGAGTTCCCTAACCGTGCGTCGCGAAGCCCCGAGGCGTCGCGAACCCGTATGCTCACATTACCGGCACGCGACGTAATGAGAGACAGTACTACAGCTTTGAAGATTCTATTACCTTTTGCAACGTCGTACTTGTGCGAAGCTGCCTTTTCTGCAGTTGCAGTAATTAAATCGAAATATAGATCACAAAATTTAAAAAAAAAATTAAGTAAAAACCTTTTCAAACAAAATTTTAATGAACTAAAAAGTACTAAATAAAACTTACGTTAACATAGAACTTTAATATTTTCTTAAAAGCTTGAGGCTTATCTTAGAGTGTAAGAAGGACGTTCACGCCTCAAGCTTTTATCAATTAAAGCTCGTTTTTAAAAAGGTTTTACTTCAATTTTATTTTGTACTTTTTCGCATTACGATTTGTTTAAATATCCGTTCTATCACCTTCACTTGAAAAGTACTTGAAAAGACAAATCCAACGAACCCAAACACGCCGTTACACAAGTCATGGTGTGAAGCTAACCGAGTTGCACTCTCCTAGTCATGCCGTAATTTAGAACGGGCTATCATAATTGAATGAATACTTATACATGGTTTTGTGCCTGTGCTGTTGACTGCTGATGAGATCTCTCGTATGGAACTAATCGTGAGTCAGCAGACAGGTCATGGTGTATGAATACTTATAAAATTTTGTGTCTGTGCTATTGACTGCTTAAGAGTTCCCTTGCTTGGATCCTTCCCTGATTGCAGCAGCCAGGTCATGATGGACTTTAGAACGGACTATCATAATATTTTTCATATATAAAATGTATTTTCTGTACTGTTGACCGTAGAGGAGTTCCCTCGACTAGAGCCATTCCTGGGTGCAGCAGCCAGGTCATGATGGACTTTAGAACGGACTATCATAATCAAATGCGTATTTAAATTTCGTGTCTGTACCATTGACCGTTAAGGAGTTCTTTCGTTTGGAGCCAATCCTGGTTGTAGAATCAAGTCATGCGTCATAAAAATGCATAGTCTTTGAAACAGAATCAATATCTGAAATTTCAACTTCCTAGGATAAGAGGAAGTGGTTTTAATTCAGCTTGCAAGATTTGACCTAAAAAAACTAACATACAAACATTGCAAATTAAATAAAACCTTGTAAACGAAATGAGGGTAGCTATTTCGAAACTTCAGTCCCGATTTCAGAAGTTATGCTCAGAAAAGCAAGCTCATCCATTTCATTAATTTATTGCACATACACTTTTTCCTAGTTTAATAAATATTATTTTTTGTAAGTAAATTAAAGTCGGTAAGATTCTATACTATTTGGAGTTTTCTTTGTATAAAATAATCTAGCTAGAGTCTAGCTGGATTATTTTAACGAGTCTAGCTGCTAGACTCTAGATTCTGGAGCTCCACGCAGGTATCTTCTTTTACAAGGGAGTCGCTAAAAAACTACAACATGTAAGGGGAGTCGCAGTACAAAAAAAATATTGGGAACCCCCTGAGACTAAGCAAACACTAATGTCAACCGGATCAACGCTTGACATCAGGCGAGATAGAGGTTAAATGAATGTCATATTATGTCAAAAATATAACCACAAACAATTAAATTTTAAATTGAACCATTTCTTGTTGATACTACGAGTAGTTTCGGATTTGCTAACGTCTCACAATGCAGCATCTGTAAACAACGAAATACGAAGCGAACTACTAAGTATCATTAATTAAACTACAAACTATGTAATAGGGAGACCGTTTGTACAGCCGCAGGGCTAATTACACTAATATCCAGCTGACCGCTTTGTCCGTCGTATTGACAATGACAATGTAACTTCAATAGTTTGAAATGCTATCATATTGACCATTGTAATGGCAGCATTGTTATAGGTGAAAAGGTTTGGCGACAGTTTCTGAGATTCCATATCAAAACGGCGCCAAAGGGATTTACGTCTGTCTGTCCGACCGTATTCTTTCATAAGTGATACCATATCCTTTAGCATGACTAAAATCAATAACAAAACGAAGGTAAAAACATTGAAAAGGTGTGCTTAGATGGTTCGGTCATGTTGAAAGGATGAATGAAAGGCGAGTAACAATAAGTATTTTACAATATAGTATATAGTATTTTACAAGTGAGTTGAAACACCTGGAGGGGACGCCCTAGAAGGACAAAATGATAAATGATTTATTTCTGTAAGTAGGTTTGTATAAACACTTTTACACGTCAATCATATTTTAAAACTAGATGAGGTCGGCGTTTCCTACCTGTCTACTCTGAGAAGAAAGGCCGAAACAAACTCAAAGGTCACAGTCTCTTTTAAAGTCCAGACATAATCTTGGTCAGATCATGTGAACACCATGTAGATTTGTGTCTGAAATGGTGTTTTGAGGAAAGAACATACAGATTTGAGTTGACCTGTCCAGTCGGTGCACGCATTTGTCAGTAATCGTGAAGCTCAACTCAGAACTTAAAGAGCTCAACCACTAGACGAACAATACCAAAGAAAGGACATTTGGGTAGGCCGCATAAAGCACTCAAACTACCAGATCATCATTAAAACTACCTGAGAAAGTGAAAAAAAAAAAAACACAACTATAGTGTATATGACATAATTATAGTGATCTTTTTGGTGATGTTGTTCGGAAAGGTCAGGTGCGTAGTACTCGTAACTGGCGTGCGTGTATGACCAGCACCTTAATTGCGTACGACACTATCAATCACAATCTGAATCATTTTGAAGCGTATTGCTAATCCATTGCTTCATATGTTCGAAAAATTTGTCTGCTCTGCACCGGAAATAACGCAATGAATGTTTTTGAACTGTCAAAATGAAAGCCATTCCTACTATTAGTGTGTTACGCAATTACCCCGCTGATGTATGAACGTAAACGATCAATAGGAGAAAGGATCGTAGCAGGTGGCATTTTGTAGTTTCTGTCTACACCCATGGAAAGAAGGCGTGAGTTTATTATGTACTATAATAGTTTTGGACTGCGTAAGTCCGACTCGGAAATCGAACTTTTGGTGCCAAGAGGACTACTTCCGCATATAATTATATTCTTTGGTGGGAAGTGAACAGTGAGCATATTCTCACATATCGTATGAAAATCGTTATTTGTCTATGTTTTCGGAATTCGCAATGAAAAAAGTCGTGGGTAAAAGCTAGTCGTTATGCACATTAATTCATTACTAGCCCTAATACACATTAACTAATTAACAAATCTTTCCACAGACACATTATTAAAATATGAAAGTAAAAGCTAATAAATTATCCTGCGCAAATAATTAACTTGAAACGCAAATGTGGACTTTTATTATTTAACACGCAAATATTAGACCGGGCTGTGTACGTAGAAATGTATAATTAGGGTCTCGGATATAGAATGAGTAATTTTCGTATGTATTTACAGGAAAACATTAATAGGCAATGCACCAATTTCCGCAGTATTATAGAAGTATAAGGGACAGGGTGTAAAGTTCACTCATACCTCCATAGAAAAGGGAGGATCCTCCGACCAGACGGGTGTCGTGTCTGGTGGGCAACTGCCCGATGTTTGATGTCGAGACGTTGTACATATGCTAGTTGCGCGGTAAACTCTGATTGCGCGATGCAGGATTTTTGCGTGACGTCAGTGTGACGCGTAGCTCGCATGTAGCGTTTGTAGATGCCGCTACAGTATTTTCACATTTAAATTAAGTTATGAATCTCAAATATTTATTCATCTTAATTAACTGCAACTACCTACTTAAGGTAGACCTTATTTTCCAAAAGAATAACCGTGGAGTTTCTTACTGGCTCTTCTCCATAGGAAACGACCAATTGGAATCGTGCACCTAGCTTCTGACGTTTCATAAGTGCCCTTGCAGGTTTATGTGAAATAAAATATTTTGATTTTGATTTTAAGGCACCGGTCCCACTGCCGACGAGGACCTGATTAGCTATCAGAGATTTATTCGCTTAAGAAACGTACAAAAGATTGTAGGTCTCGTATAGTTATACGAGACCTACAATCTTTTGCACGTTTCGTTTCGTCGTTTCGTCGTTTACGTCACATACAGGGTGGCAGAAACATCGACGCGCATACTGGGACCATGAATTCAGCACATGATTGTAGACCACTAGCGTACAAATTTTTCGTCGGTTATCAAAAAAACTATTCGTCGTTCCATACATTTTGACCGCGTAGGTATTACAAACACTCATGACAATCAATTTGGTTTTAAACCGGGACTGTCTACGGAGTTAGCTATCTTGTGTTTGAAGCAAACTGTCAGGTACTACTCAAATAGGAGCACACCTATTTAGGCCTGTTTTCTCGACCTCTCGAGGGCGTTCGACCTGATTAGCTATGACATCTTATGGCAAAAATTAAATAACATCTCAATGCCTCTCGAACTGATAGACATTTTCAAGTACTGGTATCTTAACCAGGTCAACGTTGTCCGATGGTCGAGTGCTCTGTCGGAGCCATATAGGTTGGAGTGCGGGGTGAGGCAGGGAGGGCTGACCTCGCAGAAGCTCTTCAACCTGTACCTGAACGCTCTGATAGAGGAGGTCAGCAGCACCCGTATCGGCTGCCATATTGACGGTGTTTATGTCAACAATATAAGTTAGGTACGCGGACGACAAGGTGCTGCTGAGCGCCTCGGTGTGTGGTTTGTCCAAGTTGCTGGGCATCTATCTGTGAGCGTTACGCACTGGATCACGGTCTGCTCTATAATGCAAAGAAGAGTGAATGCATGGTCTTTCGGGCCAGGGGTCGGAGCTGCCCGGATTCTGTTCTACCTATTAGATTTAACGGCGTCATGTTATAAAGAGTTAAACCATTTAAATATCTCGGGCATATCGTGACCTCTGACCTGAGGGACGATGCGGACATCGATAGGGAGCGGAGGGCGATGTCTGTGAGGGCCAACATGATCGCCCGCAGGTTTGCTCGTGTCTCGGGGGCCGTTAAAATAACTCTTTTCAGAGCGTTTTGTACGTCCCTGTACACAGCCAGCCTGTGGGGGTCATATACCCAGACGCAGTACAACGCTCTCCGTGTTTAGTATAATAATGCGTTCAGGGTGTAGTTGGGGCTGCCCCGGCACTGTAGCGCGTCGGGGATGTTCACCGACGCCCGTATCGACTGTTTATACACGACGATGCGAAAGCGGTACACATCTCTAGGGCGCAGGCTCTGACCCACCAGGTTTGATTGTCAGTACATTAACCATTGTTATACATATGATTAAAGTAATGACAAACAAACAAATGACTCGGAGGCAGGTATTAGTAATCATTTTTATTTTATTTTATGTTTAAATTTTATTTTATGTTTTTAATTTAATTTTATAATTTTAATTATATTTATATCATTTCATTAATTATTTTTATATATATTTATTGTAATTAAAATTTTAATTTTATTTCAAATGTTCAACATAATTAAGTAATATGATCTTTTAAATAGATTTAAATAAATAATTTTGAATTGAATTGCACTTTTCTTTGAAGCAGCAGATTTTTTTTATAACCGACGAAAAATATCTACTCTAGGGGGTCTCATCATCTCATCATCGTCAATCATGTGCTAAATTCATGGTCCCAGTTTGCGCGGCAATGTCCCTGCCCCCTGTATATTAATAGTTGATCGCTGACTATTCACACCGCCAGCGAATTGTCGTTTCTGGCAGCGACATGAGCATGAGCGACATCAGCGACGCTCGCTTGACGGGCAGAACACTCGCCGAGAGAATCACGCTTGGTACATACGCATACCAGCGAGTAATCGCTCGTCGCCGTCGCGCACTCGCCGCTCGTTGCTCGCCAACTAGATTTTAGTTGCCAAATCTACTCGCTTCTCGTAAATCACCGGCGGTGGGACAGGTACCTAAAGATTGAGCAATTTGTACCCGAAATTAAAGACGCAATATTATCTGAATTTGAATTATCTATAAAAAAAAAACACTTATGGCACTCGGGGACTGCCGCGGTAAAGCTATTGCATAGCATTTTTTATCAACTTATGCAATTATAGTTATTTATTTATTTTTTATTTATCCAGTATGTTTTTTCTTTGATATTAATTCAAGTACAGTCGTACCATATACATACACGTTAAGCGAACGCTCGGCCGAGCTACATGGTAGGCGGAGTGGGGGGTGTTAGGTTTTATTTTCGTAACGGAATTTCTGGATTCGGTCGCCGCACTCAAAGCCCGCGATAAAAGCTATGCAATAACTTAATAGATATATTGGTATTAAACCGTACATTCAAGTAGCAAAGTAAAAGTAGTTCTGCCCATGTCGTTAAAAAAAATTGTTTTGTTGAAAGCTAAGATGTACCTATGAGAAAAACTTGTAAGAAAACACTGAAGCAAGAATGATGTATATTATATTATACAATATTACACTGTTTCTAAAATCATGTAATATTAATGTCTGTAAGATAATAAGAAACGATTCGAGTTACGAGTAAACCTCGAGGCTGTCTGAAATTGAGAAGCGCTGCAGTCCGATAAGTCGCCTGCTTCAGCTGCAGTGGAACTGCTATCTTGTTTTATACCCACCTTGGTTCCTACTATGGTACTCAAAATTGATATAAAGGCAAATATTAATATGTCAGTAGGTAGTATATTTGACATTTATGTATTCTCAAATGTCGCATCACTATGCTGAAAATATAAGACCAGCGAGTAATTGCGTAACACGCTAACAGTAGGAATGGGTTTCATTTTGACAGTTCAACAACATTCATTGCGTTATTTACGTTGTTAAGCCGACAATTTTTTTGAATATATGAAGCAATGGATTAGCAATATCCTTCAAAGTGATTCAAAATTATTCAGATTGTGATAGATAGTGTGTTACGTAATTAGGGTGCTGGTGCTATATTAAAATTTTTGAGAAATACAACTCGACCTAAATCTCACTTCTAAACTCACCTCTACAATTATCTGCAAACCGTAGTAGAAATGTTTTCCAGTTGCAGGCAAAACATGCATTATGTATAAGTTTTTACAAGACCCGTCAGAAAATGCAATTTGAAACAGAGTATCAAGTTTAATGCGATCCTCAGATTAAAAATGGCGAGAAAACACTCCGTGGAAGAGTTTATAAAAATGATTTTGATGAATTGTTTGTAGTTTTTCTTTGAAACTGTTACTTATTATAACTTCAAGTTGAAAGTGTTATTTCTTAAGTTATGAATCATGTTTGACTGTGAAAGTTTCAGTAAGTTTTGAAGGGACGGATTCTGTTGCCTGAGAACTGTTCAAAAAAGGCAAATGCTTGTGCTAAGAGTGGGTTACTAGAAGTCAAAATTCAACATTCAAAATATTTTATTCTACATACTCGGGCACTTATGAAACGTCAGAAGCTAAGTACACGGTTTCAATTGGTCGTTTCCTATGGATAAGGGCCGGTAAGAAACTCCACGGCTACTAAAAGGTCGAAGTTAATCAACCGTGCTATCTGGACGCACCCTTACAATTTAAACAAATACAAAACAGTACGTCTTAAAATACTAATAATTTAACCATCTTTACGAAACGCATCAACATTGTTAATACCCGTTTCAAAGCAAAAACATAAAGAAAAATAAAACGTCACTAATTAGAACTTAATCCGTCCCGTTCTTCCTAATTGCCCCCATCAGCTAATAACTGTAATAAAATAATTAGACTTGAGAGGAAAAGAATGCTTTATTATTTCAAATTAAAATCTGCAGTGTAATCCGTCAGGCGGCGGGCGGCGTAACAAGATGGCCGGATGAAATTCAAAATGGCGGGCGCAGGTGCAATGGTTTAGGCGGGATTTTATTTTGCGTTTCGTTATTTTTATGTTGTTAGTGTTTCTATAGATTAAAACCTACCATTATATACTATAGCTTATATTATAGAGAGCTATACCTACTGTAGATTTTTTTTTTCCTAATAATAATTTATGTACCGTAAGTATCTACTAGTACGTACTATCTACAGTAAGTACGCAGAGTAGCGAAATAAAAATGTAAATTCACCATATTAAACACGTACATTTTATTACTAATAAAAATCAAATCCAAAATAATTAAGTCAAAAAAAATCAAAATGAAATATTATAAAAAATATAGTTGCGGAATAGGTAAATTGGCCTTATATGTAAAAAAAAATACGAGAAAACTGAGCTGTAGGTATTGTGTGGTAAATCTTTGTTACGCTGGTTTACGAACTAGGCAATCGATTGCAATCGGTTTTTAGGCTAATGACCATTAAAATACGTAAACTTTTAAATGAATGTTATCTCATAAAAATTACCTAAGTTATCCCGATAAAAACCGTCACGATTAATGGTAGGCTATCATTAAAATATAAAAGGTAACGTAATAGATTAAATTAGTCGTTTCCTGGATCCCGGCGGATGGCGGCCTCGAAGTACAGCTGACCTGGAAGTACAGCAGATGGCACGACAATCACGTGGCGTGAATCAAAGTGGGTTTGCCGGTCTCGAACTTCAGGGATGTTGTGCGGCTGGCAAAAGCGACACTATAGAACCGCAAGCCTGGTAAATAGTCCAATACCCGGAAAAGGGCTGGAAGCAGAACTTATCATCTGGTTCTACACCTACGACAAATAAAATAGGGTAAAACATCAGAGAAAAGCCTAGGACTTCCGCTGAGAGAGCAGTGAGGAAACGTACGTACCAGATTCGAAGAAATGTCGTGCACTCGACTCAAACTCAAAGCATTTATTTCAAATAAACCAATTACAGGCACTTTTGAATTGTCAGGGGGTCGGTCAGTCAGAAAGATGAAGCTACTTGCCCATTCCAAAGCGTAGTAGGTACCTATGGACAAGAACGGGCAAGAAACTCCATGGACACTCTTTTAAATCAAAATATGGTTACAAAATATTAGTTACATCATGCATGTTGAAATTATGCATGTGAGACCGATGCAGAACGTTAAAATCACCAAAATAAAAAGATAAAAACAATTTAAATATTAAATTAAATTAAAATAAGCACTATTAGTGTGGCGACTTGATGACTGTAAAACTTTTGAATCAGTTCGATTCGGTATTAGAGTCAGTAATAGATCACCATCAGGATTGAAAAAAACAACGGAAGAATCATAAAAATCGACTGCTCATGATTTATATTATTTTTGCCGCAACTGAAATTTTTGTGTATCCATCAAATGTTTTGCATGTCAACGTCAAAGTTTGAAAAATTCTCATTCAAAAGATTGTTTACCAGACATATTAAATAGAAACGGTTGTAACCGCAGAAGTCACTCTGCAGCAGCCATTTTTTTTTTCTTTATTTAGGCAACCAACAGCGATACATAAAGCATGTTACAGAGTATGTGTATTATATTGTATGTCTAATAATAGGTTTCCTTGTATAACTAGGTGAGTATTTTAATTTAAATAAAAAAGGTTCAGTTTTAGGCACCTATAATTAAGTTTAAATTTTATTAATAAGGCATATCGAGATTTAGAACACGACGTCTCTGTCACTCTGTCACCAAAATCAATCATTTCATTAATTTAAACATTTCAAGTCATTTTTTCAAACTAGGCTGAGAATCAGCACTTTTTTTGCACACTTCATGTTACTTAAGACAGTCCCCCAAAACGCCCGACCTTCACCACTTCTTATTTCTTTAGTTGGGAAAGAAGAAGTAGCGCAACCAACTCTCCAGCAGCACAGCTGTCAGTAGGCCTAGACAAAAACTTTTCTGATAGCGTTAACGCCAGACGCTAACTTCAAAATGTATGGCAAAGACATTACCTGCGGAAAAGATACGTAACGTCACGTGATAAGCAAATGTCAACTCCATACATTTTGAATTTCCGTTGGCGATAACGCTTACAGAAAAGGGGTTTTGTCTAGGCCCCCTGTTCAGTTAAAAGAACTTGATACCTGTGTGACAGTCTTTTTCAAACGCCTGGTTATCTACTGTATGTCTATGTTTAGCAATAAACCTATCCAGTTTGACAACACACAGCTAAAACAAAACTGTACTTTCATTATTTTTTTAGAAGGTCTGTAAAAGATCACTTTTAGCGATAAGACCGCCCATTGTGTCACCCTATGTAAAATTTCTACATTTATATTTGTAATTTTTATTGTGTACATAATAAAGAGTATTCTATTCTATTCTGTTCTATTTTTACATAACATTTTCCGATCCATAGCAAGCTCTACTAATCCATATTTTACAGCACAATAGACATGTACTAACGGGTATAACTGCATAAGCAGATATCATAAAATTCATTGAGCACAATCGTAAAGCGGGTCGACGTCTGAATATCGAAGTATTCATGACATTTTATGAGTTTCCATTCATCCGTGAAACTGTCAATAGGTACTTGGCTTTCAGGAGAAAATTGCATGGAAAATGGATATTTATTTTCATATATTTCTTGAGGAATATAAAGAAGAGGGAGAGAAATATGATATTTTCAAGGACTAATTTTTATTTATTTATTTATCATAAATTGTTAAAACCTACTGGTATACAGTATTTACAAAGCCCTGAAATATTAATAACAACTATGTTTATTTTTAACAAAACTACTACCGTTAATCATCAGCCCGATAACATTAAGTAATACTATATCACTTATGTATTAGCATACAACCTCAACCCTATTTGAAGCTCGGAAGGTACCGAATTACCCAAAACATCTTTACCCACTAAACGAGTGCCCGCGGCAAGGCACATCAAATTACCTAATGGATAACCGCTTTTAATTATTTAGAGGTTAATTTACATGGCGTTAACCCATGTAAATTAACCTCTAAATAATTAAAAGCTTGTTGGTTTTTGCGAGAAATATTATAAAATTATCGCAACGCTGTATATGTAAATATATCGTTCAGAGAGACCTATAGTTGAATTAAGCGAACGGTGCATTCAGCGGTTGGAGTGACCACTAACTTAAAGCCAAACTGATGCAAGTTCGTTTGTTTAGATTGACTTCTCCATGGCATTAGGAGTATTTAGAGATTTCAATGAAAGACTAATAAGTTTCTTCTTTTTCAAATCCTGGAATGAAAAAAATTGGTCGTAGCTCAGGGACTTGTTTTGTATGGGAAATCATCAAATGACTTCTCCCGCTCTGGGCGGAACGGAAGGAACCGGCAGCCAGCGGCTCTATCGGACCCCGTCAATGGTGCTGACATCCCTTTGAGGCGCGCGTGGAACACGAAGCGCCGTCGACCCGGGCCTGCACCCTAATTACGTAACACACTATCTATCACAATCTGAATCATTTTGAGGCCTATTGTTAATCCATTGCTTCATATGTTCGATAAACTTGTCAGCTCAACAACGTTAATAACGCCATGAATGTTGTTGAACTGTCAAAATGAAACCCATTCCTATTGTTAGTATGTTGCGTAATTACCCCGCTGGTCCTTACCGGACGGCGAGCTACCCATTGCTCGCCGATCGCAAGCCCATGCCTACGGTGGCCGGGAGTCGGAAATCGACTCCCGCAAACGAATTGTTTTGCTTACCAATGCTAGTATAGAGATATAAAATTCACTCACACCTCCATAGAAAAGGGAGGATCCTCCGACCAGACGGGTGTCGCGTCTGGTGGGCAACTGCCCGTAGCACAGAGGCTGGTTTAAGAATAAGAATTTGTTTTGTTCATTGTTACATCAATGATTTTACAACTATTACATGATTATTTTATCTGTAACTATCTTAAAAACCTGTTTTGTTAGGATGGTGGTCCCAAAAAGAACCACCAACCAACAATATGTGGAACCAACATACCCGCCTCCGTAGCACCAGATTACTTGTTCAAATCTGACAAACACACTCCGCACACATTTGTACGTCAAACCAAAAAAAAACATCAAAGTGAAAAATACTACAAAAATACAGTTTATCCTTTAAGCCTACATACCTAAGTACCTTTCAAAACAGAGGTATTATGAATAACACAGGTATTAGGCATTATTTATACCTCTACCTACCCTATATCTTCAAAGTGTGTAACTTAATGGAGCGGCAGATCGCCCGCGGCCTCAATTTGTCTAATGCGAAACTATACCGAACGTATTGTTTGCTTAGCAACCGGGTATACTGCGTATACAATGTGTTTAACATCCATCTATGTTACTGGTGTGTACCTGAAATGTATGTTGTTTGTGATCAGTCAATTAAATTAATAATTTGAAGCTCAAACGAGATCTACAAACTTAACAATATTCTTGTGTGTTCTAAAACGATTTATTAATTTTCAGAAAAAAACAGAGCTGTGATTTCTCAAATAATAATACAAAACTATGCTGGCTTGTAACAAATTACAGTTCTGGGATCGGGTATTATTAAATAATAGGTCTTTACCTATGAAATTGCCGTTTTGTATGAAAAAATTTAAACGAATTTTTTTCATGAATTTTTTATTTGTATTAATCGAAGTAATCACCCATGCAATCAATGCATCTTTGCCATCGCAGTGGCAGTTTATTGATGCCCTTCTTAAAGAAATCAGCTGGACGGGAGGCAACAAATTCTTCAAAGGCATTTTGTACTGCCTCTCGGGTATTAAATTTTTTTCCCGCCAAGAAGTTATCCAAATCCTGGAAAAAGTAGTAGTCTGTAGGCGCAAGGTCTGGTGAGTAGGGCGGATGACGGAGAGCTTCCAACCCCAGTTCTTGCAACTTGGAGACCGTCTGCTGTGCAGTATGAGGTCGCGCGTTGTCGTGCAGGAGCAGCGGAGACGAGCGATTGACCAATGCTGGTTGGAGATGCGCCAGCTTCTCCATCATTGTGTTCAGTTCTTCACAGTACACATCTGCAGTAATGCTCACCCCGTTTGGTAAGAAGCTGTGATGAATCACACCGGCGCTAGACCACCAAACAGTGACCATCACTTTTCTAGGGGTAAGTTTTCGTTTAGGGCATTGTTTAGGTGCTGAACCAGGATCCAACCAACTTGCTGAGCGCTTACGGTTATCAAACAGAATCCATTTTTCATCGCAGGTAACAATGCGGTTCAAAATTCCTTCATTTGTGTGTCTGTTGAGCAGTGCAAGGCACGTCTCGACGCGTACTTCGCGCTGGCGATCATTGAGTTCGTGGGGCACCCATTTGTCAAGCTTTTTTACCTTGCCAATTTGACGCAAATGGACCAATATTGTTTTGACGCTAACGTCGAAAGCTGCTGCTAATTCAGCCGTAGATTGTGTATCATCAGCTTCCACAATCGCCTTTAATTCGTCATTGTCGACCAAAGTCTTCGGACGACCGCGAGGTTCATTGTTCAGGTCGAAATTTCCAGAACGGAAGCGAGCAAACCAATAACAGGTGGTGCGTTGGTTTGTAGAGTTAGCTCCGTAAACGTCGTTGATGTTGCGTGCCGCTTGTGCCGCGTTGCTGCCACGACGGTACTCATATTCCATAATTACTCGAATTTTTAACGTATCCATGATGACGAAAAAGATTGAAATGCGATGAAAATGTAACACTAATCAATAAAGAAATGACTACTTTTAGAAAAAAAAATCCATGTTTTTAAAATAAAATTAATTTGAAATTAGAATTCATAGCCAAACAAAAATTATTTTGATTTGAAATGGCCAGTACTGCAGAACGGCAATTTCATAGGTAAAGACCTAATAGAAAGAAACCAATTTCACATTGACCTAACTAGATCTTTCAATATTACAGCTCAATTTAAAAGGAACTCTATTGAGTTTCAAAATAAAAAGAAAAGTAGTCCCAGCGTCAAAACAAACTAATACATTTAATCCAGTAGGTACCAAATAACTCAATTTGAATATGAGTGAATATGAAAAGAGATGATGTGCCAATTCCGAAAGTCTGCATTACGGGAATTTGCGAGACAAAGCGATGAAACAAATGGGTGCTATCAATCCCCTTTCACATCGGTAGGAAATGAAGGCCTAATGTGAGTCATCACATTTGCACACGAACGTTCAGTTCTATTTACACATGGAGTTAGAAAGGAGACTGGATATCGCAAGTTAGTGAAGAAAAGGCCAAGAGACGTGGAAGCTGAAGACAAATAAAAGAACGAGTTGATAAAGGGTTAAAGAGAAAAATAATTAATAAATTCGTATTATGGACGTCAGGTAGCCAGTCAGTTTGAACTAAATACGTTCTCATTTTCATGCATCCATTTGCATAACGACGAAACATTTCCTCAAAATCGAAGAGGATTAGGCATATTAGAGACTTCGGAACCGAATAACAAGTTGTTCACTGAGTCTTTACCGCATCTATAAAGTGGGCGGTCACTTCTTGTACAAATTTATATCAAACAAATACAGTCCATATTTCATACATGTATCTCGCGAATTATTTACTTTCAGCGCTCGTATGTGAATATTATAGTTCTTATTTTTATCATTTCAATCCGTTATGGAAAGACAAATAAATAAACCTTAAGCAATGAAAATAATGTAGGTATATTGTATTCGTTTTTTTTATTGCTATAATTGCTCAATAATCAAAATTCTGTAAATCATATACTGTGTTCATGAAAACTTACACTGTAATTCAATTTAGTTTAGAAGGGGACCAATTATTGATCCTTGAGGAAAACCCTGTGTTTGTTTCAAGTTAGCTAAAATATCTAGTAAAAAATTTTACTCTCATGTAGGCAATAATTTTTAAGCAGGTTCAATTTTATTCCCTCAAGCTATTTCTTTAGTATCTTAGCCTATATTTAAGCCAAAATTTAAGTCGATTTGACGAAATAGATAAAAAATCTGAGTAAGGTTAAATGTGCAAATAATAAATGCAGCTAAGCGATTTACTTAAAACCTTACAACGTATGTGGCGAATATTTTTACACTTAAACATCGTATTGATATGTCAGTTTCAAATTATAAAAAATACGGTCATCATTATTTTATAAATAAAATTTTCATTTTGTTAAGTGTGTTTCCAATATTAAATTCTACAAGCAAGCATTAACTTCAATGAAATGAAAATTATAGCTATGGGTATTCAGTTTTAGGTACTGTAATAGACATTCGCTGTTCATACCGTAAGCTGGCAACATGGGGCCGCTGAAAATATTTAAATCTTGCAAAAGTTTACTCAAGATTGATTTATTATTCACTTTCCGAGCATTTAGAATTTTATTAGCAAACTACATAAAAATAAGTGATTCCAAGTACATTTGTTACTTTTTAAAGCTTTACTGTACCATGGTTGCTATCGGTTTAATAACCTGGCATTTACATCTCAATGCTTTAACCGGTTTGGTTAATCTTAGTATATTGGAATACTTCTGTTTCGTCGTCTACCATTTGATTACATCTCAAGAATATTTTACGAAATTTCGCAACGGTGTTTGTACAAGTGACGCCGTTATGGGCTATAAGAATCTGCCTTACATTAACTCAATTGTTTATATATTTGTCGGGTTTGCCTTTACCATTAGGTTTGCCCTAATTGTTCTACAGTTGCCTCCTCATTTTGGAATCGCCTACATTATAATAAGAGTATCCACTGACACTAACTATATGACTGTTTGGTTTTTATTGTTCAACTTGTATACCAGAATGATACTTATAAAAAAATGTTTAGAGAGTAATTTTGTTTCCATCAACATTGTTGGTAAGAATCAAGTGATGCCTCGTAGATCATCCGTTGCAGATTTCAGTAAGTGATGGGATATTTTATAATGATCAGGTTTTTTAATATACCAGGCTTTTTTTTTTTTTTTTTTTTTTTTTTTTTTTTTTTTTTTTTTTTTTTTTTTTTTTTTTTTTTTTTTTGGGTGTGAAATCATCAAATGACGTCTCCCGCTCTGGGCGGAGCGGAAGGGCGTGTCTAATGTTGCTTTTATTTTTTGTCCATGTAAAATCGTTTTCTAAATATTTTGCAGATATCACTATCGTTGCTGTGCAGTGTACCAAAATGGGTGGCCGGGATATATCATGTAGTATCATTATGGGTGCAAGAAGTGAGTGACTACCTCTCTTAATCTTTGGATTTACCTTATGTTATTGTCGTGAACATAGGTAGTCTGGCCTCTGAATAAGCGGCACCTGACGACGTCTCAAAAGTAGACTGAACCAGAAACTTGTATAGCTTATAACACACAACGTATTTTAATGTTATCATGATTGATCTTAATAATTACAATAGCATTCTAATTCCGCAGGATATCTCAAAAGCTATATCTCTTTGGTTAGTGGAGTCAATATTTTCTATAGTTATGGTAACATTACCGGCTTTCATCGCAGAGTTGATCAGCAACGAAATAGATGAAATCAAGTCTACGCTTGTAACGCAGTTGATTCGATGCTCAGGTGAGAAATAATAATATTTACTATTTGGATGTCAAAGGGGCTGGATTGAATGTAAATTTTTAAAGCTTTTGGTATGGCACCTAAAGTGTTTAATAAAATTCCTGATGACATAAAAAACATGACATTATATAAGTTTAAAAAAGCTCTTACTAAATTAACATTGTTGTTAATTTAGTAAGAGCTAAAAAAGCTCTTACTAAATGTTATTTATTATACTGTAGACGAATTTTGAACGACCAATTATTATAATAATGCATTTTGACCTTTTGATAATAAGCACTATGACTATTTATTGATTTCATTACATTTGAAGTTTTTATAATTTTTCTCTTTTCTGTTCATGTATTAAATTAATTAAAATATAATTTTTCTAAGTCACATAATCTAATGACACCTAATGTGTCACATATAAATTTGTATGTTTTAATTATGACAAAACAGTGCGCACCCCCTATTTATGGAAACACCTATGTAAACACCTTTGTTTCAGAAATAGTCTGATTGATTGATAAATTGAATGTAGCAATTTAACACGCAGGACTTCTTTAATGATAGTGAAAAAGTAGTGTGCATTTTATATGTTTACCGCGAAATTGACACAAAGCTCTCCCATTAACACGTATACTATAAATAATGATGAGTGTTTTGTAAGAAAAGTTTTGAATATAAATGTGGATGGCTATAAAATAGAGGAAGGCTAAAAAAATGATGAATAGATTGTGCATAAAGTTATATTGCTAGAAAGGTGGTAAATACTGAGATGACGTCTGATAGATATACAGGGTGTAAAAAGACCCATTACATAGCCGTCAAGTACGCATTCTGTACATCTAACCAAGTAACATTGCACAAAAATAATTGCTGCGAAACGACTTTTATTTTTGGTGTGAGAATAGTCTGTTTGCGGTAGTGCGCAATGTTGCGCGTGAGCACATTGTACTTATGGGTGTATATAACAATAGAGGGGTTCGTGGCGGTATTTAAATATGTGTTATGACATTAAAAACTAGTTTTCGTAAAAAAAAGTCAGTAAAAGTTGGAATTTTGATCTCCAACATCTCCGTAACTAGCAGGTTCCCAGGTATTGTCCAGTACAAAAAAGATATTAGAATGAGGGGGAGTACAAGTGACTCTCGGCTTCGTGAAGTGTCTTTTTACACCCGTTATATGCAAGATGAAATGCTGCAAATAAATTGGGATAAGGGCAAGCGGATTTTGAAGAAGAAAAAGGATTGGATTGATTGATTTGATGTTTTGAAGGAAATGCAATAAATGATTGAGTGTTGAGTATTGATGTCTCCTAATCAATTATTTTCAGACCAGTCCCTCCGGTTTGAGCTGGAGACAGCTCTTCAATACGTCCATGTACGACCGTTCAGCTTGGTGATCTGCCGCGCTGTGCCGGTCAACATGAACCTATTCTTCGGTCTCATCAGCATTTGCATTACTTACGTCATCGTCGTCATGCAGTTTTCTCATTTTAATGGGTTGTAATTTTAGAATAGTCTCTGTTTGTGGTTTTCTAAATTACTGTGGTTAATTAGGCACGTGTGTATTTTATGTTTTTGCGATGTGAATATTACGTAACATAAATGGAATTTTCTGAAACAAAAAAAATGCTTGTGATTTTACCTTGTACTTAACTATAATAATAATTTTGCAACTCGCACACTTACACTGTTTATACTCAGTTCTCATTTTGTTATGCCGGGTGAGGTTTATTGTCAACTAATTAGTTTGTATGTACGTACACATCTTCATTTCTTGTTTTGCAGGTACTTTTAATGTTATATTATATGTTATTCTGCAAAAAAATGGTGGTATTAATTAATGGTACTGAGTCCTTTCCGTGATCATAGACCTTGAAATTTGCACAAGTTTCTTATATAAAAAACGTGGGCACTAAGGAAAGATCCCCTTAACCCCTTAAGGATGACTTTTATAAAATCCCTAAAAATAGGGAATTAAAGTTCGTATGGAATTTCGTATTTTTTGCCGATGAGAAAATAAGGTTCGTTTAAAATGTTACGTACCTCTTGAAAATAGCACGCAATAACATTATATTCTCGAAACAGTTTCCACGTGGCGTGGGTGCATCTCTCCTTGATCTAGAACTTGTTTGAAGGGCAAGGACGAAGCCAAGCTCAGACGCTAATGTTACAGAGACCTAGAATTTAGTATTCAATCAATCTGCCTAGCTTTTTCCAACTATATCGGGGTCGGCTCCCAGTCTAACTGGATGCAGCTGAATACCAGTATTTTAATTGGAGCGACTGCCTATCTGACCTCCACAACGCAGTTACTGGATAACACGATACCCCTTGGTAAGACTGGTTGTCAGAGTTTTGGGCTTCTGACTACCCGTAACGACTGTCAAAGATCCACGAATGGCAGCCGGAACCATCGGCTTAACGAGCTTTCTGAGGCACGGAGGGTCTTGATATACAAGGTTATTGGTTATGTGTCGGCAATCCATCAACGGCATGCAAGAGAGGTCATTTGTAACCGAATGGCCCCTGATGACCCCTATGCAAATGTCAACCATTTTCGAGTAATTCAGAGTTAAAAAGTTATTTTTCACTTTGTAGTGGGTCAGTTATTAATTTATCTAAGTTACAATAGCCAATGTCAGCTGCTCGTCACCTTTTAGAAAATATTGGTTTTGCCGATGCAGGGCCGTTAATTGTTGAGGAGTTCTCCTGGTAACAACCAGAAGAACTGGAGCTGATGGTGAAGCCACCATCAGCTCCATTTCACAATATGCATTATGACGAGCATAAATGCTTAGCAACCATATTAATGTAATCGAATCGCAACCCGTGAAATACTTATTATTGAGTAGTTCCAGTGGCCACCTCTGGTTTTCATCCTCAGTTCCACTTCACCGAATTGTGCTTTCTGAGAGCAAATGCACGAGTTACTATAAAAAATACTCAAATCGCTATAGGTGTACCTACAAAATTTGAGGATTTCTCTCGAGTTCCATGGAATCCTAATCAGATTCTGACTTGGTGACAATGAGATCATCTCGAGTGATCATCCCTTACAAATAAAAAAGAATTTTTGAAACCGGTCCACAATTGACGGCGAAATCGGAGAACTGACATAAAAAAAATACACCTACATACAGCCGAACACATGTACTATATAATACAATCCTAACCGACATGAACGGGTCCATGTCACTCAGCGTTATTTTTACGTGACAGGATCTGTAATATTGCAACAAAATAAATTACGTAACTCTTGAAAATAACACGTAATAACATTTTATTTTTGGAACAGCATCCACGTGGCGCGGGTGCGACTCTCCTCGACCTAGAACTTGTTCGAAGGGCAAGGACAAAGCGATGCTGAGACGGTAATGTAAGAGAAACTTAGAATATAATACGAAAATGTGGTAATAAATCCATTGTATCACCCTATGTAAAATTTCTACATTTATATCTGTAATTTTTATGGTTTACATAATTTAGAGTATTCTATTCTATTCACATACCTACTTATTTAAACATAAGGAATTTTCGTGAAATTATTTTTAAATTAAAGAGTTTTACAAAGGCCTTATTATTTTTAATTTTGAAAGAAAGAAAAAGTATTTATTGAGACTCGCACAGGATTATCAGAAACTAAACACACTCATAAAAATATAAAAATAATAAAATAAAAACAAAAGTTAAATGAAAATAACAACAGTAAGTCCTGTACGAGGCCAAAAGGCCCCTATCTCAGCATGATGCTCTGACATTAAAAAAAAATAAGTGTCGCAGCACTGGTTTTCTGATAGGGCCCGCTGCTGTGATGTCACGGACAGAAACAGAAAAAAAAAATAAGTTCGCTATTTATGAGTAATATAACTATTAAAAAAAAATTGAACCTAAAACTGGACTTTTGGTATACTTGTTTTATGTTGGCTTCCTTTTTTTACCACATAATGTTGATAATATTTAACATAGACCAAATGCACAGTATCTTATTTTAGTATACTATGCAAACTCATCACCTGACAATCTAAATGATCCACAAACCTCAAATGCTTAAAAACCATTTCTCCTTGCATTACTTTCACACATAACGGTAATAGTGGAGAATTTCAAATGTTAACTAATTAAGCTAATTCGTTAGAAAAATATATTCAGAGTATAAAAACAAGACGTCAATTTTATCTACAACCCTCAAATCAAATTTTCGAAGTCCTGAAGTGTTCATGAATAATTCTGAAGCGAGAGCATGGATAGTGACATCCGTCACACATAGCCCCAGGGGTCGGTTAGCAAAATGTAAAAGAAGAAGTTAGAGGTACAACAAAAATATTTTATTCTCTCATAATATAATTATGATCTAAGTAAGAATTAAATATAGTTGTTGTGGAAATATAGTTGAAATGGATTTTCCTGTCCGTACTTTTCCATAGAAACCTACTACGCTGTGGAATAGGCAACTAGCTTCTTCTTTGAGACGGACCAACCCGACCCCTTGACAATTCAAAAGTGCCTGTAATTGGTTTACTTGAAAAAAATGTTTTCAGTTTTGAGTTTTATAGACTAAAAAGAAAGATAAATCATTATTTATCTTTCTTTTTTAGTTTTTTTGTATTTTTAACTAAGAATGAGATGGTTCTCATTTCGATGCCGTTGCATTGAATTGAGAACCATCTCATTGCACAGTATAATACTCGTAAAGTAAGATACTGTGTATTGGGCATATGTTAAATATTATCAACACTATGTGGTAAAAAAAGGAAGCCAAGATAAAAAAGTATACAAAAAGTCTAGTTATAGGTTAAATTTTTTTTTGTACTAATTATGTTGCTCATAAATAGCTATATATGTTTTTTTTTTTTTCTGTATCTTTCTATCTATCAGAGTACCAGCGCTGCAACACTTATTTTTTTTAAATGTCTCAGCATCAAGCTGAGATAAGGGCCTTTTGGCCTCGCACAGGACTTACTGTTGTTATTTTCATTTAACTTTTGTTTTTATTTTATTATTTTTATATTTTTATGAGTGTGTTTAGTTTCTGATAATCCTGTGCGAGTCTCAATAAATACTTTTTCTTTCTTTCAAAATTAAAAATAATAAGGCCTTTGTAAAACTCTTTAATTTAAAAATAATTTCACGAAAATTCCTTATGTTTAAATAAGTAGGTATGTGAATAGAATAGAATACTCTAAATTATGTAAACCATAAAAATTACAGATATAAATGTAGAAATTTTACATAGGGTGATACAATGGATAAGTCTTTTGAAAAATCCACGTACGAATTATGTTATAAGCATACAAGCTATATATCAAAAGGAAAATGTTACACTGCATTATTTATTACCACATTGTCTTATTATATTGTAAGTTTCTCTTACATTACCGTCTCAGCATCGCTTTGTCCTTGCCCTTCGAACAAGTTCTAGGTCGAGGAGAGTTGCACCCGCGCCACGTGGATGCTGTTCCAAACATAAAATGTTATAGCGTGTTATTTTCAAGAGTTTCGTAATTTATTTTGTTACAATATTACAGATTCCGTCACGTAAAAAGAACGCTGAGTGACATGGACCCGTTCATGTCGGTTAGGATTGTATTATATTGTACATGTGTTCGGCTGCATGTAGGTGTATTTTTTTTATGTCAGTTCTCCGATTTCGCCGTCAATTGTGGACCGGTTTCAAAAATTATTTTTTTATTTGTAAGGGTATACACTCGAGATGATCTCATTGTCACCAAGTCAGAATCTGATTAGGATTCCATGGAACTCGAGAGAAATCCTCAAATTTTATAGGTACACCTATAGCGATTTGGGTCTTTTTTATAGTAACTCGTGCATTTGCTCTCAGAAAGCACAATTCTTTGAAGTGGAACTGAAGATGAAAACCAGAGGTGGCCACTGGAACTACTCAATAATAAGTATTTCACGGGTTGCGATTCGATTACTTTAATATGGTTGCTAAGCAATTTATGCTCGTCATAATGCATATTGTGAAATGGAGCTGATGGTGGCTTCACCATCAGCTCCAGTTCTTCTGGTTGTTACCAGGAGAACTCCTCAACAATTAACGGCCCTGCATCGGCAAAACCAATATTTTCTAAAAGGTGACGAGCAGCTGACTTTAGGCTATTGTAACTTAGATAAATTAATAACTGACCCACTACAAAGTGAAAAATAACTTTTTAACTCTGAATTACTCGAAAATGATTGACATTTGTATAGTGGTCATCAGGGGTCATTCGGTTACAAATGATCTCTCCTACATCCCCTTAATGGATTATCGACACATAACCAATAACCTTGTATATCAAGACCCCTCCGTGCCTCAGAAAGCACGTTAAGCCGATGGTTCCGGCTGCCATTCGTGGATCTTTGACAGTCGTTACGGGTAGTCAGAAGCCCAAAACTCTGACAACCAGTCTTACCAAGGGGTATCGTGTTATCCAGTAACTACGTTGTGGAGGTCAGATAGGCAGTCGCTCCAAGTAAAATACTGGTATTCAGCTGCATCCAGTTAGACTGGGAGCCGACCCCGACATAGTTGGAAAAAGGCTAGGCAGATTGATTGAATACTAAATTCTAGATCTCTGTAACATTAGCGTCTGAGCTTGGCTTCGTCCTTGCCCTTCAAACAAGTTCTAGATCAAGGAGAGATGCACCCACGCCACGTGGAAACTGTTTCGAGAATATAATGTTATGGCGTGCTATTTTCAAGAGTTACGTAACATTTTAAACGAACCTTATTTTCTCATCGGCAAAAATTACGAAATTCCATACGAACTTTAATTCCCTATTTTCAGGGATTTAAAAAAGTCATCCTTAAGGGGTTAAGGGGATCTTTCCTTAGTGCCCACGTCTTTTATATAAGAAACTTGTGCAAATTTCAAGGTCTATGATCACGGAAAGGACTCAGTACCATCAATTAACACCACCATTTTTTTGCAGAATAACATATAATATAACATTAAAAGTACCTGCAATACAAGAAATGAAGATGTGTACGTACATACAAACTAATTAATTGACAATAAACCTCACCCGGCTTAACAAAATGAGAACTGAGTATAAACAGTGTAAGTGTGCGAGTTGCAAAATTATTATTACAGTTAAGTACAAGGTAAAACCACAAACATTTTTTTTTGTTTCAGAAAATTCCATTTATGTTACGTAATATTCACATCGCAAAAACATAAAATACACACGTGCCTAATTAACCACAGTAATTTAGAAAACCACAAACAGAGACTATTCTAAAATTACAACCCATTAAAATGAGAAAACTGCATGACGACGATGACGTAAGTAATGCAAATGCTGATGAGACCGAAGAATAGGTTGATGTTGACCGGCACAGCGCGGCAGATCACCAAGCTGAACGGTCGTACATGGACGTATTGAAGAGCTGTCTCCAGCTCAAACCGGAGGGACTGGTCTGAAAATAATTGATTAGGAGACATCAATACTCAACACTCAATCATTTATTGCATTTCCTTCAAAACATCAAATCAATCAATCCAATCCTTTTTCTTCTTCAAAATCCGCTTGCCCTTATCCCAATTTATTTGCAGCATTTCATCTTGCATATAACGGGTGTAAAAAGACACTTCACAAAGCCGAGAGTCACTTGTACTCCCCCTCATTCTAATATCTTTTTTGTACTGGACAATACCTGGGAACCTGCTAGTTACGGAGATGTTAGAGATCAAAATTCCAACTTTTACTGACTTTTTTTTACGAAAACTAGTTTTAATGTCATAACACATATTTAAATACCACCACGAACCCCTCTACTGTTATATACACCCATAAGCACAATGTGCTCACGCGCAACATTGCGCACTACCGCAAACAGACTATTCTCACACCAAAAATAAAAGTCGTTTCGCAGCAATTATTTTCATGCAATGTTACTTAGTAAGATGTACAGAATTTGTACTTGACGACTAGTTGATGGGTCTTTTTACACCGTGTATTTACCACCTTTCTAGCAATATAACTTTATGCACAATCTATTCATCATTTTTTTGGCCTTCCTCTATTTTATAGCCATCCACATTTATATTCAAAACTTTTCTTACAAAACACTCAACATTATTTATAGTATACGTGTTAATGGGAGAGCTTTGTGTCAATTTCGCGGTAAACATATGAAATGCATACTACTTGTTCACTATCATTAAAGAATTCCTGCGTGTTAAATGGCTACATTCAATTAATCAATCAATTAGATTATTTCTGAAACATAGGTGTTTACATAGGTGTTTCCATAAATAGGGGGTGCGCCATGTTTTGTCGTAATTAAAACATACAAATTTATAAGTGACACATTTAAAAATTATATTTTAATTAATTAAATACATGAACAGAAAAGAGAAAAAATTATAAAAACTTCAAATGTAATGAAATCAATAAATAGTCATAGTGCTTATTATCAAAAGGTCAAAATGCATTATTATAATAATTGGTCGTTCAAAAATTCGTCTACAGTATAATAAATAACATTTGTCAATTAATAATTTAGTAAGAGCTTTTTTAAACTTATATAATGTCATGTTTTTTACGTCATCAGGAATTTTATTATACACTTTAGGTGCCATACCAAAAAAACTTTAAAAAATTACGTTAAATCCAGCCCCTTTGACACCCAAATAGTAAATATTATTATTTCTCACCTGAGCATCGAATCAACTGTGTTACAAGCGTAGACTTGATTTCATCTATTTCGTTGCTGATCAACTCTGCGATGAAAGCCGGTAATGTTACCATAACTATAGAAAATATTGACTCCACTAACGAAAGGGATATAGTTTTTGAGATATCCTGCGGAATTAGAATGCTATTGTAATTATTAAGATCAATCATGATAACATTAAAATACGTTGTGGTTTCGAGCATTTATAAGCTATAAAGGTTTCTGGTTCAGTCTACTTTTGAGACGTCCTCAGGTGCCGCTTATTCAGAGTCCAGACTACCTATGTTCACCACGATAACATAAGGTAAATCCAAAGATTAAGAGAGGTAAGCACTCACTTCTTGCACCCATAATGTTACTACATGATATATCCCGGCCACCCATTTTGGTAAACTGCACAGCAACGATAGTGATATCTGCAAAATATGTAGAAAACCATTTTACATCGACAAAAAAAAAACATTAGCCGGGTATATTGAAAAACCTGACCATTATAAAATATCCAATCACTTACCGAAATCTGCAACGGATGATCTACAAGACTCATATTGTCAAGTAGGTTGTTGTAATAACCCATACATTTTCTAACAACATTTATATTTTTGTTCACTTGATCCTTACCAACAATGTTGATGGAAACAAAATTACTCTCTAAACATTTTCTTATAAGTACCATTCTGGTATACAAGTTGAACAATAAAAACCAAACAGTCATATAGTTAGTGTCAGTGGATACTCTTATTATAATGCAGGCGATTCCAAAATGAGGAGGCAACTGTAGAACAATTAGGGAAAACCTAATAGTAAAGGCAAACCCGACGAATATATAAACAATTGAGTTAATGTAAGGCAGATTCTTATAGCCCATAACGGCGTCACTTGTACAAACACCATTGCGAAATTTAGTAAAATATTCTTGAGATGTAATCAAATGGTAGACGACGAAACAGAAGTATTCCAATGGAGTAAAATTAACCAAATTGGTTAAAGCATTGAGATGTAAATGCCACGTTATTAAACAGATAGCAACGATGGCACAGTAAAGCTTTAAAAAGTAACTAATGTACTTGGAATCACTTATTTTTATGTAGTTTGCTAATAAAATTCTAAATGCTCGGAAAGTGAATAATAAATCAATCTTGAGTAAAGTTTTGCAAGATTTAAATATTTTCAGCGGCCCCATGCTGCCAGCTTACGGTATGAACAGCGAATGTCTATTATAGTACATAAAACCGAATACCCAATGCTATAATTTTCATTTCATTGAAGTTAAAGCTTGCTTGTAGAGTTTAATATTGGAAACACACTTAACAAAATGAAAATTTTATTTATAAAATAATGATGACCGTATTTTTTATAATTTGAAACTTACATATCAATACGATGTTTAAGTTTAAAACAAGACGTCAATTTTATCTACAACCCTCAAATCAAATTTTCGAAGTCCTGAAGTGTTCATGAATAATTCTGAAGCGAGAGCATGGATAGTGACATCCGTCACACATAGCCCCAGGGCTCGGTTAGCAAAATGTAAAAGAAGAAGTTAGAGGTACAACAAAAATATTTTATTCTCTCATAATATAATTATGATCTTAGTAAGAATTAAATATAGTTGTTGTGGAAATATAGTTGAAATGGATTTTCCTGTCCGTCCTTTTCCATAGAAACCTACTACGCTGTGGAATAGGCAACTAGCTTCATCTTTGAGACGGACCAACCCGACCCCTTGACAATTCAAAAGTGCCTGTAATTGGTTTACTTGAAAAAAATGTTTTGAGTTTTGAGTTTTATAGACTAAAAAGAAAGATAAATCATTATTTATCTTTCTTTTTTAGTTTTTTTGTATTTTTAACTAAGAATGAGATGGTTCTCAATTCGATGCTATTCCATCTAATTGAGAATCATCTCGTTCTTAGTTTTTGGGTTAAAAGAAAACAGGGACAGGGTCTTAAACAAAATTGTTTATTATTATCATCTGTTGATGCCTAATGCAATCCACTGCTGGTTATACTTTCCCAACTACACGTCACTTGGCTCGATCCACTTCATCATCATCATCTTCATCATCACCTCCACAACCAGTAAGCTCGATTCACTCCAGCGAGGTAAATGCGTCAACGTAGTAACACACTTATTATAACGGCAATGTCTTTAATTTTGACAGTTCAACAACATTCATTGCGTTATTTACGTTAGTGAGCAGACGAACTTTTCTCACGTGTGAAGTAATCGCAATCCACTCCAGTTTACATCAACGATTTCAATTGTTTCTTCGAACTAACAAGAGCAAGGGAATACGCAATAGGCAAATGTGGTTTATTTACCAATATAGGATAGATAAAAGTGTGTAGGAAGTCTTTAGGAATCGTACTAATTATATTAATATTTTATAACAAGTATTATAAATGTGAAAGTTTATGTTTTTGGATGTTTCTTACTCAATCACGCAAAAACGGCTGGACGGATTTAGATGAAATTTGGCACACATATAGTTTATAACTTGGATTAAGACATAGAATACTTTTTATTCCGGTAGTACGTTCTCGTGGGATAATTTCTGACATGCACGTGGGCGAAGCTGCTAGTAATAAATAATATTCAACTCACGGTTACACGCGTATAAAGTATTGCTCCATTCAACAACTTAGACTAAAAGGTTTATTTTCCGCATTTCAGTGTATTTTTTCGTCGGTAATTTTTTTTGTTTAACAGTTTTTACTTCCATTGGATTGATCCTATACGCCCTAATATTTATAACTCTCAACATGCTGTTCATTCTACAAAGCACTAGATCTCCTCTAAGCTAGGTTTCCGTAGTGCGCCATTAAAACAAGCTGGATCAGTGAAATCTCAGCCATTGGCGCGGATGGTTTTATAACTCGAATACATAATTTATTACTACAATCACCGACGATGTGGGAATTCAGCTCCCACGTAGGAAGTTGGATTTTCTTTAAGGGCACTGAGGAGATTTGGTTTGATATTCGGTTTTATTCAGATATCGATGGTCGGTCGACGATAGCTTCTGACGTTTCATAAGTGCCCATGTAGGTTTTTGTGAAATAAAATATTATGATTTTGATTTTTTGGATTTTTAAAACTGTCTTATAGTAGGTAAGCATTTTAAGTACCAAAGCTAAATTTATAAAAAAAAATTAAGCTCTTGAATTTACCAATACCTTATAGTCTTCCACCCTTAATTTACCAAAGAAAGTCTTTCTAGTACTGTGGCTGATTAAATATTATCTTTTTTTTTCTTCAACAAACATAACTGGCGGAATGTGGGTGTACTATAGGTACAGTCACGAGCACTAATATGTATACACTTACCCACTTCTAAATGTGATTTTCTCCTACTGTATTGATTGTAATTTTATACTGTTATGAATATATTATTTTGGAACCTATACTGTTAAAAAATAGGTCTTATCTCAAAGTTGCAATCAAAGTTTCAGGAGAAAATCGCTTTTTAATTTTGCTAAGTGTATATGTTATAGTCAAAGTCCGATACACAGTCTCTTCGCGGAAGGACTGGTTTATCCTAGGTTTGGCCAAAGCCATCAGGCAATCCCCGAAATACATTTCAATTTCGCCCTTTGCCTGAAGTATTTTTAGTCAAACCCAGGAGCTCCTAACTTTTCAGTCAAACGTCGAAAGTAAATTATTCTGTTTCGGTTTTGGCCTAGTCAATCCTAGAAGCGACTGCAAAACTCGGTCAAACGTTGATCTGAACATGTTTAAACAGGTTCATAATGTCTCTCGCGGTGTTCCGACCGATTGTTTTGTCATTTCATGTTCGTTCATTGAGCGTGCGGGCGTGTAATTGTGTAAAATTGAAGATGAGTGAATCAAACGGTGTTGTTGTTACTAAAAACGTGGATAAAGAAGCTTTAAAAGTAAAGTTTAAAGAGAAAATCATCAACATCAAAATTTTAAAAATGTTATTTTTTTATACCTAATCTTACAAACTAACCTCCGTATATTCCAAAGCATTTATTTATTTATTTTATACTTTATTGCACATCGTACAAAAGGCGGGCCTAATGCCACACGGCATTCTCTCAAAGCATCTCAAATATAAAAGTGAAAATCACGTAAGCTGACCAATCAGGTGTCAGAACTGGCAGAGTTAAGCGGTTCTTAAGACTTGAAAGCTGCTTAAATGATAAAATGCTTCCAAATATACGAAGATAAGACACTTCATACCTATATCGGAGTTTGACTCGTCAAACCCCGATTTAATAAAATTGTGTTTTGACGTTTGCCTGACCAAATTAGTCTCTCCCAGGTTTGACGAAAATTGTTTAGTCAAAGGCCGAAAATTTACATTTGTTTGGGCTTTGACTAAGTCATTCAGTCTGACCTGAGGATTGACCAGTCCAACCTAGGAGCGCCGGAGCTTCGGAGTTTGCCTATAACATATACATATTAGTGCTCGTGACTGTACACCTCTGCCTCACCTTTCGGGGATTACAGGCGTGATAGTATGCTATGTTTTTTTCTGTAGAAATGTAACTAAAGGCTCCCACAGTCAGGCGCGACGCGACAGCGCTATACAAAGGCGCCGCTCGTCGTGCGACACGCGGTCCCTTTGTGCCGGGCGTCGCGTCGCGCCAGTGTGTACGAGCCTTAATACTTTCAGGACTCGAATGACTTCACCAAAATTATTATAGTCTATAAAATATATGTAATTTTAGTAATAACCTCCATCTTATTTGCACATCTGTGTGTTGCCTCACGGATAAGAATGAAGTTATCCCCGTGGAATCCAGCAAACGCACTGTAGAGACGAGGGTAGTCGTAAAACTTGCTGGTTTAGCATAGTTTTTATTATTCTCGTTCTGATTTGACTTGTTGATTCTTTATGTAGCAGGCTCAGACCAAATAAACCAAATAAAAAAGGCAGACGGAGCGCCACGCTCTCTCAGTAAAGGAAGCCAAATTTGAAATAGGAAGCCGCTCGTGTTAATGCGACGCGCGAAACCCAATGCGCTAGACATCATAGATCATAAGATCATAACACACACAAGGTCACGCACACAATTCTGAACACGATGCTTAACATATTTGAACGGTAAGTTGGCGTACGTTTCGTCTATCTTTTTTATTAGGTGTGAGGTAGCAGGTGAATAAGTATTAAAACAGTAAGCTGGGTTATCACCAGCTGATCTACTCTTTTCTACTCTACTCATAGCTTTTATCGCGGGCTTTGAGCGCGGCGACCGAATCAAGAAATTCCGTAACGAAAATAAAACCTAACACCCCCCACTCCGCCTACCATGTACCTCAGCCGAGCGTTCGCTTAACGTGTATGTATATAGTACGACTGTACTTGAATTAATATCAAAGAAAAAAAAATACTGCATAAATACTGCAAATAAATAATTATAATTGCTTAAGTTGGTAAAAAATGCTATGCAGTAGCTTTACCGCGGCAGTCCCCGAGTGCCACACGTGTTTTTTTTTAATTTTTTGTTGTTGTACGGGCAATAGAAATACACACTCTGTGAAAATTTCAACTGTCTACCTATTACGGTTCATGAGATACAGCCCGCTGACAGACAGACGGACAGACAGCGGAGCCTTAGTAATACGGTTCCGTTGGCACCATTTGGGTACGGAAACCTAAAAAGCTAAGCGATTATGTGAAACAACAGTTAGTATACTCAACGTTTACATACATGGATGACATGATTTATCCCAAAATTATATACACATAATAACAAAAACGTATTAAGGTATCAGTCGCAAATTGAGAATAATGTGACACCTCATCAAGCTGAGCATATCTGTACGATATTATATGAATTATTCATACACAACATCCAAACAATACACATATATCAATAGACCTGTAGGATCTCGACGAATGTTCTAAAACGGAGCTCAATATAATCTGGTCGTGTGTCTTCGTGATAAATAGTCCAAATTACGTAGACCTCTCGTTTCATTCTCAATGTTTGGTAAATGAGGTCTTTGTAAAGTGGTGGTGTGAATCTCATTGCTGGTACACAATAGGATGCCATCAATCAGGGTAAGATTACAAGCGTGACATCACGTCGAACTGGGGTTTTGGGGTGTGTGTCAAAATTTAAATTAGATTTTTTTTCTAATAATGTTACAGAATGAATTGTTGAATGAATTTCGCGAGAAAATGTAATACAAATAGGTATTGACATCGCTTTATATTTCGCAGTCAGAATTTCGTTTTTTTTTTTATTGGTCGAGTCTCAAATTGTGGAACTTGGGCTACGTAATAACAGTCGCACGGGTCGATCGATTCCGTGCCTCGGAAAGCACTTTAAGCCGTTATAGCCCTGGCTGTAATTCGGAGATCTTTGACAGTCATTACGGGTCGTCAGAAGATCGGAAGTCTGACAACCAGTCTTACCAAGGGACTGTACGTCTGAACTTCGAAGTTTAAAATATCGATGTATTGAATTGAGAACGTTCATAATCGTGATGTACGGAAATTCGAAAGAATGTCATACTGAACTTCGAAATTTGAATAGACATTCTTTTGAAGTTCCGTACATCGCGATTATGAACATTCTCAATTTAATACATCGATATTTTAAACTCATATTTTAAGTTCAGTAATAAAGTCTTACCAAGGGGTATCGTATCACCCAGCAACTGGGTTGTAGAGGTCAGTTAGGCAGTCACTTCATCTAAAACACTAAATTCAGCTGCATCCGGTTAGACTGGAAGCTAACCCCAACATAGTTGGGAAAGGGCTAGGCAGATCATGGTTGAGTCTACGATTGTTAATGAATAATTTTATTTATAAGTGGTGATTATTGATTCAGATCTATTCATGAATCATTCCTTATTTACTTGTTAAATTATTTAAAAAAAATGCACTAAAAATAACGACATTAATAAAATAGCTCAACCGATTTAAGAAAATGGCCACTTAAAAATAGCGCACGCAATAAAATTGCCTAAGAACAATAACGGGGATTACATAAACAAATAAAACTCAAGAAGGCCGTTAAAATATTTTATCTGTTATGAATATAATCCTGTTTTTACGGCGATATTAAAATTGAACCGGCTGGGGTTTGATGCACAGAGTAGAACGACGCGATGCGATGCAAGAATATATTTGTTTGAGTAACACTGTCTACCTACTGTTTTCTTCCAGCTAATTCTGTAAATGATAAATGATTTTATTTCTGTAAGTAGGTTTGTACAAACACTTTTACACGTCAATCATATTTTAAAACTAGATGAGATCGGCGTTTCCTATCTGACTACTCTGAGAAGAAAGGCCGAAACAAACTCAGAGGTCACAGTCTCTTTTAAAGTCCAGACATAATCTTGGTCAGATCATGTGAAGACCATGTAGATTTGAGTCTGAAATGGTCTTTTGAGGAAAAAATGCCACACAGAATGAGTGGACCTGTCCAGTCAGTGCACGCATTTGTCAGTAATCGTGCAGCTCAACTCAAAACGTAAGGAGCTCAACGATTATAAGTATGTACATGCTTACAAGTAAGTATGTAAGTATACATATTGCCTGTTCACAGCTTGAAATAATGAATGTCTAACTGATAATTTTATTCAACTGTGATAGATTGTTTAATAGTATAAATCAAGCTGTTGATACAACTTTATCATTATTCACTAGTTTGGCTTCCAGACAGAAACATTTTACTAGTGGCTCTGTGAGCTGTAGACCTCACGAGCCTGTCTTTGCATAGCTTAAAACTGAATAAATGTTCACCGCGCTCGTTAGATCAAAAAGTGAGCGCAATGAGCGCGAAATGGCTGAAATATGTTTTTTTTTACGTTTTCAACCCTCATAACTCCGCCATTTTGAAAAATTTCGAAATACTGGATCGACCATGGATATCGAATCGACAAAATAATTCCATGTAGGTAATTATAGAACCTGCTCACAAAATTTCACGAGAATCGGTCGAGAAAATATGCGACCTGTAGATGAAAACAGTTGGACATCCGGACATACGAAAGCATTTTTGCCTAAGCTGAAACGGAGACGCTTTGCTCGGGGTTCGCGCTCGCTCGGTCAATAAATACCCATGGCATTTAACCTCCACAACTTCAAGACTTGGAAATACTGATATTTTAAGGTCAGACCAGAGCCAGGCTTTTGGGCCTAGGCCCGTAGCCTGGTACCCAGAAACTGGGTCCCAGTTTCTGAATATCAGCTGAATACCAGTATTTTTCAGCTGCATCCGGTTAAACCAGAAACCCTCCACAAAATAGTTGGAAAAAGGCTAGGTAATGACTTTCCGAAGCATATCAATGTTCAAACACCTTGCCATTGGCCACCTTTGCTTGGCCATTGGTCCTCATTCTTAAGTTATCAGTAGCACGACTATCGCAACTCATCGCATTGCTTTCTATGATCAAAATCTTTAGTTTTAACAGTGAAGGAGACATAAAACCTTAAGAAGTGTTTAGAAGGATTATCTTTGCTCCCCTTACACTTTTTTTTATTATTTTAAGGGCTAATTGTAACCCTTCATTTATTTTGCTTTACATCTGGCTTCATCTTGTTGAGTTCTGGAGAAATATTTTACTGATTAAGTAATTAATTATTTTGTGTTTTATTCTTGTTTGTTCTATTTTTTTTTTAAATTCTTAGTTAATAATATCGCATTTCTATGTAAGTACGATTAACTTTTTTAAATATTGTCTGGGAATATTTGATTACCCATCTTTTTGTATCTTTTCAACATTTTTGCTAAATTCTTCCTGAGGCTCGTTCTCAGCAACAATAGTTTTAAACATTTTATAAGATTGAGATATAGAACTAGATTTTTCGTGATTAAAAGTGGCCATGACCGCTGAGTTTGTTTCGGCATTTCTTCTCAGTGATCGGTCATCTAGGAAATGCCTAGGATATGCTAGATTTAAAATATTGACCAAAATATTACTTGTAAAAGTGTCTTGAAGGATCTACTTACAGAAATAAACATCATTTCATCATTTAATTTCAAATGTAACGTAAATATTACCTACTGCCGTCGGTTTTATTTTCATTAAACTTTCCCAAAAAGGAAAATCATTTCCAATTCATAAACTCGGAAGTTCAATTTTGAAACATTAAATTAATTCGCGTAACGACAAAGTGTGGAAGCAATTTAACTTGTGGACTGAGTGGCCTGGCCCTAGGGACTGGCCTGACTTTGATCGATGGTTTAAGTTTCATCTGTTTTGGCCTCGGCAATTGGACTGTGTTTATAAATAGCAAAAGTTAATTTGGGTTTAGATTTAAAAAAGATTTTTTCTGGAAATGCGTAACGTAGATTGACACTCCCTTTTTGGTGATGAGGTATGACGATCATAAGATATACAAGAAAAAATGTGCAGTATTATTAATAGTATTCACAAATATTTACCACAAATTGCAATTATCTTTTATAATGCGCACAGCAATAGAGTGGAACTCTCTACCTGCGTCTGTGTTTCTGAACGCATACAACCCAAATCTCTTCAAAGTGAGAGTGAGCAGGCTTTTTCTGGGTAAGCTCACTCCATCGTCGACTTTGACTCTGTCACCTTTGACCTAGACTAGAGTCAAGAGCAAACCACACAAACCAAAAATAAAATAGCACTAAACATTTATTTATTTATTTATTTATTTTATTATTTATGTACACACAGTAAAATAGATACAGATACGGTATATTAGTATTAAGTACAAAGGTACTGCTTATTTCTTAAGAAATTTCTTCCAGCAGACCTGCGAAAGGAGAAATGAAAAAGAAATGTAGACAATAGTGTGTGAGATCAAGAAGAGAAGAATTTGATTCGTGACGTCTTAAACTAGAATATTAAATATACTTACATATAATGCAAAATTTAAATAAAAATAACATATACTTAAATAAATACATAATGCTAAAATAAATAAGCTTATATATATAAATATATAAATTCTCACAGTTAAAAGGAAAGGTAATGCTCTTTTACTCGGTATTTGAAATGAGAAATAGATTTTAAATCTCGAATGCTAGGCGGAAGTGAGTTCCACAATCTTACAGCATGAACAGAGAAGGAATAAGAATAGTAGCTGGTTTTATGAGGATGGGATTTAAGGAGGGATCTAAGATGTGATCTACACGGTGCGTCGCGAGGGCGTGCGTACGAAAAACGCTCACGCAGATAGGAAGGATAAGATGGGTTGTGTAAGATGTTGAAGAGGAGACATAACATTCGTTTAGTTAATGTGAACGAAACGTTATGTTTTATTTGTATATTATTGTGGTAGGTTTTACCGCTTCAGCACATAACGGTACCTACAACTTACAGAATGCAAGCCCCTACTTTTCTCATGCTCACTTAAATGTCTCACTGTTGGTGGCGCGTGTGTTGGATCATTCGGTTCCCTACAAAATGGTTGAGCTGGATGGTGCTGATCCACGCGTCATGTTCGTGAACGGGCGCCGTCAGTCGAGACTGGTCATCTCTTAACTGCTACGGCTTATTTTTATTATTAATCTTATATTTTGAATTGTTTCTTAACATATTTTTTCATTGTTCTCGCATATAGAAGCAACAAGGATAATGTACCCTGGATTTTGTAATATCTTTATATAAAAAGAGTGTCTTGGGAGTTTCTTGCCCGTTCTTCTCCATAGAGATCTACGTTTTGGAATGGGCAACTAGCTTCAACTTTCTGACCAACTAACCGACTCTTTCACAATTCAAAAGTGCCTGTAACTGGTTTAATTTAAATAAATGCTTTGAGTTTGAGTTTTTGAGTTTCTTGATACGTTCAAAACAGATAAGTAACAGAATGTCGAGACAAACACACATTAATTTGAAATTAGTCAGCTTTGAATCCTACCACGGAACGTACAAGCCGATAAATAAATCAATTGCGAATAATTCCACTAGACAAGACTGCACTGTTACCACAGACTTAACAAGAAAATAGAGTGAGCAACTGCTCGAAATTAGTTTGAAGTCTATATTTGACATGAATATTTATTTTGTAAAATAGTATATTATTTTAATTATTTTGAATGTAAAGACTATGTGGGTCATGGTTTTTTTTTGGTCTGGCAATTTGAGTAATTAACGTGGCCTACCCAAATGTCCTTTCTTTGGTATTGTTCGTCGAATCGTTAAGCTCCTTAAGTTTTGAGTTGAGCTGCACGATTACTGACAAACGCGTGCACTGACTGGATAGATCCACTCATTCTGTGTGGTTTTTCCTCAAAAGACCATTTCAGACACAAATCTACATGGTCTTCACATGATCTGACCAAGATTATGTCTGGACTTTGAAAGAGACTATGACTGTGTTCTTAGAGTAATCAGATAGGAAACGCCGACCTCATCTAGTTTTTAAAATAAGATTGACGTGTAAAAGTGTTTGTACAAACCTACTTACAGAAATAAAATCATTTATTATAAGAAATAGAAGTATGTTCTCTGAAAAAAAAAAGTTGGACTTCTATGGATTAATGATAGGCTAAAACTACCGCAAAATGGGTCCAGGAAAATGTGCCATGGCTATTTGACAGACCCAGGTGATGACAATGGGAGAAACTTGACTTCTACAGATAATATGCTAATACATACTATCTGTTCAAGATCGAAAAGAGTGGAAAAAAGTAAAGATTCAGCAGTAGAACAGCACAGACTTAAAGATAAATAAAAAATCACTACCAACTGAAAATAAAAATAGTTCAAGATCGAAAAGAGTGGACAAGAGTAAAAGTTCAGCAGTGCGACAGCACTGGCTTTTAATTAATTGTTTTCATTAGGGGACAAATATGAAATCACTACCTACTGAAAATAAAAATAAAAATTATTTAGTAGGTAAGTAAATATGCTTTGAAGAAATAAGTAAATATGCTTTGGTGCTTTGAAGAATTTATATTAAACATTATATTTATATTAACATTATTATAGTATGCCGCCTCTAAACAATTCATTAGCATACATAACATACAACAACATAACATGGTAACATTTCGATGCAGTCGATATTAATAAAGAGATTATGTCGACATGAAATATCGATATGCAATACAAATGTCAACTGTTTGTGAGCTTAAGTAATTACAATACATTGATGAATACATTTTTAATACATAATGTGCCTGTGTGAAAAGCACCAGAATAGAGTATCTGGAGGAATTTGGAGGAGGCACCGCCCAGCAGCGGGACATAAGAGGCTCACTTTTTTATTTTTTTTGCAGATTAATTTTAAACCTGAAAAGTGCTTCTAATATGAAATAAAAAACCGGCCAAATGCGAGTCGGACTCGCGCACGGAGGGTTCCGTAACATTATCTATAAAAACGGCAAAGAATTCATGTCTGTTGTATGGGAGCCCCCTTAAATATTTATTTTATTCTGTTTTTTTGTATTTCTTGGTATAGCGGCAACAGAAATACATCATCTGTGAAAATTTCAACTGTCTAACTATCACGGTTCATGAGATACAGCCTGGTGACAGATGGACAGACAGACGGACGGACAGCGGAGTCTTAGTAATAAGGTCCCGTTTTACCCTTTGGGTACAGAACCCTAAAAAATAAAATAAAATAGTTTATTTCAAGTAACAAGACTCTTAAACCAACATATACATAAAAGGATACAGGCAGGATAACAAGCATAGACAAAAACGAACACTCACAAGGTAACAATATGTCTGCTACAGCATTGCAAATCTCGTAACTGGGTTCAGCGAAAGAAAACTACGCGCGTAAATCTGATGGTACAATACATACTATTCTAGACCAGCTCCTTTACAAAGATACTACTAATACTTACTAAAAGATATGATAAAATACTACTTACATAACATTACGCCTCGTTTCCCTGAAGGGAGAGCAGACTTATGTTTAACCCCATATAATAGGGAACGAGCCTATTGCCATCAACCGGGCACAAATCCTGACTCCGGGCTGCTACTGAAAAATTCCAGATAGAAAACTCAATAACACTTTACCCGACCTGGGAATCGAACCCAGGACCTCATGCTTAGCTACTGCTGCGCTAGAACAACGCGGCAGTCCACTGCTTACTTATCTTTTGCTAATTGTATAACATTTTTTTTTTTATCACAAACCCTCCTATCATTACAGGAAATTCCTAATTCGATAGCGTGGTCCTTAATTAAACTATCTTAAATAACATAACACATACAATATCAGTTACGGATATCGGGTTCGATTCCCGCACGGAACAAATATTTGTATAAAGAAAGACAGCAAAAGTATTTATTGAGACTCGCACAGGATTATCAGAAACTAAACTACAAGTAGTTGTTCCGGGTCTGGCTGTTTGTGTACGTGAGTTTGAATGTTTGTAAACGCACCCACAATACAGGACAAAATCTTAGTGTGGAGTAAAGTAAAAAAAATTTTTTTTTTTGTTAATTCATTCATATATTTTTGAAAAATATGTCTATCCTGTCAGCCGCGTCATTCAGTGCGTGCAAGGCGCGCGTCAGTGGCGCTTTGCTGAGCAATTTGGTTCGTGCGTATGGCACTGCTAGTAACCGTGACTTCCGGCGCCGCGATACGTAATTGTCAGACACATTCAAACAAATCTCCTTCAAAACACCGGAATTATAGGTCTTACCACGTAATAGTTTAAATACATATGTGGTTATCGCTAAGTCCCTCCTTGTCTTGAGTTTGTTGTAACCGACCTACATTTCCATCCTTACCCAACACTGGTGCCGATTCTCTTGTCACAAAATTCTCTAAACTAGACTAAAAATCACTAAAATTTAGTTTATTCCTGTCAAACGATGATTTCCCATTCTGAAATAGACTAAAGTGACACAATTTAACAATTTTTTAGTTTAACAGCAGTAGTGATGGCACTGAGTTAGTAATTTAGTGAAAATGGCAATTTTGCTATTCTGAATTTGACGTTTTTCACCTATAATTTTGGTTGTTTATCAAAATCTAAATATTTTTAATCGCGATTAAAAAGGTGTGGAATAAAATTAGTTGTCATGAACTAAAATTTACCACAACACCTCGACTTCAGGTGCAAAATCAGTACTGTTTTTTTTTCTTCTCTTATTTTGCTTATATCTCGAAAATGGTGTATCCTATGGCAAAAATTATGAAAATTTCGACCCCCCTTTATGGACCCCGTAAACCCCTAAATCCCTACTTGTCGTTATAATTTTTCATATTTTCCATACAAAAAGTGAAAAATTCCATATAAAACACGTCGAAGCTGCACGACATGCGCGCCTACGGATCTAAAAAAATCACGAGGTAGGGCAAACAAGCACCACGTGGAGTCGCGATTGTCAAATAAATTTTTAGTTTAGAGATATTTTTTTGGAGAACAGCTTTAAAATTCTCATAGCCAAAAGTAAGGAATTTTAGTGATAGTTTAGTTAGTTTAGTTAGGTGTACAAGATAAGCGGCACCACTGTATCCTACATGTCTACATTAGCTACGGTATCTATGCTAGCTACAATAGGTATTTATGCAACAGTATACATATATGCTACAATTGACACAATAGTTATACATGACGTGTCTGTTTGATAAATGTGTTTGGTGCGCTGTCAATACTCAACCCTGCTAATATATGACCGTGGTTATGATTTATGATCGTCACTTCATTAGCTTTGGCTCTATCTAGGGTATGTGAGTAAGAGCACATATCTACGGGTTATAGTATTGTGGTTTTATAACAGTATAATACACTTGCATGCAGAAAAATCGATCCACCCCGTTCTCTTCGATTTGAAATAAGATAATTCAATGAGTTTAGTTAACAATAACCTAATATAGTGAGTACTCAAACCTTCCTGAACATATATAGATTACACAAGTACACAAGTATTCGGTGTAGACAAATGTGGCGAAGTTGATTCTAAATTCGAAATAAGTATACATCTAAATACAAAAGATGAAACTAAAAAAGAGCAATATAATTTAATGAAGACGCAGTTTAGCTTGGATTGACTTAAATTTAAATAACGGCCCAAGTTTCTTAACAAAGTCTTAGGAGAGACAATACTTTTGAGTCATTTGATTATCTTTGACGTTTTGTTCATAATTGTTATTGCATAACGACACTCGAGCGTATATACGCTGAGCTTAATTTGAAAGAGTGCAACGGGAACCTACCAATATTGATCGTGACACTAAAAATATTTTTACAATCAAATAATTGTGCGCCACGTCGTTGTAGGTAGTAAGGCTTAAAATAAAATACCATTTGAGCGATTGTGTCGAAGCTATTTCACATTAAAACTTGGTCAATATAATTATTATGCAGATATAACCTCTCATCAGACTACTCGACGACAACTATGTTTATAAAACAGGTAGTAACGAGCTTTCTGGGTCAATATAATTTAGGAGAATTCTAGAAAATCGATTCATAAAAAGTCTTCATTGTTAATCGCTTGACGCTGCGATTTGAAAAGTGCATCGTGTAAGTGGGGCTTCACGGAGACTCCGTTAAGCCCCAATTTACACGATGCAACTCTCTTGTCTGTGTCATACAATACTATTGAAGCATCTAAGGACTTGCATCGTCTAAACACTGCTTAGACGTTGCAACTTTGTTGTTGCTTCAACTAATTGCCTGTGGCATACCTGCCAAAAGTTGAAACAACAATAAAATTGCATCGTGTAAGCAGTGTTAAAACGTTGCAGGTCATTTGTTGCTTCAATTTTATTGTATGCAATAAACTTGAATTCTCTTAATAAGGCTTAATCATTGCTGATCATTCCAGCCAGGTTATATAACTAATGTGAACCTACATAATATTGTAAAACATTTTAAAAGAGTAACGGTGGAGTTTCTTGCCCATTCTTCACCATACGAAACTACCTTTTGGAAGGGGCAACTAGAATCATTTCTATTTTTTTGTAAATGTTGACGTTCAAAAGTGCCTTTTATGTGCCTATTTGAAATAAATGATTTGACTTTGACTTTGACATAAAAATGACGTTTCAGAAAAAAAATGTAAATTATATCTTTCCCAGGCCAGTGTTTATGGCTACGCCTCTCATACATGAGGTTGTGGGTTCAAATCCGAGCACGTACCAATGTGACTTTTTCAATTCATATGTAGGTACTTTCTGAGTTAATCTGGGACATTACTGACATCGGTGAAGGAAAAAGATCGATCGATACTATAAAGCTACCATTTACTAGGATCGTCTTTAATTGACTTGAATGTGCCCTGGCGGCTGAGAGTATGTCATGTTCACTCAAATGTCTCGCTGGTGGTGGCGTGTGTGTTGGATCATTAAGTTCCCTTCAAATGGTTGAGCTGAATGGTGCTGATCCATACGTCATGTTCGTAAACGGGCGCCGTCAGTAGGGACTGGTCATCTCTTAGCTGCCACGGCTTATTTTAATTTCTGTTTTTTTTTTAAATCTCTATAATTACGGACGCTTTTAACGTGCACGTCTTTCTACATCGTTCTCACATGTATAATTTCAACATGAATGATGTAACCAATTTTGTAACTATATGTTGATTTAAAAAAGTGTCAATGGAGTGTCTTGCCCGTTCTTCTCCATAGGTAGGTACCTATGGAGCCTACCTAAGCGTAGGAGGTACTACGCTTTGGAATGGGCAACTAGCTTCATTTTTCTGACTGACCGACTCCTTGACAATTCAAAAGTGCCTGTAATTAGTTTATTTGAAATAAATGCTTTGAGTTTAAGTTTAACAATAAACAATACAACATAATTGGTCTAAACTTAATACTAGATAATACTTAACATTAAAACGCGGTTGCGCAAACTACATTAGGGAGTTGGCAGAGCTAACGATATCACACAAGTTCTCAATTCAGTTCAGTACGGTGGCAATTTGTGCAATTTGTGCAAATTGCGACTACGAAGGAGTTTTAGCGTTATCGCGAGACTTGAGAACTCAACGGTAATGCCTTGTGTAGCTATGTATGGTAATTGGTTGAGTGCTAAGATGCTTCTAAAAGGAGTATACGGACAAACATTGCTATTTAATAGGTATGAGGTACTAATGCAATGCTGGATTTAAGAATCCCGACGTAATCAAATCTGAAACATTTACAAGATTTTTTCAAAGTCAAAGTCAAATCATTTATTTCAAATAGGCATATAAAAGGCACTTTTGAACGTCGAAATATACAAAAAAATAGAATAGATTCTAGTTGCCCCTTCCAAAAGGTAGTTTCGTATGGAGAAGAATGGGCAAGAAACTCCACCGTTACTCTTTTAAAATGTTTTACAATATTATGTAGGTTCACATTAATTATTTATTTATTTTATTTTATTGTGTTTGGGTGGCTTACAGAAGTTATAATTAGGTGTTTCGTGACAAGCCATTAACAAGCCTCCACGGTTAGCAATAGAGTATTGCGAATTATATAATTATATGTGAAGACGATGCACCTAGAATGAAATTACTATACAACAATAGGTAAAAATAATTAAATATAATGCAATGACAGGTAAATTAATTATGTGATAGATACATGGTGCTCACATATTTACAAATATTGAAAATTTGATGATTTTTCCAAAATTTTGGTAAATAATAATTTTGTGTGTGCGTTAAAGTGGTTAAGTACATAATGTAAAAATGTTGTCTTGAAAGTCTCGGAGATAGGAAAATTTCTTGATAACCAAATAAATAAATACATTCAGACGAATATAGAACCTCCTCCTTTTAAGAAGTCGGTTAAAAAGTGGTCATAATATGTTAAGAGGGATGCGATAAGGTAGCCCGCAAAATCCAAATTTTCTTGTTTTTTGGAATTTGCAAATCAGTGTCAGGTTGTATGTTGATTAAAATGGAATTTATGTTATGTTATTTAGACAATTCTGTTGACTAACTTCACCTTAATTAAGAAAATTCCAAGATTACCTACTCAATTAGCGAGTACCAAGGTTTCGCCTTTGATATTAATCTGACACTAATCAGCCGGATCTTCATTAGCTCACGATGTAATTGGACTAAGTTTACATAATGACTATTATTATGACGTCGTGCAAATTGAATGGTAATTAGGTCATTTGAGATAGCAAGAGGCTGAGGCTCAGAGGTTATGAAGCTCGTGTCTCGAGCACGAGGATGCAGGTTCGAATAATACTTTCTAAGTTTACCTAAATACATTCTAACGGTCAAGAAAACCATCGTAAAGGACACCTTTTTTTTTTTTGGGTGGGAAATCATCAAATGACCTCTCCCGCTCTGGGCGGAGCGGAAGGACGTGTCAGACTCTTACTGACTAAAACCCACCCGTGTTCCTTCAGTTGCCTGTGCGCCAGAGCCACGGTATCTCTTTCGAAGAATCCGCAGCCCCGGCAGGCATCGGTCCTATCGGACCCCGTCAATGGTGCTGACATCTCTTTGAGGCGCGCGTGGAACACGACGCGCCGTCGACCCGGGCCTGGTCCTTACCGGACGGCGAGCTGCCCGTTGCTCGCCGTCCGCAAGCCCGCGCCTACGGTGGCCGGGAGTCGGCAATCGACTCCCGACGCCCAGGGTGTCTCCTCTTCCTGCGGCGGCTAGGGGCGCGAAGGCGCAGAGATTGCCTCTCTCTTTCACGTTCCGCCTCCTCCTTCGCGAGCATTACTGCTTCGCAGAAGGAGGTGATCGTAAAGGACACCTGGATTTCAGTAATTGTATGAAATCCTTAACACTTATTACTAAATAGCAGATCGTTTAAAATTCACTTGATTTAATGGCTAAATGATAATAATTTTTATAGCATTTAGGAATATTTTGAACATAAGTTGTGTTAATCATTTTGCCTTTACTCTTAAGCAAAACATGTATGATCTCATCCTTAACTCATGTAACACCTTCGTATACCATATAGAGCTTATGAGGAACAGGGTGTAAAGTTCACTCATACCTCCATAGAAAAGGGAGGATCCTCCGACCAGACGGGTGTAGTGTCTCATGGGCAACTGCCCGACGTTTGATATCGGGACGGTGTATACCGCTACAACCACGTGATATGCAAATAAAAAGAAATAAAAAAATAAACTCCATGTATGGTTATATCATAAAACGCATCTAGAATAGGTAAAGAACTTCTTACTACTTACTTAGGGCTAATTTCACAAAAGAAACTGAATGCAATCAGCACTTCTAAACCGTGTTCTAGATTCAGTTTCAATATTCAGTTTCAGTGTCAATATTCAGTTTCAGTGTCTATATTACGTTTCAGTGTCAATATTCAGTTTCAGTGTCAATATTCGGTTTCAGTGTCAATATTCAGTTTCAGGGCCAATGTTCAGTTTCAGTGTCAGTATTCAGTTTCAGTGTCAATATTCAGTTTCAGTGTCAATAATCAGTTTCAGTGTCAATATTCAGTTTCAGGGCCAATGTTCAGTTTCAGTGTCAGTATTCAGTTTCAGTGTCAATATTCAGTTTCAGTGTCAATAATCAGTTTCAGTGTCAATATTCAGTTTCAGGGCCAATGTTCAGTTTCAGTGTCAGTATTCAGTTTCAGTGTCAATATTCAGTTTCAGTGTCAATAATCAGTTTCAGTGTCAATATTCGGTTTCAGTGTAAATATATTCAGTTTCAGTATCAATATTCCACCAAAATGATGATACTGACAGCTCTTGAACGCGATTTAGATGTGCTGATTCATTTGACAAATGCACTCTAATAGTCAGTAAATATCAATAACCACAAAAGATTTTTATTCCTCCTTTAAATATGTACCTAGAGGTGGAAAGAGAGAAGGGAGGCCTCTGCCCAGCAGTGGGACATTAATGCCTAAAAATAATATTAATAATAAATAAAATATGTACCTAATTATAATGTAGTGTCAAAAATAGTAAACTAAAGCAGCTTGTTTTCTTTCTATCGAAAACATAAATAAAATAATTGGTAAGCTCATGACTTGCGTCTAACTCTTTAATATCAACAAACATGAAGATAATCTGTTGACATCTACGATCTGCTGATGATTTGATCCGACACGCCTCAATGGCGTGTTAATTGATATCCGCTTTGTGTACCTCATTATTCAAAATATCATATACCTAATAATTCATCCTATATTTTATATAGAACGCACGATGCATGTTTTGGTGGAATGTGTCCGACATACAAACAAAATAAAAGCACTTCTCAACTCGTTGAAATTGTCGGTAATGGATGTTGGAATGTTTCATGGTCTTTTAGCTAAGCCAAAGTCAAAGTTAAATCATTTATTTCAAATAGGCTCATCAAAGGCACTTCTGAACGTCCAAATTTAGTTGCTCCTTCCAAAAGGTAGTTTCGTACGGAGAAGAATGGACAAGAATGCTTTTAAAATGTTTTACAATATTTGAATACATTAATTATTATGTGAAAACGATGCACCTAGAATAAAATTACTATACCAAAACAGGTCAAAATAATTAAATATAAAGCAATCATTCAAAGCCTACTTCTGAAGCAGCAAACATATTTTATACCTACTTTTTTATCAGATAAGAAATTAGATTAAGTTACTTTCAATTTTGTGTCACAAAGATTAGTTAATTAAGGTTAGGAGTAAGTTGTTATTTGTAAAAGTACGTTGGGATTGACATCGTCGCATATGTGTACAAAAATCCCTTAAATAAATAGTGATTAAAAACACCAAAGGAAGTAATGAAAGGCGACTAACAAAAGTTCACACACAAGGCAGGAATCTCACAAGGCAGGAATCTCACAAGGCAAATGTGACTGGAAACGCCGGGATGGGTCGCCCTAGGAGGACATAATATAGTCACCATATTGGTGGTGTTCTTCAGAAGGGTCAGGTGCGTAGTACTCGCAACCGGCGTGCGTGTATGACCAGATGTATGAACGTAAACGAGGCAAAAGGAGTATGTAAGGATCATAGCAGGTAGCGTTCTGTAGTCTCTGCCTACCCCCATGATAAGAAGGTGTGATTTTATGTATGTATTAAAAACACCAAAAAACACCAAGTTAGCCATTTCCAGTATCAGCTGACCTCTCATTTTATGAAAAGCCAATAACAAAGAGAGGTCAGCGGGGTAATCAAATAAAAATATCTACGTAACACACTAACAGTAGGAATGGGTTTCATTTTGACAGTTCAACAACATTCATTGCGTTATTTGCGTTGTTGAGCAAACAAATTTTTCGAACATATGAAGTAATGGATTAGCAAATGCAAAATAACCTTAGTTTCGGAAATCGGTGGCTTTGGATGATTTGTTTGATCCCTTTTTTGCTACCGACTTCCGAAACTTAAGTTATTTTGCCCTTAGTAGTGTTATTTTTGATTGTCCGTTGTTTTTTTGTGTATATTTTTTTTGTTGTTGTATTACCCTACACAAATGTTTGTTATGATATTTCATGATGACTTGAAAACCTCCTTCTTTTTTGAAGTCGGTTAAAAAGACCGTAAACTTAGTGCTGTTGTGTTGAATCTCCACTTCTTCTTTCCAGCAAAAACTCTAAAGTTGTGAAGGGCAGCGTTTTAAGGACTGTTTTTGTAATTTTTTTCTCACAAATATTGTTGAATCTAAGCCTAAACTGAATTTCAGATTTTTTTCTTCGATCTGACGCAACTATAAAATAACGTGTTTACTTAGCCAGAGATATACCACTATGCGTAACATAAGAATCCACATACAATTTATGAATAAAAATCAATTGAAAGTAAGTTATTCGAGAAAATGAAAATCCTTTCCTTTGTAAGTTTACAAACTGGCTCGATAGATGTCGTTGTGCATTTTGTGCTTTTTCCTGAATCGCGATATGGTATCGTTACAAAGCGATCCATATAAAACTTTGCCTGTAATCAACAACTAACACAGGTTACAGGTTATTGATTACAGGCAAAGTGTACGTGTGTGTGTGTGTGTGTGTGTGTGTGTGTAAGTGTACGCTATAGCGTAAAACGAAGAGAGCAGTAGTGGCCCAGGGGTAACGGCCGCAACTTACGAGCTATAGGTCGTAGGTTCGAACCCAGACAGGCGCTTTACTTTATGTAAATTATTTCATCACCACTGCTCTCAAAAAAAACATCGTGAGGAAACCGGCATGTCGTAGAACCAAAAATTCAAAGACATATGACATCTACCAACCCGCACTGGGCCCGCGTGGTCGAATACGGCCCACTCCCTCTCACCAAGAGGAGGCATGTGTCGCAGCAGTGGGAACATTATAGGCTGATTAAGGCTCTCGCATACTGGCGCGACGCGATAGCGCAACGCGACTCTAGCAGAACAATTTCTATAAAAACTTCATGGAAATTGTTCTACCAGATTCGCGTCACACAGTTACATCGCGCCTGTCTACTTGAATACCTTCAAGATTTCTTAATTAACCGACGAACAAATTCAAACTTCAATCCTTGAATAAAGATACCTGGCGTTAGAAAAATCTCTTGATGCTTTAAGCTGAAAATTTTAAGGCTATTGGCCATTTTCTGTTAGTTACTTGAGGCAACCAAGCTCACCCTCGATTATTATATTTTTAAAAGTAAAACAAAATTAAGTCCTCACGTGTTTAATTACAGTACCACCAAAACTTTAAATGGATAGAAAAAGAAAGAAAGAATTAAAGAATAAAGTTTATTTGGACACAGTTCGTGAAACACAAAATACAAATAACAAAAATGAAAGTAATGTTTAACAATAATGGTGTGTGCCTCACGGCTGCGCCAAAAAGGTCTTTACCTATGAAATTGCCGTTCTGCAGTACTGGCCATTTCAAATCAAAATAATTTTTGTTTGGCTATGAATTCTAATTTCAAATTAATTTTATTTTAAAAACATGGATTTTTTTTTCTAAAAGTAGTCATTTCTTTATTGATTAGTGTTACATTTTCATCGCATTTCAATATTTTTCGTCATCATGGATACGTTAAAAATTCGAGTAATTATGGAATATGAGTACCGTCGTGGCAGCAACGCGGCACAAGCGGCACGCAACATCAACGACGTTTACGGAGCTAACTCTACAAACCAACGCACCACCTGTTATTGGTTTGCTCGCTTCCGTTCTGGAAATTTCGACCTGAAAAATGAACCTCGCGGTCGTCCGAAGACTTTGGTCGACAATGACGAATTAAAGGCGATTGTGGAAGCTGATGATACACAATCTACGGCTGAATTAGCAGCAGCTTTCGACGTTAGCGTCAAAACAATATTGGTCCATTTGCGTCAAATTGGCAAGGTAAAAAAGCTTGACAAATGGGTGCCCCACGAACTCAATGATCGCCAGCGCGAAGTACGCGTCGAGACGTGCCTTGCACTGCTCAACAGACACACAAATGAAGGAATTTTGAACCGCATTGTTACCTGCGATGAAAAATGGATTCTGTTTGATAACCGTAAGCGCTCAGCAAGTTGGTTGGATCCTGGTTCAGCACCTAAACAATGCCCTAAACGAAAACTTACCCCTAGAAAAGTGATGGTCACTGTTTGGTGGTCTAGCGCCGGTGTGATTCATCACAGCTTCTTACCAAACGGGGTGAGCATTACTGCAGATGTGTACTGTGAAGAACTGAACACAATGATGGAGAAGCTGGCGCATCTCCAACCAGCATTGGTCAATCGCTCGTCTCCGCTGCTCCTGCACGACAACGCGCGACCTCATACTGCACAGCAGACGGTCTCCAAGTTGCAAGAACTGGGGTTGGAAGCTCTCCGTCATCCGCCCTACTCACCAGACCTTGCGCCTACAGACTACTACTTTTTCCAGAATTTGGATAACTTCTTGGCGGGAAAAAAATTTAATACCCGAGAGGCAGTACAAAATGCCTTTGAAGAATTTGTTGCCTCCCGTCCAGCTGATTTCTTTAAGAAGGGCATCAATAAACTGCCACTGCGATGGCAAAGATGCATTGATTGCATGGGTGATTACTTCGATTAATACAAATAAAAAAATCATGAAAAAAATTCGTTTAAATTTTTTCATACAAAACGGCAATTTCATAGGTAAAGACCTATTAATAGAATAGAATATTCTTTATTATGTACATCATAAAAATTACAGATATAAATGTAGAAATTAAACATAGGGTGACACGATGGGCGGTCAAGGCGAAAAAGGTCATCAGATGCTGTCTGACGAAAAAACTGAATGGATAAAAGGATACTCTCCTAAATTACATATATAAATGTAGAAAAATCAAAAATTAACAAGTTACATTTAAAGCAACTACACGTAAAACTGATCTCTTTATTAATAACTAATTTGTAATCTTAAAAAGCAAAACATGATCTCTTATTAAATAAGTGTTTGTACTAATTACCTAAATATAACTTTATCTAAATGTAAAAATAGTTAGTATTTTATAAAAAATAGCTTACCTTACCAATTATATAATTATTTATGTTATTGTTATTTACTTTTTACGTCAGTTTATGTATAATTTTATTTTTTAAATTTTAGTTAGGTACATGATTTAGATTTTTTACTTTAAGAAATATGTTAGTTATGTATCAACCAATACTTTTTGCTGTGCCCTAACAGGGTCTACAATGGGTCTTAACTCTAAGCCTTTTGTTACCATCTTGTTTTCCCTTCTGGAACGCAAATAAACGAATATGAATATGAATGCCTTACTTTAAAACCCGGAGTAAAGTAATACCAGTACTAACTTCAGTTTTATGTTAGCCCGTAGTATCCTACTGCTGAGTTAAGTCCTCCCTTTCTTTCTCGTTTGAGTAATTTATGCGGCCTACCCAAATTTCCTTTCTTTGGTAATGTTCGTCGAATCGTTGAGCTCCTTAAGTTTTGAGTTGAGCTGCACGATTAATGACAAATGCGTGCACTGACTGGACAGGTCCACTCATTCTGTGTGGTTTTTCCTCAAAAGACCATTTCATACTCAAATCTACATGGTCTTCACATGATCTGACCAAGATTATGTCTGGACTTTAAAAGAGACTGTGACCTCTGAGTTTGTTTCGGCCTTTCTTCTCAGAGTACCTGACGATAGGAAACGCCGACCTCGTCTAGTTTTAAAATATGATTGACGTGTAAAAGTGTTTGTACAAACCTACTTACAGACATAAAATCTTTTATCATTTCCACTTCTCATAATGAGGAATTCGAATTCGATTATAATTTTAGTTCAAGTAGTTATTGCAAAAGTGAAAAGTCAAATCATTTATATCAAATAGGCACATAAAAGGCACTTTTGCTCGTCAAAATTTACAAAAAAATAGAATTGATTCTAGTTGCCCCTTCCAAAAGGTAGTTTCGTATGGAGAAGAATGGGCAAGAAACTCCACCGTTACTCTTTTAAAATGTTTTACAATATTATGTAGGTTCACATTAATTATGTAATATTGTTATTGTTTATTTTTGTGAACAATGAAATAAGTTAAATTTAATTGAGTACATGAATAACAACTTATATCTAATTAATTAACCTAACCTAACTAAAACTATTAACAAACTAAAAAATGGCGTCAAAAAATTTCTCCGCATCGCTGTCGACTGGTAATGTACCCAAGAGACTGGCGGCATTGCCACGTTGTATGGCAATGCTTAGCCTCTGGCCTAGGAAAAAGCCAGCCCTTGGGTCACGAGAAGTGTCAAACAGGCGTTTGGAGATTTCCTTAAATAAAATATGGGCACTCGGACCCCACGGCCCGAGGGTTTCAACCCCAAACGGCTCGAAAATATAATTACCGACAAGGTTGTTATACTTACGCCGCTTGAGGTTTTCTGCAGCCGCAGCAGCGGCGCCAGCACAGCAAGCCGAGACAGGAAGATGGGATGGCGCAAGAGTATCGACACATGTTGCGTCCCACACTAAAGGCCTACCCACCTTCCAAGGAAATAAAGACATGCCGTCCGGTCTCTTGCCATCGTCGCGTGCCAAGCTATTAGGTTCTAATACAGCTGGAACGCCGACGGTGACAAGAGCTCGTCGGATAATGTCATTAATGTTCGCGTGCCGCGGTATGCGACCCGCACTACGGCTGCAAGACAGACCGTGGTGTCCGAGGCTGTTGACTACTTCTCCACAGTGACAGCGATGAGGAGAACAAAAAGGAGCTCCTAGACGCAGGGAAGCAGCGAGGCGGAAGGTAGTGTCGTCGAATAAAGTTCCTATGTTCGACGACGGTAGTGCATGAAGCCAAAGACCCGACTCCCACTTACCCACAGCCAGTAGGCGCGCACGCTCCACAGTAGTAGCAGACGTGTAAATTAAATTATTCTGTACTACTCTGCAGAGCGGCTCATCCCACCGTCTCTGGGAAGATGGATTGTCGGGTGGATCTGAATTCGGGCAAGCGAGACGCCAGGCATCTATAGCCTCGGTGAAACACGGCACATCAAAATCAATCAGTGTGGATGCTAGGATTTTCCTGATTAATTTCTCAGTGCCGTAAACCGAGGATATGTAAGCCGGTAAACTAATACTAGCAATTTTGCGGACGCCGAGGCCTCCCATACGAATGGGAAGAGTAGCTTGTGTCCAAGCTCGGTCGTCCATGGCCACATTTAAAATCGAAGTTAATGTATGTCGGATAATTTGGTCCATTTTGTCTAAAAGGTGAGTGTGCTTCCATAAATGGGAAGCGCGAAGGAAATATGTTAATTTAGGGCCGAAACAGCAGTAACGGATTAAGGTTATGGCCGAATGCATGTTAATTTGGAACAATCTTTCCGAAACGTCATTGAAATTAATGTAATTATATGTGAAGACGATGCACCTAGAATAAAATTACTATACCACAATAGGTAAAAAGAATTAAATATAATGCAAAGACAGGTAAATTAATTGCATAACGTTACTCCATGTTTAATAATACGGCGGTATCTATGTTTTACCTTATAAACAAAGATAACTAGTAACAATGCAAACTGGAATCGCTACAATAAAACTTTGAATATACTCTATGCAAATGTAAAACAGAAGTCATCTATATGGGACGTGTGTTCATTACACCGGACGACTCGGTGACGGCACGTCCACGGGATAATTACGTCATCGTCCAGACCGTGTACGGATTAAAAGGTATGGGAATAATTTAGAGATTAAATTGTGCGCTATATTTCAAGTTTTCATTGTCAGTGATTTTTGAGGATGACATAAAGTTTTATGTTTTTTTATTTTAAATTATTCATTCAAATGAGTCAAATAAAAATGGGTTCCCTCTATCTGGCAGAATTTTGATGCTCCGAAATTTATTTGGCATAACCCACTTGGCATAATCTTCTTTAAACGAATATATATATTATATGGCATAAAAAGCATTTAATATAATTATTGTTTGGCCGAACGTTTATACGTCCGAATTTACAAAGGCATACTTTTAAGATGGCAGAATTTTATTTGGCATAATTACTTTTGGCAAAGCTTAATTTCGCATAATTTCGTTTCACATAACGTTTATTTAGAGCGACGATTATTTGGAATAATTTCACTTGGCATATTAAGAAGATGGCAGAATATCATTTGGAATAATTTTATTAGGCATAATTATTGTCATTTCTATAAAATGTAATCATATTCTTAACCTTAAATAAAAATAAAAATATTGTCTTAAAAAGTCAATATGTTGTAACTACTACAAAAGTTAGTGAAGTGACAGAACCGAATCGCTGCAAAACCGACTGCACGTAGTCTTGTCTGCCCTACCCCTAGAGTGTAATTTAAGCCCGCGTAGGCGCGGAGGGGCGAGGCGGCCCGCGAGCTGAGGAGCAGGTGGTTTTAACGCTCGCCGCCGCGGCTGAGGCTGGCCGGCAAAGCCGGCCAGCAAGCCGAAGCCGCTGTGGTGAGCGTTACAACCATCTGCGACGAGAAGCTTGCGTGGGACCGCCGAAGCCCCGCAGCGCCGGAGCCGTGACAGAAACCCTGCCTGCTGCATGTTGCATGCTTGCTTGCATGCTGCATGTTTGCTTGCATGCTGCATGCTTGCTTGCATGCTGCATGTATGGTGTGTGCTTTTTTGCATGTTTGCATTCTACATGCTTGATGCATACATGCATGGTGTGTGCTTTTTTGCATATTTGCATGCTACATGCTTGATGCATGCATGGTGTAAGCTTGTTTGCATGTTAGCATGCTTCTCTCATGCTTCATACAAAATTATTCTAACTATGAATTTTCCGTAATGTGATAGATGAGTCTTTTAATTATTATGGATATGAAAAGTATGCCAAAAGATGATTCTAACTGTAAACTTTCTGAGATATGATAGTTCTACCTTTTAATTATTATGAATATGAAATTTATGCCTAAAGATGATTCTGACTTACAAAATTATGCGTTTTTAATGTATTATAAATGAGTGTATGCCAAACGATTTTCTGCGAAATGAAGTTTATGCTATGCGCTGTTATGCAAAATAATATTATGACATAAAAAGTTCTGCTATAAAGGGTAGACCCAATAAAAATATGTAGGTCTTATTACATTGTGGAAACTACTAATTGATTTTATTTTAGTTTTGTTTTACTTTGTTGGTTGACTTGGTTACTGAAATCTGCGGGGTAATTGCGTAACCAACTAACAGTAGGAATAGCTTTCATTTTGAAGGTTCAGCAACATTAATTGCGTTATTTACGTTGTTGAGCACACAAATTGTTCGAACATATGAAGCAATGGGTTATCAATGGGTTATCAATAGGCTTCAAAATGATTCAGAATGTGATTGATAGTGTGTTACGCAATTTGGGTGCTGGTCAAAGAATCAATCAATCCGGTTAACAATAAGACATGTTATAATAAGAAAAGAAATAAAATTGATTATTTTTATAAGCAACTAGAGGATTTAATCAGAATTATCGTTTCCTAGCTAGATAATTATATGTATTTATTAGGAGAACCCTTTGAGTACTTTCATAAGTTAGAACTTACATAAGTAAAAAGCCATGTCAGTTTGGAGCCAGGATTAATCCCGATTTCTTAGCCGACTTCTCTCTAGTTCTACCAAAATAAATGAATAAATATTATAATATAATTAAGATGTATACAAAATGTTCAAATTGTGAGAAAAAAACCGTAAAACACCAAACTCAAAACTCAAGCATTTATTTCAAATAAACCAATTACAGGAACTTTGGAATTGTCAAGGAGTCGGTCGGTCAGAAAGATGAAGCTAGTTGCCCATTCCAAAGCGTAGCAGGTACCTATGGAGAAGAACGGGCAAGAAACTCCACGGACACTCTTTTAAATCAAAATATGGATACAAAATATTGGTTACATGTTGAAATTAGGCATGTGAGACGATGCAGAACGTTAAAAGCGTCCGTAACAAAAATACAAAAACAATTAAAATATTAAATTCAATTAAAATAAGCCGTAGCGACTAAGAGATGACCAGTCCCTACTGACTGCCCACGTTCACGAACATGAAGTTTTTCACCAACCAAAAACAACACTAATTATTACTCTCAAAACATGTTTATACGTCTTGCGTTTCAAAAACAAAGCACATACTTCGAACGAAGCTCTCTTCAATTAATTACAATCTCAACTTCATCCAGCCCATTTAAACCTTCGCCACTTAATGACACCGACATACCCATAAGACACACAGAATGTCACTGGCACACTGACTCAGTAGCCAAGCACCCCTGCAAATAGAGGGTAGGCAGACAAGCAGGTGCATTGAACCGGGGGAGGGCCCGCCAATTATTCATCACCATGCCTTGAGAAAAAAGCCCTTGCAGCCACCCTTTAGGAAAGGGTAGGTACCAGGCTAGATGTATGTGTGTCAAGTATAATTTTTTCTTTGTGTGAAGATTGAAAATATACTACGAATTTTCTTCTGCACCTTGACGCTAATGCGAGCAGTTGAGGATAATAGAATAGAATAGAATAGAATAGAATACTCTTTATTATGTACACCATAAAAATTACAGATGTAGATGTAGACATTTTACACAGGGTGACACAATGGGCGGTCTTATCGCTAAAAGCGATCTTTAAATTTGAGACGAAGCTGAAATGCAGGACATATACTTGGACTTTATACAATATGTAACAAAAACCCTGTTGTTCCTTTAAGGGACGTATACATTTAACTACAAGCATACCATTTATGAAATTATAATTTAAAAAAACTAAGCATTGGCTAGTCGAGAGGTCAAAATCAAATAACTATTAAAATCGACAAATTCAAAAAAATGTTTAGAGTATCTGATTTTACAAGTACATCTTTATTTCGCTAAATAGCCTACGAGCTCGGCGGCTTTCTTTGATGCGTCAGAAGATGCCGCCAAATAAGTACCGCGGCGGCGCACGGACCACGGGTCGGTAGCACGTGCCTTCTACCCCTTTACCCCGCCACCCGTCGCCCTGCGAATCACTTCCTTAGTCTCCCGCGCAGCTTACTTCCGAACGGATGTTATTGTTGACCTACGTAGTGAGTGACTTGTGTTTTGTTTACGAAAACGTTGACCATGTCTTATTAAGTTATTATTCTAACGTAGAATATTTTAATATGCTGATGTGTCTTGGGAAATATGACTGCAATTATGCAGAAGCACGCAGACTACCAAGAACGTTTTCCGAGTCTACCATTACCTTCGGCGATGACATTCCAACGTTTGCACATGCGTACCTACAATACCGGCAGTGTGCACGGACGAGATCAACATCGAGCTGACGCAGACAGACCGATGACTCGAGACAGTGACATCGAGGAGCAAGTCTTGGACTTGTTCAAGACTCAGTGGGACACGAACTCGGTGTAAACCATTATGTAAACCATTTTTAATGTAGTGAAGTGTTAAGTGTAATTTTAACAATTATTATTAATTGTGCATAAAAATACTGTGTAAACCAAAATTTTCAAAGATTAATTCGTTAATGATAAACAACAGCTGATAAGGTCACGAACTTGTGTAGAAAAATAGGTAGATAACCGGCGGGGGTGCACCGGCGCGGCGGCGGCGGCGGCACCGATCAAAGAGAGTGGCGGGAACGTTCTACCTATTTCTGGTTTCGCGTCATCGCTTCATGCAGAATTGCAGAGGTAAAAAATCAGTTAAACATTACAAATATTAATAATTAAATATTTATTTTAATTTTTTTTTTGAACAGTTTTTTATAAATGACTTGCTTTGTTACGTATGTATACCGATTCTTAAAACGTAGGTAGAGGGAACAACAGGGTTTTTGTTACATATTGTATAGACCGAGATAGGCTGAGATAGGGGCCTTTTGGCCTCGTACAGGACCCACTGTTGATATTTTCATTTTACTATTGTTTTTATTTTATTAAGCTATTGCATAGCTTTTATCGCGGGCTTTGAGCGCGGCGACCGAATCAAGAAATTCCGTAACGAAAATAAAACCTAACACCCCCACTCCGCCTACCATGTAGCTCGGCCGAGCGTTCGCTTAACGTGTATGTATATGGTACGACTGTGCGAAGCTCGCACGGATCGAGACGAGCAGCTCCGAAATCGGACGAATACGTAAGCAGATTGCATAAGTTGATAAAAAATGCTATGCAATAGCTTTACCGCGGCAGTCCCCGAGTGCCACACGTGTTTTTATTTTTATTAGTGTCTAGTTTAGTTTCTGATAATCCTGTGCCAGTCTCAATAATGTATTTCTTTCTTTCTATATAGAATTCAGTAACTTGACAGTTCGAAGCAAAATAATGTTACCATACTAAAACTTTATCTAGTGTTGGGGTAGTGAACGAATCTGCGAAAGAATTAATGGTAAAAATACTTGAACTTGAATAAGACCCACTTTGTTTGTTCCATGGGAACATAGCAAAAATTATTTTACCAGTCTCATAACCTTACAATTCGACAAAAAAAGGTCTAACTTTTGAGGTTTTAACTTTACATGGTCAACCGTAAAATAATTTTCAGTTCACGTTTTTAAATAGTTTAAAAACGTGAAGTTGGTCTTAACTCATTGTTTAAGTTATTAAACTCAATTAAAACTATGCTTGTACATAACATTGTTAATTCCATTTCGCTTCTTTTTCACCTCACTACCTTTTTTGGTCAGAAACTGGTACTCCCTCCAACTGTAAAAGTACTACTTTGAGAATAAATGCTATGCTATGCTTTTTATTTTTATAATTAGAGTGGAACTAGAAATAACTTGGTTAATAAATCGGGATCAGTCGTCGCTCCAAACTACCATAGCTTTTTCATAATAGTATGAATTTAATACCGTGTCTTGTATCTTCAAATATAATGTAACGTTAATCAAAGTATCAACAATTTTTTCTTCTGTTTTACAAATATTTTATAACATACATAGATACATAAACTCACGCCTTCTTCCCATGGGGGTAGGCAGAAACTAAAGAACGCCACCTGCTACGATCCTTACATACTCCTTTCGCCTCATTTACGTTCACACATCTGATCATACACGCACGCCTGTTGCGAGTACTACGCACCTGACCTTTCTGAAGAACATCACCAATAAGGTCACTATATGTCAAAAAAATAAAACGTAAACGTGTGTGTAAACATTTTATAAATAATATTTATTTCTGCAAATTGGTTTTAACAAACACTTTTCACATAAAACAAAAGAACTTTGCGTAAGAGGAGAAATGGGGCAGGAACAGGCTTAGGTTCAGAGAATTTTAGAAAGCAAAGCCCAGCGGTTTTATTCTACGAACTGGCACACGATTTCTAAAAAAGTATAAACCAAAACAAGATCTCCATATACGCCCAAAGCACGAAGCCGACGAATATATACGAAAATATTTTTTATCCTTGTTTACAATCCACTTCGAAAACAAAGGGCATATCGCCTACATACTCAAAAATGACCTGAAGGCAGGATAATTAGAATAACCGTATGGAGTTTCATGGACGGTGAAAAAAAACACATAACCTCTCGCTTCGTTAGGTTAGGTCGGTGTATGCTTTTTGTTATTTTTATTTGTACGGGCTTAGGTAACACTGGGTATGAAAAAGATTTGTAAACTTCTTGGCCTATTACAGCGTAACAAGCTGACCGTGACGATGTTTGCCACTACGGTCGATGCAGTGGCTGTGTCTATAACGGAATCTACGGAATCTACAGACCATTTCAGACCATTTCAGACACAAATCTATGTGGTCTTCACATTATCTGACCAAGATTATCTGGACTTTAAAAGAGACTATGACCTCTGAGTTTGTTTCGGCCTTTCTTCTCAGAATAGTCAGATAGGAAACGCCGACCTCATCTAGTTTTTAAAATATGATTGACTTGTAAAAGTGATTGTACAAACCTACTTACAGAAATAAAATAATTTATCATTTATCATCATTTATCATTTACGCTACGGGTGACGGAAACAACAACTGTAAACAGAACAACGATATGGGAGAAATCCTTATGGTCAGGCAAGAAAATAAAGAAAATAACTAATAAACGATTGGAACTAAATAGCACTTGTAATAAAATAAATCTCGTGAGCGTAAGTTCAATCTTGGTTGATACAACTTTTTTGTGTGTATACGATTTTGGTACGGTACAGTCTAGTTAGCACAGACCTTTAAGGTGCTTTTTCAGACCATTAATCGCTTTTGTGGGATGAAAACATGGCGGGTTAGGATACGAAAAACATAGAAAGCAAAGGATACACGTAACGTGTTTTCCCAATTTTCTATCCCGAAATATTGTATTTTCTGCACGTAGACCAAACTTTGTTTACTAATAATGCTAAATTAAAAAATACCGAAACTCGTAAATCTTCAATCACATTAGATAATTCTTAAGATGTATCCGTCAATGAACTTGGTTGTCGAGAAAAAAAAACCACAAATACTACCTTATTATTCAATAGTTTAGAAAATAAAAAATTGCCTGCGAATCTCATTACTCATGAGGTTGCCAGGTGTCCGACTCTAGCCGGACATGTCTGGCTTTTTACAATCGTGTCCGGCCAAATATAAACAAGTCCGGCCTGTCCGGCTTTTGTTAGGCTATTGGTCAACCCCGCCACGTCTTATTAAGTATAACGTGGAGTAAAGATAATTAATTATTTAATTTTTGAAAATTGGAACGTTACACCTACCTATAATTGATTTACTAATGATAAGGCTGATTATTGATTGTACACTTTCAATAAAAGTAAAGAAGTTACAAATTATTTTAGTAACAACAAAATGTGATAAGTACATAATTAATAATAATAAAAAAAACAAAAAGAACATAAAAAAACACAATAAACATTAATAAAATATTTTTCTTTCTTCCTTAATTAATAAGTCTCAAATGAATAACAGTAGTAAACACACAAATATAAGTACCATTTTTTTTCTTTTAAAGTCCAATGTGTGAGGCTTTCAGCGTAAAATGTCCGGCTAAATATGAATCTGTGTCCGGCTTTACTATTTTTGGGCCTAGCAACCCACTCATGAAGCACTTAAAGTCCATTCGAAGTTAATCTACCTCTGATTTTGCATCACAGTGATCCTTAATGTTATTTATAGGAAATAACTGTAAAAGGACTGTAGCCATGGTATACTTGACAGCTGGTCAAACCACAGTTCATTGCAACATTGTAACCACTCTTTTCCCTCACAATCCATATATAAAACTACGAAAAATGATGCTAGGCTTCTCGTTAAAACCTAGTGCTACTCAACAGTGTTGCCACAATGACTGCATATTTACTGTGCCATCGTTATTGCCCTGGACTAATGGACTCTGAGCACAACATTGTTTTCGTTTGCATCGAAACAAATGGACGAAACTGTTTTCGATGGCATTTTACTGCGTACCAAATGGAATTTTTGCGGATGAGTATTGGGTACTTCATTTGGTAGTATTTTGTTTGGGTACGAGTAGGAGTAGAATACTGATTGGTTAAATGATAAATGATGTTATTTCTGTAAGTAGGTTTGTACAAACACTTTTACATGTCAATCATACTTTAAAAACTAGATGAGGTCGGCGTTTCCTATCTGACTACTCTGAGAAGAGAAGCCGAAACAAACTTAAAGGTCACAGTCTCTTTTAAAGTCGAGACATAATCTTGGTCAGACCATGTAAATTGGTGTCTCAAATAGTATTTTGAGGAAAAACCGCACAGATTGAGAGGACCTGTCCAATCAGTGCACGCATTTGTCAGTAATCGTCCAGCTCAACTCAGAACTGTTGTACTTTAATATAGTACATTCCAATAATCATGCAGATTTACTTAGGTCTGTGCAGGTTTGTGTCGTCAGGAAAGTGTTGAATATGAATGTGGATGGCTATAAGAGTAGGGGAAGACCAAAGTAACGATGGATAGATTGTGTGAAAGATGATATGGCTAGAAAGGGGGTGACAATAGAGAAGTATGGAAGTAAAATACATGTTGCGCTGACCACAAATAAATTGAGATACGGGCAGGAGAATGATGATGATGATAATGATGACACTGATGAACCTCGAACTATCAAAGCGACACTTACCTACACTCATGAGAATCGTTAGCATATTATAACATCACTGCAATTTTTTCCACACACACACACACACACATACAAGAACAAAACACAAGACCACTAAACAATATAAAGCGCTCACATTATCCATTCAGAACACAAAAAGCTGCATTTATCTCAAAACAAGAGAGAAGCAAAAATGCGAGGTATCATAAAACAAAATGGAAGATCAAGTGCAGCACTAAGTTGAGAGAATAATTAGCGTAGAGCTCGGAAGCACGTAATTGTATGAGATATTGTGCGGAAATATTATATTCCTTGCTTTTTTGTAAGATGAAAAGTTTGTTGTGAAATTGCGCGACACAATGCGCGTGCATGATTTGGAATAACTATTGTTTATTTTAAAATAGCTGCTAACCGCGGCTTCGCCCGCGTCGATGTCGGATATTATCCCATGGGAACGTGCCACCGCGACAAAAAGTAGCTTATGTTAGTCCTTATAATATCAGCTATCTGCCAGTAAAAGTCTCGTGAAAATCGGTCCAGCCGGAACAAACAGACAGACAGAAAGACAAATAAAAATTCAAAAAATTGGTATTTTGTCATAAGTACCGTATTTACTTTCACATGCATTTAATAAAAAGCTGTTGTTTTGACATTGCAAACAAACAAATTAATTTTATTTATTTGTATAGATGTTTTCTGTACTAAGTTCTTAATAATTTATTACAAACTAGCCTAATATATTACTATGCAATTTAACTCTAAGTCATTATTTTACGTGATAGATTATATTATAATAAAGAATGGTGTCAAGGCACTATAGTTTATATACAAACGAGAGAGACAACAAGAGTTTTATAATCATTATCCTGTTGCCCAATTTATTTGGGGTATGTCTTCTTCTTGCTGTAAAAGAGTATTTAGTCAGAAGTAATCAAAATAAAACAAATATTTCACTTAATGAGAAGCATAGTACTAAAGTAAAATAATTATAGTAGCGAGCAGAGGTTCACAGTATTAGGTTACATTAAACATAGACAGTACAATTATTTTTTTAAACTAATATATAATTTAACATGTTCAACAATAACAAAAGACGACATTAAACTTAAAGTAAATAACACGATATTGAAGATAGCAGTACAAGATTCGTGCGAAATATTGAAGGTAGCAGTACAAGTACAGTAAGTTCCTTAAGTTCTGAGTCGAGCTGCATAATTACTGACAAATGCGTGCACTGTTCGGACAGGTCCACTCAATCTGTGTGGTTTTTCCTTAAAAGACCATTTCAGACACAAATCTACATGGTCTTCACATGATCTGATTAAGATTATGTCTGAACTTTAAAAGAGACTGTGACCTCTGAGTTTGTTTCAGCCTTTCGTCTCAGAGTAGTCAAATAGGAAACGCCGACCTCATCTAGTTTTTAAGATACGTTTGACGTGTAAAAGTGTTTGTACAAATCTACTTACAGAAATAAAATCTCAAATGAAACTCAGTTAACGCGGGTAGAATAAGAAACTTTAAATAACCAACTTTCTTCTTTAACTATAGATTTATTCGTATAAACAATGTCCTAATTAATATGTGTGTGATATATAAATTATAAGAATAGTATGATATAATGTAAAATGTATGAATAATGAGAATTAATATAATATAATCAAAATTGTGTAACGGTAATATAGAGTATGTATTTAAATTGCAATGCCTTAACAGGCAACTAAGTTCTAAGGACCTACCTATTGTTAACATCCTCAAAATTCTCTACACTTAGTTCGCAATAAATAATTTGAATTTGAATTTGAATAGGTAAATTGCAGAATTTGAAAGGAAAATCTACCAAAAACCATAAAATTACTGATACAAAAACCAAAACACAAATAGAAAACCATCATAAACGGCCACATCAAAATTCTATGAATAACTGAACATGTCAAAAGGCAAACATGAATACTATCTCGAATCGTACCCTTTTCTCCCTTTCAATGTATGTCAAGAGATCCTTACCAATAGTGCTGATGTACGAGCACTTCAATTGCTCCATAATAAACTTTAAAACATCACGGATAGAGTTGATTATCCAGTGGTGAGAAACTGTTTAGAACCTGAAGTATTTACCGTTTAGATTTATCAAATGTGTTTTTGACAGTCAGTATAGAATATGTAAAGGAAAGGTGCTCTAAAATGAACGTGTATGTGTTTGGAGATATGTTTTAAGTAAACTAGCTTTGTATAGAAAGTATTCACAGTTTTATTTAAATTATGGTCTACTTATGCGTAAGATTTACTTAAGGAGTGCTGCAAGGAACTATCTTGGGACCAATCTTCCGATTCCAGAATTAATCATAAATATTATTTAACGGCAGATAGGGACCGAACTATAACATAATTTTACTTAAATAACATGAAAAGCAGTCAAGTCAACAAAATATGCTAAATTAAAAATCGGTAACCAAAAAATGATTCTTTAAAATCCGCACTTCCAATTTCATAGCCTATTAAAAGTGCATATTGCGCACTGATAAAATTTAAAAGCAATCTGTAAACGTTTAACATTCAAACGATTCATGTAAATGACAACGGTACGATGTAAATAGCGTTACATTGTTTGGGTGTAGCTGGGGCTGACCACAGTGCGGTGTATTGGCATAGAATTTGTTCAGTTGTTAAATATTTTGGTTACTGCCACTAATGATAATGACAAAACTGAAGTGAAGTGAAGTGAAATTGAAGTGTCTGTTTGTAATGTCAAAATAACAGCTTTTTACTAAATGCATATGAAAGTATATACAGGACTTATAACAAAATACCATTTTTTTTCATTTTTGTCTGTCTGTTTGTTCCGGGTAATATCCGAAACGGCTGGACCGATTTTGACGGGACTTTCACTGGCATATAGCTAATGTTATAAAGAGTAACATAAGTTACTTTTTGTACCGGCAGCATGGTCCCGTTGAATAATTTCCGACATCACACACACACAATAATTAGCAGAGGTGTACTTTAATCACATCTATGCAAAACGATGCCCAAAATTCCTTATTAGATTCATGAATCAATCATTCGTCGTTTAACTTTTCCGGACTGCTAAATGACTGTTAAAGTGCTACACGAAATCATAGAATTTGTGTAATTAATACTACATACATTTTTGTGTTCATTTATGTCTTCTAACACAAAATTATTGATCAAACCGAATTCATTCTTAATAAATCCATACTAATATTATAAATTTGAAAGTAACTCTGTGTGTTGCCTTTTCACGTCTAAACCACTGAACGGATTTCGATAAAATTTGGCAAGGAGATAGATGGCATCCTGCTACTTTTTATCTCGATAACACGTTTCCGTGAGATAATTTCGGACTTCCACGCGGACGAAGCCGCGGGCAGAAGCTAGTAGAAAACTGAATATTGAATATGGCCATGTGATGCTACTCCATACAGTTCTTACTTCACTGTATTCCCGTAATGCCCAAAACGGGCATCAATCACACTTGCAAATTGCGCCGCGCTAGCCGACAGCCCCACCCCTTTTACGACACGTCAATATAACACGGTTTAAAATTAAACTTTGATTGACTTTCTTTGCTTTTAATAGTAAATTCTGAACTAACAAATACATTTTTTGAGTTTTGTAGTTAAAGATGGATTCTAAAATTGCTTCTCCCCCAACTGTTCCTACATACAATCTTTATAAAAATAGCCCGAGTCGTTTTAAAAATAATAGTCAATCAGCAAGTTTGGTAACGGGGCTGACTGTCCAGGATAAACCAGATTAGACTAAAGAATCTTTACTGATCAAATACGCATCCATTTCTAACTTTAGCACTGATAGTAAATTTAAGCCAGTTCGTGTACAATTCTGGTCAAGTATTGCTATAACTGGTAAACTTTTTGCTAAACCTGTAAAAGGATTAGGTACCTAACCAGTATTCTGACACACATAAAAAGTAAGACAAGCCTAAGGTACTAGAAAACACTAAAACGAAGAATGACGATGATTTTATACATACTAACAATGCTTATCATTAATCATCAGCAAACATAACTCATAGCCCCGTCAAAATGTACACCGCATTCAATTAAAAGCAGTAATACTTTGGAAGTGAATCAACACACGCAGAACGATATCAAAGCTTTCGATATTCTGTTTAACACACGCTCAATTAAACAGTTATCGCGATATAGCGTCAGCCATCGCGATATAGCGTCAGCGATCAAGCCTTTGGAATTTTCGATGCGCCAAATGTTAGATCAAAGGATGCTGGCTTATTCATTCGGTTGGAATATGTTTCATAGAGGTTTTAAGTATGGCTGGAAGAGGTTTTTTTATTTTTTTATATGTTATAAGAATAAAAATAAATATTATTATTTATTTTATTATTTGTTGTTTGAGTGTTGTTATTTTTGTATGTTATGGTTTTGTCATGTTGTTTTTTTATGTTGTTGTATTTGTTGTGTGTTATGGTTTTTTTTTGTGTGTGCGTGTGGTATGTCGTCGCCTCTTCCGTGACAACTTAGTTGAAGTGAGCTGTCAATAGTGTCAATCAGGTGAAATGACAGCTCACTTCAAACTTACTTCTCCTTAGATTGGCTGAAATACCACAGGCTTCACCGATGCGCAGTCATCCTAGAGACAAAGGATAATTTTCACTTTGCACATAAATAAAAATATAACATAACAGAACATCACGCCTGTATTCCCCGAAGGGTTAGGCAGAGGTGCACCTATAGTACACCCACATTTAGCCAGTTATGTTTAAGTCCCATGTAATAGGGGGCGAGTCTATTGCCATCAACTGGGCACAACTCCAGACTCTGGGCTGCTACTGAGAAATTCCAGATGGAAAAACCCAATAACACTTTGCCCGACCCGGGAATCAAACCCAGGACCTCATGCTCAGCAATAGCGCTTGCGACCACACACACACCACATTAATAAAAATCTTCCTAAATTGCTGAATTTTGCAGTAAACTACATTAAGTTTAATTATGGTAGCGAGTGGCTTGGAACAGGATAATTGTTTAAGTGTGCAGCATTTTTTTAAATATCTTTGTATTTCTTTTTTCTTTGATCCGTTTCCTTCCAGCCTCTTTATAGCAAGGGTCTATATGATTGAGTTATTATTGAGTTAGGCTTCCTGTTATTTTGTACTGATGGATCTTTCTGTGGCTTTGTGGCTAACGGGGTTTGAGAGCAGTGAATAGAACAAAAGGAAACGTTGTATTGAGTGGTCAAAGGGGCAATTAATATGTAAGCTTTGGTGGTGGAAAGTGGTGAAAAGTATATAATTTTTTTAGCTATGAGTAAGTTAAACAGTGTTTGTTTTTCCGGATACTAACGTTTACTATACATACTTTACTTATTGTATAGATTACTGATCTTGGCATGTATTCCTTCCACGTGTAACCCGTCAGCAAAGCAAGAGTGATCAGGCATCTTCTGGGCTTGCTTGCTTCATCGGAGACCTCATCTATCGATTTCTACCAAGCGAGATTGAGGTCAGGAGCAGGCCGGATTTGATTTTAAATGTTCACAATGACTTAGAAAAACTAATTGCAAAAAAAGAAAATTCCTGTTCTTGTTGGACATAAGGACACGGGGACATTAATAAAATATAACTTGAATCCATCCATACTCACTTAAATGAGTCATGACCAATGCGACTTAACTCTAGCCACATGAACAGCAAACATATGGAAAAGAAAACAATCTCCATTTTTTATCTCACATGACATCAAAACTTGAGCAACTGCATGCCACATTGTAGCATCAATCATCGTCCCCATTTCACATACCCACCTACCTCCCTACCACCACTTCCCTTGATAAAAGCGTGATGATTTTCATACTGCTTGCTCCCCCAGCATTATAATTTCAAAGAGTAGGGTACCAGGTATGTAGTACATAAACTATATGGAGGTGACGATGATGATCCATGGAGCCTTGAGTATTATTTTGTATTTGATGATGCTGGGAGTGTGGACTTAGCTAAAGTGTCTGATGTAAATCGAAGACTACCTCAGATACTAATCTGCATGTTTGTCACATAACATAAAAGATTTTTATTCAATACTTCCTTATCACGTTGAGATTGTACTTTTACTAAGAAGGTACTTGTCAGTTAAAATTAAAAAGTTGCCAGTCATTGTCAACAATTATAGACAATGACAAGACAACCGTTAAGCTCCTTAAGTTTTTAGTTGAGCTGCACGATTACTGACAAATGCGTGCACTGACTGGACAGTTCCGCTCATTCTGTGTGGTTTATCCTCAAAAGACCATTTCAGACACAAATCTACACGGTCTTCACATGACCTGACCAAGATTATGTCTGGACTTTAAAAGAGACTGTGACCTCTGAGTTTGTTTCTGTGTTTCGCCTCAGAGGAGTAGGTTAGGAAACACAGACCTCATCTAGTTTTAAAATATTATTATTTCTTTTTGACTTGTAAAAGGGTATTTGCATACCAAATTACAATTTACAACAAAAAAGTGGTATGGGTCAGTGTGGTTTTGGGTGCAATGGTGGATGGTAGTTTGATTTCAGGACCAGTTTACATTGTTAATTGATAAAATAATCAGACTCGACTTGATAATGTTACGTCGGGTGCTGATACGCGGATCACAAATAATTATAAGTTTTTATTTTTATAATATTATTATTTTATTTTATTTATTTCTGTATCGGTCCGTGACATCACATCAGCGGGCCCTATCAGAACACCAGCATTTAAAAATAAATGTCGCAGCATCATGCTGAGATAGGGGTCTTTTGGCCTCGTACAAGTCTTTCTGTTTTTATTTCCATTATTAATTTGTTTTCTTTTTTTCCTCTTAATATTTTGTTTATTTTAGTTTGTGATAATCCTGTGCGAGTTCCATTAAATACGTTTTCTTTCTTTCTATAAGCATGACAATGGAGCAGTAAGCAACATAGAAAACGAAACGGGCAAATATACACCCGAAAACCATTGTCAACAAAAGTTAATAATAATTAACAGCACGGTTGGTGCCGTAGTTGACCGATTTGCTGCTGGGCTACGTGTCAAAAGTTCGTTTCCTCCTGGTCTAACTATTTGTGAGGGATGTGAGATTCGTCTTTGTTAACGCACTCATGATACAAGAGACATTAAAGGCGTGGGAGCTACTTTTTTTAAACAGATAAATCATATATTTTGATACAACCACGAAGTCCCAACACCTCAGTTACTGTAGTCGATCCGAACACCACGAACCCTACAGGGGATGTCGACAAAGAGCGGTGAGTAATTACAGAAAAATGGGGAATAACTAGGTCATCGCAGATGTGTGCACGGATTATGGTGTTCTATGGGGTATAAAGAGTAAACGGCCGTGTGTGGCACGCAGCAATTTATGTTTGTAGGTGTAATGGCCGGAAATCATTAGGTAATGCATGTCTTAGCTTGTTGTGGAAACCCTGGATATATGCTAGACTTGGTTACCAAAAGTACAAACATTAATATATATAAAAAGAAAAGTCCTGACTTACTCTGTGACTGACTCAGGGCCCAGTCGAAATCAAAGATGTTCCCTTTATGATGTAGACAAGAAATAAGGTCGGATTTTTCGAAATTTAAATTTGAATATAGGGCTGACGAAATCGATGGCAAAGTGCTAGTCTTCAGTAAAACTGTTGCAAAATACGATTTATAATTGGATATTATCATTTTGGTCATCCATTTCCATTCCATTTCATACTGATCTACCTAAACAAATTATGCCAAACAAATGACAGAAAGTACTCAGACTGCAATAATGCGCACATCACCCCACGTGCACACATTACCTAATCAATAGTCAAATAACTCCACATTACACAGGGTGCACTGCAATTTCATCAAAACACTGCCACATACACCCTGTATAGACAAATCCTATTGCATGCCTTTCGCCACCCTGTCATTGCGATGCCGAATGACGTCATTGAGGCAAGAGATGGATTCGAACCATAATTTCTGGACACAACTCTACCCACCACGAAATCATCAAAATTGCGGTACGATTTTAGTTTTAACATACATTGCTGCATCAGTCAAGGATAATACTAAAGATGATCAAAGAGAGTGAGCAATGGATGATAAACTAAGGGATGTGGACGAATGTTTGGGGGATGTAATTGGTAAATGACGTGTGCCATTTAGAGGCCTGATGGACGAACATTAGGCCGTCTGCGCCGTTGTGGGCCGGACGCATTCCATTTGTTCGAGGGTTTCGCACTAATTCCACAAATGTACCAACGGGTTGGCGGGAAAAATGTGAAGTAATGTGTCACATGACAATGCCGGCCATGTTTTTTTTCTTTTTCAAGCGGGAACTCTTTTGTGGGAAGTTGACTTTAATTTTCATCATTTGGGAACGTTCCCCGCAAAGCGGTATTTGCATTTTTGAGTGAAAAGGTTTTGTCAGGTCTGGTGAAACTAATTTGTTTGTTAATTTCCTGTTACATTTTGCAGCAGACCGATATTAACAATCAAGCTCTTGAACGCTGAATACGAATGTCTCAGTAATTTTGCAACAATCGTGAAACGTAGTTTTGCAGAAAAATATTAACAAACGTAGTTTATATTATAGTAATTGTAGAAAGAATTCTACTATTTAATTCTGTAACGTAATAAAAAAAACAATATTAATAAATTAAATCGAATTAAAAAAAAACACTAGTCGTAACTAAAGTAGAAGAATAAACTAAAGCAGATGCTGTCATAACCAGAGATCGAATATTCGGATGCATATTTACCTAAAGTAATTTTTGCTATGAAAGTATGGAAGCGACTTCTTAAAATATATTTTTTGTAATAATAAATCCTGGATGCCAGGAATACCGGAAATGCATAACTAATCGCGTGTATAGTATGGAAGCCACTTCTAAAAAAATATTTATTTTAAAAATCCCCGTGATTCTTGGATTGTATAACGGAATTAATGTTTAACCTCCGATGCAAATATGTGTATGTCGGGTGTAAAAGCAGGGGTGGTGTGTGTTAATAAAGATGAGATTTTTTAGATACAAAAGCGCATTCCATATTAGCCAACATCTCAACTTTAGGTGTATATGCATCCGAATATCCAATCGAATCGAATCAAATCAATCAAATCAATTATCGAATAATAATCTCTGGTCATAACCCATTCCATGCATTCGTCGTAAAATCCTTATGAAAGCAAGATTTCTAGAAGTTTCCAGTAGTAGCAGTAGCATTTAAACTCACATGGAATATACTCCTACGCAAACACAACATCACAAAAATCTTTATACACAAGCAAATGATGTTGTGAACAACAAATGCACACTCCAACCTTGACATTCAGTGTACACCGAATGTCAAGGTTGGAGAGTGCATTCAACATCGTAATAAAGTAATAACTTTAAGATAATGTTCAATACATTTTCCATTTCCTTTCAGACTTGTTTCAATACTTTCCAACAAAGGGCGGCCTTCAGATGTTTCAGTATGAATATTATCTGGATCGTGTAAAGATTGACCTAGACCTTGGCATTCACATTGAAGAAGGAAACTAGGTTTCTAACTCGACTCTTTTTGTTTGGGAAGCAAATTACTATAAATCCTTACTAACATTATAAATTCGTAAGCAATATATAATGTTAGTAAGGAGTAGTATAATGTCTATATGTTACCTTTTCACGCCTAAACCACTGAACGGATTTCGATAAAATTGGCAAGGAGATATATGGCATCCTGGAGAAGGACATAGGCTACTTTTTGTCGCGGTACCACGTTGCCGTGGGATAATTTCCGACACCTACGCATGCGAAGCCGCAGGCAGAAGCTAGTTAAAGTAGAATTCTACAAATACGTCAAAAGTGTAATCAAGGTGTACAGTACAACTATTTTCTTAATATCCCTCGGCAAATTTCGTGTTCCGTCAGTCGTCTGATTTCTATCGACGAAACACGAAGTTAGCCGAGGGACATTAAGAAAACAGTTGTATTGTACTTACCTATGCATTTATATTTACGTACTTAAAGAAACGCATACAACTTATTTATTTTTCTAAATCAACACATATTTTATTACATTTGTTAATTTGAATTGGTCAGGCTTTTGGTTTTCCCTGGAAATAACATTACATCACGCCTGAATTCCTCGGAGGGTTAGGCAGAGGCCTTGTAAAAAATAAGCATTTAAGCATGGCATTTGTGAGGGTAGTGATGATCCAGTAATAACGGCCCCGACTTACGAGTTGCAGGTCGTAGGTTCGAACCCCAGCAGGCGCTTTACTTAGTGTTAATAGTTTCATCACCACTGCACTCAAAACGGTGAAGGAAAACATCGTAAGGAAACCGGCATGACCTAGAACCAAAAACTCAAAGACATGTGACATCCACCAACCCGCACTGGGCCTGCGTGGTGGATTACGGCCCACTCCCTCTCGAAGAGAGGAGGCCTGTGTCCCAGCAGTGGGAACATAATAGGCTGATTATGCATTTGTGAAAGGTGGGCGAAAAGAAGAAGAAACAAAAAACGTGAGAAAAGCAGAAACTACATAAGCAATTTCAGTAAATTTTTGTAAAATAGGGTTTGAGTTGGCAACAAAACCTTACACGAACTATCTTAAGAAAGTTAAGTTAAACTAAGCGACAAAGGTATGTCTGCTAATTCGGCAATGAAAATTATACTTAAGTCTACGCCAAATATGTAAAACCCACATATCTTCAATGGATACAATAAAAAACTACCGATTCAGGACCAACCCTAGCACAATCCTTGACATTCAAGCAAGGTCAGAGATAACAAAGGACTAAGACGCACGCTGTGCAGTATAATTTTATGTGAAATAGAACCTGCAGCGATAGCACAGAATTACACTAGGAAAGATCTGGAGTAGGTGTTATGACGTCACTCGTTAAAATGGTGTATCTAAGCTCAAGAAATATGCTTTTTGTGTTAATTAGTTTTGTAGAAGTTAGCCTTAAGGTGCATTCGTCCAGTGTGTAGCTTTTGTACCGTAACTGTGTAAAACTCTGGCAACACAGATAAACGTGGAAAAGACAAAAGTACTAATACTATATATAATATAATAGAAACACCACATAATTGTACTCAAACGCAAAGCAATTATTTCAAATAGACCAATCACAGACACTTTTGAATTGTCAAGGGGTCGGTAGCTATGGGGAAGAACGGACAAGAAACTTTTAAATCAAAATATTGTTACAAAAAATTGTTCACATAATTCATGCTGAAATTATACATGTGAGAACGATGTAAAAAGATGTACACGGTAAAAGCGTCCGTAATAAAAAAGATAATAACAAAAAAACAATTCAGAAATTAAAATAAGCCGTGGCAGCTAAGAGATGACCAGTCCCTACTGACGGCGCCCGTGTGCGTTACCTTTGAAGAGAGCTAAATGATCCAATGACTGGTGCGTTACCTTTGAAGGGAGCTAAATGATCCAATAACTGGTGCGTTACCTTTGAAGGGAGCTAAATGATCCAATGACTGGTGCGTTGCCTTTGAAGGGAGCTAAATGATCCAATGACTGGTGCGTTGCCTTTGAAGGGAGCTAAATGATTTAATGACTAGTGCGTTACCTTTGAAGGGAGCTAAATGATCCAATGACTGGTGCGTTACCTTTGAAGGGAGCTAAATGATCCAATGACTGGCACGTTACCTTTGAAGGGAGCTAAATGATCCAATGACTGATGCATTACCTTGAAGGGAGCTAAATGATCCAATGACTGGCAGGTTACCTTTGAAGGGAGCTAAATGATCCAATGACTGATGCATTACCTTGAAGGGAGCTAAATGATCCAATGACTGGTGCGTTACCTTTGAAGGGAGCTAATTGAATCAATGACTGGTGCATTATCTTTGAAGGGAGCTAAATGATCCAATGACTGGTGCATTATCTTTGAAGGGAGCTAAATGATCCAATGACTGGTGCGTTACCTATCATATTCATATTCTTTATTGTGGATAATAGGTAGATACATAATACTTACAATGTTCATAAAAGTTAAAATAGGATCAGGTATGTCCCGCCGCTTAGGCATACAATAACAGTCACATAGTAATTGAGATTAAAATTAATTTAAATAAGTCAAAGTACACAAATTCCAATAAATGTCAGAAGTAACTATAGCTATTTATTATATATTAAAAATATAAAAGATTATAATAACAATCCAAAATGTTAATTAATTGCTAAATTTGCTAAATGTGTATGCATTGTAAGCTCTAAGATTCCTTCTTGGTCGCTATTTTTAAGCTATGGTTTCCTTGAAAACCGGTGGCCCTCATATTATAACGGTCTTCATGAAAATCTGTCATTTTCAACAGTATTTGACATTAAAACCCTTTTTTGCAAAAAAACAACCTACTTCCAAAAAAAAAAACGTGAAAAAAATCTTTAATTTCAGAAGTCGGTGTCTTTGGTTTTGTATTTTCGTTTTTGGCCACCGACTTCCGAAATTAAAGTTATATTATTTTGTGTTTTTATGTAAGAAAGTTTTTATTTTTCACTTTTTAGTTGTGGTACCTACCCCATACAAATTCGTATACCACTACTTGATATGTAAATAACAGTGACAGTAAATTATTAAAACATGATCAATATAAACTAGGTGGAAAAAATACACAGTATTAAGGATAACTCAAAAACTACTGGTCAGAACTTGATCAAGCTTAAATGGGACCACATGTGAAGCACCAGCTTTCAAATAAAAAAAGAATCATCCAAATCAGTTCACCCAGAAAAAAGTTCTGAGCTTAACACTTTTAAAACAGAAAAGAAAAACATAAAGTTGAATTGAGAACCTCCTCCTTTTTTTGAAGTCGGTTAAAAAAGTGTCAAAAAATGGTCTGTATTTGGACAGCCGGTAATTTGTAACCGTTCACAACTTTCTTAGCAAACCAAAGCATTAGACACCACAAATTTAGGGCAAAGGACAAAATTGTTAGGAAACCCGAATGAAATTGCCTACACCTATTTATCCAAACGTTGAAGCGTCATTCCAATATTCATACCTTCTCCGTACAACAAGCACGTTTGCTGCAGAGGGACAAAGTACCGTCAAACGGGGTGAATAGATATGCAGGGGTGAATCGGGACGAAACTTTAAAAGGAATTTTAACATTGAAATAATATAGTTTGTTGCCAACAAAGGCACTTAATCGTTAATTATAATGCAGTAAACACATTAGAATCCTTTTTGGCAACAAACTATATTATTTCAATGTTAAAATCCGTTTTAAAGTTTCATCTCGATTCACCCCTGCACCCCTATTCACCCCGTTTGATGGTACAGGTTGCTATTATTAAAACTAGTACTTCTAAATCGCTATACCTACTACATTTAACCCTACACGAGCTACCCAACACTGCAACACTTAGTTTGCCAACCCATTTTTCCCCAAGACACGCTGCAAGAGTACTTTGAATAATTGAAAAAAACTGTGAAGTGTTTGGTCCCCCAGACCCTTTATAGGTCAGTAGCGTAATGTTGAGCCGTGAACACGGAAGGGTTAAGAGTGGGCGGGGGAGTGTTAAAAATGTAACGCCTTGTTAGCGCAATATTCTTGGGTTTGTATGTACCTGTTTAGGTATTTTTGCTTTGGTGTTGCAGAGGATTAAATGTTAACTAACGCCCGATATTAATAATGAATCTCAATACCAATATTGATCCCGATCTTTGTCTGTAGCCAATCAACGGCCGAGTTTGCCGATCTGAGTCTTTGGGAGGGCGAATCACAAGCAGTCGTCAAAGACCACTAATCCAAATTGTGATTGAGATACATTATTGATATCGGGCGTAAGTTTGAAAAGACATTAGGTGACACGGGAATTTAAATGTCTATATTTATTCAGAGAAACCTGGCCCTGCAGTCTCGACAAATATAATGACAAAAATCGGTCGTTAAATCTAATCGATGTCAAATTTCTTTAATTTATTTTCAACCTTTGGAAATAAAGTTGAAAATCTATTAAAGAAATTTGACATCGATTGGACTTAACGACCGATTTTTGTCGGTATCTATGTCGAGACTGCCGGCCCAGGCGCCGTAGTCTCGACATTAGATAGCGACAAAAATCTGTCGCTAAGTAGTATCGTTGACAAATTCCTTTAATAGATTTTCAACTTTATTTTCAAAGCATAAGGTTGAAAATCTATTAAAGAAATTTGACATCGATACGACTTAGCGACAGATTTTTATCGCTATTCATGTCGAGACTGCAGGGCCTGGGCCAGCAGTCTCGACATTAGATAGCGACAAAAATCCGTCATTAAGTCTAATCGGTGTCAAATTTCTTTAATAGATTTTCAACTTTATATCGAAAGCATAAGGTTGAAAATCTATTAAAGGAATTGGACATCGATACGACTTAGCGACAGATTTTTGTCGCTATCTAATGTCGAGACTGCAGGGCCTGGGCCCTAATTCACTATGACCACTTAACGATTCCTTACTTGCAAACCACGTCAATTCCTTATCTAACCACGACATCTGCTAATAACGTATTCTCTATGATACAATGAACGCAACCGTTTCTACAAGACACGATATTGACGTGGTTTGCACGTGGTAAGATTACGCGGGAAATAATAATTACCATACAAGAATTGGGGCCCTGCTGTAATTTTAATGGTTCAGTTAGCATCAATCAAGATAAGTTATCCGTCCAATTTTCATGAGAAAAGAAAAGTTTCATTGAATTATTTACTCTAAATAGGCAGCCGTTCTGGCCTCTGCCGATATTGCTGACTGACTGAGATTTGTAATTTACTGATTTAATTATTATCAGATAGTATTTTTTTTTTGGTGTGGCAGCTCGTAGTTTTGACCACTGAGGTCCTGGCTACTTAACCGAACTGTCCTGTGGGTGCCTTTAAGATTTTACTCAAAAGAGCCTCCAGCCAGGAGCGGAATTTTTAATACTAAAACTTATATTTAAATGACCGCACGCTAAGGGCACCCCCTATGGGGTACGGAGCTCGGCTTAGGGCGTCACTGAGAGAGGGCAGCGAGTGGGGATAGGCTGGATCGAAAGGTAGATAGTACTTGAAAGTAAGCTTGTCTTTGTAGTGGTTTCTGCAACAAAAAAAACCGAAAGCAGTCAATGGTTAAAAAAACAATGTTGACGGAAAACCTACCTAGCTTATAATTTTCCTGAAAAATATTAATTACTCTTTTCTAACTCCATAATTTATTATCTAAATTAAACCTCCTGACACGCCAATCAATTCAAAAACTCGAGACAGAATTAATAAAAACACTTTCCGAACATGCCCATAAATAATCCGAATTGATGTTAATTAATGACATTGAAGATTAATAAAGAGCGGGAATCAAAAGGCGAATTATAAGGAAATCTGAAGAAACAAGGGAGGAATAGAAATGAGAATGTCACGAAGTAATCGGATGGTCGGAGGCAGAAGAGACGTTGATAAATAGTCGTCAATGTCGGGTAAGATTGTGCGTGGTCCAAGTGAACGAAACAAGCAGATTTTTATTAATCTACACTTTCCCACTGCTGGGCAAAGGTCTCCCTCATATACTGCCTACCTGAATACCAGTATACTGCCTATCTGACCTCAAGACTGGTGGCCAGACTTTTGGGCTTCTGACTACCCGTAACTACTGTCAACAAAGATCTACGAATGACAGCCTGGATGCCTTAATGGATGGTCACCGATGAACGAATCGACCGCAGAAACATAGCATAATCAACCTATAATGTTCCCACTGCTGGGACACAGGCCTCCTCTCTGTGAGAGGGAGCGGGTTGTAACCTACCATGCGGGCTCAGTGCGGGTTGGTAGATGTCACATGTTTTGGAGATTTTGGTTCTAGGACACGGCTCCTCACGATATTTTCCTTCACCGTTTTGAGAACAGTGGTGATGAAATTATTTATACAAAGTAAAGCGCCTGCCTGGGTTCGAACGCATGATCTACAACTCGTAATTCGAGGCCGATACAACTGGGCCACCACCAAATCGACCGCGGCAAGCGTAAATTAAACCATCGATCGGCCCATGCGGCCGTTATCATTTACCCACGAGCCCAGAATGGATAATATAATTAGTAAAATTCAGTATGAAATCTTCGTCCGCTTCTAACTTGTAACTCGTAAAGTAGAAGACAAAAGAGGTCTGTATCACTAATAGGCTTAACAATAATGTTAGTAGCTGCACTCCGGTTAATTGTTTACGATACTGTTAGTCACGGGGAGATTAGATACGTTTTGTTTTGATTGCGAGGCTTTTCAGATTAAGGAAAACGTTTGGGAAAGGTAGCTTTGTTAGTTATAAAGTATTAAAGAAGATATCAGTGTCACTGTTAGTGCATACGGTCTTTGTAAATAAAATGAATAATAAAACAATTGAGTGCCTATAGTGTAAAATATTTTGCAAGCCATGAAGAGATTATGATTATGATTATGATTTTGTTTTTATAGTGATTATGATTATGATTATGAGATTATGTAATTAGTGATAGTTGCTCGCAAGTGCAGTTGCGGAACAAAACCAAACATGAGTTTGTCGTGAAATTATATAGTAAGCTGATATGAAATTATGTAAGTAAAAATCTCCGATATTGAGATAGTTTTTATGTGATTCCCAATGTTGTGTGTAAATAATTGTAAATACGAGTGACATAGAACTATTGTCTGTTCGGGTTATAGAGTGAACGATTTTATTTTTATGTGGTAGATGTGTGTACGCGGTTGTCGCGCGTCGCTGACGAACGGTTTCATACTTTAGGTTGGCGATCAGATCGAAACCGTCGGAACAAATAAATATTAAATAAATGAAGTCAAAATCAAAATCAAAATATTTTGTTTCACATAAACCTACACGGGCACTTATGGAACGTCAGAAGCTAGGTGCACGGTTCCAATTGTTTGTTTCCTACGGAGAAGAGGCGGCAAGAAATTCCACGGTTACTCTTTTAAAAATATGGGGCTTTTAGAATGTTTTCAAATTACAGTATTAATAGGTATGGCAAGACAGTGTAGACCTGTCAACAAGTAACAGGTACTCAATAAAATAGAAAAAGGTCTACAAATCTACAGTCTACAAATTCGGCCCACAACGTTCTCACATTCATAAAATATAGAAAAATCTATATAAAAGATAAATAAAATTATAAAAATAAAAGCCTATTTAAACCAAATGACATGATTGCCATTACAATTGAAACAAATCTGAATTAAAATCCTGTCTATAAAAGCCATAAGTAAAGAGTTGAAATAACAATTGGAGGTATATAATGTCAAATAATGAGAAGATTATGTCAAAGACGAAATGAAAAAACAAAAAACCTTATTTTTTTTTAATAAACTTCGTAATTTGGGAGCAGTTAATAGACATTTACATAGTGATGTGACATGTGCAGAAGGATTATCGCCAAACTTCCTTGTCTGCAACATAATCTTTAATCTTATAACATGCATTTTTGATAAGGATACGTTTGATGTGGGTTTTCGAACTTTCCATCGCTAAATTCTGTAACTGACTTTGGCAACTTGTTATAAAAGCGGATACTGTTTCTAATTGTTATAAAAGCGGATACTGTTTCTAAGAAATCTTTAGTTAATCTAAATTTGGGTATCACAATTTCATTTTTACTACGTGTATTTATATTATGGAAATCGCTTCTTATTTTGAAAACTCCTAAGTTTTTGCGAACATACAAAATACTTTCTAAGATATAAAAAGAAAGCAGAGTTAGTATATCAATTTCTTTGAATTTGTTTCTAAGAGACTCGCGAGGACCCATTTTATAGATCGCACGGATTGCCCTCTTTTGTAAAATGAAAGAATCTACGTCAGCTGCTGATCCCCACAGCAGAACGCCATAAGACATAATACTGTGGAAATAAGCAAAGTATACGAACCTAGCAGTCGGTATATCTGTCAACTGCCTTATTTTTCTTCCTGCATATGCAGCTGAACGTAATCTACCTGAAAGAGGCCTAATGTGGGCGCCCCATTGCAATTTTGAATCTAAAGTAATTCCAGTCGGTACATTTGATTTGCGATCGTAAAATTTTTGACGTGTTTGCCAGTGACTTTTCAGCTTCGTTCGCCTACTTATGGTTGTTTGTATATTGGTGGTTACCCTGGTTATAAATAACATACTTAACCTAAAAGTAGGATGTACTTACACGACTCTAACTTAGACCTAGACTAATCTTTTAGTATTGTATAATTGCATAGCACATATTGTGTGAGTACTATGTACCTACTATAAATCTACCATTTACTAGGTTGGTCTTTCATTGACTTGAATGTGCCCTGCCGGCTGAGAGTATGTCATGCTCACTCAAATGTCTCGCTGGTGGTGGCGTGTGTGTTGGATCATTAAGTTCCCTTCAAAATGGTTGAGCTGAATGGTGCTGATCTGTTCTTGAACGGGCGCCGTCAGTAGGGACTGGTCATCTGTTAGCTGCCACGGCTTATTTTAATTTAATTTAATATTTTAATTATTTAAATATTTAATTTAATTTAAAATTTATTTAATTTTGTCTTTTAATACGAACGCTTTTAACGTTCTGCATTGTTCTCACATGCATAATTTCAACATGAATGATGTAACCAATATTTTGTAACCATATTTTGATTTAAAAGAGTGTCCATGGAGTTTCTTGCCCGTTTTTCTCCATAGGTACCTACTACGCTTTGGAATGGGCAACTAGCTTCATCTTTCTGACTGACCGACCCCTTGACAATTCAAAAGTGCCTGTAATTGGTTTATTTGAAATAAATGCTTTGAGTTTGAGTTTAGTTTTTCAGGTACAAGAAAAATGGCGGCAACCACCAATTAGTTACTTAAATGGATTGAAAACACAAACTGACAAAAAGCATTAAGATTAATTTTCATTTGGGTGCAAATACGTGTGCATTTTTCATTACTTTTAATGACCGGACAATATTAATTTATGCACCTATGAATAATTTTATTCAACACAGTTCCCGTCATATTTATTGAAAACGTGAAAAATCGCCAGCCCTTCAAATGATGACAGAGAAAATGACCGGCCATTTGCACCCCGACATTTTTAAAATGGCGTTCATAATCGTTATTAATATGCGTATGAACCATCTAATATTGAGCGTTTATGCAAATATACAGTATTTGCTAAAACGCACAGAAATTTGCATACATTTGCGGCACCGTTTTTTGTGTTCAATGACACGTGAGAGGGATAAATATTGTCTCTCATTTTTGTTTCGCCGTTTCTACTTTGCATAAGCATTACAGGGTTGGCTGTGCCGCGGCCGCTTTGAATTATTAAGGTGCTTGTTTTTCTTTTAATTTTGGCGTTTAGAAGGTGGAATTAATTTACTTAGTGTTTTCATTTACGTAGCAATTTGAATACCAAACCTGCACCCTAATTACGTATCACACTACCTATAACAACCTGAATCAGTTTGAAGCCTATTGCTAATCCATTGCTTCATATGTTCGAAAAATGTGTCTGCTCAACAACGTAAATAACGCAATGAATGTTGTTGAACTGTCAAAATGAAACCCATTCCTACTGCTAGTGTGTTACGTGATTACCCTGCTGGAATTATTGTGCCTTTCTCTTTCATCAAAATGGCACTTTCTGGCATTTGTTCATCTGCATAGATTATTTGAAGCATAGAGAACGAACAGCAGAGCTGGGTAGTAACAACTTCCCTAGGTACTGATATAACCTGTATACACGGTGGTACACTTACCATGGATTCAATACATGATTCTGAACCCCCTTCGTTGAAATTTTTCGTCAGTTATAAAAAAAAAAAAATTACAAACATACTTTTTATCGGAGTAGGTATTGCACTTTTCTATGAAACAGCAGTTTTTTTTTCTTCTGCTTCTAAAATCATGTGCTGAATTCATGGTTACTGTTTGCGCGTGCTGTTTGCTGTTTGTTTGTTGATGACCCAGCCACCCTGTATGTGTACCAATAGTCAAGAATGATGTTAAATATAATTTATAAAAATCTCGTGTCACAGTGTTTGTTATCGAACTCCTCCGAAACGGCTTGACCGATTTTTATTATGATTGTTTTTGTGTATATTTGGTAGGTCTGAGAATAGGTCGTAAAGTATACTTCATACATACTTGCATGGTTACCGACAAATGCGTGCACTGACTGGACAGGTCCACTTAATCTGTGTGGTTCTTCCCCCAAAAGACCATTACAGACACCAATCTACATGGTCTTCACATAATCTGACCAAGATTATGTCTGAACTTTAAAAGAGACTGACCTCTGAGTTTGTTTCGGCCTTTCTTCTCAGAGTATTCAGATAGGAAACGCCGACCTCATCTAGTTTAAAATATGATTGACGTGTAAAAGTATTTATACAAACCTACTTACAGAAATAAAATCATTTATCATACCGCTGCGGGAGCGGGCCGCAGCTAATATACTTAATATAATATTCCTACAAATTGATACAATTATTTTGTTTGTGGCTTAGTTAACCGGTAGGTAAAGATGTTTAAAAAAGTTAAATAAAATATGGTGACTCAGCCAAATAGAAGCTGAAAACTGCCTTTTATTTTAACTTGAAGATAGGTAGACGGTCTGCTGAAAATAAATAAATAATTCGAGATGCATTCCTTTGAAACTATCAAAGATAGGTATCCTATTTGATGCAGCTGTAAATTCAATGACAGTTTGAGACCTTTCATAAATGCGATGCAATTTCTGAAACACTGCAGTATAAAGTGATCTTCAGACGTATCACAGAATAATGCAGCGTGTGCACTATTCTGTGACAAAGACAATATTCAAACTTTCAAGAGTTATACAAAAACGCTGGCAAAAAAAAATCATGGTACAATATTTTGACCATAGATTATTTTTTCTCGTAGAAGCACTAACTATAGAGCTGACACCGTAGTACCGTAGTTAAAATATTGGCCAGTTAGCAAACTAGGTACAAGGATGACTGTAAAGCATCCTAATAGCATAACACACTCTCAATGATAATCCAAAGAATTATGAAGGAAACTCCTGATTAATCCATACTATTAATATATAATATTATAAATTCTAAAGTAACTCTGTCTCTGTTTGTCTGTATGTTACCTTTTCACGCCTTAACCACTGAACGTATTTCGATAAAATTTGGCAAGGAGGTAGATGGCGTCCTGAGGAAAGACACAGGGTACTTTTTATCCCGGTAACACGTTCTCATGAGATAATTTCCGACTTTCAAGCGGGAGTAGCAGTATCTTGAGGAAGGACATAGGCTATTTTTTGTCTTAAAAATAATTCTAAAAGGGGGTGGGAAATAAAGAATTACGTGTTACAACGTTTTTGTAAAGTTATCGCCACGGAGATAAATAGGGGATGATTTTAAAATTCCAATGAACCTGTAGAATTTTTTGTGTAGTACCTCTTTTTAAGACATTAAAGGGACTGGAAATATGGTCATAGTCCGTATATTGAGATAAAATTTACTCTTTATTTAATTAAAATCGGTCCACTGGATCAAAGTTTATTATCTGCTATCTGTTGGATTTGGATGAAAGGCATACGGATAGGCCATGATTTATGTTGGGACGTAGGATACTTTTATCCCGGTAGTACGTCCCCGTGGAACGATATCCGATATCCACGCGAGCGAAGTCGCGGTTAAAAGCTAGTTCTTCATATGTTTGAAAAATTCGCCTGCTCGACAGCGTAAAAAACGCAATGAAAGTTGTTGAATTATCAAAATGACTGCTATGGCCATTGTAAGTGCGTTACGCAATGATCCCTTTGCAACTCGTGGAGCGATTAGTCGCAGCGTTTCGCTCGATCGTCTATCAACCCTTTACGGAACCTATTTTTAAGGTCGTATACTATACGTTTCTGAAAACAATAAACAATAGCATTACGTATTGACGGCTCAATCGATTCGACAGTTTTTATTGGCCATAGCATCTCAGTTTTATCTGAAAAGTGCATTGCCATGTCGAGGGAATGATGGTGGAATAATAAAACACCAATACAGGTTTTATATCGTTGAGGATGAAGGGTAATCGTGTGTTTTATTTTCGTACTGAGGTAGGTGATAAAAGAAAAGTAACTACGGGATTATCATTATAACAAGACCTGCTTATTATTGTCCCACTGCTGGGCAAGGCGTCTTCTCATACAGAGAAGGCACGAGCATTGATCGTCGCACTTGCTCAAAGCGCAGCCCATACCGCCAGCTAGCGAGCAAGCGAGCGAGCAAGCGAGCGAGCTGGCGATAGCGGGCGAAACGAGGCGAGGGAATCTATATAAACTAAGAGAACCTTTGGCGAGCTAAACTATGTAGATTCACACCGAAAACTACGGACGGACGGAGGAGCAAGCGGATTGTCGGATGACCGAGGGGAGCGTTCCGACTCAAGCACAGGCCACACCACCAGCTAGCGAGCGAGCCGGGCGAGCATCAGTTCACCTCTTTTCATACTTCTGCTCACACCACAATCTACAGAGCTAAGCTACGCTAACGATGTGAACGAATAGCATCGTTGGCATCGTCGGATAATTCGTTCGCATCGTTTGTATCGCTGACGTAGCTTATCTCTGTAGCTCGGGGTGTGAACCGAAGTATGAAAAGAGGGGAAACGATGCTCGCCTGGGTCACTCGGTCGCTCGCTTACTGGCGGTACGGCCTGCGCTCAAGACGGGTTAGCAATTTCATATCAAAATATGTTTCCTCACGATGTTTTCCTTCACTAATATAAGTACCTAATGTCCAAGATAAACACAAAAAGTACATAAAATTATATTTAAAAAAAACACGTGTGGCACTCGGGGACTGCCGCGGTAAAGCTATTGCATAGCATTTTTTATCAACTTATGCAATTATAATTTTTTATTTATGCAGTATTTTTTTTCTTTGATATTAATTCAAGTACAGTCGTACCATATACATACACGTTAAGCGAACGCTCGGCCGAGCTACATGGTAGGCGGAGTGGGGGGTGTTAGGTTTTATTTTCGTTACGGAATTTCTTGATTCGGTCGCCGCGTTCAAAGCCCGCGATAAAAGCTATGCAATAGCTTAAAAAGAAAATAGATTTACGTAAGTTGTGTCTTCATTACAAACAGTAGGTAAGTTTAATTTTTAGGGAAAAAATACGTAGCGTATTTGCATAGTGATTTGATCCATATTTGATAATCTCCACTGTGTAGATAATAATAATGGTTAGTTATTTTTAACTCACCACGTATATGATGATGCCCCTGATATCAATATAAAAATAGAATAAAATACTCTTTATTATGTACACCATAAAAAATACTGATATAAATGTAGACATTTTACACAGGGTGACACAGTGGGCGGTCTTATCGCTAAAAGCGATCTTTTACAGACAACCTTTGGATGGATTAAAGGGAGAACCAGAGACAATGCTGCAGGCAGTCAGTGGTGTAAGGTTAGTATTTTTATAATAACTAAAGATGGTTTAATAAGAAATATCGCAAAATTGAGAAAACACTCTCTTTTAAAATCGGTTACCAGAAATCAAAAACAGACCAATAAACCCTGGACCCTAATTGCGTATCACACTATCAATCACAATCTGAATAATTTTGTAGGATATTACTAATCCATTGCTTCATGTGTTCGAAAAATTTGTCTGCTCAACAACTTAAATAACGCAATGAATGTTGTTGAACTGTCCAAATGAAACCCATTCCTACTGTTAGTGTGTTACGCAATTACCACGCAGGACTAATGAATTGATTCATACATCAAAATAACAACCCATACTTGTGAAGCTATTAATAAATAAAATAGAGAGTAATAAAGCCATCACAGTACTAATGGTGCTCAAATTACACACCACCGGTACCAGATGGTCGGAACACCAATTAAAATGATATCAGTCGTTGGTCACAAATAGTCCCGGCAATTTGAACTTTCTGTTTTCATTTTTTAACTAATTTATTGATTGGGTTATGGGTATTGAATGTTGCACTTACTTATTTGGTTGTTTTCTTTTGAGGTCTTTTATAACTGTATAGGTACTTTTTCTTTAGTAGTTTTTTTACTACAAGAGGTAGGGAGGTACAGTCACGAGCATAAATATGTATACACTTGACTAAACTCAAAAGCGATTTTTTCCTTAATTTTAGAATGCAATTCTATGTTGTTACGAACATAGTAATTTCGAACCCATAGGTTTATGCAATATATCGCATTTCAACGTTGCATTCGTTATTTCACGAAAAAATCGCTATTGAAAGTTGCCAAGTGTTGACATATTTGTGTTCGTGACTGTACACCTCTGCCTAACCCCTCGAAGAATACAAGCGTGATGTAAAGATATTTTATTTTGCAAATATGGGTACAGCGGGATAATTGCGTAACACCCTAACAGTAGGAATGGCTTTCATGTTGACGGTTCAACAACATTCATTACGTTATTTGTTGTCGAGCTGACAATTTTTTCGAACATATGAAGCAATGGATTAGCAACAGGCTTCAAAATGACTCAGATTGTGATTGATAGTGTGTTACGCAATTAGGGTGCTGTACATCAGTAGCGAAGGGTCAATTTTTTTAAGAGGTAAGCCGGAGTACATGTCTTTAATGTGATTATATTATTTGGCTATAAAATACTGACTGTGCCATTTTTCAAACGAAAGCCGGTAAGAATCGAGTTGTATGGAACCTTCGCCACTGCTGTACATGGTGACGAATGTTGTTAATATTTTGCTCCCCAGTCCAAGTTTCAAAACCTGGCCCTGCAGTCTCGACATTAGACAGCGACAAAAATCAGTCGGTAAGTCGTATCGTTGTCAAATTCCTTTAATAGATTTTCAACAACAAAATATAAGGTTGAAAATCTATTAAAGAAATTTGACATCGATTAGACTTAGCGACAGCTTTTTGTCGCTATCTATGTCGAGACTGCCGGCCCTGGTAAGTGACTTTTTGTATTTCGTAAAGTATCTAAATTAACCACCTTGGACACCAGTGAAATTGGTTGCAGTAAAATAGTGGTATCGCGGGTCGTGAAAAACCTCAAAATTCAAATGGAAAAACTGAAAAAAGTGTGAAATGCCAACAACGACTGCAAAAAGGCCTTTAGTTTGTGTGGACCAGCATCCAATTCCGTAACACACTATCTACCACAATCTGAATCATTTTGAAGCCTATTGCTAATCCATTGCTTCATATGTTAGAAAAATTGTCTGCTCAACAACATAAATATCGCAATGAATGTTATTGAACTGTCAAAATGAAAACCATTCCTACTGTTAGTGTGTTACGTAATTACCCCGCAGTAATTAGCCAGCTAACAGGTTTACTGATGCATGATATTCCATCATGGCACCACACAACTGAAAATCGAATATTACCCTCTGAAGACGCTAACGTTAATTAGTTAACTAAGTTATAATGAAAACTGTTTCACACAATGACCACAGCCAAAAGTGTTCGCGTTAACCCTGCAAATGCGTTCGACGGGTCTTAATGGTTCGGGTCTAAGTTTAATTTAATATTAACTGTTGCAACAAGACGGCGGTCTTAGATGCAACTTAATACGCTAAGGTTTTGGACTGACTTGCGATTTGTCGCAAACACTATTTTTCTGTTTTTATTAGGAGTACCTATAGTTTTAATGTAAGAACTATGACATCACCAAAGCGATTGAAAGCTAAGAAAAGAACGCAAGCGAGTAGACAATAATATTATCATAAGAAAATTAAGGATTAAGGAGAACCTTCCACCAGGGTGACTACAATACGGCGCGTCGTGTTCCACGCGCGCCTCAAAGAAATGTCAGCACCATTGACGGGGTCCGATAGGGCCGATGCCTGCCGGGGTCGCAGATTGTTCGAAAGAGTTACCGTGGCCCTGGCGCACAGGCAACTGAAGAAACACGGGTGGGTTTTAGTCAGTAGGAGTCTGACACGCCCTTCCGCTCCGCCCAGAGCGGGAGAGGTCATTTGATGATGTCCCACAAAAAAAAAAAAAAATGGGTGACTACAATGATGGAATGACCTTGTTCGGTTAGCCGGAGTTTAAACTAAAAATATCGAAGAATCGTAACAGAACATTTACAACAATTACGATAAACGTTCTTATACAGACTACCTATAACAAAAGAACATGCAAAAGCAAAATTACCTCTGCACTAAAAATAGTTTCTAGGAAAATGAAAGTAATGCTGTACAAAAAAACTACGACTATTGAAAACTGTTGGAGCGAATGTAACCCCCTGCTTAGGTCGTTGACTGGTGATCGAAACATTCACATAGTCGCAGCTAGAATGGGGTTAACAAGAATATTGATAGCATGTATCTATTACGTTAGACACGTTAAATGGACTTACTTTATCTTGTTTAAGTAACTTGTCACAAACAAGACTATACTGAAAAATAAATATAAAGAAGAAGTAGAGAAAAGAATAAATAGACGTTGTGCATAAGTAACTACTTGGAAGCATCGAAATTATCGACATAATTTCATTATAAAAATAATAAATAAATTAAATAAAAATAAAATTCATGTAACCCAAACTATTTTGTTCATAATTTGTTAGTACGAGTATTACATTTTCTCAAGACTACGCTAATCATGACGAGGCGATAGAATAATTTATTTAAGTAAAAATTGAAATAAAAATCTAAAAAAATTTAGAAGAAATAGAACTAATTACTAAACATTTAAATAAATTCTTAAATTAAAATACAAAATTGCGACGATACTTAACCTTACCCACCTCTTTTGTCTACACTCTGAAAGTGGTGGCTCGAGCCCCAAGATACAGACGAACTGTCTAGTTTGGGGTTACTGGCAAATAATACTTTATGACCTAGCTGTAGGTATATTTCAAGTGACTCACGTCTTCTAAACTTGGTCTTAACGTGTAAACCTGCTTACCGTATGACTTGAACAATAAACTATTTTCTATTTCTATTACGAAAAACCCAACACATCCTCAAGTGCAGTTGTCTCTTTGCCAATCTAGCCTACTGGCCAATATTTAGACTAATTCAATCAATTCAGCCTTCAGTTGTATTTTTCTATATATGGTTGGGATTTGGCATTGGAATCTAGACTTATGCCACAGAAGTTACATTCACTGACGCTTCAAAACAGACCAAAATCTCACCTATAAAGTATTTTGACACGCCACGCTCCGTTTTCCGTATTTCAGGCGCAAATCCGTGTCATACCTTACAAAGTTCTAACGTATGGCCAGGCGCGTATTGTGCTGTCGTGTGCAGACGGACCGTTAATGTGCGGTCGGATTACGGAGCACTATCAACAATGCGGCCGCGATTAAGTCGAGAACGTATCCCGAGTTTTGGTACCGGTACCGGTAGTTTGGACCGGCAGTCTCAGTTGCAGGGTTAATTAAAATGTGTGTGTGCAGAAATAAAATTATTTTCCTTAAAAATAATCAACGTTACGGTAACCAATAAGTACTTAAAATTGCCAAAATTATTAAATAATTATTTAAGTTATTTTTATTTTTATTCAGAGTGTAGAAGTTAATGCTATGAAATAAGTAAACCTAACGTAGTCATAACAGTCCTAGGCTCTAGGCGGGCAATAATATTGCACAGTTTTTTTTTTTTTAATCATTATAGCCCGCTGGTCAATAATGTGATAAAATCGGAATTTATTAACGTGTAATAGTCTTCTGCATTAATTTCTTGAAGTACCTACATCAGTAAAATAAGATAAAACAGATAAAATGTAATGTACTAAACATTCAATTATAACTTTAATAGTCAGGTTTATAACAAAGTCCGGGTAGCATCTGCGAAAAGGGTTAACCCGTCAGTGACTACGGTTGTTAAGAAGTAACCGAATTATTAGTAATTGGATTAACCACGTTGTTGCATTCAAGCGTAGTGGAATTTATTTGAATGGCTTGTCATTTAACCCTTTAACTGCTGCCGGTTGCAAGAGGGAGTTTTAATTTCGGTCTTAATGAAATAAAATGTTGTGTATTGCGACACTAAAAGGAAGAGTGGAATCCATTTTGTGAGTGGTCTGGGGTGTAAATGTTGAAAGATCTAAAACCAGTCTGGATTTGTGCACGATTAATAATCCCATGTAATAGGGGGCGAGCGTAATGCGATGGCATTAGGCTCGTCCCGTATAACATGGGACTTAAACATAACTGGCGAAATGTGGGTGTACTATAGGTGCACCTCTGCCTAACCCTTCGAGAAATACAGGCGTGATGTTATGTTATCTAAAACCAAAGAAAATAACAATCGCGTTGTTATTCGTGTCTGAACAGTGTTTATAATTAAGATTTCTTAACATAAGTTTAAAAAAAAATGTTATACTTTTTGCTCGGTGGGCCCTGGCTTAGTTACTGCGATCAATTCGGTTCGCACGTGGTTGGTCACAGTTCTAATCTAACCTATTCATGAACTGCCGAAATATTTACATAATTGTTTTTAAAACACGCACATGAAATCCCTGGCCACCGATAGGCGACTGATAGTATCATTAAAGTGGTTTCAGAATTTCTTAGGGAGTGGAGAATGTTTGACATGGCTTTTCGCTTTAACAAAAATTATAGCAAAAAAAATTATTCAAAAAACAACAAACAATTTCACGCTCCTAAGCCATCGTTCGCAGCCACATTTGAATATTTCAAAACATCCAATCTACATTATCTGTTCAAATATAAAAAGAAATATACCCGATGCCAACAGGAAATGCTTTTATATTTGTCAACGTCACATCCCCACGGTGGAGAACCAAAAAAAAAAAAGAAAAAATAGAATTGACGTGACATTCTTTTTTCAAATGAACCGTGACGACGCTCGGCCTCTCTTATTAGATTAACAGGTCGATTTGCAATTCTGTGTGTTCATACACATGTTTATTTTACGGAAATGAATCGCATTTTGGCATGAGGGGGCGCTGTGTTGACTCAGCGTATATTTAGAGAAATACCTTTGGCGTTTGTGAATTGTGTTGTAATTCATACGTGACTGTTGTGGGGTTAAATTCGTAAATTGTTTATAATAATTATTACTATTTATTTTTCAACAACTTATAGTATTAACGCCTAGAATAATCACCTTCTTTATTTAAAAACGCTATTTTGCACAGTACATACCAAAATGAAATCAATTAGTACCTACCTAATTTTGTGACACGAATAACTTTTTTATTAATATTTCAGAGCTCTGAGAAGCTTATCTATTCGTAATTATCACGTAATTGCAATAATACAATTTAGAACATAGAACAGCAGATCTATTCTGTAAAAATGTCTCCGTGAAAACTTAGGTCAAGTGAGATTGAAGTGAGCTGTCAATAATGACAATCAAGCATCAAATAATGGCACATGAGTTTTCACGGAGATTTTTATAGAATAAACCAGCAATAAATTACTTTCTATTGTTATTGTAGGGTTTTGCCAAACCGAGAAAATCTATTTGGACTGAACCCTATCGGTTCGAAATCAAATATTCAAACCAACTTCAAACCTCGCCTTCTTTTAACACAAATAAACACAATAAATAGTCGTACATTAATAACAAAATATCAAAAAGAATGAATCATGAGAGTTCGCGATGCATTCACAGCGGGTAGTGTCACGTGTCCCTATGATTAGTTCGCAAATTCTTTGCATTCGAAAATATTTACACTATTAACACACCCACACTAAATTCTCCACCTTAAAACTACTTTCACAAAGTCGAAAATCGGAAGTTAAAACAAACTTCTTCGATTCGAAAGGAAATATTTTTGCTGAACGAAAATACATTTTCGAGTTGACAGATTAAAGTTGAATTTGAAACACAGTAGCATTCGAAGGGTTGTAATCCGAAGTTCACAATCGAATTAGTTGACCGCCCGCTGTTTTTGCTACTGAACACAATAGATTCCTTGGAAATTGAACGTGTGCTGATGAAATTACCCCTGACAATGGTTTCTTGCTACATCGAGCTTTCCATAGTTTTATTTTAAAAGTCTAAATTTTTTCCCTATCAAAGTGCATTACAGTGTCAGGGTGTATATTGAACAAAATATGATTCGCGACCGTAACAAGTATGTATTTACAAAATTATAATCATTGATATTACTCGTATCAATACAACTCATCCTCTAAGTTGATATAATCCTATTGAAAGACAATTTCATAAAATATCAATCAATAGGATTATTGTGTATTTAGAGGGTTGTATTGATGATTTTAATGATTATAATTCTGTAAATACATAATTGTTACGGTCGCGAATCATATTTCATTCAACATACAACCTGACACTGAACTGCAAATTGCAAAAAACCTAAGAAAATTTGAATTTCGCGGGCAGCCAGGCGCTTCCCCCTTAAGACTTGCCATTCTTACAACTACTAACGACTTTGATCTTTAATGTCCTATAGAACTAGCTATTCGAACAGACTGCGATTTTCCGATTGAGTGAAATTTATGCTTCAAATGTGATTCGAACTCAGATTAGAGCTTCAGTAAAATGTGTTCTTCCTACGATGTTGATTTGAAATAAGTGGAAATTATCTTCACCTTTATTGACGACGACGCAGTGGAAGTGGCGAAGTTTTGAGCCAACAAGATCTAAAATACATTCATCCGGTTATATCGAAGGAATCCACCACCTTCCGCGTACCTGCGCTAGAACGAGCTCCGCGCCGGGTATTTATTTACCCGCGTGGCCGCGTCGAGCACGCTCCGAGGGTCTGGCAAGACCATCTGCCGACCGTCACCTTCCCTGGCGTCTGCAGCGGGCATACCGCTGCGGGTTGCATCACACCACGCTGAGCCAGGAGAGTACTCTGCTACTCCCCAGGGAAGTTAGGGAACTTGTGACCATAGACTTACCTACCCCCTTTTCTCAATTTATTTTCATTAATATATTTTGACAAGGTACGTGGTTTCATTTTTATATAGACCACGTTAACCTCTTCCGTCACATTGGCCAGTGACTCGTGCCAGCGACACAAAGAAGGAAAGAAGAAAAATGGACGAGTACCTATGAGCCAGATATACCGGAACCCTATAGCAACCACTAAATCAATTTATTCATACATTTTACACAATAATATGTTCATACTGAATGGCAGAATTGCGAGGATTGGCGGGAAACGTTTTTAAACGCTAACATTACATCTCATCCCTTAAAAATCTGTATGGTCTGTGGATCATTGCCAATACCTATGTGCCAAGGCTTTACGAGTAACATCACTATCGGGTCGATATTAAACGTCAAACAGTCACTATTAAACACACATGGATTTAAATAAATACAACGTACAAAGTTCATATCACAGGCCTTTGAATCTGAATCAAACATGTTCAAACGTCAAAGGGAATCTGAAATGATCATCTTACTTCATTCTCTATAACTTTTAACTCAAAGTAATAAGGTTTACAATCGTAAATTCAGTCAAATGTTTGACAAATCATTGCTAATTCATAGACAAACATGTGTGGTGAGTTTCTAAACAAATATGAATACTGAATACGAAACAGTCTGTTGAAGAGATTTTGGTATTGATAAGCTTTGGTGAGGATTCAGCTGTAATACTCCGTCCTGTGAAATGTACAAATTCAGGCACGAAAATATTAACGACATTTATCTCAGACAAAATCAAAATATTTTTCACATAAGCCTACATGGGACTTATGAAACGTTAGAAGCGAGGTGCACGGTTCCAATTGAACGTTTCCTATGGAGTAGAGCTGGCAAGAAACGACCGACAGTACTCGGCCCTACTAACTTCGCCAAAATATAATTAATTATTTGGTACTTGATAGTTACAGTCGAACGCACGTCAATGGTAACACTGAGCTAGCGTAGCGTAGTTTCAATAGAATAAGAGGTCAGCTTATACTGGTTAAGTTACCACTGTACTTCAAGTAGAAATACCAAAAAACAGTCTACAATTGTCGGTGGTTATATTACAAACCAATATTTGTTTTACTTATGTTGCTTCCGGTTAAGACCTTAAATAGCAACTGAAAAGAAAGGTATTCAATTACGAAAGATGCATGATGTATGAACCAATGGATGGATGGAATGGACCAATAAATTAGTAAAAGTTTTCTAGGAACCTTTGAATGAAAAATTTCGTAGAAGTAAGTACTAACAATGGTCGAAGAGACCAAAATGCAGTAAAATTTCTTCAATTAACAGTATTTTGTTAATTCACTTATATTTGCATAGTTGACAAGGAAAAGACGAAACTAGGTCATGGTTTTCAGTATACGGAGAGTACATAATTGCATGAGGGCCATGAGGCGCTTTAGTTTCAACTACCTTCTGCCCGCGACTTCGTTCGCGTGGAAATCGTACGACCACAATATAATAGAAAGAAAGAAAGTTCAATTGGCCACAGCTCGTGAAACACAAAATATAAATAACAATAAAAAAAAGTGAAAGTAATGTTTAACCAACAATTATATCGTACTAAAATAACACCCACATTTTTATAATGGTCTCAGCAGCCAAACTCAAACTCACAGCATTTATTTGAATTAAACCATTTACAGGCACTTTTGAACTGTCAAAGAGTCGGTCAGTTAGTCAGAAAGTTGAAGCTAGTTGCCCATTCCAAAACGTAGATCTCTATGGAGAAGAACGGGCAAGAAACTCCAAGGACACTCTTTTTAAATCAAGATATTACAAAATCCTGGGTACATTATTCTTGTTGCTTCTATATGCGAGAACAATGAAAAAAAAAATATAAAGAAACAATTCAAAATATAAGATTAATAATAAAATTAAGCCGTGGCAGTTAAGAGATGACCAGTCTCAACTGACGGCACCCGTTCACTCTCTCTTCAAAATATGAAGAGAGTCAGGACAGATGACGCAGGAGCAAGTGACGCCGACGTACATTGTCCGTGTGAGAAGCAACTCGTCCTGACGTCCTTCAGTAGCAATTTCCCATTGCTTGTGAAGTTTTTCGTTTTTAGTGAATTTATGAACGCTTACGTTGCATGCATTCTTACAGATTATTGCTGACGAACAGAATTGAGATGATGAGAATTGCTGATGAGAATTGCTTTTATCAAAATCTATAAATACTGATCAAAATGTTCCACAAAGTTCCAGTCCGATGAGGCCTCAGCCCGCGCCGTAGCTGAGCCTGTAGCTTTAAATTCCCCGATTAATAATCATGATATTAACCTTTCGATCCAGCCCGTCCCCAATATCGCGCTGCCCTCTCCCGATGACGCCCTAAGCCGAGGTCCGTACCCCACAGGGGGTGCCCTTAGCGTGCGGTCATCTAACATTTAAGTTTAGTTTTAAATTTTTCCGCTCCTGGCTGGAGGCCTTTTAGAGTAAAATCCGAAAGGCAACCACAGGAGAGACCGGTTAAGCAGCCACGACCCCCAGTGGTCAAAACTGCGAGTTGCCCTTAAAAAAAAAAAGTTAAGGACAGTCTCCTAAGACCGTTTTCTTCTAGCGATAACGGTTAAGGTACCTGCCTTTATTGCCCTATCTCAAAAATCCACCTTGTGTATGTCATGATTGACTGCGTGGCTCCATAAAGGTATAGCGTGATGATAATTATTTAAAAGGTTAAATCTGTAACTATTCAGAATATTCTAGCATTTTGGCTCGTCTCTTTAAAATTTGCTGTAAACTATAGAAGAATACGAACAAATTGCAATATTGCTCATCTCCCATAGCAAATAGCGTGATAATTTATAGCCTACAGACTGAACAGACTTATAGGGTATATTTATGCAAAATTTGAACAAAATCTACCCGGTAGGATTTGCGTGATGCTGAAACATACATTCAGACAAACAGACAAAAATTTTAATTTAAATATTTTCACCATTAGAATAGTTCCCAGACCTCGCAAAAATTACTTAAAAATATATATAATTATATTGAATGTATAGTTTTGTTTTCGCTACGACTTTATTATAATCATGTATATACAGAGATTCATGTTGGTAACATAATGCCTCAACTGGGGCCTCTGTCTGTACTGTTTTAGTACGGTTTCAGTAGTAATATTGATTTATAAGTTTTGTGAAGCTATTAATAATCTTTTTAATGTAATGGATTTCAATGTTCAACTTTTTAGTTTGTATATAGTGTTCCGCGCTTTATGTGTTTTCAAGGTGAATTACTAATACTTATGGGTTCCTAAAGCTGATGAATCGTTATTGTACAGAAACTATTAATCAAGTCCGGAAGATCAAAAAAGGAGAAAATGTTAATTCGTCTGTATATGTATATATAATATATACAAATGTACATGTATGTTTTTTATTTTTATTTTTAGCAATCGTTTGATATTGCAGACTGATTTTCATTATTTTAATTTAATTTAATTATAATATTCAGTACAATTTTCATTTTCATTTTTGTAATTGTTCAATCTTAATATAATGTTGTTATAACCTATGGATCATGATATCTTTTTATTATTTTAATAAAAAATTAAAAAGTATTAATAATATAGTGGATACATTTATTGCACCTTGCGGACACTATTTACATTTAGAAAAAAGATCACCCAATATGTAATCTTGCCAATCCTAAATCATTATTCACTATCAAATGCCCAGAGCTATTACATCACGAATCATAACGCTATTATTTCAGACACAGAGCAATAAAAACACACATTACATTGACTTATTGTATTACCTATAAAATGGGGGTCGAGATCTTTGACATGTATTATGATTTGTTTTGATTTATTCTTATATTACAGTATAAATATAAAATAATATAAAAGATCTGTGGCCCTAGCATAAAACCTTGCGGGAAACCTGTAGTTTACTAAAATATGATCGGAAATTAAAAATCTTAAAGCTGGCTTTTCGATTGAGAAACCTAATAAACGTATTTTCGACAAACGTAATTAAAGTCCTATTATCTTTTGTCCCAATTTTGTTCTGATACATAATATAGCAACGAAGTCGTTTTTTGTAATTAATATATGCTACACATCAACAAAAGGGTGTCCAGACACACTGGCTTCACAGATCTCCGACAGAGCAGCGTCGGCGTTCGCCACTACCATCGAGTTGGAGTCGCTCAGCAGATCCTTCAGCTAGTCTAAGAAACTCTGGCAACCCTACAATAAGTAGGAAATTTATTTTAAGACTAACAATATTCAAAATCAATATGACTACCGTACTAAAATAGTATAGAATTAACCCCCAGTCGAAGCAGCGACTCGTCGAAATTAAGCAATTAATAAAAAACCATGAACCATCTCATCCATAGGTTATTAAAAGTTTTGTCTTTGTTTTGTCTGTTACTTGGCACCTATGCAAATATTAGTGAATCAAGACCAATTTGTTATTTAATGAAATTATACTGCATTTGTTACGGCCTCTTAGTTTTTCCTTCTATGATATCCAACGAAACACATACTCCATCCACTTTTTAAGCAGCGTGGAATACGTTTTTACCGCAATAGTTTACTTAGTTTATGGTGATAGACGTTTCTTGCACTTCTTCAGTGCTATCACAACCAATGACTTCTGTCATTTCTTCTCTCTGTGTGTGTGTGTTGTTCGTTTTCTGTTTTTCCTTTTGTGCAATGTCTTGAAGCCGATCATTCTTGATCGGCTTCAAGAAATTGCCTTTGTTCACCAATTACGTGTAACTTATTCTCATCCGTAACTTGTCCATACGACAAGGTATTACTGTCTATCGAGCTTTTCTTTCTGTTTAATCCATTAGTATCTCCTGTGGCGTCACCTTCGCTGACTGTTCCGTGGACTCTAACCATTTAACTGTCATTATCATCTTCACCATAGTACAAAGTCACATGAAACAGTTGAGATATTAGAATCTCATATTCTTAGAATCAAATTCACTCCCCATTAATATTACTGGGAGGAATAAAGTCGCCATCACTACCAAAAATATAAGGATAACTTTGTACAATTATAACAATTTGTTGGATAACTTGCATTATGTTGATAAACAGCTGGAATATTCGATAAATATAATAAAATTGATTTAAGTACTTCCTTCGACGCTGTAACGGATGCAAAAATTACCTTCACAAAGCTGAAAGTCACTTATTCTTCCCGTTGTTATATTTCTTTTGTAATAGACCTTACCTGGGAACCTTCTTGTTACGGAGATATTGAAGGTCAAAGTTCCTACTCTTTTTGCCGTTTTTTTACAAAATCTAGTTTAAAATATTATAACTTAACTTTATACTCCCAGAATCCCTGTACTCTTGCATGCACCCATAAGCACAACGTTGTGTCTTGTTTTGTACATTTGGTAAAAAAAAATTGAAAATTTTGACGTTCAAGAGTGCCTTTTTTGTGCCTATTTGAAATAAATGATTTGACTTGACTTGAGTCGATCTGCCTTCAAACACTAGCGACAACGCAACTACAACGCAACTGCAAGACGTTGCAGCGACATTATTCACACGTAACCATTGCTTGCTCACATTTTATCGCTGAGATGTGGTGTGGTTGTGATAAGTGTGAATGGGTCGTAAACCAATTATAGTTAGGCAGGTTTTACATTTAACTCATTTGCACGACGATTTTTCTTTCTACAATAACTATTAATAGGAGAATAAAGAAGAAATGGCAGTTTTTTTTTTTTTTTTACTTTTCAACTACCATATCTCCGCCATTTTGAAAAATTTCAAAAAAGTGGATCGACGAAAGTTTCCATATAATTATCGAACCTGCTCACAAAATTTCACGAAATGCAATCTGTAGAGGAGAACAGCCATCCGCCGGACATCCGGACATACGAAAGCATTTTTGTCAAAGCTGAAACGGAGACGCTTCGCGCTCGCTCGGTCAATTAGTAAGGAAGTATGGATTAGTACGGATAAACTTTCGATTAAAATAAAATATTTAATATTATGTACAATCCATAATGTATTTTCAAATATTTTTTGTAATAGCCCCTTTTGGAGTAAATCGCGTATGAATATCGCAAAACGTAAACAGTTTTTACACGTGACTATATTAATGTACTTAATTTTTTTCTTGTTGAATCTAATAGAGATTTCATTTTCTTCGTCAAAATTGCGAGCAGGTATATGTAAAGAATCCATAATAAATAATGTATGAGTTGATGACATTTAGATGATATATTTGTCGTTCGCTTTGTGCCCTCTGCAGTGATCTTTCATACGTGAAACGCGTTGTATAGGGTGTTGTTATTGTGACCAGTCTCAAATTTGTATTAATAATTTAAAAAAATACCAATAAATAGTTAATAACAACAATTTGTTTCATAAGTCTAATACATAAGGAGAGAAAAAGGATTATTAATTCATTATTATAATATATCTTACATAATCTACAAATAATATTAATAGTATGTACAACTAAATAACAATAAATAAAAATAAAAAAGAAAGAAGGAAAAGAATCATAGGGCATCGAAAAATTCATCCGCATCGCTGTCGACAGGAAAAGTGCCCAAAAGGCTGGCAGCATTGCCACGTTATATAGCGATACTGATTCTTTGGCCAAAAAATAGGCCAGCCCTCTGATCATGTGAAGAGTCGACCAACCGCTTAGCGATGTCTCCAAAAACCAAGTGGGCACTCGGACCCCACGGCCCTAGTGTTACAACCCCAAACGGCTCGAACATATAACTCCCAATAAGATTCGAATATTTTCGCCGTTTGAGGTTTTCCGCACCTGCAGCAGCCACCCCAGCACAGCCCGCCGTGCTAGGAAGATGGGATGGCGCAAGGGTGTCGACACACGTTGCATCCCACACCAAAAGCCTGCCTAACTTCCAGGGCATTATGGTCATTCCGTCTGGTCTCTTCCCATCGTCGCGTGCCAAGCCGTTGGGTTCTAAAACAGCTGGCACCCCGGCGGTGGCAAGAGCACGGCGGATTATGTCATTAATGCTGGCGTGTTGTGCTATCCGGCCTGCGCTCTTACTGCAAGATAGGCCATGGTGTCCGAGGCAGTCGACAGCTTCACCGCACTGGCAGCGATGCGGAGCCCCGCAAGGAGCGCCCAGACGGAGACAAGTAGCGAGCGGAAAGTGGTGTCACCCAACATAGTGCCTATGTTAGGTGATTGAGGCGCCTGAAGCCAGAGGCCCGACTCCCATTCTCCCACAGCCAGCAGATGGGCACGCTCAGCAGTAATGGAGGAATATTATTTATTTAAATAATTCATTATTTCAATAACTTAGATCCTTAAAGTAATTAGGCTAACTACATGCTCGATTTTGTGAAACTCCTGACACCCAAACTAGGACATGTCCTGTATCTCAGGTGTCAGCGTTCCTCCCTGCTAGTCACACTGTGAAGCCTAACTTTTAGTAGTTCTTTGTAGTTAATGCAAATGTCGGTAAAAAGTGTTTTTATTATATTTCAGAGATATTTTCTGGGATGTTGTAGCTTATCAAAAGCCATTACGAACTATTTATAATTCAATAGATAATTAAGCGTATTTTTAGATACCCACTGTCACAGATTTAATGGTAGGCTACGAAGCGCTACGAGATTTCGTAGCCGCCGTAGCATTCGCGTAGTAGTTGTAGAAGCAAACTCGTAGAGATTGAATAATTATTATATTGCACGCAAACTTTCAGTTTGCGCCGTAATTTTTTAGATTTTACCTTCTATATTATTTTCGGTCAAAACAAAATTTTTCCATATTCAAAAGTGAGTACTTTAATTGGCCTCTGAAATGTAATACTACGGTGCGCTACGATGTTTCGTAGTCGGAGTAGCACTCGCGTAGGAATTGTAGAAGCAATATTACACATTTTCAGGACCATCCTGTATCCCTTACGAAGAATTGCTGACAAAAGGCGCGGTGGCAGCCGGATCTGTCGCCTCGGGCGTCTCTCTATCTGTCGCCTAATATGCTAATATTTGCCGACTAACAGCCACATGTAGAATGTAAACTTTTGCAAAAGTATGATGTAACCAGAGAGTTCTACTGGATACTGGGGATCCTGGAACTTTAAATGTGGGCAGTTGCCGTGTGGTTTTAGTCGACAGAAGTCAGCCATATCTGCTCCTACGCCATCCCTAGACTGAAAGTTGATAGGTACTGTTATACCTTTCTCAATATATGAAAGTGGGGGCGTAAGAGAATGGAAACTATATTTAATGTTTTTCTGTGAATGTGAGTAGCATTCAGGCTACATTGATTATCATTTTAATATTGTGAATGTGAAGACTATGTGGGTCATTGTTGCTTTTTTTTCTCTCCTCAGTTAATTTTAATCATGGTCTGGCAGTTTGAGTAATTTTTGTGGCCTACCCAAATGTCTTTTCTTTGGTATTGTTCGTCGAATCGTTGAGCTCCTTAAGTTCTGAGTTGAGCTACACGATTACTGACAAATGCGTGCACTGGCTGGACAGGTCCACTCAATCTGTGTGGTTTTTCCTCAAAAGACCATCTCAGACACAAATCTACATGGTCTTCACATGATCTGACCAAGATTATGTCTGGACTTTAAAAGAGACTGTGACCTCTGAGTTTGTTTCGGCCTTTCTTCTCAGAGTAGTCAGATAGGAAACGCCGACCTCATCTAGTTTTTAAAATATGATTGACGTGTAAAAGTGTTTGTTCAAACCTACTTACAGAAATAAAATCATTTATCATTTATCATTTACAAGATTATTATATTTTATCACGGAATTTTCCTAAATACACCGGCAGACCTTTGCCCTGCCTATCTACTTCTCTAAACAAACTACTATCACTTTTCCTTCCAAAGCTTATTTCAAACTTGCTTAACTGTTCGAGAGTAACCAGCGATAATATAATATTACCAGCCAGTCAACATAAGGTTGACACATGCAGATAACCTCTACAGTACATAGGTACAATTTGTACTCTTACTACCAGAAAGATAGATAATGTCTAATTTCTGTAAGTAGGTACTTTATTAGTTAAATAATTAATATAACTTTAAGGGCCAGAAACTGGCCCTAAACATTCGTGAAAGTTAACGCCAAAACAATGAACAGCTAAAGTCCAATTCAAATGTATCATTCTTCAATCAACCAACTTCTTAGTGTTTTTCTTCTGTTTCTAAACAAGGTAGGTATATCAAAATACAATCCTACCACGTGTTCACAAACGAAACATGATATTTTACATCCTAAATCCACCCTCGGAAATCCGAATAACAATGCCTCCATATTTTATATTACCTGCATGTGCTTCGCCAAATAAAAAATAATCCTACCAATTTGCATTGCTACTTTACGTTTTCAATCGCTTTAGGCGATACCATCGTTTTATTTGATCGGTTTATATCGTTTCTTGTTTCCGAATCCTTAGTTACGTAAGAAAAGTATTTAATGTAAGTAAGTAGTTCTTCAGTTCCGTTTATTTTTTTGGTAAATGATAATCAATTGACTAATCGTAGTGCGAGTAGTTGAGTAGTCGTTACGGGTGGTCAAAGACCCAAAAGTCCGACAACCAGTCTAACCAAGGGGTTTGGTATTACCCAGCCCATACAGCCATATCAAGTAGCGGTTACGACATGTCTCGACACTTACTGTGTCGTAACGGAACTTTTTTGTAACATTGTTTCGTAGCATTACGTTGTCGTGTCGACCTGTGTTTCTACGCCGTTTCGAAAAGTGGGGAATAATCGTAACAGTAACTTTCAGTCACACTGCGTCCGTCGCCGTGTCGACACATTGCGACTTATTTGTGCTCACTTCTACCGCGCATTCAATCATTCATTCGTCGTCGTTCTTCTACTTGTCATTTTTTATTAGTATTTCGTATTTATTTTTTGTGGATGTCATTAAATCTTCGCCGCCATCACAAAAAAATATGTAAGTATAAAATTTGGTTCTGGGATATTTACTTCTTAATCGTTCGAAAATACTCTGCAAAATTAAATTCATCGTGCAGTTTGATGTTATTTAAACAAATTCACCGATGCGCCCTTATAATTATATAAAATAATTAAAATGTTCTCTATTATTGTTGCTGTTTTCCATAAAAACATCTACAAAAAATCTTATTTTCGAACAATGCAGAAGGTTTTATTGATACAGTTTATATAAATTTAACAAAAGTTTATTCCAGAAAACTGATATATTAAGTAATTATGCAAAATTAAGTGAAAAAATATTTATCTACTTGGGACAATCAATCTCAACACAATGTTTCGTAACTGTGTTTACAAGTGTTGAGACTGGTTACAGTGGGACAGTTTTCACAAAATGGAGTTTTGTTATTTTTAAGTTTGCAGTGGTTCTCAACATGCCGTACAAATTGCTTTTTACAAAAAATGGGCCAAATGATGAAGTATCTGCGGTACCTGAAGGGTGGGTGGAAGGAACATATTTATACTAAAAAAAAAGTGAAATTGAATCACTGAGCAGCAACGAAAACAGCATACCAGACAAATTAAATGCAGACTGAAATTAAGTGATATTTGTTCATTTGAAGAAACATTTATATGGTAAGATTGAAAAGGTTTCGCAAAGGAATTAAACATTTTTTTAATACTTTTACCTTTGATTTTTATTTCTCCCTGGATCAAAATTACATACATACATAGGTTAAATGCTCTAAGACCAATACTTTCCTTATCCCATAATGACAATGTTGTTTGTCCTGGGAGTTTGTAATAGACTTCTGCTATCTTTTGGCAAAAAATTCATATTTGGAATATCACTTAATTAATATTCCTAGTAATTCATTCAAACCGTTTTGGCGTATTTGATGCTGTAGTGCCCATTGTTGAATTTTAGATTTAAAAGAAAATTTTATGCCGTCATCCAGATCAACGATATCAGAATTTGATGATTCATTATCATCGTGAATTTGATAATATTTGTTTAAGTGAATCCATGTCGTCTTCTACAATAACCGAATGTCGGGACATGTCAAATAATTCTGCGGTATTGACTTGATTTGTCATAAAATCAGATGAAGTGGATTTAAAATCTATATTTCCAGTTTCTTGACGTGAAGTAGAAGTCTTCATATTTTCCGAATTAGTTTCTTGACTTACGTCACTTGAGTTGGAGGGCAGTGTAAGCGAATAGTCAACAAGAAATTTAAAACAATGGCTGTCATGATTTTACGAACAAATCTATTTATCAATGAAAAATCCTTACCTGTATGTCTATTTTCTGAACTCTATCTCATCTTTACTTTTCTGTAAAAGCTCGAATATAGACGGAAACGATTGGGTTGCTTATGGTTCATTGTTATGAAAAAACAATAATTTTCTTAACCACAGCAGCACTGAGTAAATATGTTGAGAACCACGTCTGCATTTTCTGTTTGGTCAAATCCAACACTTTACTGTCGTTACCGTTACTACACTTGTGTTATTGCAAAATTTATTGCAACTTAGTTTCGACAATGTGTCAACAATTTAATTTTAATATTTACACATAAATTCAAAGTAAACACAATGTGTCGAGAATTAATTTAGAAACATTTATGTCGGAACTTGTCGAAATAGGGACCACACATAGTTACTGTAACATTTTTCAGTGCAAAGTGTTGACACCGTTACTACACGCTGCAATCAAAATCCATATAGTTATTAAGTTTAGTAATAGTTACGACACTGTTACAAACCTGCAATGTTTTTAAAATTTTGCGACCGAAAATGGTTGTATGGGAGTAACTGGGTTGTGGAGGTCAGATAGGCAGTCGCTCCATGTAAAATACTGGTATTCAGCTGGGGCGTGTCAGACTCTTACTGACTAAAACCCACCCGTGTTCCTTCAGTTGCCTGTGCGCCAGGGCCACGGTAACTCTTTCGAACAATCCGCGACCCCGGCAGGTTCCTTTTAGGCCTGGAGTTTCGATTTCTGTCTGGATTGCAATTACCTCACCATCTACTTTTAAACACTACAATAACGACATACCTTCTCTGTGACCTCACCAGGAAGGTATCAAATTGACTATTCGCAGCAAATCGCACTTTAAAATACATCATTCAAGAAATGTTTGAAACTTAAATACTTTCAGGAGGTACCTACTCAATTCCATTGACGTCATCTCCTATAAAAATAAACAAAAAGACTCGATACTTTATGGCTCACACGGGACGACCATAAACTCCAATAGAACAGAAAGGTATTCAGTCGTAATGCGCGGGAATTTTTAAATTTTACGACTTCAAATACTTTAATCGAGTTTTTATTGTCGTTTTAGTACTGAACCCGTTAAACAGCTTTTAAATATTGAATATGAGATTAATTGTCTGTAAACGTTTAAATGGGAAACGGTTCAAATGCTGAATAGGTTTTTTTAAGTAGGTATAAATGCTAAGAAAAAAATATGCGTTCAATCCAAATCCATCATCCTTAAGTGTCCAACCAACCCCGGTCGATTAATTCTACCCGTGTACCTCATTTTAGTAAAAACTTTCTGCTGCCCGCAACTTCGTTAGCGTGACATCAATACCTTTTGCTTTCTTTCTTTTTCTAAAATAAAAGTAGCCTAAGTTCCTCCTTATAACATCAGCTATCTGCCAGTGAAAGTCCCATCATAATCGGTCCAGCCATTTCGGAGATTAGCCGGAACAAACAGACACAGTTCAGACAGACAAACAAAAAAAATTGTTTCGCTGTTACAAGTACCGTACATATAGTTTCATATGCATTTAGTAAAAAGCTGTTATTTTGACATTAAAAACAGACACTTCAATTTTATCTATTTTTATGTATAGATTGCTATACCCACCAACGCCTAAAAGTTTACTTTGGCCCCAAAGCATTCTCAATAAAATAATAGAACATTTGACAGGTCCAACTCCTAGTCTTATAAGTAAGTAAGCAAGTAGGTCCTAATGTTTTACCCCTTATTAAATGACATAAGTCTTTCAACAAACGAATAAAGATGACGAGCTCCCGAGCTTCCAACAATCGTCTGTAACCCTAGTCTTAGCAATAACGTAAATTGAACATTCTCAGCTCCAAGCCGGAGGTGTAATATTTCAATGTCCAAACTAACGTTCGCGTCAGACTTAAACCTCGTTTAAATGAAAACTAATTTTAATATTAATGCTACGTCTTATTGCGCGGAAGCTTTGAAAAGATGCTATTTTTAACTGTTAAGAAAAGTTAGATTAATATTACGTTATTAAAATACATTGTGGTCGAGTCTGGGGTGGTTTTTCAAGAGTCTGATACCATCTATCTGCTAAGTGTCTTCAAGAAATGTTTTTTTTATTAGGTATTTTATCGATTTGTCTCTAGGTCTTTACCTACAGACAAATCGATAAAATACCGAATAAAAAAAACATTTCTTGTTTTATCTTTACAGATACCATAGATATAAGTATACTTCTATGGCAGATTCCTACCTACACCGTGTGCATTCATAATGGTTAGGTACCTAAAGTTAATTGCGAGTCGATTATTCGTTTGATGGCTTGTGACATTCAAGTTTTTATGAATTTGCTGGTAAATGTAAGGAAATATATGCCATACTCCAGTGTTGTACGGACCGCAATAATGATAGACTGTAGCGGTATCTATATCGCCACATGCGAACTACACGTCACACTGACGTCACGCAAAATCCTGCATCGCGCAAGTAGAGTTTACCGCGCAACTAGCAACGCCCCGACATCAAACGTCGGGCAGTTGTCCACCAGACACGACACCCGTCTGGTCAGAGGATCCTCCCTTTTCCATAGAGTATGAGTGAGCTTTACACCCTGTTCCTCATACCTCTATAATACTGCTGGAACTGTAATTTGTCGAATGGATAATTTGTATTTTGTAATGTGTCACAGGGTATACCTAGCGATTAGAAAAGGTTGTTCGTTGGAACATCCTTATCACAGAAAAATGTGCTCACGTACGAGCTTTGCCCTGCTCGATTCAAAATACCATTGCGCAGCTAAAGATGTAACGGTCTTCTTTTTTTTTCAGTGGGAAATCATCACATGACTGCTCCCGCTCTGGGCGGAGCGGAAGGGCGTGTCAGACTCTTACTGACTAAAACCCACCCATGTTCCTTCAGTTGCCTGTGCGCCAGGGCCACGGTAACTCTTTCGAACAATCCGCGACCCCGACATAAAGATGCGTGTCTAGGCGTGGGCAAAGTGTATCATGTTCGTGATTTTGCATTTGCATCTGGATCACTGAAATCATCCGAAACACTGATATGTTTCATTTGGATCATTTGGCTCATCGGCTCAAAGGATATAAAATACAGAATATTACGTATACACTTACGAACGATAACTTGTTATTGCAAGCATTTTATGCAAAAAACGAACGTATTGTATAAAATTTTATATGTATGCGCCTTAATAGTAATTTTTACATACATGGATAATGACAATGAAACACTGAGATTGATACACATCTCATTTGGGATCTCTTTCTGACTTGTATAGATTGTAATATCTCACCCGCTCACTCGCGACTCGCGAGTCAGTATTAACTCAGTCTCTCAGTCTCCCTCTCTCGCTCACTGCTCAGTCATCTCGCAAGCGACGCGTCGCGCGGAAAGAGCACAGAGCAAAATAATGTTTCAGATCCAAATAATCCATTTGAAACGTTGTTAGTGAACCAATCTTTTGAATCACTTCAATGACACGGATCGGTGAGACGGTTCCGTAAAGAGTTACACAAGCCTATATTGATCAGCAACTACTAGCTGTATTACTTGTTTAATTAAACAGTTGAATTAAAAGTGCCAGGAAATTATAACTTTTTATCACTTATAATAACAGACACAATCCTGTGGAGAGAGCAGCTCCAAGTTTAAGTGGATTAGGCGTTTAGGCATCCAATTTTGAACGATAGTATTTCATTTGTTAACATCAGACGTACTACATCTATCGAAAAGGGAAATAGATTAAAGGAGATAAATAAAAAACACATCCATTTTTTTAATCATTTTATTAGATTACACACCAAAATAAATTAGTATGCTACTAACAAATAACAAAATTGTCCTACTTATAATACCTTCTATCACACCAATTTTTTTAACTACTATTTAATTCTACATTTCTACAACATTGAGAATACAAAATATTTGTCATACATAAGTAGCGACATCTGTTGTCAGAAATTTAAGTTATTAACTACGATCTCGACCAATAGATGGCGGATCAAACTGAATCGCTATAGCTGAATTTGCGCGACGACATACAAAGCATAAAGACAATTTTACCCGATTACAGTAAAATAGAGGATCAGCTAAACAATGGAAAACATTACTATTACGAATTTTGTAAATATTATCTTGAAGTGTTTATTAGGGTGTAGACAGAATGAAAATTATGTCAAAAGCTATACTTATTATGTCTAAAATGATGATTGAAATGTGTAAAAGCTTCGTTTTTGTTTAGTCTAAGTTACATACTGTTAAATTACAATTTATTTGAGTCGGTGGTGAAGGGGTAATAATTATATATCCGCTTCTTTCATACATTTTCTGCAATCGGGCTTTGGAATTCGCACTTTATCACTATTGACTAATTTAGTTAAGTGCCAGTTTTCTTATTTCATAGATCATTCTTACAATAATGTAGCGTATTCAAAATCAATATCTTTTAATTCTAAAATCATCTAAATATACGAAATTCGATAGATACGTTCATATACATATAATTTCTTACGTTACGTCTATATCATTTGATCACGCATTTACAAAGGAGGCAAACAAAAATAAAACTCTTATCAGCCAATTGTTCCCAATATTAAGAAAATTTAAATTTTAAAATTAAGTCCCTTGACAGGAATTAGTATTTCTAGCCAACTCCGATCTCAAACAATAATTTGAAAAAAAATTGGAGTAAGCTAGAAACGCCATTTTCTTTTTGAGTTCCAATTTTAAATCGAACTACAAATTGGCACTATAATCACTTTCCTTACATTTCCAAAATACGAAAATATTTAACATTTGAAATCACAATTAAAAACATAATTTAATGGACGATAAACTTTAAGTAATAAGTTGTTTGGTGATTATTTATAAAAAATAATTGCATTGTTTGATGTTAAAAAATAAAAATAACTACTTATCATAGGTAAAATCGAATACCCGAACACTTATGTATAAAAATAAAAATATTTTGTTTTACCGTGTTTTCATTAAGCAAGTAAACATGACGTCCCTACTGCGGGGAGACCACAATTCAATGTAACGTCAACACAACATGCATGCAAGTTAAAGGTATACTATTTTTTATCAATCGACACGAAACAGTTGACATTATTTTATTGACGAAAAACAGTCACACTATGGCACCCGTCTCACCGCCATTCGATGCGTGTAGAGCTAGCAACTTTAGTTGGCGATCAGCGAGTGCGCCACGGCGCCGAGCGGTTACTTGCTGGTATGCGTATGTACCAAGTGTGATTCTCTCAGCGAGTGTTCTGCCCGCCAAGGGAGCGTCAATGAGCGAGTACTCTATTTGAAACTTGTCGCTGCGACAGACGAGTACTCGCCGGCGGTGTGAAGAGTCAACTATCAACGATTAATATATGTATCTCTTTTATTTACACGGTACCTACAATCTTTTGTATGTTTTTTAAGCGAGAAAATTGATAGCAAGTCGCTTCCTCGGCGGTGGTAGAACAGGTGGCTTTAGTTGTTGAGCATATTGACAAATGAGTAGATGTATTTTTCGGTGATCGCGTCATAACGCGTTACGACCACACATGATCAAACTGATCATGTGTGGTCATAACCACACATGATCAGTTTTACTAGTAATGTTAAAATCGACATTGATATTTAGTGTTTAATATCACCTGTCCGTGTGTACTTTACTTGCATAATATAAACGCGTCTTTACATACAGTAGCTACACAGTACAAATTAACTATCTGCTAAGTAATAAAGTATCTACTGTTCTTCATCCGAAATGTTTAATTTAAAACAACTAAATGCTAAAACAAAATGAATCACATCGACCATATAATAGCCGAACAATCTACCTAAAACATAACACCTGTAATCCCCAAAGGGTAAGGCAGGGGTGTCCCTTTAGTACACCCACATTTCGCCAATTATGTTTAAGACCCATGTAATAGGGGGCGAGCCTATTGCCATCAACCGGGCACAAATCCAGACTCCGGGCTGCTACTGAGAAATTCCTGATGAGAAAACCCAATAACACTTCGCCCGACCTCGGAATCGAACCCAGGACCTCATTCTCAGCATGCAACCACTAGGCCAACGAGGCGGTCTACCTAGAACGTTATACAAAAATTAAATTATAAAAGGGTTGCAAAATTAAGAAGAAAACTGTTCCAGAAATAAATCAAATTCTTTGCGTAACACATTTTTAAGCCTAACCTGATCGATGGACCCGTGCGGGTCCATCGATCAGGTTAAGCTACACTTGCCGCGGTCGATCCGTGGATGGGTGACCATCTTTACGTCCCGGATGTCATTCGTGGATATTTGACAGTCGTTAGGGGTCGTCAGGAGCCCGAAAATCTGACAACCAGTCTTACCAAGGGGTATCGTATTACCCAGCAACTGGGTTGTGGAGGTCAGATAGGCAGTCGGTCCAAGTAAAATACTGTTATTCAGCTGCATTCTGTTTGACTGGAAACCAACCCAAACATAGTTGGGAAAAGGCTAGGCAGATGGTGATTTTTAATATCAATTCCAAAACAATCATATCCATTGCGCCTTATGTTCTAAAATCCGTGTTCACGATAAAAAACTATAAGCAATGGATGTTGTATAGCTGTCAAAATGAAATCGTTGTGATCGCGATACGCAATAAGACTGCAAACTAGTTATCTCAAGCTTATTTAAATTAATTTATCACTTTAAGTACGACACAAACATATTTTGGTCAGATTCAATTGCTACAGAATCTTCTTACTTTTGCAAACCAGAACCTAAATTCCATAAAGTAACGACATAACTACTTACGAAATAATCCAGTACTAAATTACACGTATCAGACTTAAAAAGAAAATATATTCATAGACAATTCCCTCTACACTTTGAAATCAATTTGTTCCTATTACAAATAATCTAAAGTATGATTTTTATTTTGCTAGATCAAAATGACAGTTGCGATAGAATAAATTTAAGGGGGAAGCGCCAGGTTGCCCGAAAAATTCAATTTTTCTTACGTTTCGTGCAATTTGCAGGTCAGTGTCAGGTTGTATGTTGAAGAAGATATGATTCGCGACCGTAACAAGTATGTATTTACAGGATTATAATCATTAAAATCATCAATACACCCGTCTAAGTTCATATAATCTTATTGAATGACAATTTCATAAAATATCAATCAATAGGATTATATAAACTTAAAGAGGGTTGTATTGATGATTTACAACAAACGTAAAAAGAAATCACGGGCAACCTGGCGCTTCCCTCCCTTAAGCGATACGTTTCGAGTTCAAAGATGGAAAAACTACCAAATTGGTAGAATATGTTTAGTAAAGAATGTACGAATGTATGTAGTGGTCAACAGGAACTTGCACGTTATGAGAAGCTGATTAATGTAAAAGATCGATCGCAGCTGTCATTTTGGTGTAGCAAATAAAAAATCAGAGTATAACTTAAATTCAGAATCTTAGGCCCGGGTTCTAGAACGAAAATCAACACCAAAATTTGCTACAGTATTTTTATATCATGATGCGACGCGTACTTTACTTGTGGTTACCAAGTTTACAAACACGCTGTAAACGTGTGTGTAAGCGCAGGAGCTCTCGGTAGCGTCCGAGACAATGGCGAAGTCAGAAGTGTGTGCGCGTGTGTGTTTTATGTGCTGACGCTACTAGTCTTCACGCACATATTCACAGCTTGTTTGTACGCTTGCTTATCACAAGTTAAGCGCGCGTCGCTCCGTGAGACAATAATACTATAACAAATTGTCAAGCCCGCGTTGACTGCTGTGATTGGTTGAACGAATTATCAACAGCCAATCGAAACACTTGACCGGCGTTTCATATTGACGCGTTGATTATTTTCGTTCCAAAAATTGGGCGTTAAACAATTATCAAGTTTTAGAAACACAAACTCAATGTCGTACAAAACAAAGTTCAAATACCATTGCAACGAAAAAAAATGGACCTTTGTATTACACACTAGTACACACGCACTCTTCGCACGGTTTTTACGATTTGATAAAACATCGAGATTTATTTATTATATATTATGTAAGTTTACTATTAATGTATTACACATAAACCTTCAGGAAAAACATTCTATAAATGTTTCTAAAACCGCGTTGTAAGTTAAAAAGAACAACGCGGTCACACAGACAGACACGAAAAGCGACTTTAATTTATAATATGTGTAGATATAGATGGTCACTCAAAAATCAACTTAAGCTACATGACGCTAAAGTAGATAGTTGAATAAGCGGCTTTGAAAGTTAATCATGTATTATTATTAAGTCAACCTTAGTATACAGACACTTAGACATCAATTTGTTTATATTACTGAAAACTATTATAATTACCAGAAAAATATTATATGTAAGTTTGATATTAATATATTATACACATAAAAGTTCCGGAAAACATTCTACTTTTTTTTTTAAACCACATTAAAATTCTATGCGTGGAACAACGCGGTCACACAGGCAGACACGAAAAGCGACTTAAGTTTAAAATATGTATCACACAATAATAAACTTAAGGTACATGATGCTAAGGTAGATAGTTGAGTAAGCGGCTATGAAGTAAATCATTTATGATTCTTAAGTCAACCTTAGTATACAGACACTTAGACATAATTTTTTTTTCTATTACTGAAAACTATTATAATTACCAGAAAAATACTATATGTAAGTTTGATATTAATATATTATACACATAAAACTTCCGGAAAACATTCAAAGTAATTTTTTTTTTTTATCCACATTAAAATTCTATGCGTAGTTAAGAAGAACCACGCGGTCATAGGCAGACACGAAAAGCGACTTTAGTTTAAAATATGTATCACACAAAACTAACTTAAGCTACATGACGCTAAAGTAGATAGTCGAGTAACCAGCAATGAAAGTATATCATGTACGATTCTTAAGTCAACCTTAGTATACAGACACTTAATATCAATTTGTTTGTATCACTGATAACTATTATAATTACCAGAAAATTATTATATCTAAGTTTGATATTAATATATTATACACATAAAAGTTCCGGAAAACATTCTACTTTTTTTTTTAAACCACATAAAATTCTATGCGTAGTTAAGAAGAACAATGCGGTTACACAGGCAGACACGAAAAGCGACTTTAATTTAAAATATGTACCACACAAAAATAAACTTGAGCGACATGACGCTAAAGTAGATAGTTGAGTAAGCGGCAATGAAAGTAAATCATGTATGATTCTTAAGTCAACCTTAGTATACAGACACTTAGATATCAATTTGATTCTATTACTGATAACTATTATAATTACCAGAAAATTATTATATGTAAGTTTGATATTAATATATTATACACATAAAACTTCCGGAAAATATTGTAAGTATTTTTTTTTTTTAAACCACATCATAATTCTATGCGTAGTTAAGAAGAATAACGCGATCAGGGAGGGACACGAAAAGCGACTTTAGTTTAAAATATGTATCACACAATAATAAACTTAAGCTACATGACGCTAAATTAGATAGTCGAGTAAGCGGCAATGAAAGTAAATCATGTATGATTCTTAAGTCAACCTTAGTATACAGACACTTAGATATCAATTTGATTCTATTACTGATAACTATTATAATTACCAGAAAATTATTATATGTAAGTTTGATATTAATATATTATACACATTTATAAAACTTCCGGAAAATATTCTAAGTTTTTTTTTTTTAAACCACATTAAAATTCTATGCGTAGTTGAGAAGAATAACGCGGTCACACGAAAAGCGACCCTATTTTAAAATATGTATCACACAAAAATAAACTTAAGCTACATGATGCTAAAGTAGATAGTCGACTAAGCGGCAATGAAAGTAAATCATTTATGATTCTAAGTTAACTTTAGTTTATAGACACTAAGTTATCATATTGTTTCTATTACTTATAACAATTTGAATTACCAGAAAATTAAGAATATTTAGACACCTAGTTACACAACATTTACTGTTTTATAAGATGCATAAAAATTGAGACAAATTGGGAGTAAAATGGTACCCCGTTTCATTTTAAAACCATTTCAAATGATTAGAACAAAAACCATAGACTCGTTAAAAATACAGGCTGACTTTGAATTCATTAGCAATCTCCCGGGTGTGACATACGAGGTGCATTCAATAAGTACCTAGCCTCATCGCCAGAGGGCGCTGTAGTTTCAAAAGAGTTTTACCACAGTGTAGCACATTCTTTTTTAATTCTTTTTTCAAATTTTCATTCCAATCCCTTCATTTGTTTTAATTTGACAACTTATGGAAGCGAACGTGTCGATCGGTTTTACAAAAATGGAAAAAGAGCAATATCGTTCGGTGATTCGATTCCTATTTTTGGAAGGGAAAACGCGCATCGAAATCAAAGAGCGCTTGGATGCTGTGTACGGTGACTCTTCTCCATCGATGGCCACCGTCAAGAATTGGTTCAACGAGTTTGCACGTGGCCGTACGTCGGTTTTTGATGAACCACGTCCAGGTGCACCGAAAACAGCTGCTACGGAGGAAAACATTAAAAAAATCCATGATCTCGTATTGGCAGATCGCCGATTGAAGGTTCGGGAGCTAGCTGAGACTGTAGGCATTTCAGAAGGAACAGTGCATCATATTCTTCACGAGGAACTCGGCATGAGAAAGCTGTCGGCGCGATGGGTGCCGCGTTTACTCACACCAGAAAACAAGCGCAACCGTGAGACCACATCGGAGACGTGTTTGGCGCTGTTTAAGATGAATCCAGCGGAGTTTTTGCGTCGTTTTGTGACCGTCGATGAAACCTGGATCCACTGGTACACACCAGAGACCAAGGAGCAATCAAAACAATGGATCCAGACCGGGGAACGTGCTCCAAAGAAGGCGAAAACTGTAAAATCGGCCGGAAAAGTTATGGCCACCGTTTTCTGGGATTCACAAGGTGTGATCTACATCGATTACCTCGAGAAGGGTAAAACAATTACAGGGCTTTACTATGCCGATTTATTAGGCCGATTCGACGCCGAATTAAAGAAAAAACGACCCCATCTGGCGAAGAAAAAAGTGCTGTTTCACCACGACAACGCACCGGTTCACACGTCTGCCGTTGCCATGGCCAAATTGGTCGAATTACGCTACGAATTGCTGCCCCATCCACCGTATTCTCCAGATTTGGCCCCTTGTGACTTCTTTCTGTTTCCTAATCTGAAAAAATCACTCGCCGGGAATAGATATGGATCGAATGAGGAGGTCATCGCCGCCACGGAGGCCTATTTTGCAGAGTTTGACAAAAACTATTTTTCGGACAGGTTAAAAAAGTTGGAGCATCGCTGGGCTAAGTGTATCGAACTAAAAGGAGACTATGTTGAAAAATAAATTGCCACTTTTCCAAAATTTTCGTTTACTTTTTGTAGGCTAAGTATTTATTGAATGACCCTCGTAGTTGCAAAAGAACTTTTAATATCCCTGATTTCATTTTTTAATACCACTAAATCCTTTAACAATCCCGTCCCATGGACGTAGACAAAAAAAAATCCGAACTCTTTAACCACAAAAATGGGAATAAGTTCAGGATATTTCGTCTTCAGCAACGTTATGATATCCTCCAGGTCCTTATGTCGTTTATCTTTTCTACCAGATATTTCCTTCTTGATACACGACAAAGATACCAAAAACAATGACTTAGCACAGTCGATATCCTCTGTTGAAAAACCCATTGCATAGATCTGAATCATATTTCATTGACTTCATATTTGTTTTGCACAAACGCCAAAATTTAATTTATTAAAATAAAATAGAATAGAATAACGTTTACTGTCTCCAGTATTACGGCTAATAGTATTAAGTACATACACAAAACTATAATACCGGAAGCAAAAGGTTTAAGCGCCCACTTCGTAAACACAAAATTTTTTGAACTTGACATTTTACAGCGGCAGTACTGTCACACCTGTTATACACCCGCACTGACGTAGCACGCCCACGGACGACGTTAATATGGTACTCACTCTGAAATAAAAAATCACCTGTTATACATTTCCATTAAACAATGGATGTAATTTAAAAAAGGAGATATTTTTATCGATATTTCAGAGTTAGTTCCATAGTAAAAGTTGTTTACATTCATGACTAACTTCAGCCCCTAAAAGATAGCCACAAAATCCAAAGTCACCCTGTATATTTTCGTTGCTGCGCTACATAGACATAAAACATTTATATACATAAAATCTATTACCCAAAAATGGTCTTAATCAACATCAGCGGGATCAGGTACCTGAGGCGTAGGATTATTGACCACAGCCTCAGCAATAACCTGAACTGGCGCTGGATTATTTATGCTACTGCCATTGACCCTATTTGATAGGTCCAAAACCGGTAATCGCAGCACGAAATCGTGTTCCCAGGCACTATGTCTAGGCTCAGACCATTGAATAACTCGAAAATCTGCTGAATTCTGCCCAGATACGGTTGGTATAGGGATTCTTGGAATGCGTGCAGCCAAAGCGTGAAGTCTGGGATTCTGTGGTCGTTCTCTCGATTCTGGCCTGGAGGAGTCTGGAACTACATTAGTCGCATCGGGACGCCTGGCTTGCTCCTGTCTAGATGAAAACATGTGTTGATACCTGGCTATCTCGGCCGGTAGTAGCGGTCTGGCATCCCTTCCAATTCTTTGTACAGTGACCTGTCCTGTACGGTTGAGCTGGTTGGTTGAAGGTTGGTTCGGGGATGTTGTTGATAAGGAGTCGACGATCGTCGTGGTCGACCTCGCTAAGTGCGGTGGATGGTGAACGATGATGCCGTTTTGAGTGGCCCTGGCTGGCGTTGGGAAGTTTAGGGCGAGGTACTCTGGTAACGGTACGCAGACTACGCCGATTTCCTCCTGTAAAATTAAAAGAAGAAATATTTAATTTATTTAAGTACTAATCACATCTTCTATTGTGCGTTTTACAGGCTTGGTATTAATGTTTAGATATTTTTATAGAGCCCGTGTCTTCCCCAGTGTTCTTTTTTTATTTTCTCCTTTAAGCAAAAAGTGTCAAATAAAGGTAAGTGGTACCTTTATAAAAAACAAGCTAACCAGAAGGCAGAGGCCGACATACATTATTTTGCAAATTTTATTTCTTTCTTTCTATACAAAATATCACGAAACGCATGTGTAACTCACCGAAACACTAGGCTTCCTCTCAGGATTACTATCCGGTATATACACGAAAGGTTTCCTATCAACTTCACTCGAAGATTCAGCATGAGTCGGTGCATTTTCTTTTTTTTCATTCTCTAAAGATACATCGGGGACCACTTGTAATTCTTCGGGTGGATTCGGAATGGTGACGTAGCTCGCTATTATGCTAGAAAGTTGATCCAGTACCTGTGAAATTAAATTTAGAATAGTGACATCTGTTGGCAGAAATTGGAAATAGGGTTTACGAGGGTGAGCGATAGATGGCGTTAGTAACAAATACAAGTCTCCGCTTCTGCCCATGGTTACGGAACCCTAAAAAAGACTAGTTACGTTCTTTACCATTTTAAAATCATTTCCAAATGCAGTACATTATGATGATTACATTATAAATTTTTTACCTCATCGGCTACAAGTCTATGTTTCGGATCTTTGACCAGCAACCTTTGTATTAGGAACACTGTGTTGTCCGACACCTGCACTGAGTTGCCATCCCTGAAAATACAATATTAATTACAAATAAGCAAGCGCAGCACCTTACAGATCAAATGAATTTAAAAAATGAATGAATGAAAATGAATTTAATTATAAGGTGGGCAAAATGTCAAGGGATCCAACAAAATTAGCAATGCCAAGATGTAGAACAGCGTACTGCCATAAAAACACGAGTCGAATAGCAATACAGATATTTAATAATATTCCAAAGGATATTAGAGAACTGCGAACCAGTCTATTTCAAAAGCATCTCAGAGCATGGCTGATAGAAAACTGTTTTTATAGTATTAAAGATTTTATGAATTCTAGAACAAATAGGAAAATTGCAGGACATGTAAATTACATTTGACATTTTTATTTTAAGCTATTGACATAATATTTTGTAATTTAATTTCCAATTTAATTTTTATTTTTTATTTTTGTAAGTCGATTTTTAGAAAATTTGTAATTGAATTATTTTTATTTGACATTTGTAATTTGATAATTTAGACAATTCTTGATTTAGTACTTATTTTTCCTGACATTGGAATTTAATTATTTTGTTAAATTAGAATCATTGTTATTGTCACAAAATTTGCATGCCGAATTTAGTTGGCGGAATATGTAGAACTATTGTGTATTTGTTATAAAATCTGTAAAATACCATATTTCAGGCAAATAAATGAATCTATCTATCTATCTATCTATGATTTGGCCAGATAACCCTCGCATTATCATCTACCTAGCTTTTTCCCATCTATGTTGGTGTGGGTTTCTAGTCTAATCGGATGCAGCTAAATACCAGTATTTTACATGGAGCTACTACCTATCTGACCTCCACAACGTAGTGACTGGTAACACCCCTTGGTAAGACTAGTAGTTTCAGGCTTCCGACTACTCCTAATGTTAACACTCGCATAAATAGAATAATTATAAACAAAATCAAACTTACGGTGGTATGTTGTAATTAGCAGCCTGTATCCTGCAAAATAGTTGAGCAAGACTGGTGTCGCAGAAGGGAAACTGCCCATACAGCATGGTGTATAGGACCACGCCTAATGCCCACATATCTGAGGGCTTGCCTAAGTACGGTTTGCACTGCAACACGTCGGGAGAAATGTAAGCCGGCGATCCTGGAAAAAATACTGTTCTTTATTTCAATTGAAATTGTGAAGGTTTTAATGTATGAATTTGTTCTTTTTTTTCAGCGACGTCTAAGTATGAAGTGACGTTATTTATTTTCGTAACTTTTTTTGGTAACGAAACGGTTCTATAGTTGCTCTAGCTGCGCCCCGCGGTTCCACCCGAATAAGTCTCGATCCCGTGAAAATATCAGGACAAAAAGTATCCTATGTCCTTCTCCAGGTCATGGTCTACCCATGTGCCAAAATTCATCCAAATCCATTCAGCCGTTTTAGCATGAAAGCGTAACAAACGAACAAAATAATCAAATCTTTTCTCTTTATCATAATACTAGCTGTTCCCCGCGACTTCGCCTGAGATCCAGAATGAAAAGAATCCTATGTCCTTCTCCAAGTCATGGTCTACCCATGTGCCGAATTTCATTGAAATCCCTTCAGCCGTTTCAGCGTGAAAGCGTAGCAAACAAACAAACTTACTTTGGCATTTATAATATTAGTTAGGATTTTACGAGCGCGCATTTACGATTGTATTTTAAGATTTATGTCAATACAAGTCGTTTTCCCGATGGGATTTCCAATCGGCATAAATTTGGAACTTCCATACATACTTTCATCACCTTATCTTTTATGTTAAGGGATACATTTTCAAAGACTATTTGTTAGAACTCACTTTCGTTATATAAGAAATTTTAGTGTAAGATTTCAAGCTTTAAGGGCCGGCGCACAACTGGCGAGGCGCAGCGCGGCGCGTTTGTCACTACTAAACAAATATCAACGTTGTGTGACTAAAAATAAAGTTAAGAACAAATAACCTGAGACACGCGCATCTTTCCGCATAGACGCGCTCTCGAGCTATTGGAAATTAACTAATTTTCAACTTTATTTCAACTGATCCAAGGTCGATATTTGTTTGACAGTGACGAATGCGCTGCGCTGCGCCTCGCTAGATGTACGCCGGCCCCTAGACTCAGCGATTTAGGCGGTGAATTGTCTGTCACTCATTTATTTTTACTTTTTATAAAGTAGATTCTTAAAAGTCACATGACACACGCTCGTGACTTGCATCAACAGTTGTAACGACTATCAGAAAGCCAGCGCGGTGCATTCCGTTATTTAACGATGATAAATGATTTTATTTCTGTAAGTAGGTTTGTACAAACACTTTTACACGTCAATCATATTTTTTTAACTACATGCATCTTTAAGAAAGAAAGAAAGAAAAAGTATTTATTGAGACTCCCACAGGATTATCAGAAACTAAACTAAACACACTCATAATAATAAAAATATAAAAATAACAAAATAAAAACAAAAGTAAAATGAAAATAACAACAGTAAGCCCTGTACGAGGCCAAAAGGCCTTTATACTAGGATAAGAGCTTTTTGTGTCTTTATGCTGGTTGTGTTTATTTCGTCATCTTCTCTAATTCCTTGCGTAAGCGTCGCCACCCTGAGTCAAGTCCGCTGTGCAAGTCACATTCAGTAATTATTTTTTATAATTTCACCAATAAAGATTTTCCCAGTCGGAGCCGGAGTCCGGATTTGTGCCCGGTTGGTGGCAATAGGCTCGCCCCCTATTACATGGGACTTGAAAGGTAACTGGCGAAATGTGGGGGTACACCTCCGCACGGCATCGCAACGGTACTTCTTTCAGGCCCTGCAGTCTCGACATTATATAGCGACAAAAACCTGTCGCTAAGTCGTATTGATGTCAAATTCCTTTAATAGATTTTCAACCTTATGCTTTGGAAATAAAGTTGAAAATCTATTAAAGGAATTTGACATCGTTACGACTTAGCGACAGATTTTTGTCACTATCTAAAGTCGAGACTGCAGGGCCAGGAAAGATTAATAGAATAGTAGACATTTTTAGTCTCCTACAGAAATCTTTAAATTCACGAGCACCTTTTAAAATATAACTGAAAGATTTAACAAATAAGGCTTACCCCTTTGATCCTTTAACAGGTCCCGATCGCTGCCGAGATGCGTCCCCAGACAGAAGTTGGTAAGAATGACGCGTCCCGTCCGTTGGTTCAACACAATGTTGCCAAGCTTTAAGTCCCGGTGCACTACGTTTCTCTGAAAAATTAAATATATTGTTGTAAACATCTATCTATAGCATTACAGTAAGATTGGGCTTATAGCTTCTAAGAGAAGCTATAAGCCAGCAGAGCGACACTCCAGCCGAATTTACGTGGCGGAAATTCAGCTTGCGTTCGTCTACCTCTACACTAAAGACAGACTAAAGACTTTGAAACGACTATAAAGATGGAAAGACTATGTGGATCATTGTTTTTTTTTTTCCTCAATTAGTTTTAATCATGGTCTGGCAGTTTGAGTAATTTACGCGGCCTACCCATATGTCCTTTCTTTGGTATTGTTCGTCGAATCGTTGAGCTCCTTAAATCCTGAGGTGAGCTGCACGAGTAGTTAGGAGTAGTTTTTTGTTGACCTAACATAAAAGTTTTATATTTAATACTCCCTTATCATGTCGAGATTGTACTTTTACTAAGAAGGTAACTATGTGTCAGTTAAAATTAAAAAGTTGCCAGTCATTGTCAACATATAAAATTATAGACAGTGACACGACTATCATTAAGCTCCAAGTTTTTAGTTGAGCTGCACGATTACTGACAAATGCGTGCACTGATTGGACAGGTCCACTCATTCTGTGTGGTTTTTCTTAAAAGACCATTTCAGACACAAATCTACATGGTTTTCACATGATCTGATCAAAATTATGTCTGGACTTTAAAAGAGACTGTGACCTCTGATTTTGTTTCGGCCTTTCTTCTCAGAGTAGTCAGATAGAAAATGCCGACCTCATCTAGTTTTAAAATATGACTGACATGTAAAAGTGTTTGTACAAACCTACTTACATAAATAAAATCATTTATCATTTACTACAATGCAAGTCACGCAACGTCATATCGATCACATAATGTCGAAGCGAAGGTAATTTAAAAAACATTGCAGTCGTATGCACGCCCAACTGTCCTCGTCTCTTTCACTGAATAATTAATGAACGCAAGTAGTCAGTATTGCATTATTGATTCTGACTAAGAAATGCTACTTTTATCGAAGCTATCTTCGCGGCTCACTCGTAAATAACGAGCTTATAAGCGCATTAATTATTATAAAAATGTTTATTTTTTTTATTTTTTAAGCAGACTTTTTTGTTATTTTTATGTTTCAAGTTTTTTATTTAAGTAAACAGAGTATAACATAGTTAATTAATTTAATTTTGTAATTATTTCGAGACTTGTAATGTTAAATATTGTTAAGAATTTAACCGTCCTACAATTACCATAATGTATGAACTCCTACCGTCTGTCAAACTCAAACTCAGCATTTATTCCAATAAACCAATTACAGGCACTTTTGAATTGCCAAGGTGTGATACAAGTGTGGCAGCGGGCACGTCTTGCGCGCACACCGCACCGCATTACACTGGCGCTCAGCTTTTAAGCTACTGCATAGCTTTTATAGAGGGCTTTGAGCGCGGCGACCGAATCAAGAAATTCCGTAAAGGAAATAAAACCTAACACCCCCCACTCCGCCTAACATGTAGCTCGGCCGAGCGTTCGCTTAACGTGTATGTATATGGTACGACTGTACTTGAATTAATATCAAAGAAAAAAAAAACTGCATAAATACAAAATAAATAAATAATTATAATTGCATAAGTTGATAAAAAATGCTATGCAATAGCTTTACCGCGGCAGTCCCCGAGTGCCACACGTGTTTTTTTTTTCTTTTTTGAATGGCAACTCGTAGTTGTGACCTCTGAGGTCCTGGCTGTTTAAACTGGCGCTCAGCTGCGTGTGACTCATATTTATAAGCTCGGTCAAACTAGCTACAGAGATTATGTTTTTAAGTATTTTGTACTTCATCGCTATTGGTGGAAAAATATTCCAGTGTAGTTTTATGTGCCTACTACTTCTGCCCATCTAATTTTGCACATAGGTAGGCTTAGTGTTTAATAAATAATAATTATTACATCTCCATCTCGTATTTTATTCCTCTACTGCCTAAACGCCAAACACGTTTATCCTAGTACAGGCATCTGACATAATACCTTTGTAAATAATTTCTAAGGTTACTCACCTTATGCAAATTAGCGACCACCCTCACAATATCATAGAAAATGAGTATCGCTTCTTTCTCCGGAACCTTCTTCACTTTAGTTACGTACTGCTGTAAGTTTACCAGTTCAGATCCCTTCTCGCTGAACTGGTGGGGGCTCACACAGTCCAGCACGAGGAGTAAACGCTGACGAACCCGGCCAGTAAAGACGAAACCGTTTCCGTTTGGGTTCGGTACTTCTTCTAATGCAAGGTCCTGGAAATTAAGAGGAGGATAATATACGAGTCAAATGAAATGATATTCTTGATTGGAACGAAGTTCCTTAAGGGGGATCCTTAGTTGTATCCCGCCAAGTTGAAATTTTCTTTGGTTTTTTTTTTCAAATTGCAAGTCTATTTTGCGTCGTATGTTGATAAAAATGCGATACGCGACTGTAGGAATGATATATTTATTGAATAATAATCACCAATTTCATATCAATCGTTAAACTTTGGAAATTTGTTCCACCTAAGAATTGTCTTATGAAAAATTCTGAAAAATTCTTAGGTGGAACAAATTTCCAAAGTTTGCGGTAGGAGTTGACTAGTAGAAGTCGTCACACTGAAAAAGCCTCCATGCGATTTTCTCTCTCTCTCTGTCTCTTTCTATTACAATTAAGCGTGTGTGTGTGCGTGCGAGTATCGCGTAAGTAACTTCGTTCCTGACGGGTTTTTTTTTAATGTAAATTGAATATCGAAAATTCTAAATCACTTTTAAATATCATGTTTCAAAAAAAAGCTTAATGGAGTCGACATTTCCTGACTACCTTTGAGAAGAAATGGCGAAACAAATTCAAGGGTCTCTTTTAAAAGTTGATATTGAATATCAAAATAAATTTAAAAAAGTATGAAAACTGCACATTTTCTTTTTGACTGAAAATTAGCTGAAAGCTGAGGGCCTCATGTCTAAATAAAATTGCGTGCCAAAGTTCTGCCGTGCTATCCGCACTATGCGTAGAATCGTCCTTTCTGGATGCTTTCAAATATCTACTCAACAAAAATCTTAAATTCGTTCACTGACAGACATCACACATCCGCCGGGTGTAGAAATAAAATTTTGCACAAAAGATTTTTTGCACGAAATTTTGCACGATAGTGAGCACTAAAGGATTTTTAAATTTCATCGCCTATAGGGGTTAAATAGGGGATGAAAGTTTGTATGGAATTTCATCATATTTGGCAATGCCATCGGGCACACGGCTTGTCTATAGAAATTGTTACAGGTAGAAACCAAATCCAATCTTGTTTAATCAGTATCCATGTACACACGTACATGGATACCAATTAAACAAGATTGGATTTGGTTTCTACCTGTAACAATTGCATAGGATTTCCGTACAAAGCGAGGTCAGCTTATACTGGAAATGTATAGCTTAATATGTAGCCATGTGTACTTACAGTAATGATTCTATGCGACATCTGCATCCTAATATATTGCGTAACACATTCGCAATAACAATAGCTTTTGTCGTGTTACGCAATAAGGGCGCGTTTATTGGACGCAAAAACTTGCTGTAGAGTACCTTCGTTATTTACTAGGCACCAAAATTCAAATTTGTGTAATTCACAGCAGACTAAAGGGTGTTGGTGTTGGTTAGACTCAAAACGTAATTGGCAAAAAGAATAGCTGGATATTTTTTTAAGGAGGATTCAATGCAAAATGCTTATGCTGTAGTATGACTGACTCCTTCAACAAAGATTTGTCCTTAGTTGCCTTACATTGAGAGATGTGGAAAGCGAGTACACGACAATTCAGGTTCTTTGTCTATCTATACAAATAAATAAAATTGAAGTCTTTGTAATGTCAAAGTAACAGCTTTTTACTAAATGCATATGAAAGTATATGCGGGACTTTCACTGGCAGATGTTATAAGGAGTAACTTAGGCTTCTTTCATTTTAGAAAGAAGAAAGAAAGTCGCGGGAAGCAGCTAGTGAAAAAAGTAACTGATGTACTAAAGTGCCCTTACCTTGAACAAACCATGGTGATGAATCACACCATCCTGGTCCTTCAATAAGGACAACAGACAAAATTCCGTATGCAATAGCATCTTTCCCTGTCGATCGTCTTGGGTTTCCGTTTGGCCCTCATTTTTTAGGCTCAAGATCTTAATCTGAAAGAGAAAAAAGTTTTTTTTAAATATTGTTTTAGGGAACTTATAAATGGTTTTTAGCTTCGCAGTGTGATTTATTCATGTTATGGATGAGGTGGACTTATATTCAGAAAGTCTGCTTACTGACTTTACTTGTAATAAGCAAGTTTTATTGCGCAACTGCCCCGTTGGTCTCGTGGTTGTAAGCGCAACTGCTGAGCGTGGGGTCTTGGGTGCGATTGCTAGGTTGGGCATATTGTTATTTAGTTTTTCCGTTAGCTACACAACAGCCTGAAGCCAGCAACAGCCTGAAGTTTGGAAGTTGGCGGTGTGATACCCCCATGCCTCGAAAAGCACGTTAAGCTGTTTGTCCTACCCCTGATTTCTCTCCGATCGTGTCGGATTGCCGTCCCATCGAACTAAGAGATTGAGGAAGAGCTCGAAGAGCACTTGTGCACTATAATATCTCCCGCGTCGATGACTAGTCTCCGCTGAAATTGGCCGCCATGGCCGCAATTCGGTCTAGAGGACAATATTTTTCGTTTTTTTTGACATAGTTTTTAGAATTTTTGTCTGTTTGTCTGAATGTATGTTCCAATATCAAGGAAATACTACTGGATAAATTATTTGTTCAGATAGTCCCTATAGGTCTGGTCAGTTTGTAGGCTATAAATTATCAAGCTATTTACTATGGGGGATGTCCAATATTGCAATTTGTTCGTATTCTTCTACAGTTTACCGCTAATTGTAAAAAGAAGAGCCAAAAGGTTGGAATATTGGAGATAGTTATCTGTAACTAACCTTTCAAATGATTATAGAATATAGGTAATACTCTTTATCATCACGCTATACCTTTAAGAAGCTATGCAGTCAATCGTGACATTTGAGAACGGCGATTTTAGTGAATTGTCAACAAAGAAAATAGCCCAGCGATTAACATGTATATGTATACTTATTATTTCATATATTCCTGCAGAAAAAAATAACGTAATGAATAGAAGTCAACTGATTGGTACTAAAATTCTAGTAACGCTAGTAGTCTTTTTCGAAGTAAAAAAGGCATCAAGAAGGCATCAAAGACATCAAGGCCGTGGAATATACCCCTGACACTTTACACAAGCGAACTGATTTTATTACCTAATAGACTTGGTCGCGCCATTTAAGTTTACCGCTCTAAAGTAGGCTACAGAGTACTAAAGACTAACTTCAGTCTCATACTGCAACAGCAATGCGCCATGCCATGCACATCGGAAACCCTGATTTCAGAGCCGTAAACTTACGTGATGCGAACTACACTACTGCTACCGGCTAACTACGGCCTGTCCGCACGCGTCCTGTGCGTGTGGATATAATATCTCTGGTCTGGGTTGAGCTAGGCCCGCCCGGACCCTTGCTGAGCCTGTAGCTTTAAATTCGACCCTTAATAATAATAATTCCGATCCAGCCTGTCCCTTGCTGCCCTCCCCCAGCTACGCCCTAAGCCGAGGTCTGTACGCCACCCTTAGCGTGTAGTCGCCTAGTTTGTAAATTTTTTAAGCCCTGGCTGGGGTCCTTAATTTATTAACCGGACAAGGCTGTGGTTCCCTTAAGCAGCCGACAACCTCCTAGGTTGACCTGCGAGAAGCCAATCACAAGTCAAGCCGAGCTAAGCCAATCACGGCACGGCAATACTGCTAGGCGTACTGTTAAATTCTGCCGGCGATAAATTGACAAAGAGGAGTAAGTGTCAGTTCTTTGTGTAGTAATAGTTGGTATTATTTGCGTGGGAGTTGGTTTTCAGGCTCGTTCCTTACAAATATCTCAGTCGAAGACATGATCAAAGCAAAAAATTGTCTTCTTTTCAACAGCTAAACAAAAAATAATTTGGACAGTACGGGCAGCAGTAGAAAGTGTAAGAAAAATCTAGTTATTTTCATTTTCCTGTAGTATTGAATAGGTTTTCGAGATAAGGCCATAAGAACGTATTTCAAATCTGTACGTGAATTTCTAACAGGCATAGCCCCAAGATTTCAGGATCTTTGACATACGGTAATATGAAGCGACTATGACTGTGACCGCCGGAAGAATTGCTTCTCGTAATGAGAAGAGAAGACATTCTACCTGCTTTCAAATGATCTTCCTGCTTTCTATTCAGAATTCATCCTTAGGTCCATCAACGCGGGCTGTTGCTGCAAACCAGCGCCGGGGCTGTCTCGCATAGGGTCGTAGTATTATGTTGAGGGATGGCCGTTTTGCGTGGATGTGACGCATATTTTCCCCGAACTTGTTCTTTTTTGAGTTTGTGTTCTTTCTCTGCGTCATGTTTACCACAAATAAACGTATTTTCTTTCTTTCTCTCTCTAGGTCAGCCAGTCTCACTAGGTAGGTTATCTGTTTCCGCCATACTGCACGAGATAAACTAAAGAGGAGATTTGCATAAATAGTATTGGCCACAACGTACCGCGAGGCAAAATATTGCTTAGGCTTTTAATCTTGTTCCAGCTTACTGTTTTTTGCCCATCTTCATACTTCCGAAAATAAATACCAAATGTTCCAATTTGGTGAATACACGGAGGTCAGATGGCAGTTTAATTTCTACAGTACGGCATTACAGAATCGTTTTCGTCGGCAGTGTTTAGGGCGGTCACCCAGGGCGACATTTTGCAGCAATTCAACAGCGCGTTTCGTTCACGAGCGCCTGTCACTTGCCACTTTTGGCCGTTTGTCGCAATTAGCAACGCGCGATAGAAGCGATTCAGTGGCTATACAATCGCATAGTATCGATTCAGCATCGTTTCTGCATCGATGCAAACGCGCGAATATCAATGTTGACTTAGCAGAGTCCATATTGCAACTGTAGCGTCCACAGGCATTTACAAGTAGTCACTACAACACACGACTATATCAATATTGCATCGCGTCTACATGAATCCTGCATCACGACTGTATCGATGCTTAAGGCGCTGCCCAAACGTAGGACACCGTAAAACACTCAGTTATTTGTCGCACAGTTAGGCGTATTGGACATGAATAAAAAACCGAGCAGAATGAAAGCTTCATATTAACGCCGTGCGCGATTACACTACTACACGCACAGCTATGTATACCTTTCACCGACAATAATAAATAATACTAGCGACCCGCCCCGGCTTCGCCCGGGTAGCATTTAATTTATACTTCAGTCTAAGTAACACGTGGCCGGCTATTCTAACACCAAAAATTTAAAAAGTAAGAACAATTGAATTTCACTGTATTTCGTTTATTACAAAATAAATTTAGGTTATACCTTAGCCTCAGCAACACGTGGCTATTAAATTGTCGCTTATATGAAACGTTTGTATTTTTAACATAGCGCCATCTATTGAATACTTACTCAATCCATCAATAGATATCGCCATCTGTTGGAATCGTTTGGAGCTAACAGATAATTGTGACTGTCAAATAATAGACAAATAATTTGCAATAAAATAATATTGCGACTATAAATTGAGATGTAAGCTATCCTATCTTTCAAGTTGGATCAAATTGCACACAGCGTGCAAATCAAATTTAAAATCGGTTCAGTAGTTTAGGAGTCCATCGCGGACAAACAACGTGACACGTAATTTTTATATATATAAAGATTAAATATAAAGGCGCGCGAGGCGTGCACCGGCGCTCGTGCGGGTACAAACCGGTTTGAGCCAGCTCAGCAAGCGAACGAAGTTAAGGTGTGTCACCGTCAGCAATACGATGTGGACGTATTGTTTTAATAAATTTAAATTGTTTTTAAAAATGTGACTGTGTGGCACTCTGTGTACAAATAATGATAGGAAAACCAAGGAGCTTTCTTTTTTTGTAAGGATCTTGTCAGATAATTGTCTAGGTACATCTACCATAGATATCCGAATATCTACCTATACTTACACATTTTTAATGCTTATTACAAAAGTATTTAGTTACGAGGTAGGTAATATAATTAAGATGGCGATGGGTAAGGCTTTCCTATTACATAAAAATTATTATTTATTGTTCTTATGGTTTACCTACCGCTTGTATTATTGTTTGTTTCGTACTTTTGTTTTAGTAGGTTTGTAGGTACCAAAGTGTGTCTGTATGCCGTCTTAGCAAGATTCCGTTTGACCGTTTCTATTAGACACTTAACTTACGTTCGTGAAATAGTAAAACAAGAAAGGAAACGTTATAGTTTCGCTATGTCCGCCTGTCCGTCGATGCTCATTGCCGAATCCCGACTCGCACTTGCCCGGCTTTATTTTTATTTTCAATAACCGATTGACAGCCCTATGAAAGTAGGTAAGAATTTTAAGCTCTGTTGATAACTTGAGAAGCTTTCATTCTGCTCGGTTATTTATTCAAAATGTATTTATTTAAAAGACTTATTCACAAATATTTCATTAAAATAAAATAGTAAGTAAGTACCCATCATGATAAAAAAAAAACATAAAACAGCTCAAAAAAAAATTTTTCTTCGGTAATTCTCTCAATTCTGAGCGTACTTAAATACAAACATCATGTTTTATGTAATGATAATAAAGGGAATTCAAACAACTAAAGAATTACCTAAAAATTATTCCACTGAGTCGTGCATTTATTTTTTAATTTAATTAAAACCGCAAAATTTGGTGGTCATTCGATTCAACTAACATCAAACGCATCGCTGTTTTGAACCTTACTTGTTGCCGCAATGCGCTTTTGTAAATTACCAAAAAAATTGCTTCTTACCGCGCCTTAATCGCGAATGCAGCGTACCTATACGTCCAGCGACAGCATCACGCCTGTATCACGGTCTTTTTGCTATTGTATCACTACTGAATCGCCGCAAAATGTCACCCTGGGCGACCTCCCTTAGAGACAGCTGAACTAATCAAATTCGTGGCGCCGAAAGAGCGCTGAGCGCACAAGTCCTGTCACGGATCTCCATTCAAAGCCGTCAGTTCTATACGTCATTTGTGTCGTCGTGAGAATAAACGGTGATAAATGATAAATGATTTTATTTCTGTAAGGAGGTTTGAACAAACACGCACACACACTCCTTTTTCCTGACGCCTATGTTTTAGCATCAAGGATGTGAGCCTTGCTATTGCTAACCAGGCACAAATCCAGTCTCCGGGCTTCTATTTTATTTTATTTTATAAAGGAAAACAAACAGTAGTATATTAAAGATGAACGGAAATAAAAAAAACTTACCAAATATACTACCCACTACATTTTCTCTAGACAAATTCCTAATAGAAAACAGTAATAACACAACTTCAGCAATGATCAGCAGTCGCTCTTTCGCCCAAATTAGACTAACTAGGTACGCAGGCGGATTTTGATGATAGCGATGATGTCGGAAATTACGTTCAGGGTCAAATGTCCAATTCTCAAAATGTCCAAATCCCAAAATGTTCAATTCCCAAAATGTCCAACTCCCAAAATGTCCAACGCCCAAAATCTCCAACTACCAAAATGTCCAATCTTTGAGAATGGTAAATTTGTTCAATAACTCATCAAAGCGATTTTTAAATGTTGTGTTAGAGCTATGTTTAGTCTTACGGTTTAAGACTAAACATAGCTCTAACACAACGTTTTTGGGCTTTAAATATGTTGTCTCTTAACTCTCCAAAGCACTTTTTAATACCTACTTATGTCAAACACTACAAAATACTGAAAGAATCAAAATATGTTTTATTTATATGTAACAAATTGATTGATTTTGTTTTTTTTTTATTGGTTGATTGATTGATTGTTGTTGTGTTTTTTAGTTGTATGTTGATTATTATATTTTTTTATATTACATTATGACAAAAATAGTGACTTCGGGAATGTTGTGGTCTTCTCTCGTCTTAATTTGTTACTTATATAAATAAAACATATTTTGATTCTTTCAATATTTTGTATTTATTGTTTGTCATAAGTATTAAAAAGCCTTCCCCAGGATGTATTCACCAGTTTTTGTATTTTTATTTAGATCCTTAGTGTTAAAGTAGATAATTAACTCAATATTACACAGGGTGTAAAAGGACCCATCATATAGCCGTCAATTACACATTCTGTACATGAAACTAAATAACATTGCACAAAAATAATTGCTGGGAAACGACTTTTATTTTTGGTGTCATAATTTGCTGTTTGCGGTAGTGCGCAATGTAACTCACGCAAAACATTGTGCTATGAGCGCTTGCAACGGTACAAGGGTCGTGGAAGTATTTAAAATTGTGTTATAACTTTAAAAACTTGTTTTTGTAACACGTCAGTAAAATTTGGAATTTAGACCTTCAATATCTCCATAACCAGAACATTCCCAGGTATAGTCCAGTACAAAAAATTATTACAATGACGGGGAGTACAAGTGACTCTCGGCTTTGTTAAGTGTCTTCTTACACCCGTTATAATAGTAAAATAAAGTCATTTCATTCGTCGTTTCAGACTTCTTAATTAGTGCACAGTAAAATCACCTTTCGCCTATCATCATAACGTTCACTATCGCTTGCATTGCGCGGACGCCTTACACTACAAACCCTGGTGGAATAACAGGATTTACAGGATAGATACAGCTGTCGCGTAACAGACCCCTTCACTATCTATCTCCTTGCCAAATTTTATCGAAAGCTGTTCAGTGGCTCGGTGTGAAAAGGTAACATACATACAGAGTCACTTTACAAACAGATTTAATTCAATCACAGCTGCGGAAGAGTTAACATGAAATTTTCAATTTATAGATAATGTTATTCACCATGTAATGATAGATATAGATAGATCGACACTATTTCACTCTTATAGGGTACAACTTAATTTACACAGCCATCTGGCCGAACTCTGTCTCATGAGATACAGCCCTCCTAGTTTAAGAGACAGGGTTTATATTTTTGTTTATATAGATTATTGTAGCCTTAAACTTATTATAATTTTAGTATATCTAAGATTGTGTTCAACCTGTGTCAATGTATTACTTTGGATAAATAAACATTATTTATTTTATTCACTTTCGAATTTACTTAATATTAGTATGGATTGAATACATATTTTCAACAAGTTCAATTGTGTTTTTTCTTGTGAATATCATGACTTTATGTTTCCATTGACTTAAACCGAATTCCAAAAGAACACAGTCACGTGAGCAAAGCTGCAGGCACAGCTAGTTTCTGACACGCCCTCCTGCTCCGCCCAGAGTGGGAAGTCATTTAATGATTTCCAACCCCAAAAAAAAAAAGGGGGCACAGCTATTTTGCAGCGCATGTACACAAAGTTGCGAGCAACAGCCTTATCTTATAAAAGAAACTACTAACAGTTCTACTTCCTAAACTCTTTTTATATTATACTTGTCCTATTGTAACACAACTTAATACCAAACATGCATAAATTATCTAAAATAGCACGCCTAAGATACTGAGAAAATACAGCAATAAGGAAGTCATATTTAATCATAACCAGTATGACGATTTCATAACTATTTCGCAAATAACAGAAATAACACATTCAAAGTTAAAAAATATTGCATCATTTTAAATAACATTTTTTAATAATTAAAAGAAAAACTATGAGCAAGGAGATCAATATCGATTTACCTATTAATAAACCTCATTCAATTCATGGCTAAGAAAAAAAAAAAGATATTTAATTATGTAATTACAGTTCATGGATAATAGAGCAAAAACTATTATTATAATAATGATTGATGAAGGCTATCCTACTCTATTAATGAAACTTGTGACAAATTGTCTTCCGTGTAGTCCCATAATACAAAGTTATTAGTAAACAAGATAAATGTACAATATTCAAAATATTGCATTTACAGTGTTTACAAATAGAATGTAATCAACACAGCTCATTACCTGATAGAACTCATCTGTTCTCTGCTTCCTTGCTAAGCACTGCACAATGCTTTTAACAGGACTGGGCCCGAGTTTCGGACCAAGGAGGAAAGGGCCAGCCTTTCGAACATGCTTGTCTGGAACAGGAGTACCTGGAGCGGGCACTTCCTTCGTATCATACGCTACTTCGACACTGCTTGGAGAATCGGGGCCAAAGTTTTTGAAGTTCTTCAGCACCCCGCTAGAAGCTGAGCTCGCGTACGCTGATACCCTAGCGATCTTCGGACTCGGCTGCAGTGGCATAGGTCGTGTCCTTTTTCCAGGACTCGAACTGCTTTCTGGTCTGTCTTGATCCATAGCTAGTGCAAATCCACTCTCGATATTAAACGAGTAAACACAACGTTATTCACCAAATTTATGAATTAATCACTTTGAAGGCTCACGTTATACTATATGATGATACACGCACTATTGTTGCGATAAAAATAACGCAATATTCGTAAATCTCATTTATTTACCTATGAAATGAAAATGGCTGATTTTTCGTTCAGAAAAGCAAAGCAAAATCCATAATATAAAGATGGTTATACAAGGAACAGAATTTTTTAACTCAAAAACTTTTTGTTTCGATTAATACGTTTACAATATAATCTTTTTAATATATTTTTTTGTGATTATCCCCTAAACTTACTTCTTCATCAAAACCAAATTGGCAATTTTCAAACGACGCTCACGCAGTCACGCTTCAACATCAAACTCAAACTCAAAGCATTTATTTCAAATAAACCAATTACAGGCACTTTTGAATTGTCAAGGGGTCGGTCAGTCAGAAAGATGAAGCTAGTTGCCCATTCCAAAGCATAGTAGGTACCTATGGAGAAGAACGGGCATCAACCCAGCAACAAAATGTTATCTGCAGCGTTGCCAGAATGTTACTTTTGTAACATTTTACGTTACTTTTGACCCTCTCATGTTACCTCCATGTTACACGGCTCAAAATGTTACTTTTACGTTACTTTTAGGAATCAGTAATTTTTTTTTTTTTTAATCCAGCAAACAAAAGATAATTAAGACACAGAACGCATCTAATAAAGTTTTAGTTCGTCGTGTTGGCGCGCTTGATTTTGTGACCTGACACAAATTTAAAATTGACTGACGCGACGGACGGCGCGGCGTCAATTTGTCATCCTCGCGAAAATTTATCACTTAGTCGTATCGCATATTCACTCACTCGCATGTATGTCTAAATATTCCATCCCGCTCACTCGCTTGTTCAGTTTGTCTGTTTTGTATTGTAGTTACATATACCTAGGTGTTTTGTTTCAATTTTGGTTGGATGGAGTTTAGTTTTATTTATTTTTTCATAAGTGGTTGATTTGTTCGTAATCGACTTGTGTGTGCTAAAAATACTTGGTAAGTAAATGTTGTACTTATAGTCATTTTTAATTTAAGTACTTAACAAATTTAATATTAACACTTTTTTTCAGGTTCCAGTTCGAATTAGCTACCCTGGCTATCTCAATAAGTTATGATGATTTTTTTTTTTTTATAAATTGGTTATCAAAGTAAATTGCAACTATTGAAAGACATTTCTAAAGTAGTTGGTTTATTACTTAGGTACACATTACTTACTAATTGTAAGTGTTTCTTTTTCAGGATCACTATTCGATCAACGATTACTACGATTCTTTCGAAGCTTAACTAATTTGATAGATTTTTGTGTAAGAAAAAGGCTTTTATAAAAGTATTAGTGTTTTCCACATAAAATAAGGTAATGTTACTTTTCTCGTGAAAATGTTACTTTTTGAGCTGCCTCGTGTAACATTTGACTATCTGCCACTGGCAACACTGGTTATCTGTCAAATGTCAAAAAAAAAATATTATAAAATACTAAGGCAGGGTATAATTACTAAAGACAGCTGCGTGAAACATTAACGGAGTTTTCCAGTGTAGCTGTTTGTTGTATTTAACGTTAATAATAGTCTAGCCAAGAAAATATAATTGAGTACATACAATTTTTGCTAAGCTAAATCAGTTTCAATTACATCTTCCGTCGTGTATAGGGGTCTTATTCCTACATTGACAAGTGACAATTTGTTTTTGACAGATTTTATAACCATGTTTGTCACGATATTTCTCAATAGTATTTTGTGATCCCGTTTCCGATAGAATTGTGCAATAATTATAAAAAGCATTTATTCCTGTATATAGTTAATTATAAAATCACAGCAAGATGTGGAAAGGTTTGAGATTAACACGCTCTCAGTTAAGAAAGTTTCATCACAATGGCCCCAAATTTCAGCCAGTTGGTGTCCCCGCTATAGATTCTGTGCTAAACCAATGGTACGAATTCTGCAAGAAGCCACCTAAAGGATTTGAGAAGTATTTCGAGCCAGGTTCAAGTCAAAAACCGGCTAAAACTCCAGGTACGGATAAAGAAGCACCGCCTACGCCCTCGAAAGCTGCTCAACCGCCTCCGAAACCGACTTCTGCCCAGGATAAATGGAACATGAACATGTTCAGTGGTGGTTCCAGTGGCGGTGGCAGTCGCGGTGGCTACGAAGGCCAGGACAGAGAAAAATGGATGATGTTTGGCGCAATGGGCATTGTTGGTATATTAGGATCGATAGCATATTTCGAACTCCGCTACAGAGAGATTAGCTGGCGGGACTTCGTCAATTTATACCTACATAAAGGTACTGTGGAAAAATTAGAAGTTATCAACAAAAAATGGGTGAGAGTGAAACTACACCCAGGCTCAGCCATAGATGCAAAAGTCATTTGGTTTGCTATTGGCAGCGTAGATTCATTTGAGAGGAATTTAGAAAGCGCACAAGTAGAGATGAGTGTTGATCCACCAAATTTCCTTCCTGTTATTTATAAGACTGAGGTTGAAGCCTCAAGTTTAACAGGCATGCTCCCAACTATACTTATTATAGGATTTTTAATTTATATGATGAGAAGGTCAGCAGACATGATGGGGCGCGGTGGGAAAAAGGGGGGTGGACTTTTTGGGGGTGTTATGGAGTCCACAGCTAAGCTTATAAATCCCACTGATATTGGTGTCAAGTTCCAAGATGTCGCTGGGTGTGAAGAAGCCAAGATAGAGATTATGGAGTTTGTCAACTTCTTGAAAAATCCCCAGCAGTACATTGACTTGGGTGCCAAAATCCCTAAGGGAGCCTTGCTCACTGGACCCCCAGGTACTGGTAAAACCTTGCTAGCAAAGGCCACTGCAGGAGAAGCCAATGTACCCTTCCTTACTGTCTCAGGATCTGAGTTCTTAGAGATGTTTGTGGGTGTTGGTCCCTCTAGAGTCCGTGACATGTTCTCTATGGCCCGTAAACATGCACCGTGCATCCTCTTCATTGATGAAATTGATGCAGTTGGCAGGAAAAGAGGAGGGCGTAGTTTTGGAGGTCATTCAGAACAGGAGAATACCTTGAATCAGCTTCTGGTTGAAATGGATGGGTTCAATACTACAACAAATGTTGTGGTCCTGGCTGCTACAAATAGAGTTGATATTCTGGATAAAGCCCTGCTAAGACCTGGTAGATTTGACAGGCAGATATTCGTTCCTGCTCCAGATATTAAGGGCAGAGCTTCAATTTTCAAAGTTCATTTGGCTCCTCTGAAGTCCTCCATTGATAAGGCGAAGCTGGCACGAAAGATGGCTGCACTTACACCAGGTATAATTATAATACATTAATAATATAAATTTTACAAAAAAATTACCACTTACACCCATGTGACCACCTAGAATTTTTACTGCCAAACTTATAATTTTTCAGAGTACTAATATTATAATGCAAGAAATATTTGATGGAACATCTTAATGCTTACATAAAAAAATTAATGTTACTTCCAATATTTTCCTATGATTGATAATTATAATAAATGATTTTATTTCTGTAAGTAGGTTTGTACAAACACTTTAACAAGTCAATCATATTTTAAAAACTAGATGAGGTCGGCTTTTCCTATCTGACTACTCTGAGAAGAAAGGCTGAAACAAACTCAAAGGTCACAGTCTCTTTTAAAGTCCAGACATAATCTTGGTCAGATCATGTCAAGACCATGCAGATTTGTGTCTGAAATGGTCTTTTGAGTAAAAACCACACGGAATGAGTGGACCTGTCCAGTCAGTGCACACATTTGTCAGTAATCGTGCAGCTCAACTAAAAACTTAAGGAGCTTAATGATAGTCTTGTCACTGTCTATAATTTTATATGTTGACAATGACTGGCAACTTTTTAATTTTAACTGACACATAGGTACCTTCTTAGTAAAAGTACAATCTCGACATGATAAGGGAGTATTAAATATAAAACATTTATGTTAGGTCAACAAAAAACTACTCCTAACTGCTAACTCCTCTTAATTATATGTAGTATTTATTAAAAAAAAACGCCCAAGTGCGAGTCGGACTCGCGCACCGAGGGTTCCGTACAAACCTGTAGGTATATAATTAAAAGTTATGGTATTTTTATTGCTAAATGAAATCTATAACATTACAATTTGGAAAGCTGAAGGAGCATACATTTTAGACAAAGGTCTCTTTTATCGTTTCAGTAATCCTTTATTTTATATTAACACAGTCATATAATTTTTATTTTATAATATTACTGAAATACCTATACTAGCCTTGCAGCAGCCTTGCAAAAGTTCTTTTATCAAAGTTATTTATTTACAAAGTTTATTTATAATTATTTAGTTTAGTTATTTATTTATAAATCTGGTTCCAAAATACTAATTAAGTAGTAAATTTGAACCTTATTATGTGATGTAACTAAAAATGTAAGGTTTTCGGAATTTTTCCTTTATGTGTGCTACAAAAAGTTGTTTCATGCCAAATTTCAAGATTCCAGGTCGACTGGATGTATCCTTTAGGTTTTGATTCCCTTGCGAGTAGTTGCGAGTTTCAAAATATACAGCTTAAATTGCTGTTGCTTTTGACAGCGTTGACATAGAAGTTTGATTTAGTTACAGCTTAAAGGTATTATAGACCTGAGTATTTGATATTAATTTCAATATAATACCACTACGCGTTCATGAGGAAAGGGGTAGTAAGTTTAAAATTATTAAAAATATTTTTATTATATGATGTAAGTAAACATTTATGCTTTTTGCAGTGTTTCCTTTACCTGTGCTATAAGACGTTGCTACGTAGCAAATTTCAAGATTCTGAGTTCACGGCAAGTAGCCTGTAGGTTTAGATTCCCTTGCGAGTGTCGAAAATTGCGGCAGAAACGGCTGTATCTTGTGATTGTGTTGGCTTAGAAGTTTGATTTTTTCACAGCTCCAAGTGATAGTAGACTTGAGTATTTGATATGAATTTCAGCTTGATACCTCTACGCATTCCTGAGAAAAAGGGTCTTGACAGATAGACAGACGGACAACAAAGTGATCCTATAAGGGTTCCGTTTTTTCCTTTTGAGGTACGGAACCCTAAAAATACTCAATACTAATCCATATTTAAGCTAGGATACTCCCAAAAAACTTCTTAGGATATCCACTTTATTGTGCAACATTGAAAAACGTGGCATGTTTTCAAGTTTGTTATATGTATAATAAATAATCATGAAAAAAGCATTAACATCTCGTACTTAAGAAGTTAAACGTAGATCTTTGCTACCCGTCCAATTTAGTTTCAGCGTTGCATTTCGTATTTAACATCGTTATTCATCTACGGTTACAGTTATGACAAATAATATTACAATACAATTTTTTCCAACCCACTATGTCGAATGTTTGCGCGCCAACTTCTGTCACCGCATCTGAAACAGCTGTCGAATGTTTGCACGCCAACTTCTGTCACCGCATCTGTAACAATTGTCGAAAATTGACGCGCCAACTTCTGTCTGCGCAACTGAAAGTACTCCAATAGAGGATAGTTTCACGCTCTCCGAGCTTGCAACGTTGCACGCTACGTGGAGGCAGTTTTTAGGCGATCTTAAAGCATAACTTACCACCGAAGGCGCATACTGCGTCAAACAGTTGCAGATGCGCGGTTGCTGCGTGAATATAACTCTTAACAGTCATACACAACTTGAACACGCCCACCCGCCGAAAAGCTAATAAAATGCTCACTGTTAGAATGGAAATGGACGTTACAACCGCAATGTTTCAGTAGCAGTGGTCTTTTCCTTCTGTTTCAAGTTAAACTTCCATTACAACCCTAGAAGATAATTTTATTATATTTTTGAACGAAGTTCCTTATCGCACGGACTTTGCGGATGGCGACTAGGCGAAAAAAGTGTAAGAATTTTCCGTCACGACCCTTTCTTTATTTGTTTTTTTGGTTGAACGCGCTAATCTCCGGAACTACTGGTTGGAATTGAAAAATCTTTTTGTTTTGGATAGTCCATTTATCGAGGAAGAGATATAACATCACGCTACCACCAATAGGAGCGGAGCATAAATGAAAAATGTTGCAAAAACGCGAAAAAATATTCCTTTAGACAGCTTCCGTTGCGTGCGCTGCATAAACGGTTAAAGTTACACAAAAATTATGTGTGTAGCGGAGTAGTTCCCCTTTAAAATTAAAAAAAAGGCCGCAACAGCATATGTTTATCTTTTAAGTTTGACTCAATATAACCCTTTTTATTGTAATCAAATTTGTTCTATGGATGTTGTAAATATACTACGATAGAGACTTCGTTCCAACCTTCCAACCGAGTGTTCCACGACACTCACGCATTTTCTTTTACTATAAATATATTTTTAATCTTTTTTCAGGTTTCACTGGCGCCGACATCGCAAACGTCTGCAACGAAGCCGCTCTCATCGCCGCTCGAGAGTTAGCCAACGACATTAACATGAAGAACTTCGAGCAAGCCATTGAGAGAGTTGTCGCTGGCATGGAAAAGAAATCCAACGTCCTCCAACCTGAAGAGAGAAAGATTGTGGCATACCACGAGGCAGGCCACGCAGTCGCCGGCTGGTTCCTACAACACGCCGACCCACTACTAAAAGTATCCATCATACCCAGAGGAAAGGGTCTCGGATACGCCCAGTACTTACCCAAAGAACAATATCTTTACAGTAAAGAACAGCTGTTTGACAGAATGTGTATGACACTCGGCGGCAGAGTCAGTGAAGAGATTTTCTTCGGCAGAATTACAACGGGCGCTCAAGATGACCTGAAAAAAATTACCCAAAGCGCATATGCACAAGTAGTCCACTACGGCATGAACAGCAAAGTAGGCAATGTATCGTTCGAAATGCCCCAGCCTGGTGAAATGGTAATCGATAAACCATATTCGGAAAAGACAGCCGAATTAATCGATTCTGAAGTCAGAGATTTGATCAATGCCGCCCATGTATTCACAACCGAGTTGCTTATTAAACATAAGGATAACATTTCCAAAGTAGCAGAGAGGTTGTTGCAGCAGGAGATTTTAAGTAGAGAGGACATGATTGAGCTTCTTGGAAAGAGACCCTTCCCTGAAAAGAGCACTTATGAAGAGTTTGTAGAAGGTACGGGATCGTTAGAAGAAGACACGACATTACCTGAAGGTCTAAAGCAATGGAACAAAGAGAAAGCAATCACACCTCCTTCAGAAAGTGTAAAAAACCCGTCGGCAACTCCACCTACCGCGCCGAAGTAATACAAATTAAGCCTTTATGTTGTAGTTTGAGTGTAGTCAGTTTTACGTGAAAATATCTTATTACCTTTAAGTTGTAAAGGTTTTTCTTTATTAAAGTCTGTGGACGTGTATACATGACTTAGATTTGTTTTTTGTAGTCTGAGAGCGAATTGATTGTCTGGGAATGGTATCAGCATTTACTATGTCAACTGTTAAGTAGGTTTACAAACAAAAGTAAGGATGTTAGACACCATTAAAGCCGATTTTAAACCAAGAATCAAAACCTTTTGAACATTTGTATAGCTCCTTCACTATTTCTGTTTTGTAAAATAAACAAATTCCAGTCTTTCAATACTGTTTTGATTTTTTATAATTATTTCGCTTTTAGTTTCCGTAGTTGTTAATAATAATTCAACGATAGATACCTCGCCTGTGTTTATAACGCAAAAGCTGGCTAACAAAATTGTAGAAAGTAAATAACTTAAAAATGAATTTATCTTTTGGACATTGTAGTAAGTATTCAGTATTTGTGTATATTCTCTAATCTGCTGAACTGGGTTAAAACTAAGGAATTCATTGTAATAATGTTTTTGTGGGTCTTAAACCGTTCAAGCCGTACAAGTTGACTGAACTTTGAGAGCAAGCTTAGTACCTAATTACTGCCGTTGATTTACTTATAACAATAGATTTTTATGTTGAAAATTTTCTTTTTTATTTTATTTCTGTATCAACTCTGCCTTTTCCGCAATATACTACTACTGGGGGCACGGTAGCACCCTCGCCAAGACGAGCTAACTATTAACTTAAAAAAAAAAACTTAATGAACTAAAAAGTACTAAATCAAACTTACTCTATCATAGACCTTTAATATTTTCTTAAAAGCTTGAGGCTTATCTTAATGTGTAAGAAGAACAAGCTTTTAAGAAAATATTAAAGTTCTATGTTAACTTAAATTTTGTTTACTACTTTTTAGTTCATTAAAAGCTCGTTTAAAAGAAGGTTTTTAAGTACTTAATTTTTTTTTTGTACTTTTTAGCATTAGAATTTGTTTAAATATCCGTTCTATCACCTTCACTTGAAAGGTGCTTGTAAGGACAAATCCAACGAACCCAAACACCCCTTTACACAAGTCATGGTGTGAAGTCAACCGAGTTGCACTATACAAGTTATGCCATACCTTTAGAACTGGCTATCATAATTGAATGAGTACTTATATACATTTTTGTGTCTGTACTGTTGATCGTTGGGGAGTTCCTTCGTCTGCAACCAAACTTGGGTGCAGCAGCCAGGTCATGGTGGACTTTAGAACGGACTATCATAAGTAAATGCATATATGTATAAAATTTTGTTGTCTGTACCGTTGACTTTTAAGAGTAGCTTCGTCTGAAGCCAATCCTGGGTATAGAATCAGATTATGCACCATAAAATACATTGTCTTCTAAACAGAATCAATATGTGAAATTTCAACTCCACAGTATAAGAGGAAATGGTTTTAATTCAGCTTGCGAGATTTGACCTAATCAAATTACTTACCAAACATTTCAAGTTAAATAATAGCTTGTAACAAGCAGGCGGGTACTACTGCCTTTTCTCGAAACGTTTCGTCATATTTTCAAACCCTCATAGCTTCGGCCTGGATAATGCTACAGAGCTCAGATTCTCAGGATAAGATGTAGTTAATTAGGAGACTTATAGCACACCAAGGTTCATTTGTCTAGCTTTTTTTTTATTTTATTCATACATAAAATACGTCCATTTCGTCACTGAGTGACTCGGACACTTATTCACTCATCAACATCTAGGGTACTACCCTAAATCCTAAAAAGCTGAAATTTGGTGTGCAGGATAGGACTTTCACACAAACAACAAAAATTATGAGAAATTTGTAACTTTCACCCTCCAACCCCCTTAAAGGGAAGTGCAAGTCTGTATTTCTTCAGGTTATTAGGTAGGTATCTACCTACAAAAAGAAATGAAATCCCACCAAAAACCTTTCATGTAAATTATGTTGCCAAGACTCGCAAAACGCTTTCACTGTCAAAAAGTTATCCATTCTGAATCTAATCTGCCATTTTGAAATCGGGAATTCCCCCTTTGATCATTCTACAGATTATTATTTTTGTAAACTGGACCAACTGACATGATGAGGTCTTCGACATTCTGTTGGAATATGTTGCATAACCGAAGAACTAAAAAATAATTAAAAGTTTCAAAAGGCTTTCATAAAATCGCCAGTGTGACACTATGAGGGTAAGCAGAACATCACGAACACAGTTTGGTTTGTATATATATACCTACAGTCCACCGCAAATCAGTGATGGCACTTGAACTACGAAAATCCAACAATATTATGCAATAAGTGTGCTGTCAATGTCAAAATTGTTGCCACTGATGTACGGTTTACTGTACCTAGACACGTATAAGCAAATAGTTTTTCAAACTTACCGCCACAAACGATCTTTGATTTCCGTGTTATTTTGTTTTTTCTTCATAAAGTGTTGAGAGCTGAAGTACCTGAGTTAATCTGAAACTTGCACTTGCCATATCTACACTTATACGAGTAGTTGTGTTCCGTGACCCCGCGTCAAAACATTGTGAGTCTACCTACCTACCTTTTTTATATAGATGCCTGTATACATAAGGCGTAATAATTGACTTGCATACGCATTGGTACTTATTACTGTAAGAGTACCTGCTATCATGCTATGCGCGTGACCTTGATTGATATGGTCGTTGTATCTTGGTTGTGTTATAAATACTTTGTTTACTATTATGTCACAAAATAATACATCCATGCTTTTATTTTGACTGTGTTAGGAGCCTAATCAACGTAACCGAAGTCGGCTGAGTGATAGAGAAAATGTTTGGCAGCAATTTGTTTACTCACAAAGGGTCATATGAATGAAATTGGAGCGGGAAATATGATTGGAATGCGTGAAAAGTAAATTATAGCTTATGTCCGCATGCATATTTGTCAAATGTTTTCCGCAAAGCATGTTTTTTCTTTTCAATAGGAAATGAGAGACAGTGTTGAGGAAAAGGGTGATTTGTTACGAGTGAATATGTGGTCACGTAAGTTGTTTAAGGATTTAAATAATTTACTACATTTCGAGTACCAATATATTTAATTGGCCACTGGCTGAAATTAAAGATTTACATTTGCCTCTCCTCCAAGTAAGTCGAATGCAGTAGGGCAGGCACTTTCGCGCGGGAAACATGTCTCCTTGACTCCCGTTAAGAAACGTACAGGCCGGAGGACCCGCGCAACAGTGCCTGCCCTGTACAAAAATTGAAGGAACAACTTCAACAAAAAAAAAACAGGGTTATATTAAAATTATAATATGAAAATATTCAAATATCAGCTGAAAATACATCCAGCCTTATTTCTGTTTATTTAAATATTCACTACATTTACTTTATACATCACCAATTTCTTAAGTAAATTCAGTTTTTGTACAATATAAAAAGAATCTTATATTATCATCTATGTTTACACGCGAGAGTGTATAACACGCCCGCAATCGCATTACAGCTTGATCTAACCGAGCGAACGAGAAATAAAGAGAAATCGTAACAAAATATTTAAAATTATGGTAATTATTACAAGTAACTACACTATTTTTATGTTCAACATTTTATGTCAATATTCATTATTATCTATACTTAATTGAAGCCTATGATATAACATTATAAATGATGAAAAACATTTTTCTTCATGATATCATTCAACAATTAATCCATTAACAACTTGCATCCATTTACTCGTATCTATCGAACGGAAAATTATCACTAATCTCAGTAACAACAAAAGGTCCATATCAATGACAGTCTCTAATTTTTTCCCCTTTCGGTTTTCGGCCCCTCTTTTTACCGGCGGAAGTTACACCGGCGAGCGCCATTGCGGCGCGTTTCGCGAGACACGACTTGCAGAACCAGTCTTCCGTTGCACCGGGTTCTTCTGTGATGCCGACGCACTCCCAGTGGTACCACCCGTCGCAGCCGTCACAACCGATCATCGGCGAGCCGTTGTCAGGCCGACCGCATGCGGGACATACCCAAATCTTCGTCCCGTGTTCGTCCACGTAATAAGGTGTGGGTAACGGTCCGGTCGGCTTCTCGACCGCTGCGGGAGGTGGCGGAGCCGGTGCCGGCGTTGGTTCTTCCGAAATCGATGCAACGTCATCGTCAAAACTTTCCACGTGCCCTTTCTTGCACAGTGGTTTAATTAATATCCTTTTATATTTCGATGAGGAGGATGGAGTATTTTTTCGGGGTGGCGAACTTGCGGACGGCGGCGAAGACGAGTGGCCTTCGATGTCTGCGATGTGGTTGTGTTTCGAATGCTTCTGCTTCGGCGGCCTCGTCACTAGTGCGGATATTTGCGCTAGTTCTGGAGAGCGACTGTGCTCTCTGGACATTGGCTCGTCCTTCATCGGCGATTCCTCCTCCTCATCTTCCTTTTTAATCACCGGTTTGATACTCAACTTGTATAAATCCGGCGAACTCGGTGGCATTGGTGAATTCGAGTTGGACGAGCTTAGCTTGAGCGTAAGCTTCGGGACTAAGCCATCCGCTAGCTTTTCTTTCTTCTTGTCCTTCTTTTCTTTCTTAATTTTATCTTTCAACTCTTGTCTCTCCTCTTTTTCTCTTTTCTTTTCAGATTTATCTTTGTTCTTATCCTTTTTATCTTTTTTCTTCTTGATTTTGATGCCATCTTTATCTTTCTCCTTCTTTTCTTTCTTATGTGACTTATCCTTTTTCTTTTCAGAGTTTTCTAGTTCTGTCTCCTGCGGAAGTTCTGGAGACGGTACTCTGACAGGCTCTGGTACAGGTTCTGGTTTCTTTTCCACGATAGGTTCTGGCGTCGGCAAACGTGGCGGGATGGGAGATCGCCTAGGCGGTTCTAGTCTCACGGCGTCCATTTTAGGAGGATTTAATTCAATAGTTATATCTGGCGTAACAGGAGGCATTTTATACATATTAGACTTGTGATCTTTATGCGACTTGGACTTATGCTTCTGCAAAATGTTTGGAATGGTTTGAGATTTGTGCTTGTCGTGTCTGTCCTTTTCTCGGCCCATCATCGATGATTTATGCATGCCTCTGTCATCGTCATTGTCAACAGGAATCACTTCTAAACTAGGACGACGACGTAACATTGAAGGTATTTTCATAGGGGAAGATCTGGATGCGTGAGGGAAGTTACCCATAGGGATAAGTGGATTTCGAATACCAGGGTTAAGACCACCAGGCAAGAAACTAGGACCAGGGATCAAGCCAGGTCCACCTGCACCCAATGCAAATGGATTGGTGAGCAAATTTGATGGTTGTAACCCTCTTAGTGCTGGATTATTGGCCAACTCGGCTAGAAAGTCACTACCAGGTATTAATCCAGGAGTAGGTATTAAACCTGGACCAGGCATTAGACCTCTCCCTGGAGTCATAGCAGGGAAGAATGGAAAACCAGGTGGCATTTGTGGCAACTTTGATTCATTCTTTGGCCTACTTGATTTGGGCGGCTTCATACCACTCATTTTCATACTTTGCTTTTCAGCTTGTGCTATCTCAAATGCTATTTGCTGTTGTTTCTTCAATAACTTTGCTTCTAGTTTTGCAGCTTTATCTTTCTTGTCCTTATGTTTCTTTTCTTTCTTAATTTTTGGACTGACACTAGCTATATCTTTGGGATAAGGTACTTGCAGGGATTTATTAATTGATATACTAGGACGATGTTCCATTGGTGGGGCTCTAGAAACCATAGGATGCACATCTATAGAATCATCATCAATGTTTATCACTTCATCAGTCCTCAAGTCCATAACTTTAGACAAATCTACAGCACTATTATCATTATTGTTCACAACGGGCTCTTCAGTTTTCACTCTAAAAGGTTCGAAGGATCTACTTTCAATTGCATTATCATGTGTAGAATTGTGTAACCTTGAGATCATTGTATCAGACTGCAATTTTTCATGAACAACCTCTGGAGTGATTCTATCTTCTTTTGATTTGTTCGATATCCTTTTAAATATATTAATCTTTGATCTATCTGGTTGAGAGGCCAATTTCTCCTCTTCGTCAATTACTTCTTTCTTAATTTCCACATCGGGTACAAAGGAATTAGTGGAAGGATGTGATTTATGTACAGGAATAGAATTAGAAACAAGTGGAGATTTTGAAATAGGTATTTTTCTTGGTACAGGAATTGTATCCTCAGTTAGTACTGAGTTTCTGGGCATCACTGATGGTGCCGGTGGTGCCGGTGGTGGCGGTGGAGGATCGACAGGCTCCTGCTTGATGTGAGGAACCGGTCTCACAGGTTCAATCACAGGAGGTGGTGGAGGCATCACAGATCTCGAAGGTTGCGGGGGCGGTGGCGCAGCCTTTGGCGCTGGCATGGTCACATGATTATGATGTGTAGGATGGACATCCTTATTTTTCATAGGATGCCCAGGTGGATACTTATTCAATTTACTACTATCCTTAGATTTACTACCCTCACCTTTATGACTCTTATCTTTTCGTTTACTTTTCATAACTTTACCATTCAATAACTTATTCTTCTTAGATTTCTTATCACTTTTCTCTACTATTGGTGCCTTCGTTACATTAGAATGATGTGAATTTGCTTTATGTTTGTCATAATGTTTTTCTGACATAATGGTAGGAGGCCGTGCCTCAGGCAGTTTACCCTCACGTGCTGGAGACAGGAACCCTGACATAGTCATCATCACACTGCTGATTTCTCTAGTCCTTTCCTCCTCATCCAAACGTAACCTTGGTCTTTTACTGTTTGGTAATGAAACTGGATCAGTGGGTCTCTTGAAGATTTCCTTGTTTTTATCTGGGCTATCGGTGACTGATATTTCGGGACTTGTACATGTTGCATTACTATTGTCAACATTATCAATGCCATTTTGACGGATCTCAACAGTTCCTGCCACAATAGGTGTATCCCTTTCCTTTTCAGGGTACATAGGGGGCAGGTGCTCATGCACATGCATAGGTCTCGTGACCACTTCATGACTTCCAGGTTTGAGAAAGTTCAAATTAGATTCTTTAGGTTTAGGGAACTTTTCAGAGGTTACCGGTGCTGGCACAGGTGGAACGCACCTAGTGTACTCTGTCAACTCTGGTAAATGAATGTGTAGGTCACGAAATACTAATCCTAAGTCATGTAAATTTGGTTCAGTCCTATTAAATTGTTCGGCGTATCTATTAGCTTGTGTCCCAAGTGACCGTATGTACTTCTCCAGCACATGCACCAAAATGTCCAGTGGAGTTGAGTTTATACCGTTCCATCCTATAGTTTGGCATATTTGCGCAACATTCCTTCGCAGTATCTCGCGGGCGTACGCCTCTGACATTATGACACCAACAAGTTATCTGGAACAAACGAATATATCGCATTTATTACGATAGTTCACAGCTAATTGACTAACAAACATATAATTTGGCGTATTCATCATGTTCACAATAATAAAGAATCATGTTACGAACGTTAGGACTCCTGAAACAGCGAATCTCATGATTTTTATACCTGCAAGTGTCTAGTAGTACAGAGTCGTGATTCCGAATGGGTGAAAATTTCAAGTTTGGAACACACATGTATGCTTCACTACAATCTTAATAACTCAAGGATAATTTATAAAAACACATAAAGCGTTTACAATGCAAAATAACGAAGTGTTTACGTAAAAACTTCTCAGCATTCTAAAAACACAGTACCCCGTGCGCCATGATTGCATTTTGGGTTGTCAATGTTGAGTGTTGCTGTGCTAAAATAAATAAAAGGCGGTCTATTAGAGATGCGTTCACGGTGAAAGGTGGTGAACGGAAAATTATAAATATTTACCGACAGATGTGTAAAAATAAAGTAGCGGTATTTAGAGGGTCACTCTACTTGATTATGATTAGGACCAAAGTGGCACCTTTATTTTATTTTGATTTTGCTCTTGCTCACATATTTGATAAAATAATTTATGGCATTCTCACATGGGTAAATGGTAAACGCACATAATATTATAGCGAGTTATTACTTGTAGCGAAATGTAGCCATAGCAAGCTCGTCGCTGTCACCGACGACGATGCCGTGGAAGCGGCAAAGTTTTGGGCCAACAAAATCTAATACACTGTTGACAGTGCCGACAGCGACAGTGCGACACAACGAAGAAGATTACCTAGGTCTAGGCATCAAAGCGCTATTGGCAATTTTTTAAAATAATTTTTATTTTATGGTGTCATCTATTTTCATGAATATACTAATGCATAAAAATTAAAAAAAATACTTTTGCCTTGCATATTTGTGAACATTTAATAAAACTATAATTACGAAGGATACATAGTTAAATTAATTAAATATTACGACTAAGAGCATAGTTAAGCAATCAACCCCCATTATTTTATGTTCTTGGTGACAGAAACGTATGTTGAGGTTGATGTTGATTTGTCAGCTTTATCAATACATAAACATCATAGGGTTAGACCCCAGACAAAGTGAACCGACAAATCCGATAACTTAGTGATGTTCGCGGGAACTCAATTGATGCAGACATTGCCGCAAGACTGGTGCATAGTGTGGTGAATTTTGAGGGAGGCTGATAGGTATAATGATAACCTATCTATATGTATATATAAAAATTAATCCCTATTTCCCTTGGTCAAGCCATAACTTGAGAACAACTTTACCAATTTTATCCATTTTTTTTAAGTGTTCTAATACTTGCAGAAGGTTCTAAAGGATTTTTTTTAAGAAAGTAACGCAGAAAATTAGAAAACTTAAGAGCTCGAGATTTATGCGGGTGAAACCGCTGGGCGCAGCTAGTAAATTATGATGACAACCTGAGACTTTGACTACTGGCATGAAATCATGATGAGCCAATGGGGTTAAAAACTAAAAGCCCGTCATAGGTGGCAGCACAGTTAAAATTCTACAAATCGCCATTTGTTTTGTTTACTTTTGTGTCGATCACAAATTAAACGAAAATATGTATGAGACTTGCAGTGTAGTATTATTAAAAGACGAGCTAAGGAAAAGGAAAGCATCTACCACTGGTAAAAAAAAGCTTTGGTGGAAAAGACAATAAATTATGAACGTTTTATAATTTAGAGGTTATTCTGTGTTTGTTAACTTGACGTTAATTTTTTGGTAAAGACTGGAGGCATACGACCGAAATAACCTGATCGGAGTTAAAAACCAACTCGAGGATGATCTTCCTGTCTGAACAACTTCAGAGATGTTAATTCTATCTAGCACTGATCTAATAATTATGATAATATTATAAACATACACTCATCTAATTTATATAATATCACACCACAAGGCGTGACTGTCTTTTGCAGTCAACAGCTGCGCAACGGGGCATATTAATTAATTATGCGTAAAAAAGGTCTGTTGTTTACAAAAAAAAAAAAATATGGATAGTGACAGCTAGCTTTAGAATTCTTGGACTAGTGATAGTAGCGTCATCTGAAGTGAGCAAATGGCAGTTTATATCCCCATTGTTGGGATGGGGTTTCCTGTAGGTCAGCATGAGTCTTCAGTCTTTTAACAGTTTTTGTACTGAGGTTTGTTCTGCTGTTAAACATTTCTGGACACACGACTTGAATGAAACGTAATGCGTCTACCATAAATATGTTGGCACCGGTGGCAGGTGCGATGGCGGACAGCTTGTAATATACTTTCTGATAATTATGGAGCTATTCAAACTTATGACTTCTGAGTCATGAGTTTGTCATAAGACTAAAAAAAGTATGGTCTGAGACATACGCGGACTTCATTACATCCGTAATCCGTTCGCCATCGCGTGCGCCACCGTCACCGTTCTATCTAAACTACGCATAATATAAATGTCCTTTTTCATTGAATTCTGAGCTTGAGCTCTGAATCGATCTCCAACAATATTTATTTTACTAGTATCTATTTAAAATTATTTTAATTTTATTTCATGAAGAAAAGAATAATAGTTACTAAACCCCACGTGGTTCGTTTTGAACGAAGAGGCAGAAACGTTCGAAGTCAACTTTAAAAAAAAAGCTGACAGTTTGTCAAATCCTCTAATGGTCGACGGACTGATATGCTTTTTGTAGAAAGAATTTCATAATTCTTCGTTTTTTATACTGGAAATAAGCGTTCATATTCAGAGACATACGATATTCTCACGAATTTATGCATAAAATCGCGTTTGGCAGCATGAGGAGCTGATTAAATCGAATAAAATTTTTCACGTAGCGATTGGAAGAGTTCGAGCACTATAGTTTTAACGTTCTATAACTTTTTCATGTTAAAACTGTTGATATTGTGGGTTGAGTGGTGAAGTTTGAAGATGACTACGTCTTCTGAGGACGTTTTGCTCAGCGTGGGCGGCGTGAGGTACAAGAAGGGGGATGGCACTTTGTATGTTATGAACCAAAGGTTAGCATGGATGTTGGAAAATAGAGACACAGTGGCTGTATCACATAAATATGCTGATATTAAAAGTAAGTAAATAAAATGTTATCCTCCCTAAATAAGTTACAGAATACCCTCCCTACTCTTAAAAGACTAACTAAACGTTAACATTGCAAAGGCATACAGCTTTCTGTGTGTTCTTCAATTAATGTTATTCACACACCTCTATTAGATAAACATATAGTGATTGCAGTTGTGTTGTATACACCACCTGACTGGCTATCATGTTACTTTGATTACTATACTGCTGCTAAATCTAAAAATGGCTACACTGCGCTTGTTCCAAACAACAAACATTATTTCTAGATATACTAAACCTAGTATGCACACTCTCTTCAAAATATTAATAAGGACCAGATAACGCAATTAATATTAGAAAGCTTTATTATTTAGCGAGTAAGATAATTATGCATTATCATTCTCGATGATCATTCAATTATGCATCATAAAAATAATAACACACAGGTACCTGACTCGTAGACACAAGACCTAGTACTATGGAGTCACAACATCTCCTTATGGTGAGTGTAGGTTTGAACCAGTCCTAATAGTCGTGTGTATGCTATCAACATGACCTTGAATGAGACGATTCATCTTTATTTTTGCCCACTGGAATTTCATGGTGGTCTTCCTTTTGTTTCACAAGTATTTAGAAGTGTTATAGGGGAGTATTAGAGTTTGCAGTTTTATTAAAGGTAAGAAAAAATTTATGCAAATGTTGTAGATGATGCTCTCTGGTCAAATAAAGATGACCAAAATGATAGGTCAGTTGAATTTATGAAAAATAGTCATATCAAATTGTGAATTGATTCTGTTCATAGTGATTTGGTGTTACATAGTTACTACTAATAGTAATGATAATGCAGTTTCATTTGATCACTCAAATAGACGGACAATTATCTATCTTAAAATTCAACTCAACTCAATCTTAAAAATAGCAGATTAAAGTGCTAATCAGTTAAAATCGATTATGGTTTATCGAATTAAGCTATTTAGAAATACCCATAATTCATTTCACATTCTAGTTCGGTTCTAATTTTTTTACCACACTTGTTTCAGCTCAAAAAATATCACCAGCGGGAAAACCGAAAGTGCAACTGCAAGTGGTATTACACGATGGCACATGTTCTACATTTCATTTCGTCAACTCTGCGGGTGCGGATGCACAGGCTAAAGACCGGGATCAGGTGAAGATGTTGCTGCAGAACTTACTACCAAAGTTTAAGAGACAGATCGATGGAGAACTGGAGATGAAATCTAAGTAAGAAGTCTTTGAAATTAAGTATAAGTAGGATAAGTTTATCTAAGAAATGTACTGTCTGTAATAGGTTTGTTTAGCTTAAGTTGATGCGTAATCAATTTGTTTGAGAAAATGGTACTACATTTTTTTATCATTGAATTGCATTGCAAACAAACTATATGTGTTAGACCTATTTGATGAATGCATAAATATAACTGAAGCATGTATGAGTATTGTCAGATAGATTGAGGAAACTGTTTGTCACAAATAGTCAGATTCCAAAGTTACTTAGTTTTCTCTGTATAGCTAGTAAACTACATACAGAGAAGTAGTGTTTAATATGAGAAAGATTATCTTGGCTAATCAATGCCGTTGGCTACTGGCAAACTATAATAATTTTACTTTATATTGAAAAAAAGAACAAGGTTTTCGCGTTTTGTTACTGAGCCAAAACCAAAATGTAGACGAAATTGCAAGATAAAAATAACTGAACAACATTTGTAACCTTTCACTGACATTGTAATAAAAATGTTGGAAATATCATGCAAATACATTTACAGTATACATATATGTAAATATACTACATAGTGCATGCTGCTTTAATGCAGAGGTCACATTATTATGTGACTACATGAATCTTAAAAACAGGGAGAGTAGGACATACTTCTGAAGGTTGCATTCAGTCCCGAATAACAAATGCTGTGCTACACTACAAACAAATTACTGAGTGCGAGAAAAACAATTTCATGGGAATTCAAATTTTGTGACACCAATTACTTTAATGTCCTCAAGGGGTAATATTTTTTTTGTTCTGCCGGGGCTGCTGATTGTTCGAAAGAGTTACCGTGGCCCTGGCGCACAGGTAACTGAAGGAACACGGGTGGGTTTTAGTCAGTAAGAGTCTGACACGCCCTTCCGCCCCGCCCAGAGCGGGAGAGCTCATTTGATGATTTACCAATAAAAAAAAAAAATTGTAATTTTTGTTTGAGTGTAGAATTACTTTAATTTACACTTATTCATAATTTATGAGCTGACCATGGGCCTCCTTATGACCTTTAGAATGTGAGTCCACCTTGGTAAATGAAGTGGAAATTGCAGTTTCTGGCATTAGCAGATACAAGAAGGCTTTTGCTAATAGTTTAATGACGTAGTCCCCATTTACGACACTCTTTTGTGAGAAAAGAGTGCGCTTTATTTACAGCAACCACATCATCATGAATGTGCCTAGCTTTTTCCCAAAAATGTTGCGGTTGGCTTCCAGTCTAACCAAATGCAGCTGAATACCAGTATTTTACATAAAGTGACTCCCTACGTGACATCCACAACCCAGTTACTGAGTAATATAATAAAGTATCAGTTGTAACAGTAATCACATGGACCTTTATTTATTTACTAAAATTTTATGCACAAGTAAAAAATACTGTACTCAGGCGGACATACTACAATAACAATACAAAAACTAATACATTCATATTTTTACAATTATTTTCTCAGACTACTATCCTTGCATCCTACATTGAAGCATTTATATGAAGACTTGGTGATATCAAAGGTGATCAATAGTGAAGAATACTGGAATACTCCCACTCTAAAGAATTATACGGAATCTAATACTATTAAACAGGAGGCTGGTATGTTTCTATTTGTTTTTTTAAAATAAGCTAAAGACCTGTCTCACATAAAAACTGACCCTTTTAGTCACCAGTTTATCAATTGAGGAAAAGTTGTAATATCTCAAGTTTTTGTTATTCCGCTGGCACTCATAACCTTCAAATCGGAACATAGCATTCTTGCTAGGGGTCAAAGATGTTAACATTTAACAAGTAAAATATAATTTTTATTTATAAAAATTATAAAAATATATTTTTTATGTATAATAATTATAAAATATAATTTTTATTTATAAAAATTATAAACAAGCTTTTTATTTATAAAAGGACACGAAAAAATTGACCTCAAACTAGCTAGCTATCTTGTCTGGTGGTAATGATATAAGAAAAAGCAGATAACATCTCCAAATGAACCTATGTAGAATAAATTGAACAGGCCTATTGGCAAACTGAACTCTATTTCGTTTATCTTGCTTTGTTGGATTCTTAATGCGCTTCAGCATTGAGAATCCAACAGAATACATCCCAGCGCGGCAAAAAAAAGCACAGTTGGATTTTCAACTCTTGCCACTGAGTAGTGCGATGAAAACCAAGTACGCGAAAAAAAATTGCCGTAATAAAAAATGGCCCGTGCTTACCTGGGCTTATAAATTACTCCAAAAGACCTGTCTACTTCTAGGTGTATCCGGAGCTTTTTTAGCGGACATCCAGCCTCAAACGGACGGCTGCAACGGTCTCAAATACAACCTCACCCAGGACATTATAGACGCCATTTTTAAAACGTATCCAGCTGTCAGAAAGAAACACATTGATTATGTGCCCAACAAAATGACTGAAGCAGAGTTTTGGACCAAGTTTTTTCAGTCTCATTATTTTCATAGGTGAGTTTTATAACACCGACAGTACCCTACTGATGCATTCATCAATCAATTGATATTGTTGCCACAATCAATAAATTAAATGTCAATATTGCTAGGGAGATAATTATGTTAAAAGAAATTGCTATGATCAATATAATTTCTATATATCTAGAAAAATAAAATAGGTATCTTTAAGTTCAATATATCATAACAAGCATATAATGTTCCCACTGCTGGTACACAGGCCTCCTCACTGTGAGAGAGAGTGGGCCGTGATCCACCACTAACTGAACTTAAAAAATTTACATAAAATATCGATATTATTGTTACCATTGCACTGTTGATATAAAGAATATAAAAAAAACCTATCACATAGCCCTTATCTACGCATTCTGTACATCAAACTACATGGCGCAAAAATTATTGTTGGGAAACGACTTTTATTTTTGGTGTGAAAAATTGCCGTTTACTGCAGCGCGCAATGTAACACACGCAAAACTTACTTATAACTTGCAATGGTACAAGAGTTGTGAGGATATTTAAAGTTAAGTTATAACATTTAGAACTTGTTTTCATCAGAAAAAGTTCAAAAATGTTGGAACTTTGACTTTCAATATATCCGTAATCAGAAGTTTCCCAGGTATGGTCCAGTACAAAATGATCACAATGACGGGGAGAACAAGGGAGGCTTCATTAAGCGTCTTTTTACACCTGTTACTTATTATCAATTATACTTATTATCCAAATTACTCATAAAATGTTGCATATTTTCTTTTAGAGACCGTATCGCCTCATCATCTAGCAAAGATTTGTTTGGAGAATGTGCCAAAATGGATGACCAAGCCATTGCATCAGCTATGAAACACACAACTTTGGATCTCACAGTAAGTAGATTTTACCTACTACGCTCAAATAGGCCGTCTTCCAGTCATAGACTTTGTTTTGCAAATAATGATAATAAATTATTTATTGAGAGTAACCATGAGACTCATACAGTGCTAGTAACAATAAAATAAATATACAACTATGTTAGTGATACAGTTACAACAACAATTACACAAACATACACAACAAAATAATCACCGCTTCAGCTGAGATACTGGAGCAATGACTTAGTATACTGCAGTCCAGCCTGTCAGCAATAACTCTCAGAATGCTGTTGTAACTGACTCGCACCCTGCGCACCTAGGATGCGCATCTTTTACGCATTAATGCATAAAAGCAATCAACACGCAATTCCGCAAACATCCCTTTTTTTTTTTTGATCGGACATCATCAAATGACCTCTCCCACTCTGGGCGGAGCGGAAGGGCGTGTCAGACTCTTACTGACTAAAACCCACCCGTGTTCCTTCAGTTGCCTGTGCGCCAGGGCCATGGTAACTCTTTCGAACAATCCGCGACCCCGGCAGGTCCGCAAACATCCCTGATGCGCTACAGAAGCGAGGCAGCTCCTTCAACACCCTGAAAACGAATGCTTTCAGGGTGTTGAAGGGGCTACCTCGCTTCTTCACTATAATAATTTGTACTGCGTGCGATAATATAATGTATGTAAGGTCAAAATAATACATAAGAGGCAGATTGTCTAACAAAGATTGCTGCAGACAATACTAAAAAAGTAAATAAAATATATTATTTCAGTACTTGACAATGAACATTTCAATTGCGTGTGCGACGTGTCAATATGTGACGCAGTTTGTATTTATATCTTGTATTGATAATATTGAAAGTCAATTGACGACTGATAATTGTTATGTAAAGTTTGAAAATTGTGTTAGCATCCCAGGTTTCGTCACAGGCTGGGCACAACAAACCAATATTGGCTCAAACGTTGGGCCGATGATTTGAACGCTGTTTTTAGATACAAACATTTATTAGCCCTTTCCAGACCAATACAATACGACGAAAAAAAAACAGGTTAAACATATTAGCAACCAGAAAAGTATGCGTTTCGGGAATCTTCGGAAATACGAAAGCGCGGTGATAAGATCTAATATAGAGTTGTTACAACCATGAAAGTACTTGCCTATTTTTAATGTATCGCACCCTTAGTAATATAAAGGCTTAAAACAAAAAAGTAGTTTTTTGGGAATACGTGTTTAAAGATTCTGAATTATAACATTCCAGCTTATTTTTCTAATAAAATGCTTAATATTTTAGTTATAAATGTGATTTTCTTCATATTTATTCGTTTGTTTATTTATTATATTATTTCGTTTATTTCGTTTTGTGCCCTTAGCATTCAAAATCAAACTGTACAAAAATTTTGACTTGAGCCCTTATATTATTAAGGGTGCGGTATTACCATGTTTGCAAAATTATAGTTATAACTCTATGCAATTCCAAATATTATTTTTAAACTGATAAGTGACAAATAACGATCTTACAGACATACATGGTCTTTGAAGGCCACAACGGCAATCGGGAGCTCAGAATTTTAATAGCCAGTCTAATTTTATGTTAATAGTATTCCCTGTTAAAATCTTATATTCAGCTGCATCTGGTTACACTGGAAGTCGCTGTAGCATGATTTAAATAAAACATGTCTTACATACAAAAAAGCAAGTCGGATATCCTAACTTCCTAACTATCCTAACTAATATTATAAATGCGAAAGTAAGTTTGTTTGTTTGTTTGTTACCTTTTCACGCCTAAACCACTGAACCGATCATCCTGAAATTTTGCATATACGTTGTCAGGGGTACAGAAACGGACATAGGGTACCTTTCATCCCGCAAAAAAGTACTGTTCCCGAGGAAAACAACAATAACATCCTTATGATAATAGATGGCGCCACGTGTCTTTCAAATCATGATTGAATTATAATCCGAATTGATGGTCAAAGTCTAAATTAACGCGAGCGAAGCCGCGGGCAAAAGCTAGTAAACAAATAATAGTAAAAAAAGAAACCTTGTTTTTACTATCGGCCCATGCCTACTGTCCCACTGCTGGGCAAAGGTCTCCACTCTTTCTATTTGTTAAAATAAAAACAAAGCATTACAAAAAAAAAATTGTAAATGAGTAGTGTTAAAAAAACTCTCGTCCAAGTGTTTAAACAGCTCTAAAGACCATTTCAGACACTAATCTGCATGTTTCTCACATTATCTGACTAAGATATTATCTGGACTTTAAAAGAGACTGAACTCTGAGTTTGTGGTGATTCTTCTCAGAGTAGACTGTTAGGAAACACCAACTTCATCTACTTGACCCGACGTGAGACGTTGGGAGACGTTTTCCTGTCCAAATGTCAATGATGAATACATACAAAAACCCCATAGTAAAAAGCACTTTCAGTTTTTCCCGAATTTTCAATTTTTCTTTCCCTAAAAACCTTTCTCGGAATATAATGATTAAATATTAAAAAAAAAACTGTCCAGGTGTTCTCAAGTGATGCGCTTACCAACGTTCAGTATTTCGTTTTTATTTATATCCTACTAATTATTATAAATGTGAAAGTTTGTGAGGATGGATGGATGGATGGATGTTTGTTACTTTTTCACGCAAAACTACTGAACGGATTTGGATGGAATTTGGACACACAGTTTATAACCTGGATTAACATGTAGGTTACTTTTTATCCCGGTAGTACGTTCCCGTGGGATAATTTCTGACATCCACGCGAGCGAAGCCGCGGGCAAAAGCTAGTACTAAAAAAAAAAAATTAAAAAAACAAAAAGAAGTTTAAAAAAGTTATCTATTCCAGAGAATTTTTGTTGACGTGTAAAATGTTTTTTACAATCAATACACAGAAATAAAATATCATTTAACTCCAACTTTTGTTTACTAGGTGGACCTCCCCCAGTTTACGGAAAATATACCTATGCTACCGTCGGAAGAGGATACGGCGCCAGAGAAGGACAGAGGGGATAACGCCTCCATACACAGAAACATGATCAAGCGGTTCAACCAACACTCCATTATGGTTTGTTTCAGTTTTGTATAAGAAAAAATGTGTTTCTATGTTTTTACCCGACTGCCCCAGAACGAGAGTAATGTTTATAGTTGGAACTTAATGAGACAATACGTTTTTGCAAAATGCTAAACTTAGAAACTATATCTAAAAATGCAGGTAAAAAAGATTCAAGTCAAAAAGTGGGCGAGGCTTCATATCAAGAAATCTTCATAAAAAGAATCTTCATATCAAGGCAAGTCTTGCCAATTTTTTTACCAATACTAAATATAGTATTGGTAAAAAAATTGGCAAGACTTATGTCCCAAGCTATCATACTCCAGTTTGGGACTTGTTCTAATTTTTGAAATAATTTTGTACCGTGTAAAAAATTCTCGTTCTTTCATAAATACTTGCCTATTTAAAAACTTAAACTTGAAAGATATGAAAAGATCGTTTTACTTACGACTGCCAAATGTATCGGTATTGTGATTGAAGTGACACTTAAACCTTAAACTGCATAATAACTTGTATAGTTCTAAAATTCATATTCCCTCAATTGCAGGTGCTCAAAGCTAGTCATAAAACAAATTCTAGTAATAATAATAATAACAGTAGTAATAAAACGACGAATAACAACAAAGTTGTTGAAAATGGTGTCAAAGAATCTAATGGTGTAGCGGAGAAGAGAACTTCAGAAGAAATTACGGAACAACCGAATAAGAAGAAAAGAATATTAGAGAAGTTACATTATGAAGATCTAGAAGATAGACCCGGGAATGAAGACGCGCAGGAATTGAAATTGTCTAAGGTTAGATGGATTCCTTAATATATCTAGTAGTAGTAGGTTAGATAGATAGATATATAAATAGAAAACTCTCTATTATGTACACCATAAAAATTACAGATATAAATGTAGAAAGGTCAGGTGCGTACTACTCGCAAACGGCGGTGGATGGCGGAAGGTAAACGAAAGCATGGCGGTCAACATCTCCGCTATAAGGATGTGTTCAAGAGGCATCTAAGCGCTTGCGCTATTGATCCAACAGGGTAGGAGAGGCTCGCTTCATATAGATCGTCTTGGCGCTCTATTCTCTACAAAAATGTAAAAGCTTTCGAAAAAAAGCGCCTCGATACACTAACCGAGAAACGCCAAATACGTAAAGAGAGACCTAAGCCCTCCTTTACCTATACCTTTAACTCTGCCGGCCAACTCTATTGCATTAGTTGTGACCGGGTATTTAAAACAAAATTCGGTCTGGCGAGTCATATTAGGGCACACGCTAGGAAATAATAATTTCAAAAGGTCGCCATTATCGAAATCGATAAGGAGGACTATATCTACTCGCAACCGGTGTGCGTGTATCAACGTAAACGAGGCAAAAGGAGTATGTAAGGATCGTAACAGGTGGCTTTCTGTAGTTTCTGCCTACCCCCATGGGAAGAAGGAGTGAGTTAAAGTATATTAAAAGTAAAAAAAAAATACATAGGGTGACACAATGGGCGGTCTTGTAGTTAAAAGCGATCTTCTAAAGACAAACTTTGTAGTGTAAGGCTCTTTATAAAGGAGCTTGTCCGGGGAAGTACTCTTATCATACCTATTTCTGACGCAAAGCACCTTTGCTTTCCTATTTGCATTTTTATGAGTGCCGGTGTTTATATCTTATGATTTTTGTAACAAATTTCGTAAAATAGAGGTGAACGTGACGTTACCTAAGAAACCATTTAAGAAAACTAAGCAGGGATAACTTTCGAAAGTGGAAAACAACTTGTTTTGTTTCTTTCCTGTTTTAAGAAAACCAAAGATGTTAGGCGATACAATCTGTTGGGAAGTTTTTCTATGGCTTCTTGTTGACAACAAACGAAGAATTTTCCGCTTCGGTTGCTAAGTGGAAAATTCTTAGATTAAGATTTTTGTAATGTTTGAAATTCTTTTTTAGGTTTCCCGGTGTTTTATTAATTTACTAGCCTGCGACTTCGCCTGCGATCCAAGATGATAAGTAGCCTATGTCGTTACCCAAGTCATGTTCTATCTGTGTACCCAATGTCATATAAATCCGGTCAGCCGTTTTTGCGTGAAAGCGTAAAAAACAAACAAACTTACTTTCGCATTTATAATACAAGTTAGGATGTATTTTTTTTATAATGCTAATGTTTTTACAGATAGAACGGTATCTCCTGGGCCCAACGACTCAAACGCACCAAACACACACACATACAAATAACCCACCACCTTTATCTGCGTTAGCTTCAATATGTCAAGTAAGTAAAAGTTTATCATTGGTTTAAATGATAAACATTTTTAGTAAATACTTTGTTATCTTAAGCCAAACTGTTATGTTTTGGTAGGTTTCGGTAGGCAACATAAATATAACGTCATTAACAAACAGATCTGATCCTAAATGACAACCTTTGGGAACGCCAGATGGTAATGAGTACAAAAAAAAACAATGCCTCATTTATCGCAATTACATAATTTATAACTGTCAAATAACATCTTTCTACACCACCATCTAAGTCAAATTAACAAAATATTTAAGTTTTTACATTAAAATTATACTACAAACAGTGTCAAAGGCGTTAGTATGGTTCAGATTCAAGCTTGATTGACATAAGTTTAATTGTTTTTATTGTTCTTCTTTCTTTGCTTTATAACTTACTAGTTTTTTTTAATTTTTTTTATTTGATTTGGGATTGCTCTTGACTCTGGTCTAGGTCAGAGATGACAGAGACGAAGTCGATTGTTATTCGTTTATTTGTTTCTGTTTTTCCCCGCGACGTTGTGCAAACGAACTCTTATAATTGCCTGCTACTACTACAATGAGCACTGGCTTGTCTGTTTTGTGTGTATGCTATGTGGGTAATCGTTGTCTGAGCTGAGCTAAACCAGTACAGCCTGTCCTACTGCAACGCTGTGGGGGCCAATAAATAAACGGGGTGGTGTAAGTTTCGCTTGTCTACGTTATGGTAATAGTTATTGTTCTTTGGTACAGGCGTGGTCCAGCGGGCAGCAATGCCAACGGCCGGTGCGTGTGAGTGCGGGCGCGTGCGTGGGCGCGCTCGGCGAGCTCAGTCCCGGCGGTGCGCTCATGCGACATCACCACGCCGCGTCTATGGCGCGTGAGTATATTGTACATTAGGCGTGAGCGCGTGCGTGCGCGCGCTCGGCGAGCTCAGACCCGGCGGCGCGCTCATGCGACATCACCACGCACCATTACAATGAAAGACGCGTGCTAGTGAAATGTAACACCTACAACTTAGCAACCATCTGAGGAGTACAGTCACCCTCAATAGCCACAAAACATGTTACACATTGGTTTCTTAATTGTAGCTAGAGTTACCGGCACGTAAGTTGGCCAAAGATTTTGTAGTGGGGAAGTTCGCGCATGTAAAAATTTAATTGTGCGTGCGCGAACTTCCCCCCCTACAAAATCTTTGGCCAACTTACGTGCCGGTAATTATACACATTGATACAGTATTATGGAACATAAATTGTAGACAACCAAATGAATTCTTTTCGATCATCTTTTTGAGGCTGACTGTATTTAAAGGTAGATTTTTTTTCAAAGTCATTTTTCTTTCCAGAACTAATACCTCCTGACGTAAAGTCAGAACTCCACCGCATCTACCTATCGGGGGGCGAGTTACTTAGAGAGTTATGGCGTTGCTTCCCTCAGCCGGGCGCCGCGCCGGAAACGGAGGATACTAGCGCTAGGGCAGAGAAGTTCTATGAAGCACTGCTCAGATTTAGGAATGTTAAATTAAGGCCTTTTGAGGTAAGACTTTCGTCATTCCCTTACTACACTTATACACCCACCGTCACATCTTACGCGCGCTTGTTCGTGGATGACCAAATAGCGACAAATATTCGAAGGAATCTTGGGCCCGAGTTTGATGAAAGGGTATCATAAGAATTTCGAATTTAACTGGTTAATATATCAGCCCATGAGCGTTTATTGACTATACCCTTATTTAAGGATTGCAAAAAGATCGGGCTCGATTACAGGATTACCGAAAAACTAAAAACGCTATTTTAATTTTTACCTAAATTGACTTCACGTTTGACGATCACTACAATAATGTATTAAAAACATAATGTTATAATGTGTTCTGGGTTTTAGCCCTGAATTACTATCACAAAAATTGTGGAAATAAAAATATTCAACCAACATTAATTTATTCTCAGGAAAAAATGCTTCGGGACCTAACGCCGTTATCAACAACGTTGACGCGGCATATGAATCAAATGATAGACACAGCCTGCGCGAAATACGCGGTCTGGCAACAACGCCAAGCCAAACTGCGGTAGTAGTAAGTTAATAGTTGTCTGTACCGTCAGCAGAAACAACTATAAACAAATAAAAATTAAATAAAAATGAAAGTTGCTGTCGGTATTTCTTTTTTGTTTATAGTAAATGGAAATATAATTTCTGAAAGGTTTTTTTTTTTTGGATATTTCTTTATGTTATTAAATTGCCTAGTAAATCTTTTGTTGTTAAATTACACTTTTTTTACTATTAATCGGACAGAAGACTATAAAAAAACATGTGGCCGTCACGGGACGCTTGACAGATGTGAAACATGGCGGAGAGGGGGCGTGCCTCTTAAGAGAGCGTCGCGCCGTTAACCGTCACGGCAGACGAGTCGATCTTATCCCCAAGGAGAGCCAATAGATTTGATGTTTCACATCCAAATAAGTTGACCAGAAAATTATACTGTTTTTATTTTATAACAGTTCTTTTTTTTTTTTGGCCACGATGCTCTACAAACTTGTTAATTATTTTGTGCTTTGGCCTAGGCAGCTGTTCAGCGTAAAATTTAATACATTTTAAAAAGCCTAATCAATAGCCAATCTATCGGATTGACTATAAGTTATTTAGACTAAGTGGTTCTATATTAGTATCACAAACAAAACTATAATCATTTCATTTTAATACTAAAAAAAATATTAAAGACTCGAATACACGCTTTATTACATTAAAGAAAAGCAATAGATAGAAACAATATTAGGGTATGCTTCTAGACAGTTTCTGTGATAAATAGATGAACACAATTGCATAAAAAATATTTTGCTAAAAAATAATTGTAACCTTTTCTGCTGACGGTATATATTTTTTGTAATAAATGCGACCAAATTGTCAAATTGTCGTTGTTAGGTACGTTAGCGATGTGACGAGAGACCTAATGGATAAAAGTCTACTTTATTTTGTATTTCATTGCCTGTTTTACACTGAAGTTTATTTTTTCAATAGTATTGAAGCAAGCAATAGATATAAAATGATATGATGAAAAAACTTTTATTGTGATTGTGATCATAGTGTGATCTTAGAGCATTTAAATTGGAAATTAAATACTTAGCACAATATTTTTTTACAAATAGGTCAATATATCCGTGTCAATGTATGTCAGTTCAAAATGTTATGGATCTAAGAATTTGATGCGATTTCCGTGTCTAGTGAGTACGAATTATGAGAGTGATCTGTAATGAAATCTAACTATAAATTTCCCCCTCCCCTAAATTCTAATTAGGTGTAAATAATTGTAAATTAATTATGCACAAAATTAAATATGATCTGATGCTCTAGGAATCTCATGATAAAAGTCCAAAAATGTTTTACTATGGATTATCACCTTAAACGAAATCATTAAACACTCCTATAAACCAAAACTGCCCCTTGTAAATAGATATCAGAAATAAGACTGAATTTTAAAACCACTGCTGTTCCCTTTAAAATAATTTATTACTTTAATAAACTTTCTCGTCACATCTTAACATAATTTGGCAAACAAAAAATTGTACATATGCCTGTTTTATGTATAAACAATATTCTGTGAATACCTAATATCATTTAGATTATGTAAATTGGGACCCACGGACGCTCAGGCGATTGGACGATTTGAATCAAGAATGAAGAATTTGAATGAAGTCGGAATCGACTATTCTGTCGCACGTTTTTGACGTTAATTAGCCCAGCGGGGTAATTGCGTAACACATTAACAGTAGGAATGGCTTTCATTTTGACTGTTCAACAACATTCATTGCGTTATTTACGTTGTTGAGCAGACAAATTTTTAGAACATATGAAGCAATGTATGTATTAGCAATAGGCTTTAAATGATTCAGATTGTGACTGATAATGTGTTACGCAATTAGGGTGCTGGTTCGCACGAGCGGTTTTTTTTCCCGTGGCTATTTGTTTTCGCGCACTGTATTTTCAACGCACTGCTTAGCGCCGAGAGTTGAAAATCCAACAGTGTGTTTACTTGACGCGCTAGGATGCACTGTTGGATTCTCAATGTTCGGCTCAACACCGAGAGTTGAAAATCCAGTGCGCGATAAAATCCCGCCGCGATCTTTTTACGCCCGTCAGAACAGGGTCTCTCTTTACCACATCTCCTTCCAGATGTCGGTATAAACTTTTCAACCCTTGACAATAATAATATCACTCAAATCCTGTTCCATCTTGGAATATTGTCTGGTAGATAGTGCCTTTTCGTATGTTGTGAAATAAGCCCTTGCCCTTTCAAACTAAAATGTATTTTCCGGTTTCGATAATTAATTTCGTTATTTTCTGATTCTCTCCATTCTTGCTCATTTACACAACGGGTGTGTTTTCCCGCAGCCAAGGTGTTAAGACTGCGAATCTAGTACAAAAAAAAAGTAAAAACTAATTTCTTCAAACGTCTAATCGTCCGTGAATGTCCCACCGTAGTGTACGTAAAGAAATATAATTTAAAAAGGAAATAAATGCATTTTGATGAACCAAATCTAACTGAATGAGTAGCTCTAATTTGTTTTATTTTTCACTGCATATCAAAGTACTTGCGCATTGATTGAATAATGTAATAATTCACTTGAAAAGCAATAAAACTGCATCGAAATTGTTTTTGGTTGTTCTCATTTTGTTGCAACATGTTTTGGGTTGTTGGAAACATTTTGCTGGCAACATTGCATTCAGTATGTGTGTGCAACATGTATCCAGTAACGTGTTTTAATTTAATGTATTATTTTGTACAATGTGGAGACGACAATGCGACAAACCGCAAAAAACGCAAATTTATTTTCTTTCTTTCTTTACAATAAATGAAAATACTGGCAATACTAATGCATAGGAGTATTTTGAAACTCAAATAAACCGTATTATCGAAATTAAAAAAGGGATTTTTTTCAAACAAACTAAATAGTAGGTAGTGATGGGTCGACTATGGGTTTTGCCCATTTTTGACTAGCTATGGTGACTAAACCGTAGGATATGTTTGGTTGAATTGTTGTATGCAGACTGGCAACATCATTAGATATACATTGTTTAATTTACTGTCGTCTCCACCTTGTATGTTTGTACATCGAATACTTACGTTTCATACTGGATTATATTCGGACGCAATGTTCCTGAATAAATAAATTGTATTGAATTTAATTATGTTTCTGCAACAATTTTGCTCAACTTTTGTAACTATGAATACCCAAAACTAACTAAAAATATGTGCCAAGAGATTTTGACAATTGAATACATTTAATTGTTTTATTATTATTGAAATATTTTGTGCCTTAATGATTGAATGAAATATAAAAACAATTTGATGCAGTTTAAAGCCACACTATAGTGCAACAAAATTGTAAGTAGTAAAGTTATTGTGTTGCCTGCTAACAATTTGAAATAATAATATTAATAGCAACATCTAATACTCTATAATGTTCCATAACTGAACGTAACTGATGTAATTTTAATAATTGGCGACAATAAATCGCATTATTTGTAGTATAAGTTGGGAAAGTCCAAATTAACTCGTTACCATACCTATTGGCTAAATTTTATTATTTTCCTGTGTTCCAATGGCTGGTGTTTGCAAGTTTTTACTATATTGATAGGTAGGTACGAAGGTACAGTAATCTTTTGACGCGTGGCCAAAATCGGAACTACTGCCGCCATCTTGTTTTTTTAAAAATACAATTGCTGTGAAAATTTCACAAATGTTTACCACCAACGCCCGCCTTTCAATGTTATCCAGGCGCCAAAAGATCACTGTAGTACTCTGGTTGTAGTATAGTCCGTTCACTGTTATTTAACCTCTGATTTTGCATCACTGTCCAAATCATAGTGATCTTTATTCTCATTCTAATAAGGTTGCTGTTGGGTTGTTGCCAGTGACAAGTCTGTCAAAATCATTGTGATCTTTATTCTCGTTACGATAAGGTTGCTGCTAGGTTGCTGCTGTCAGTGCTGTCAGAGTTAAAATAATTGAACGGACTGTACGTGAAAGCAAGGTTGTTGGTAACTCTGGGGCAGTATAGTGAAGTGCAACAGCCATCAATGCACCAAAAAAGGATGGTGCAATGTGTTCTGTGTCACGTCATCTCTTTCTTGCACTGATACATCGATGAATTTTTCACTTCTCTATACGGCTCCGGCTTTCTCAATAATGGTAAAGCGCTACCACTATTTGCCTCTTGTTTGAACTCAGTGTGTGTGAGTGAGAGGCAAATATCAGTAGGGAATTTTTAATACCTTATTTCCGTACTGCCGCGCTTTGTACTAAGATGGAAGTGTTTTTATACGAATGTTGTACGTAGAGTGCGCGAAAAATAAACCTGTGCGTGGCCGAAATCGGAAATAATCCTTTGCCACCATCTCGACGTTTATAATATCATGTACCAAGAGAGTGTGCTGTGTTCCGTGTTTTCCAAAGTAAATAATCGCCACCACTATGCCGAAAGTGATTAAAAGTGCTGGCAGGGATATAGTTTTGAAGGCAAACACGTGCGAAGATTTATTTTTGCGCGCACTTTAGACGAATTGGGGCTTATATAGGCCATTGTAAACAGGACTCTAGGTTATGAAAAAAATTCGAAAATTTTGATATTTTTAAGCATTAATGTTAATTTTGGTGTTTCTGACACCTTTATATTACATTTGTTTATTTTATTTTCATTGTTTTTAATACTTTGCGACACAAAATAGAAAGTGACACATAGTGTTGTGACGTTCCTGTGCTGTTTCGATATCGATACTTTTATCGACTTCTTTATGTTTTCTAGTTTAATTATTTATATTAATAATCCTGTACTTTAACCTTCCACTAGTATCATCTGTTAGCAATAATATTTATTGTAGATATTTAATTTTAATGTGTAAACAAATCTTTTGTTACGATATGTAAGCTAGTGTTGTTTCTATTTTGTGTCAAATTGTAAATTAGTATCGAAATTATGTTAATTCAGTTTTGAAATTATTAAAAGCTATTTTTTAGATCTCTCTAAGATATTTGCACCCGTTTAGTAAAAATATTGTTTTTACAGAAATATGTAATTTTGTACTAACATCATCGTCATTTGTAACACTTTCATTTCATGATTTCACTTACCTCATTAAGTTTTTCAACAATATTTCTAAATAAACGGGTGCCCAAAATAAATGTTCCTGAAGCAATATTACTAATAAACTGATCTATTCGTTTATTTTTTTAAACTTATTCATTTCGTGATACGTAAAAGAATAATTTTGACAATGTTACGGTGTTAGTGTACAATGTTTAGAATCAACAAACCACAGACAAAAAACTCCTCTTCCGTGCTAAGCTCGTTCCATAGTCAGTTTTAGGAATTCGTAGTATGGCTATGGCGCTAATGCAGTCAGCCCATTCCTATTCATATTTAGTTCTTTGTATGACAGTTAATATTGTGCAGTATCACCAATAGTATAAATTGAATCAAAAAATATAAATGCGTGCTTATTCATGTAAAAGCACCTCTGAATAGTTCGTTATTGATACAATGTTCTTTTTGTTTACTAGTTCGTCAGTTTAATTTAAATACAAAGATATGATTCGGTATTTCAGTGGTTTTATTTAACCTATTGCCAACGCCATCATAGTTCCTGTGCGAAAAGAGGATGGTGCTATTCGTCCGGTGTAACTACATCCCTCTCTATCACCGATACAATTTCATAGTTTGAAGGTAAGTAGTCACTGTACTTATATAATATGTGTAATGTGTGTGTGTACACAAGAAGACTGGCAGCTGACCCACCGCCGCCGGCGATTAACCTTTTCATTGCCAACTTACATAGGACGCGATGCCTCGCCCAGCGCCTTGATATAACGAAATATACAGTAAAAAGTAGTGATGAGGGTATCGTCTAATATCGAAATACTTTTTGTTTCTTTCTTTTAGCCATCGAATCCTAACGTTAAATATTTACAGAATGATATCACTAGATATCACTAAAATTCTGAGCTACATTCTGTATCTGTTCGCTCTGGGTTTTTTTTGAGCATTCTCCTTTATCTTCATTTCATCAAATTATATATTTTTCACTACCTACATATTAACCTCAATTTGCGTATTCAAAACATTATTTTGTGTTTATTATATTTTTTGTGTTTAGCGGTTTTGCCAGTGCCTTTATTTACATCTGCGCGCGTATCGCTAGCGCGGCCCGCGGAAAAAACAAAACCAACGCGCCATTTTCCAGAAATATTTGTTAAAGTTTTAGTTGTGTGGTTAATTATTATCAAAAATGTCGACTTCTGTTAAGGAAGAAGAGCAATACCTAAATTTGACCCCGCCGGAAATACTAATCAAGTCAGTGCCACGGCCCATTTACAACATTCATTAACTCCTATGAAAATATTTCATCAACGGTGATATGGTACCCAAGAAAATGAAAATAACGAAATTATTAATAATACCAGTACCATAACACAAATTGTAAAAATGCCAACAAAAACTGTGTGGTATCATTTTGAGAATATATTGTTAATTAAAAATAGTTAATAATAACAATACAAAGCTGTTATTTTCCCTCGCAAGTGGGTTGAAAAACGTCGTATGAAACGCGTGTGCATTGATCATTACAAAGAAAATAATTTTATTAGCGGTAAACATGACGCAGAGAAAAACACACAAATACAAAAAAGAACGAGTTGGGTTACACACTCGGATCCCTTAGCGCTCGCCTACGGCTCGCGCGAATAATACCGCCTCGAGTGTAGTGACCAACTTAACACATTTGTATTATAATAACGGTGTAGTTTCTTGCCCATTCTTCTCCATATGAAAATACCTTTTTGTAGAATCAATTCTATTTTACAAGCTTTTATTTAACTTGCAATTATGTATGTATGAACGTATGTAAGTTCGGGCCAAATCTTGCAAGCTGAATTAAAACCACTTCATCTTGTCCTACAGAGCTGAAATTTCACACGTTGATTATGTTTCGAAGACAATTCATTTTTATGATGCATGACCTGATTCTACACCTAGGATTGGCTCCAGACGAAGGAACTTCTTAAAGGTCAACGGTACAGACACGAAAATTTAATATACCTAAGTAGTTAATTATGGTAGTTTCTTCTAAAGTCCACCATGACCTAGCTGCTGCACTCAGGATTGGCTCCAGTCGAGGGAACTCCTCAACGGTCAACAGCAGACACAAATTTTTATATACGCATACAATTATGATAGCTCATTCTAAAGTTCACCATGATCTGGCTGCTGCACCCAGGATTGGCTTCATATGAGAGATCTCCTCAGCGGTCAACAGCACAGGCACGAAATTATGTATAAGTACTCAACCTGCCAAAGTTTCATCAAATTTTATGAGTTGGCTGCGCGGTTGAAACGGACATTATTAAATTATGATGATAGCCCGTTCCAAAGTAGGTATGGCATGACTTGGATAGCGTACCTCGTATGGCTTCACACCATGACTTGGGTAAAGGCGTGTTTGGGTTCGTTGGATTTGTCTTTATAAGCACCTTTCAAGAGGTGATAGAACGGATATTTAAACAAATTCTAATGCTAAAAAGTACAAAATAAAATGTAAATAAAAACCTGTTTAAAAACAAGCTTTTAATGAACTAAAACGTATTAAATAAAACTTACGTTAACATAGAACTTTAATAATTTCTTAAAAGCTTGCGGCTTATCTTATAATGTAAGAAGGACGTTCGCGCCTCAAGCTTTTAAGAAAATATTAAAGTTCTATGTTAACGTAAGTTTTATTTAATACGTTTTAGTTCATTAAAAGCTTGTTTTTAAAAAGGTTTATACTTACATTTTTTTATGTAAATGTTGATGTTCAAAAGTGCCTTTTATATGCTTATTTGAAATAAATGTTTTGACTTTGAAGTTAAAGACTAAAGCAGGGTAACACAAAACAAGGTAAGGGTAATAAAACAATAATTTCTGACAAAGATTTATTATAAATTATGTTTCACAATTTCAACAAAATATGCGTTAGTGATTTCTTTTGTTAAAAGCGGTGGAAATCACATGATTATGTCGACGGCTATGTCGAAGGGTAACTTTAGAAGGCAAATGCGTTTGCGCATCTTTTTTCGGTCTTGTGATAATGATAAATTCGCTTATTCCGTTTATCCACCCTAAGGTGGATACGCGGAAACGCATGTCCGAGAATCCACCCTAAGCCTATAAATTCCGTTTATCCAATTAGGCCTAGGGTGAACTTTCGGACATAGGTTTCCGCGTATCCACCTTAGGGTGGTTTTTATGGGGTGATTAAACGGAATAATCCAAAAAATTCTTGATCGCATCTTAGCGCAGACTGCCTTCAGAAATATAATCTAATCTATTTAATATCGAACATTTTGTGTAGGGAGGGATGTTCTGTGAAAAATCAACGCTTTTAACAAAAGACCAAACATGAATATGGAAGTATGTGCATTTATGAGATACAGCCTTCTTGCCTAATAAAAATAATAATTACTATACTATATTAAATCATATAAGTTATATTCTTTATACAGGGTGTTAAGTCTATGATTAATTACACTGATATTATTATTCAGGTTTCTTATTAGCAGTACAACTATTTCGGTTAGCAAGAACAAAAAAAAAATTGGTAATACTTGGTACAGGAGCGAAAGTGTGCGTATAAAAGCGCGATTTTGAACGCGTTCGGATTAGGCCTTGTCCTAATATATATGAGCGTTAGTCGCGTTATTTTTGTTCGGTGAGGTTGAACGCTTCTTCGACCTTTCGCGGGTCTAATTCTGTAAAAATCTCAACGTGAAAACTTAGGTCAAATGAGATGCCATTCCATTAGCGTCAGACAGCATCTGTCTGGCATTAATGCTAAAATGAACCTTTTTGGCGCAGACGCGAGGCACACTATTGTTGTTAAACATTACTTTCACTTTTTTGTGTTGTTATTTGTATTTTGTGTTTCACGAACTGTGTCCAAATAAACTTTATTATTTCTTTCTTTCATGCTATAGATTGACAATATTGACATCTCTTAAGTTTTCAAGGCGAGATTTTTATATAATAGACCGGCTGGTTCTGCTAGCAAATGTGGTAATAGATCGCGATGATTGCTTCCTATTAGGACGCTTCCTATTTAGGAAATTCAGTAAAGATTGTAAAGCCTTTGTAAGTTAGTAATGAAATGCGTTGTGTGTGAAAAGCAATTCATCGAAGTCGACGAATATAAAGGAGACTTGACATCTTAAAATTCATTATAATATATAAGTAATACATACTTATTTAACTTTTAAAGGAGTCATCTTTTCTTATCATATTATTATGTATTTTTCTAGAAAAATACATAATTATAATGATAAGAAAAGATGACGGAAACACTCAGTGAGATTTTCTAGGTGTGTTTTATCTGTCGACTTCGACAAAATATTGTAAATATAATATATCTTTGGAATGTTGACAAATTAGCATGAGATTGACAGAAATTGATTAATAATATACCTACTATAAAATCCTAACTACGACTAATACATAAATAACGCAAGTATAATTCTCTACATTACATAAGGCCATAGACACAGCGGTTATAGTAATATTTGTTAGGTATATTTATTGAACGAACCCGTAGACACATTCTGAATCGAACGCGACGCTATTTTGAAGGAAATCATGTATCAAACACAAAATCTGTAGTAAAGAAGGGTTTATGCGCTTACGACTTTACTTTTTTAAGCGTTACATACGAATATGAATCTTATTTCAATGCATATAATTTTCATATTTCTGTAAGCGAATGTGATCTAGCGTTTCATACAAATATGAACTTTAATTTTGTACAAATAATGTTTGTTTTTGTTTGTTGAGCCGACTTTCTGTGCTTTTGATCTGCAGTGGAAGTTTACGGGCTGTTTATTATGATTTTATACAGAATGGGATGTGAAAATAATACATTTTGCAATTCTGAAATTCTATTTTATCTATACCTTTAAAAACTTAAAATAAATAAACATAGCTACCAATATTGTAGGATGCTAGTTTATATACAGCAAGTTATATTTAGCAAAACTCGAAGTTTTATGCCGGTTTCCATTAGGCGGTACGATGCGGCATGGTTCAGCAAAGCATTAACATTTATATGGCCCGACATGTCGAAGCCTTCCGCGGTATAACGCAGCTTCCCACGGTACGCTCAAGTCCCCTTACAACGATATCAACGAAATTTGAGTGCTAAAGGTATGAAAATAAGACTCAAAATCACTTTCGCTTACGAAAATGCTTTGCCATGCCAAGCCGCGTTGTGCCGCCTGGTGATCGCCAACCTTTACATTTACTACCGTTTTTTTAAATAAAATACAAAGTCAATTGAGGTGAGCAATATTAGTAAAATTTTCACCTAAAAGATGTTTACTTTTTCACTACATAATTATTATATCTACTATCAATGTCATTTTATTTATGTAGAGTTTGCCCTCATATTCATGGTAATGAAAGTTGCGAAACCTTTTGAAGCCACATGTTTTTTTTTTAATGGAAACATGACGCTGGCAACGGGTACCATACATAAAATTTTATGATTTATGGAGCTCCCCCCTCCCCGTTCTTGTCACAGGTGGTCATATTCATCGCCACATATTTTTCCATTTTAAATTAAACCTTATAGTAATATTGATAGAATTGGTAATAAATATTTTTAAGATTTTCGTTAGAGTTAAAGTGTGACGTAATAAATAATGGATGGCCCCCATCATTGTATGCAGTATGCGTCAGGGATATGTTCCAATCAATATAAAAAATGTTGCTGCAACAGCGTTCGCAACTTTTGGATTTCATGAATACGGGTTTTTTTTTTAAATATACACCCCTTTTGAATAATAAAAGAATCCATAAATAAGACAAAACAAAAACATAAATATCCCGAAATCACAGATTAAGTTATTCAGCGTAAAAATATAAATAAAAGATCTTTATAATGAATTTGTCTTGTAAATATTAAACTTATTTATGCCCAATGTTTTTACGTATAATAAGACCAATATGTATACATAACCAATATATTTTATTGCAAACTCCACAGAAATATCAATCTTATGGACACATTAACAAAGTTGATTTTAAAATGGCAAACGCTTTTGGAAAGTTTAAATGATATTGGTGGACATTGTAAATTCAACTTTTTCAGACGCAATTAATATTTCTCAAAAGTAGTTCACTTGCTGATAAAATTTTGTAATGGCAAGAGATAATACTGCCATGAATAATGGAATAATAATTTACCATCAAGCTTTAACAAACTACTTTTGAAACCTCCACTTACAGGCTAGTAACCAATACTACTGTGTTGCAGTAAGGCCCACTTGCGCGTTCATGAGTTATCCTAAATAACTCGGAGTTAACAGCTAACTCAGGGTTAACCAAATAATTCATCTTGGGCTATCAAGAGTTAGAGGTAAACCTAGATTTAAACTTTTAAATATTAAACCCGCCGTGGGAGAGTTAAGGCGATAAACTCTGGGCTAGTGTTAATAATGTTAAAATAAATTGTCTTTATAGCGCTGATAACATATTTTGTATTTTATATTGTTCAACGTTGTAGTAAATGAAAATTCGGTACTATATCAGCAGGCAATATATTCATGAACGCATATAAAAATAAATACAAATTATAAATAAAAACTTAAAACATATTTTTTCCTTAACTGACGTTTTCGTCAATCGATAAACTAAATCTCCATGGAAACCACATACAATACGATTAAAATGAAATGTCATGTTATAAAATTTAAAGAAAAGAAAGTATTACGTATCGTAATGTAGTGTAAGAGTATACAATGTCCGTTCATTCATTTTTGGTCGGATTATATATCAGGGCATAGACATTGCAATTCTATTTTATGTTTCGTTGATTGACCTGCAATGTTCCCAACTCAAAAAACACTAATGCCTGGTTAACTAACCAACACCCTAATTACGTAACACACTATCACAATCTGAATCATTTTGAAGGCTATTGCTAATCCATTGCTTCATATGTTCGAAAAAATTGTCTGCTCAACAACGTAAATAACGCAATGAATGTTGTTGAACTGTCAAAATGAAACCCATTCCTACTGTTAGTGTGTTCCGTAATTACCCCGCGGGTGTTACTTTTTAGTGGCTCAACGCGTAATGAGAGTTAAAATGTTAATTACTTAACTCCGAGTTTACAAACATCTATTTATTCATTTAACCCGACCAAACGCGCAAATGGGCCGTAGATAACTAGTTTTATACATGGCATTAACCATATCGCACACTTAGATAAAGAGTAGCACAACTCAAAATACCTCTTTTTTTCACGAACAGCAAAAAACGTTTTACTCTTTTCTATTTGAACGACTTAACATTGTTCTTGTATGATGTTGTTTATTATTTTACTAAGATATTAATTTGCTCAAATAATATCTTAGTAAAATAATATACAACATCATACAGATTCCGATAATCGCAATAACTCGATTTTGGATTATTTTGACTTGTGCCACCCTTTATGTAGGTGTACGAATATCAGCCGCAAGACATTTCAAGGCTGGACATATTCAATCCCTTTGACCATTAGATACCACAGTTGCTGGCAAAGTTCGGCAGTTTGTGGAAGTATCCTATATACTATAATTGATGCAAAAGTGACACATTCAATTGAAAAAATATTGAAAGTTATTAAAAATACTACGACGTTCTTCAAATTTACACAATAAACCATGATTTAACCTTTCGTATTGTTTCTACATTTATATCTGTAATTTTTATGGTGCACAGACGCCAGCAGGTCAAGCTACACGAAACTGTCAAATTTGTCCAAATGATTTTAAACCTTAAAATGTTGATGGTTAAGTTCAAAATAGGATGAGAAAATCTGACAGTTTGTGGGAACTTGATTTGCTGGCGACCAGTAGCGAAGGATCAATTTTTGTAAGAGGTAAGGTGACGGTACATATCTTTAATGTGATTATATTATAATATTTTTTTATTGCCGTTTTGCGTGAATGTGACGCATATTTTCCCTCAACTCGTTATTTTTTGTGTTTGTGTGTTTTTTCTTTGCGTCATGTTTACCGCAAATAAATGTATTTTCTTTCTTTTTTTCTTTATTTATCTATAGAATACTGACTGTGCCATTTTTTCAAAGGTAGGAATCGAGTTGAATGGAACCTTCGCCACTGCCGGCGACGGTACATAATAAAAAGTATTGTATTTTATTCTATTCTATATTCGCACCACCCCGCGTACATAAAGCGCTGTCTGCCGCGGAATATGTAACGCGCACGAGTGCGGTAATAACGCGTAGATATACGCTGCGACAGGCTGCTGTAATTTTGAAGTGTTTTATACGACAGGTAAAGTCAATTCTTATGAACATTTATTATGCTTATAACGTAAGTTTTACCTTCAGTATTGGTTACTTACACACCAAGATCCTCTTAAATTCGTCGCGATCTGCACTGGGGCGTATTCGATATCCTAACATACATTATTGGATAGATACACTTCAAGAAGACTGATTAGGGTAAATTACCCTTCACGAATCCATAGGGTAATATTAGGCTGAAGGGTAAAGCGCCTATCTGAAGGCTTTTACGACCCATACGATGAATATTATGGCTACTATAACCGCTATAATGATGAGTATAAACATTTTTCTGCGGTATCTACGTTGATATTCAGCCGCTTTTGCTAGTTCGTCGACGCCGGCTTCCACGTTCGCACTAGCGGCTTCAATGTGACTTTCCACAGTATCTGTAATTAGAAATGATAGTTTAAATAACAACCGACACACATGCAAGATTCGAAAGCGATTTTCTCCTTAAGTGTTGATAGAAAAATTATTGTGTTACGAACATGGCATTTTCAAAGCTATACTATTATGAAATAAGTCTTTTCTCGAAGTTGAAATTGTTATTTCACGAAGAAACGCTTTAGAATTAGGCGTAAATGTAAGGTATTTATACTCGTGACTGTACTGGGTCCACGTGGGGGACTATTTTCTATGTTCTATTACAGAGAAGAGGCCTGAGGGTTACATATTATAATATCTAAGCGTATTCTAACTATTTTCGAGATAACTACGGTTGATTCACATAAGTTCATAACGCATATTGCTCGACTCAAGTACTGTTTTTTGACTAAACTAAAATAAATCGCACTAACGAACGATTAATCTAATGTTTTTTTTAAAGATATTTGATATTTCAACTATGTATGAAATACCTAATGGACGACTTGCCTACAGTTTATTAATACTGCGCGCTGGGATGTAAAATACCCGCAAAACATTGAAAAAAAAAAAATATTCTAAGTGTCGGGTGATCACCCGACACTTAGAATATTTTGTTTTCAGTCAGCTTGCGTATCCTTAGGGACAGAGTTTTCGTAGTTTTTTTTTAGGAAATTTACCAACTTTTTGCAGATTCGGGGCTCCGTCGCGTCGACTACCCCTACGTCTATCGCAGGGCCATGCTTCTCAGAACCTAGAAGTTTCTATGGTCAAGGTTAACCCGATACTGCAATAAAATTGGTAATTTCCGATAATTTTTTTCTGAAAAATTTACAAGTGCCAAAAAATATTTTTTGTGGGTGAATCGTCCGTTACTTTAATCAACCTTAGGTTAATTAATTGTAGTTGAATAAACCGTAGGTGAATTCTCCTTTATGGATTTCGTTCATTAGTTATTACAAAAATCTGTGAAACGATCTTTAGGTATTTTAAACAGTAGGTCTATTGACCGTAGATCTCGAAAATAGTTAGAATACTTAGGGCAAATTTTTCAATCGCCAGATAACTTTTATCTGAAGAATAAAAATGGCGCTTTGACATATTTTCTATACAAAAACTGTCACACTCATATTTATTCCTCAGATAAAACTTATCTCACGATTGAAAAATCAGCCCTTAGATATGTAATCGGCCTGAGGCTAAGCAGTGGAAACATTATAGGGTGTTTAAGTACATATATATTAATTAAATTTACGCGTTACTAGCTCATGTCTGCGGCTTCACCGACGTGAATTGGAATGCTATTACGCAATTTAAAATGTTATATTACGTAAGTCAGCCTTTGTGCTGCTGTAAAATATGTGTGTTTAGTTATAGGTAATTTGTATTCTTGTTATTGGTGGACAAGTACCTACGAGATAAATTAGAAAATTGTATACGGGAGCTACATCTGCCAACAAACTGCTTTGCAGTATAGAGGTATGAGGAACAGGATGTTAAGTTCACTCATACTCTATAGAAAAGGGAGGATCCTCAGACCAGACGGGTGTCGTATCTGGTGGGCAACTGCCCGACGGTTGATGTCGGGACTTTGTATATATGCTAGTTGCGCGGTAAACTCTGCTTGCGCGATGCAGGATCTTGCGTGATGTCATTGTGACGTGTAGCTCGCATCTGGCGATGTAGATACCGCTACAGCAGTTTGGCAGACGTAGTGTTTTTTTTTGTAAAACAGCATTTCACCACAAATAAACGCTTTTCCAATTTTTTTTTTCATTACCCTATTTGGCCGGATTTTAAGCGATTGGAAGGTATAATTATTAGTCTGTCTCGCTTATAGCTCACCTCATGTCATTTATAGCTAATATGACTCGTATATTAGCACAGTAAGCAAAATATTATAAAATTATACCTTAGAAAAGAGAATGACTTCTTCCTTTCTTAAGATTTTTTTGCACCTCATTCTGCCTCTCCTTATTTTTACCTATTGTGGTTAATTTAACAACGACAATTAACATAATTAGTAAATGATAAATGATTTTTTTTCTGTAAGTAGTGTAGTTTTTTCACCAAGTCCAGTACCCAATCAGGTAGATAGTTTGAATATATCTCTATATGGAGAAGTTCCTCAAATGGGATCCATCACCCTGTTACCTAATTATGGAAGAGCAGTCAACACTCGAAAGTCATTGTTTCTATCCAGCGGGCTTAGCATGACGCTTTCTATTTCTTGGAAGACAAGACATAGCTATTTTTATACAAAGTGACATTTCGTTTCTCTATTTTTGACATCGCACCGTAAAAATCCTTCTACAATCTGTCATTTTGTCTTTCGTTTCTACCGATCGTTGTCTAGGTCCTTTTATATGTAGACTATTTCAGAAGAAAGTTTTCTATCCCAAACTGTCAAAATCACACTGACAACTGACAGTTGTGTAAGGTAGTGAAGACAATTTGATTTTGTAATCGCCATGCTAAAGACAGTCGAAAACTTTTTACTCGACGGCCACAAAGTATAAAAATGGAATGGAAAAATGGAAATATTCACTTTTTGTATGGAAAATATGAAAAAATTACCTACATGTTGAGTTTTAGGTGTTTATTATTTTTGCGAGAGAACACACCATTTTCGAGATATACGCAAAATAAAAGAAAAACGTGAAAAAACTACTGAATTTTGTAAAAAGTGCAGTTGACTATTTCTACTTTGCTGCCGTCGTACTGTCTACCCGGAACGTCATTTTTGTCTACTCTTCCGTCGACAAAACGGTGCTCGTGCTACGCCTGCAGGATGTAATTTGAGAGACAGACATGTAGTACCTCTTTCATTAAAGGTGTGGGCTCTTCAAGGACTCCCAAGTATTATGTACCAAAAAATTCAAAACTATGCACTCATCATTTAAACGGCGAACCGTTGGTATCTGTGCCCATACTATGTCAATAATATGGTACTTAGCATGGGCCCGGTACCAATGCAATATCTATTCTATCCTCCTGCACAGTTCATTGATGATATTTTTTTTTTAATGATTAATGAAACATTTAAATGCTTTTTTGTTGTTTAATTAGTGCATATTAATCCTTAACCTTGACTTAACCTATATTGTAGAAAAAATGCTTGGAACTGGCTTCTACCTAGTTTTTGGATAATTATTGAAGTTGTATTGGGTTTCATACTATTTGTAGTACAATTTGGGTTTTATTTCATTGTTGTTCATTTCAGGCATTATTTTGTATGGGTGATAGGCATTCCCCTTTTCGAAATGTTTAAAATTAAATAATTTGTGTACAGGATATTTTATTTAATAGACTTTTTACCTGCTGATTTTCCTTACTAGCACATAATATAACCGAATAACATAAAAATATCGCCTATTTCCCCCAAAGGGTCAGGCAGAGGGTAAACACACTTTTGGCCTGTTATGTTTAATATTTGTCGAATATTTGCAGCAACTCTACAAAAGCACAACTTACCGACAGACTGAGCCTGTTGGTTCACCATTTCGGCCAACTCCTGTATAATGTGATTCACGTCTAAAACATCAGCTTCAATTTTGTTAATATAGGCTTCTTTTTCAAGCAGCATGCTCGTCTCGAATTGTACTAGACGCGCCTGAAAAATAAGACAACATTACATCACTCAAAATAAAATGGAAGGATCTAAAGACCTCATTCCACCGGCCCCCTTCTACAATCGGACATCTAGATGCAATGCAAGTTACAATCCCTGCCTAGTTACTATTCCACCGATTCGCACTAAGCGTTTCCAAATGTCTTTTTGGAATTCTCTACCTGCGTTTGTGTTTCCGAACGCATACAACCCAAATCTTTTCAAAGTGAGAGTGAACAGGCTTCTTCTGGGTAAGCTCACTCCATCGTCGACTTTGTCTCTGTCACCTCTGACCTAGACTAGAGTCAAGAGCAAACCCAAGTCAAAAAAAAAAAAAAAAATCGTCTTCCTGATTTTTTATGTTATTGCGTGGTAAACTAGCTTGAGTTCCATCCAAATTCAGTGTAATAGTACTACACTGACATTGGATATTTGCAATGCCAGAGGCAAGAGGCAACAAGGACACGAAGACTGAAATGTGTCATGTGCTTGTAATTATAATCAATATGCCTATCAGCATATTGCAATTTTGTAAATAATATAATTAATAAAATAAATTTAATAAATTTTGTATATAATATAATTAATTAATTATACTGGCACCCAAAACCTTCAAAAAGGATCACAGCAATTCTGCTTGGCGACAAAAATAGGTATGGCTTTCATTGTTTGTTCTTCTCCGTACCAGCTCGCGTAGCATGACCACCATAGAAACGGGTTTTGTCGACGGAAGAATAGACAAAGTGACAGATTGTTGACAGATTTCAAAAGAAAATTTTCTATTATCTGTCATTTTGTCTATTCTTCCGTTGACAAAACCCGTTTCTATGGTGGTCATGCTACGCGTGCTGTTCCTTTACAAAAACTACTACTGCTATGCTCGCAACTGCAAATCTATTATTATTAATCGACACAAAAAAGGAGGTTCTGTTTTCGCCGCGTATCTTTGTTTTCCATACTTTTTTCGAGAAATACTATGTAATACAAACTTATTTTTGCGGTCAATGAAATCGATACTGTGCATGCGTAAATATTCATCCCAACTACGGAACCCTCCACTGCACGTGGTCCGACACGCACTTGTGACGGTTTTTATTGTATGCCACAGACCAGAAATTTGGCAGAGACGCTCAAAAAACAAAGCTAAACTTTTTAACTCGATGTTCCATATTATCGCCCGGGAATTGTAAATAGTTACCTGTGCCTGCTGGTTAGCAATGAGCGTGGCCTCTTCATCATCAGCGATGGCCTGCTGTTCCATAGCCTGTGGGTCGTTACGGACGCGCGGTGGCCTCGGCATGTGGGCGGCCATCTTTTCGGAAACTTGCTGTAAATTAGAAATAGTACATTTATTTGAGGGATGAAAACATTTAAATAAACTCAATTTTTTTTAAGTGTTACTGTGTAAATTTAAAAGTGTCCTTGGAGTTTCTTGCCCGCTCTTCTCCATAGAGATCTACGTTTTGGAATGGGCAACTAGCTTCAACTTTCTGACTAACTGAACGACTCTTTGACAATTCAAAAGTGCCTGTAAATGGTTTAATTGAAATAAATGCTTTGAGTTTGACTTTGAATATAAACGCAATCTGCTATCATGCAAAAGCAAGCACTGCAGCTTAGTCTAATTCAACTTGCTCACCTTCTGCACTGAAGAGTATTTAGCTAAGGCATCGCTAAAGGCCTGGGTGAGTCTTTCCACCTGCAGCTTCTGAGGCTTATCTCCTCGTCGCACTACCACACCCAATCGTTGAATATCGCGCGCAGTCGCTGATACCGAGCTGTTTACAGTTTGCTGTGTGTCGTGGCTAGAAGGGACAAATGAAAAATTAAGCTAACTGTAGGTGTCGCGGCAGAAGATGAAGATGGGGCGGGACGAGCTAGACAAAACAAATGAACAATGGTCTACTTTAGCCCTAGATCGAAAGAGCTGGAAGTCATGGGGAGAGACCTTTGCCCAGCAGTGGGATTGGGATTATGCAGGCTAATAATAGTAGTGGTAGTAGGTGACATGATGAATTGTGTCAAATCAGCAATGGGATCAAATTAGAGGACAACGATACTGATATTATATATCATGTTAATTCTGTACTTTTACTACTGAGCTTCAGCCCACATACCAGCACAGGCTGTTTAAAAATCTCATGGTATGTTCAAATGATAAGCCAAGCATCCGGGTTCACAGGCTTGATTCGTTAGTGGAGTTTCTTTTAAATCTAACTACTTCTTTAATGAAAGAAGCATTCTCATACTTACATTTTCTCCCTCAACTGCATACTATCATTAGGCCCACCGATTTGCTTCATCATCTTCTCCAGCGACTTCAAGCCACTGTTAATAGTGTTCACATTGTCAGCTATACCCTCACTTAGGTTATACAGTTCTGTGGGACTGAAGTCTGCGAATCCGACATTAGGAACGGGCGCAGTCGCTCCATAGTCTCGGCTAAAACCGCCAGCAATTTGTTCTCTCTCCGCCATTATTGGAGCTGTAAAGAATTAAATATTTGTTAATTTATGTACAGTCAGCAAAAGAGATAAGTATCCAGTGTCGCCGGATATAGTTGAATTTTAGTAAGAAACCGATGGATGTTTTCGAATGAAATTTAACTTGATAAATGACCTGTTTAATTTCTATTGATCACCCACCCAACCAATCCACCCACATTTCGCCCGTTTTGTTTAAGTCCCATGTTATAGAAAGAAAGAAAGAAAATACATTTATTTATAGTTACTCCGCTGCCTAGTCCTTCGAGGGAAGCAAGCGTGATGTCCTGTTATGTGTTATGTACACAAGAGCAAATTACATAAATATAGAAGGCACCGAAGAACTGTTTATTTCAACAGAAACTAAATATTTGATTGATAGAGGAAAAGTGAATAATGGAAAAATCAATATAATATTTGTATTTCCATGAAAATTATATGTTGTATTCACTTATTGATATTTTTGTTTATCTAAAATCTACATTATCCTATGCATTTGTATAAAATAATAAATACCTAATTTATGAAATGTTAGAAATTATAATGCTACTACAGGCTTAAATTATAGAAATAGAGGATGAACAAATCCACTTAGGTTACACAAATTGACTACCAAGTTAATTTGCCCGAATATTCAAATCTGGTTGGAATATTCAACTGTCATTCTTTGGTAGTTGTATGAAATTGCGGTGTCTGTGTCTAATCTGTCAATATGAGTGTCAATTTGACAAACAAAATTACCCTGACTGTACCTACTTAGGTTTATTTTTAATAGTTGCTTTTATAGCACCATATTTTTCTCAGATAGTTGCTAGGTATTGATGTGTACCAATGTTGAGAATTAATATTTTTTTTGCATAATATTTACATAATAAAAAGACTAATATTAGGTCTTTACCTATGAAATTGCCGTTCTGCAGTACTGGCCATTTCAAATCAAAATAATTTTTGTTTGGCTATGAATTCTAATTTCAAATTAATTTTATTTTAAAAACATGGATTTTTTTTTCTAAAAGTAGTCATTTCTTTATTGATTAGTGTTACATTTTCATCGCATTTCAATCTTTTTCGTCATCATGGATACGTTAAAAATTCGAGTAATTATGGAATATGAGTACCGTCGTGGCAGCAACGCGGCACAAGCGGCACGCAACATCAACGACGTTTACGGAGCTAACTCTACAAACCAACGCACCACCTGTTATTGGTTTGCTCGCTTCCGTTCTGGAAATTTCGACCTGAAAAATGAACCTCGCGGTCGTCCGAAGACTTTGGTCGACAATGACGAATTAAAGGCGATTGTGGAAGCTGATGATACACAATCTACGGCTGAATTAGCAGCAGCTTTCGACGTTAGCGTCAAAACAATATTGGTCCATTTGCGTCAAATTGGCAAGGTAAAAAAGCTTGACAAATGGGTGCCCCACGAACTCAATGATCGCCAGCGCGAAGTACGCGTCGAGACGTGCCTTGCACTGCTCAACAGACACACAAATGAAGGAATTTTGAACCGCATTGTTACCTGCGATGAAAAATGGATTCTGTTTGATAACCGTAAGCGCTCAGCAAGTTGGTTGGATCCTGGTTCAGCACCTAAACAATGCCCTAAACGAAAACTTACCCCTAGAAAAGTGATGGTCACTGTTTGGTGGTCTAGCGCCGGTGTGATTCATCACAGCTTCTTACCAAACGGGGTGAGCATTACTGCAGATGTGTACTGTGAAGAACTGAACACAATGATGGAGAAGCTGGCGCATCTCCAACCAGCATTGGTCAATCGCTCGTCTCCGCTGCTCCTGCACGACAACGCGCGACCTCATACTGCACAGCAGACGGTCTCCAAGTTGCAAGAACTGGGGTTGGAAGCTCTCCGTCATCCGCCCTACTCACCAGACCTTGCGCCTACAGACTACTACTTTTTCCAGAATTTGGATAACTTCTTGGCGGGAAAAAAATTTAATACCCGAGAGGCAGTACAAAATGCCTTTGAAGAATTTGTTGCCTCCCGTCCAGCTGATTTCTTTAAGAAGGGCATCAATAAACTGCCACTGCGATGGCAAAGATGCATTGATTGCATGGGTGATTACTTCGATTAATACAAATAAAAAATTCATGAAAAAAATTCGTTTAAATTTTTTCATACAAAACGGCAATTTCATAGGTAAAGACCTATTAAAAACTTGATTGAATGAATGAATAATAAAGGTGAAGGCGATGATAATATAAATATAATATTATGCAAGAGTTTCTATAGATGTTACTTGAGTTGGTTGTGTTAACCACATTCCAGTGTCCATTGCCTCATTTGTGACATGATGTGTCACAAATGAGGCAATGGACATCTATCACTAACAAAGTTTATTTCCCAAGGGTTTAGGTAGAAACAGTCACATAATTATAATTATATAATAATGGATACAAAATATTGTAAAACATATAGCTAGTCAAGCCTGAGGTGCCCCGCTAGCAGGCCAAAACAATAGATAATCAATTGTGTCTCATTAACTATGCTTGATGAGTTAAAAGAGTAAGTTCTGTGGAGTTTCTTCCTCATTCTTCTCCATACGAAAAGCACTACCTTTTGGAAGGGGCAACTAGAATCAATTCTATTTTTTGTAAATTCATATGTGCCTTTTACATTTGAGATAAATTATTTTACTTTGAAACAATACTACAGACATCAAAGCTTAATTCATTACATATACTTGTATCTTGTGACTTAAAATCTATGCTATTAAGTTCATGGATTTTTTTTATTTATACCACAATCTGGTAGCCAATTAATATGACATTACCAATCAGTACATAATTTTCCTTGCATGCCTTAAAGAAAGAAAGTAATCATTTATTTGCTGATAATGTAGGTATACATACAAGTTGGAATATTTATTAATTGTCCCAATACATTTTACCTTACGGCATGCAAAATATTAGGTTTGAATTAAGTAGTAATATAGATACAGTTATTACGATTATTATTAGCCCTAGTCGAATTTAATAGGGTAATTACAGATCAGACTAAAAGTACATTTCACAACACAAACAATGTCACTATTATAATCTAAAACATTCGAAATTGCAAAGACAATGTACATTTATCAATAACATTTTCCTACATAGTTTTGTCATTTAAAAAGTCTTTAATTGTGTAATAACATTTCTCCAGCAATGGATTTCTTAATTGTTTAAAAAAAAAATATGGGTTGTTCTTTTAAATTTTCATGTAATTTATTATCTATAAGCGGTCCCATGGAACGGATGCTATTTTTTAATAAGGCTGTGTTATGACCACCAGTGCACAATTAAATAAGATATTAAATACCCAGATTATTGGAAGTAAAGAATACAATAAAACTCCTTTTACTTCCTCCTTAATCTGGTACACCACATACAAATTTGTACTATTGACACTACATAATGGAGAAAAAGAATTAATACTTAATAAATTGCCTTTTATTGGTTGTTTTATCAAACAACAAGCCGATAATGAACATGTATGTATATGAGCAAAAAAGAAAGACTAAGTATCACAAAGAGTATTATAATAGGCTATAAAAAGATTTTATAGCTTCAATTATGTAACAATGTACATATAAATAATTATGTTTTCAATACCAGGAACTAATTAGTTTAACCAGGTTTCAGACTGGCTAAATTAGACTCATCCTTCATGGTGTACTGTTAAAATGTTACAATAAAATACCTCCTCACATACTCCAACTGAATGAAACAAAATTTAAATCTTGTATAAAATGCACACCATGCAGCCAAGCATATTATAAGTTGGAGGATATCATCGCTTACAAAGATGCTTGGCTCAATGCTGGTCCTACTTACTCGACAGGGTAAATAAACTAATTGATTAGGATTCGAAAATATTGTTGGAGCTACTGAAGATTGTAAAAACTATCTTTGCATTGTATAAATTCAATCTCTTAGTATTGTATAATTACATAGCACATGAGTGAGCAAAGCATATTATAAGTTGGAGAATTACATCGCTGATAAAGATGCTTGGCTCAACGCTGGTCCTACTCGTCAGGGGCGCATGAACTAATTGATTAGGATTCGAAAATATTGTTGGAGCTACTGAAGATTGTAGAAACTATCTTTGCATTGTATAAATTCAATTTCTTAGTATTGTATAAGTACATAGCACATGGCTGAGCATTATGTACCCACTTTATAGCGACTATTTACTAGGTTCATCTTTCATTGACTTGAATGAGCCCTGGCCGCTGAGAGTATGTCGTGCTCACTCAAATGTCTCGTTGATGGTGGCGTGTGTATTGAATCATAAAGTTCCCTACAAAATGGTTGAGCTGTATGGTGCTAATCCATACGTCTTGTTCGTGAACGGGCACTGCCTGTAGGGACTGGTCATCTCTTAGCTGCCATGGCTTATTTTACTTTCAGAACTGTTTTTATTGTTTATCTATTTTATTACGGACGCTTTTAACATGCACATCGTTCTACATTGTTCTCACATGTATAATTTCAACATGAATGATGGAACCAAATTATTGTAACGATATTTTGATTTAAATGTATATCTGTGTAGTTTCATGCCCATTCTTCTCCATAGGTACCTACTACAATTTGGTATGGGCAACTAGCTTCATTTTTCTGACCAACCAACCCTTGACAATTCAAAAATGCCTGTAATTGGTTTATTTGAAATAAATGGTTTGAGTTTGAGTTTACCACAGATTTCCTGTCTACATTAAAAATGTATTGTTTTCCAAAACAGAATCAATTTGCCAGTTTAAATTGAAGTGGGTCTAATTCAATTTCAACCGGCAAATACATTTCAGTATTTAACATGGAGCAATTACAATTTGAATCCATAAATCAGGTACTAGGCAGAGGGAGGATTTTGATGCAGACACCAGAGACTGAACTGACTGCATGCAAACAGAAAATGCCTTTCTTGCATTAGACTAGGGTGGGTTTGTTATCCAAAATAGATAAAAATGGAAAAACATTTGAAGGTTTGGCCAACAAGTGTAGAAAACATGCTAACAAGTTTCATTCTATTAAAAAATATCTATGACTTTGACGTGTTTCAATAAATATTTACCAAAGATAAGAAAGTAAAACTATTTACTTTTCAATTTAAGAGTTTGACAAACCCTCATGTTTGGCTCACATTAAGTGGTATCCCATGTATGACATTTTACTGCCTGATTAACTGATAAGGTTATCAGAATGAATATGAAGCTATACCTTTCCCCACTCACCTTTTTGATTTTGTACAAAAGTCAATTATGACATTATGCCAAGAAGATAGATAACAGCAAAAGCCTGATAATTTTGAACATACAATTAAAATTGGCATGAAAATCTGCATAACAGTGCCAGTTTTTGCAAAAAAATAATTCTTTGTTTGTATTGTAAACAATGACTCAATTCTTTTCTTTGTTATCTAAATACGTTTTTAAATGATTCAGGGAAGTGGATTATTAAAAGGTATAAAGATTATAGAGTCTGCGATAAGGTTGTCCAAGTAAGTTGGATTAAAGGATTGAAATGTAATTTCCAGTGAAATAAATAGAACACTTACCGACCAAAATTAAAAAATAAACCAGAACGTTTCCTTTTTTTAGTAAGGTACTTACTGCAAATGTCACACTCAACACCCAACCTCACGGAATGTTCCCATGTATAAAAAGTTTAGCCTATTTACCACTTATTGCGATGCAGGAAATGAACAAATATACTCCTGTTGTGATTCACTGCGATTTTTATCCACAATAATTGATGAGAAATGACAGCGGTTCAGTACCTACTAACTTGTATGAATATAACGTCACAAAAATTAACTAAGTCTGTTAAATGACACGATATTGCGCAATATGTAAAGTATAACCGGTTTACTAAACAACTTTACCTTAATAATGTAGATTAAGCTACTTATTTCAGGTTTTCTACGACAAATTTCTTTGTCCAATTTTCCAATCGACGGTCGATGAACTGTCAATGTCAGTGCATAACTGTCATTTGTCAACCACGGGGTTGCTTTCCTGCAAAAATGATGACAGAAAATTAAAAAGAAAATAAAAATACGACGTATTAATAATTCATTTTCATATACATATGTACATTGTGTTAATTTACAGTTTCTAAAAATTTTAATAAATAAATTTGTATTTTTTGAAATAATAACATACAATAAAGTCACTTTATCCATAGATGGCGGTGCAAACAGAAAATGTTAGTTTTTGTCTGTTCACCAATAGGTGGCGGTAAAGGTAAGGTTTGAAAAAAGTTTATATTCTTGTATAGACAGACGTCTGTGGTTTGAATTGTTTGGGCGGTTTACGGGTGGTTCGCGGTTTTTACGACCAAAAAATCCGAACGCACGATGCGATTGATGTCAAATTGGATACAGATAGTGAACATTGGCCGGTGGGTAATCAGTATCACTAACACTTACGACGGAATGTAAAGATGCGATGCGAGTATGCTATCAAAGAAAAATATTCGCGCGCGTGGCCTGCGTCAAACGCTGATGGTTGCTGGGAGTGGTGAAGATAGGTGAGTCTGAGTTGATTCTGTCGGGAGGACACGGCGCGGCATACGCTGGCAGAGTGTGCCGCTTGGGAGGAGCCGCGCCGTGCCCTCATCTCAGGAGTAGGCAGTGACCTCTCGCTGCCGGCCGTTGTGAATGCGATGGTCGGCGGCGAGGAGTCCTGGGACGCGGTGGTATCCTTCTGCGAAACAGTGATCTCGCAGAAGGAGGCTGCGGAAAGGGAGCGAGAGATCTCATCCTCTCACCCGGCCCGCAGCAGGCGCACCGGGCGTCGGCGGAGGGCGGACAACGCCCTCTTCCAGCCCCCCTAAATGGGTCCAGGGGCGACGGACTCGGGGACGTCCGTCGCCCCCTATACATCAGGACCCGAGGTGGCGGCGCGTAGTGTTCCACGCGCGCCCCTCTTAGACGCCACGGGGGGAGTCAAACACCTCACTCCCCCCGCTCGACCGGACGGGGCCCGCAGAGGCGGGCCGGCACCGGCCGGGGGTTGCGGAAGATTTGTACGTTCCCGCGACCCCCGGCGTAGGTGTGAGACGGAACACCGGGGTGGTTTTTAGTCAGTAAGAGTCTGACAGACCCCTCCGCCCCCCCCAGGGCGGGGGACATCCATGAGGATTTTCCACCCCGGAACAAAAAAAAAAAAAAAAATGTCTGAGTTGATTGATTGATTAATTATTTTTTATCGGTATATCTTGAAGTAAACGAAAAACTTTTTTACAGAAGTCGGTTTTTGTTTTTAACTTTTTAGTTGTGTCAGGTACGAGTACCTTGCACAAATTCTTATTATGCATGTGTTTATTTGACATAGCAAGTAGGTAGTGGTATCTACCTATATAATAATCATTGACATAGACGAAGTAGATAAAATATGTATTATTGAAGCTAATTAAAAAAGACTCATCAGAACTTGACCAAAATATAGGAGCATCCCTAAGGTGCCCAGTCCTTTAAAATAAAAAAATAATCTTCGAAATCGGTGGACGTACTCTAGGACTATAAAAAAATATACGGGCCGACTTGAGAACCTCGTGCTTTTTTTCGTCGATAAAAAAAAGGACTCCGCGCCACGCGTATCGAAAGTGAATCACTATAAGTACCTATGCCGCGGCCGGACCGTTTGTTTTAACATGCCTCACGCACACATTTACATATAGGGTGCCAGTACGCGGCACTACCTCGGTTTTTAAGCTATTGCATAGCTTTTATCGCGGGCTTTGAGCGCGGCGACCGAATCAAGAAATTCCGTAACGAAAATAAAACCTAACACCCCCACTCCGCCTACCAAGTAGCTCGGCCGAGCGTTCGCTTAACGTGTATGTATATGGTACGACTGTACTTGAATTAATATCAAGGAAAAAAAATACGGCTTCAATAAAAAATAAATAAATAATTATAATTGCATAAGTTGATAAAAAATGCTGTGCAATAGCTTTACCGCGGCAGTCCCCGAGTGCCACACGTGTTTTTATTCATGTGGCACTACGGCGTCATCGTAGGAGTACTGTTTACATCAAGTAGTAAAATAAAATAATGCCTTCTTGTGTTCTGAAATGGTGTAAAAAACATTCTACATCCCAGAAAAAGTGTCAAGGAATAACATATCACAATTAGATCACAAGTAAGACACTTATTTACACACACACACACACACACACACAGATCGGTACGGTGCTTCACTTTCGATATGCGTGGCACGGAGTCCTTTTTTTCTAGTCCGTGGACGTGGTAAAGAATTATTGCTGAACATTTGTAACTAGTTACACAATAGTTATTTGTGCAACAAGAGAGCAAAGTCGTTTTTTGCTGCGAGTGCAAATTTTGAATCCTGAGCAAGCGAAGGATTCAGCGATTGAATCACGAGCGTAGCGAGTGATTCTAAAGTTGAATCCTGAGTGTGGCGAGGGATTCAAAGGCACGAGATGCAAAAACTTTGCTCTCGTGTAACACACATAACTTTTCACTTCAGCAGCGAGAACACTTTAGGAGATAAAATAATAAACAGGAATAGATTGAAATAACTATTTATTTAAGATTGTAGGTAGAGGTACCAATTCAATAAAATGGAACATTTTAAAAGTTAAAAGTAAAATTACTGCAATTCTGCAAATTAAAAGTAACCCGCTCTTTTATTTAAATTAAGGCGTGTTCGGAAATAGCACCCATGATATTTTATTATTCAAAATATATTACGTAACATTATTGAAACTAGAAATAAATATGTACATGTTAAATATCAGTTTTATTTGCAGTAAATACTTATTTTCGTTTAAATACAACAATAAGTTAAAAATTCAATAAATTACATTAAAAGACATAATTATCTTTTTGAAAAATTTCTTTAGTTAGTACAAAATTCCGAACGTGTTTGTCTTTGAGGTCGAATTCAAAATCGGAACTTCGAAAGGGCTGGTCTTTGTCTCTCTCTCTTTCTAATGGCGGGAAAGAGATAGAGTGTGAATGTTTCGAATTTTATGATTAACCCAGGATGAATAAGATATTCGCGGCTTTCTGAAAAAAAATAATTAAAAAGTTACTTGGTTTCACTCAGTGAGCAAAATCGCATTTTGCTCACTGATTTCAAGCAGCAAAACCTACATGTTTGAGCTACTGAAGTGAAAAAAAAAGTTTCTGACAACTTCAGTAGGTTGTAATGAACGGTAAACAAATCAGGTATTTCACTTTTGTACAAATCTTACAAGTTAACTTTTACTTTTTTTTATCTTTGCACATAGTTAATCAATCCCTGGAATCTTTCATTTTTAATTCAAAAGACGTGTGGAGGCCTTGTAAGAATTTTCTCACAGGAGCGTGCTAGAATCAGGATGCATAAACCACTCGCCACCTGTTGCCTTTGCCCGGGAACGTGTTGCGATAAAAAAAAAGCGGCCAAGTGCTAGTCGGACGACTCGAACACGAAGGGTTCCGTACCACAAGGCAAAAAACGTCGGAAAAGACACGTTTCTTGTATGGAGACCCCATTGAATTTTGAACTTTATTAAATTTTTATTATTTGTTGTTATAGCGGCAATAGAAATACACCTTCTGTGAAAATTTCAACTGTCTACCTATTACGGTTCATGAAATACAGCCCGCTGGCAGACAGACAGACGGGTGGACGGACTGCGGAGGCTTAGTAATAGGGTTCGGTGGGCACACTTTGGGTACCGAACCCTAAAAACTACTTGGAAAAATAGAATAATGGCCGGGATTTGCGATCCGTGTGATTTGAATTTTGAATGATATTATGATTAAATCAAACGTGGTTTTATTGTAAGAACATGGACGGATAGAGAAACTGTATAATAAAATGGACTACAACGGAATAAAGTACATTTTTATCGCAATAACTTTTGTTGAATTGATTTCCTGGCTCGTCATGGTGGTCTCGGATTCTGAACAAAAGCTATATTAATTATTATCATTACCTATGTACCGTACCTACTGCGGCGTTTCACATCTTCATCAACATACGACCAAACAAATCAGCCATTAAAAAAAAGGAAAACTAATTGTATTACGCGAGCTACTTCATCGCGAAGGCATTTTATGTAGAATAGAATAGAATAGAATACTCTTTATTATGTACACCATAAAAATTATAGACATAAATGTAGATATTTTACACAGGGTGACACAGTGGGCGGTCTTATGCTAAAAGCGAAAAGCGAAGCGAATATTCTTCTAAATTGTGTTCAATGAAAATAAACTGAATTGTTAATCGACTTCCGTTGCTGACTGTACCTAAACGCAAGCTGACAATCAAACTATAAAAATATAACTCAGTCCCTTGTTTACATTATAATTTCAATACCTACATCCATCTTAACTAAAATTAACAATTTTAAGTTTTCAACACAAAGTACGACTCCGTGACTAAGAATTAATTTTATGCATTCAATTATTCGAGACGACATTTTGATATTTATTACATTTGTCTTGTAACATTTGATGCGACGACAGCATTAAAATATTTCAGATATTTATGGCACACCGTCGTTCTAATGAGCTTTGTCATTTGCAAAAAAGAAGTACGAGACTAGCAGCACCCAGTATACCCTGGCCTTTCAAAATGGCGCCACTTGCAACTGCAAACGTCAACTATATGTCAAATTCGGTACATGTAATTTTAGTTCCAAGATTCGCTGCGTGTCAATTTATACTGCACAACGTGGATATGGGAGTGAGAGTTACGATGGCTATTTTAAATCTCAGTTTCATGTCGCAGTTTGAACAAAAACGATCGACGGGCTTACAGTTTTATTATAACAAATGGTATTAATGATGAATGATGTCGTGAAGTACGGTGATGAATCGCATTAGGGGACACTCAAATTTATGGAAAAACCGTCTGAGCCCAGAAAGAATGAATTTATATTGTGCTTCATTATGGGTCTGCCTATGTATCCCACATTCAATATATTTGGAATGACCCCTATTTACACACATCAAAGGTGTATAGGGATCAAACACGTTTATGCTAGTTACTAAAAATCAGGTTTTTTTATTATATTTTTTTGTAACTCCTACGGATACCTTTTCAGTATGTTTCGTCATTTGAAAAAGGAATGGCCTTTGAATTTCAGTCAAAAGATGAAAATCTTCTGTCAAGTCGTATTCCTCTAAAATCCTGCAACAATTTTGAGGCCAAATCAGTAAAGTTTCTGCCATACTTTTGAGTGGATTCAATACCTACAAAAGAACGTTATTATGGAGAGAAGACGTCATTTGAGCCGAAAAAAAATTATCAGAGCCGTGGGAATGTTGGAAGCTGGTTCTCGGCAACGTGCTGTGGCAATCGCTCTGGGCACTACGCAAAGTGTTATACGTCGACTTTGGAAACGTTACCGCATCACTGGCAGCGTGGTAGAGCGACATGGAGGACGAGCTCGCAACACCACACGCAGTCAAGATCATTACATACAAATTACTTGTTCGACGAAATCGTACAATGACCGCGAAGATGTTGGTTACGAGGCTTCATAGCTCTTCAGGGACGTTAATAATGGATCAAACTATAAGAAATCGCTTACATGAAGTTAATCTCTGTTCCCGAAGGTCGCTACTTGTACCACCTATTGAGCCCCGCAATAGCAGAGCCTGTTTACAATGGGTTCGTGAACACAGAAATTAGGCAGAAGAAGAGTGGCGTTTTGTGTGTTTTTCTGATGAATCTCGCTTTGGTATGAGGCCAATACTAGACTTACACAGTATTGGAGGACCCCCTGGGCGTCAAAGACGTTTAAAATCATGCCAGGAAGTCCATGCATACAGTGGTGGAACAATCATGATATGGGCGGGTATTTGGATCAGAAGCAATCTCAATGCACAGATTTACGCTGAAACGATTGTATCAAATATTGTCATTCCTTTGCGGACCCAATTTGGTGCTTCATTTCTGCTTAAACCTGATAATGCACGTCCACACATTGCCAGAGTCGTTGCAAACACACTTGCCGCTGCTAATATCAACGTCCTACCATGGCCTGCTCTATCGCCAGACTTGAATCCCATTGAGCACGCATGGGTTATGCTTCACAGAAGAGCTCTGCCAAATATAGATGCCGTACACACACCAGAAAATCTTTTTCGCCTGTTAGAACGGACGTGGGCGGCTATTCCGCAACGTGATTTGGATAAACTCATATTGAGTATACAGAATCGCTGCAATTCTGTTATACGCGTTAACAGCAGAAATACAGCATACTAATTGTTTATTTTAGGCAATGAAGACCTTTACAAACTTTTATTTTTACCATTTTATCACCTTTTAATTTCAGGTGAAAAATCCAGCATAAGCAAAAATCGCGAAAGTTTTTATTAAAGCAAAAGCAGAGTACTTCGTCGATCTACACATATGAAAACATTTTATTGTACAACTGTACACTATATATTTTTTTTAGGTAATTTTTGCAACGCTTCTATTGCCGAAAATAAAAGTTTTAGAATTTTTTCTGTTGGTCTAACTTTGTGTGTGTGATCATCAGACTTTGCATGACAAACAGTTTTTATATTAATTTGTCTCAGCTGAAGTTAAACACTTCATAGTCCAAGGAATTCCCGAGGAAAATGCTGTCGGCCATTTTAACAACCGCGGCATTATTACGCGCCACTTTTTTGATGTCATTAAACGTTGTTAAATTGCGCTGGCATTAGCCACTTAAAACATCTAGGTGGGAATCTCGGAATTTACTGCGAAGTACTTATTTCCTGTAATCCTGGTTGAATGGGCTGCCTTAGTAGTGGGTAATTACCTTTAGATCTTTAGATGTTACGTACTTTGTGCAATTGTGCTGCTTTAATAAGGAACAGTCGGTATTCGCGGTATTTCACAGATGTGTGGTTTTATATTTCCGTTTTCTTCTTTATAGTACTCTCTAAGATGTCGAGTGGCCATAGCAACAGATTTAAATATAACTAGGTTAAGTGGCGAAATGGGCAGACGACATTGTAACTATTTCGGTTAGAATCTGGATGAGGCTGGCCAGGAGCGTAGGGATTGGAACAAGAAAAGCGTGGCCTATGCTCAGCAGTGGGTGAAGTCGGGTTGTGGATGATGATGATGTTGAAGTTGTGAATCAGTACCTACATAGTAAAAATAAAAATATGTCAGCCATTTTAATGACTTGATACATATTTCTACCGCTGACTGTACTCGTGATTAAAACAGAATGTAAACTTCGTTAGTGTTCAATCCAATATAAAATAAAATAAACAATGCATACATCAGAATAGTAATTTTTACGACAATTTAACAGGCTTGTAGTTCGTAAGTCAAATGTAAAAATTATTTGTGCGTGACTGTACATAGTGTGTGTGCGCGGCCGCATATTTTATATTCAAGTTCTTAGCATAGCAACGACTCTTCTGAGGGTTACTAATGACATCCGTTGGGCTATGGACCACAAATCTCTCACCTTACGGACTCCACTTCTGGACTTTAGCAGGCCCTTAAACTCTGTCGATTTCGATATCCTTCTAGGGATCCTTAAATTTTTCAATTTCTCTTCTGCTACTATTGGTTGGTTCAACTGCTATCTTAAAGGCCGCTCGCAGCAGGTTCGTCTCGAAGAGTTTTCTTCTGACTGGTGTTCCCTTATCGCGGGTGTGCCTCAGGGTGGCGTTCTCTCTCCTCTTTTTTTTTCTATTTTCATTAAGTTTCAACCACCACCACCAGAGTCATCTCTTCCCATTTCCATCTCTTTGTCAATAATCTGCAGCTTTACAATCATTTCTTGACGCAAGATACGGATGTTTGCTATAAACAGAGCCCTGGATTTGATTAGCGAGTGGTCGCGGTCTTTTGGACTGCAGATCAACACTAAGAAATCCCAAGCCATAATTTATCCACGGCAGGTATATACGGAAAAGGCTCCATGTTGCGTCGCTGTCTCCACTCTGTCTGAATGGAGTTCAGATAAAATACGCAAAAACGGCAAAAAATCTGGGGTTCACCATGGACTCTTACTTATATCGTGGACAGCCCATGTTGCTCAAGTCAGTTGCAAAGTGCACTACACGTTCTATTCGTGGATTTGCCTCCAGAGATTCTTGCCATTGATCACAAAAATCTCCCTTGCTCAAACTCTCATACATACAGCACATCATAGACTTCGGGGATGCCTGTTATTTGGATGCCTCCGAGGAGCTTTTAAATAAACTTGAGCGTTTGCAAAATATCTGTATTCGTTTTGTTTTTAACTTTAAAAAGTATGATCTCGTTTCTAATAACTTTCGCAAGATACTAAAGTGACTTCCTATTCGACTTCACAGGAACTCTCGGATATTGTGTCTGCGCTATTTAACATACTTCACAACCCTAAAACGCCATCCTATCTACGGGGACGCTTCTCCATCGCGCGTCCCTTTGATGCGCCTTGCAGGTCGCATCTTAAAAATCTCATCAAATCACCTCCTCACTCAACCGACTTCTACTCCTACTCCTTCACTGTGCACGCGTTTCGGTTGTGGAATTCACTTCCGCCTGACATTAGGTACTGCCAAACTGTTGCAGTATTTAAAACCAGAGTAAAATAACACTAAATTTCCGCTTTGTCATAATTGCATATGTAGTTATTATTGAAATTACATTATATTTATATATATTTTAGTGATATTTATTTTAGAAGTATGTATGTATGTAAGTATATTCTCATATTGTATGTTTATATATTTAAATTGGAGAATTGTTTTTGATTTTATGTATTTTGTTTTCCCTTCTACTCTTACACACGTTGTCTACATCTCTTTAATATAATCTCCTATCGCAGGTATGCTGGAAGAGATTTCTTTAGAAATAAGCATAACCTTTGTAAGTATTTTTCTGTTCCTTTCTTCCTGTCTGTTTATTTGTGTGCACATAAATGGTTAATGGTTTTATTTATTTAAGTCCCAGATTATTAGTCCCAGTTGAGAAAATGTGGGTAGGCCCGTTATACAGGCCACTTGGCGCCCAAATACAAATTCAATTACAAAGAGAAAACGTGCTTTTTAATGCTATTAGTTCCAAATCACTACAGAACCACTTATTTATGTTTATTTAAGTAAGTACCTAAATATCGGCGTTTGCCGCGACTGTTTGTTTATAAAGTCGAATCTACTACGCGAGATGGTTAGAAAATATACAATAGGGAAGCACTCGAGATTTGCTCATTTATATTTTTAACTGAAAGTTGAAGATTTTGTTAGTGGCATTTTGAACCTTATCGCAATAGAAACAAGAGTGTAATGTATTTGTGCTAATAAAGGTAGGTATGCAAGCTTTCAGATAATTATAGTTGAGTATTTCAAGTCAAGGTAGGAATTTAATTCATGCTGGCTTTTAATTCACAGGTGTTCGTTGATCAAGCCTTGGTACCAAAAATTGGAAGGCCATGACATATAGACATACACCAACCTGCACTGGGCCCGCGTGGTGGGTTACGGGCTATGGCCCACTTCCTGAGGAAAGAAGGCCAGTGTCCCAGCAGTGGGAACGTTATAGGATGATTATGCGAACCTTATGCTAGTGTTCGGTATTCTTAGAAAGGCTGCTTAATTTCCTAACTTTATTACCCACACACTCCTTTGAATAATTGGAAGTTGTCCAGATGAGGAGCAATCTTTGTGAGAAATCAGAGTTTGGCAGGCTTGTAAGATTAAGGTCGGCGGGATAGGATGCTAAATGGCGTCACTGCTGTCTGCAGCAAGGAAAATGGCACGCCGCCATCTTGTTTAGTCTGTTTATTCTATTTTATCTGTGGCTAAATGCTCCCATCTAGGTGAATCTTGCGCAGATCGTCATCTCATTTCATTGATTTCCTTTTACCTGATCCCCTAGTACGAGAATCCACGGAGGGTGGAGACTACTAACTTCCGCCTCAAGTTTTTACCATTACATTATTGCTTAGGGTTATTACCCGTAGGGTAGCTACAGTATTTGTATCTCACGAAGCGATGCGCGCTTTACTTGTGGTAACCAAGTGTACAAACATGCTGTGAAAGTGTGCGTGAAGACGAGTAGCGTCAGCACGTAACACACACATGCACACACCCTTACACACACATAAACCCCCCCCATACACACACACACACATACACTTACGACTTCACCCGTGTCTCGGACGGTACCGAGAGCTCCTGCGCTTACACACACTTTCACAGCGTGTTTGTACACTTGGTTACCACATTTGAAGCGCGCATTGCTTCGTGAGATAAAATACTATATCGAAATGAATTCGGTGTTATCTTCTCTCAAACGGCGCGTGCAGCATATTTCCTACTATTTCTCACAAACTTCTACTTTTTTTTCGTCGGCGTCGTATCAATGTTTCCATTCCTACACAATTTTAAATAAGCGTTGACCAGCGGGGTAATTAAGTAACACACTAGCAGTAGGAATGGGTTTCATTTTGACGGTTCAACAACATTCATTGCGTTATTTACGTTGTTGAGCACACAAATTTTTCGAGGTTAAAAAGCAATGGGTTAGCAATAGGCTTCAAAATGATTCAGATTGCGATAGATAGTGTGTTACGTAATTAGGGTGCAGATATCGGCCACTTCGACAGCCTTAGCGTTGCATACTACTATATTATTTTTATCTCACGAAGCGACGCGCGCTTTGCTTGTGGTTACCAAGTGTACAAACACGCTGCGAATGTGTGTTTAAATGCAGCTGAGCGCTCGGTACCATCCGAGACAATGGCGAAGTCGGCAGTATGCGTGTGTGTGTGTTATGTGCTGACCCTACTCGTCTTCACGTACACATTAACAGCGTGTTTGCACACTTGGTTACCACAAGTAAAGCGCGCGTCGCATCGTGAGATAAAAATACTTATACTAAAACCTAGAACTTCAACACGCCAACATGAAATGTCCCATTTTCTACCATATAATTAATTAAAATATATCTTTACAGCTTTACAATAGCGCAGCACCTAATCACAGAAAGCTTCATTTTTCGACCCGTTCTTCATATATCGTTGAATAATAAAATGATTTCTCTTCCACATTTAGTTTACCAGACGGTTTAGTTTAAATTATGACAATTTATGGGTTTATTTAGAAAATAAGTAGGTGTAAATATAGCCAGCGCCATTTTGTTTCAGAAATATAGTGTGTTAATTAGCAGGTTGAGAATTAAGCTATTTTATAACTAGGTGTTTTGATACGGCTCCTTTATTATGTCTGATACTTATTTAGATTATAATTAGACGTATTTAACTAAGTAGTCATTTGGTTTATTTTCATTTTAATCATGTTGATGTTGACTGGCTATTTATTTATCGACTTAGTACAGCTTGGGCGAACAGATTCGGTTTTTTGTACATTCGTCAGCCTTTACTTTTTATGCAGTCTTCCGAATGACAACTGGCACCGGTCTTATGAGAATTGATTAATATTTCCGTCTACTTAGTTCAATTATATACATATAACCATTATTTTGCCTCACATATCTAAGGTTTAGTAGGTAAATCTGTTGACTAAGTTTTCCGCGAATTAGAACTTATAGCTATGTTTATAGAGGTTTGGTAGGAGGTTAACCTAAAATTAACACAGTAATTCGAAATATTTACGCTAAATAACAATTAAATTAACTGTAAAATGGTGACGTCGTGTTAATTAGACAGTTTATATTTTATTTATATTCATTCTGCACTGCAGTCACTAACGGCGGACTGTGCCGTGGAGGTAAGAAGGAAAGGGTTTCGGATGTGGCAAACAATTTCTCGACGTCCTTCTTCTAGAAACGTTTTAGAAGGTCAAAAGTTGTTAGGATTTTCATCATTGGATGACATTATAATCATCATTGCTAATGCAACAATATCTCTCCTTAAAAGGACCATTTAGTCAGCTCATGTCGACCACTAGTTACAAGCCTGGATGTCTCGTACACGAAGGGTTCCGTACCACCGTACAATATTTAACAGAACATCTTTTTTTAAACACGTTTCTCGTGTGCGGATCACCTTTAATTTTAACCTTTATTTTATTTTCATTATTTGTTATTATAGCGGGAATAGAAATACACACTCTGTGAAAATTTGAACTGTCTTCCTATTACGGTTCATGAGATACAGCCCGCTGACAGACAGACGGACGGATGGACAGCGGAGCCTTAGTAACAGGGTTCCGTTGGCTCCGTTTGGGTACGGAACTCTAAAAACCAATAGGAAGGTGGCTACAGCATCAGCAGACTTCTTCTTTTCGAGTCCATGCAATAGGTATAAGCATGGTATCATGTACCTATTGTCAAAATTAATCAAATTTTGTCAAGTTAGGCCCAGTAGGCAGGGAGCTACTAGCTAGGTAGCAATTATATCTCACACAACGGGGTGCTCCGAAATTATAAGAATTCATTCATTCTGACAGCGGATCCAGTAATGTAGGTCTGTATCTGGGCAATAATATAACTCATCGAACTTTAAAAAGAGACGAGACTGTACAATGCTGTGTTTTTTCTATAATTCCGGCCGGGTGCTGCACATCGATACGTCATATTTAGCATAATTATCTCATGCAGCGGTGCACGGTGGTCCGTCATCGCAAGGATCAATTCGCTCAAGTCTCTTGGGCATCCACTTTAATACCATATCCACGCGCTCACCCCTACGCACATGCGAGTCACGTCGGAGGAAGTTTACGAGTCACGCTTTCAGTTTCCTCGTTCGCAGGATGTTTTGCAGCGCGCGCGCAACCCGCCCGTTCGCCCATTGGACTTCGCTGCTATTTCTGATTTATGTATGTCGTTCTCGTGATGGATGAGTGCGAGTTGATTGGGAAATTCTGTGGTTTACTGTTTTGGTTCTGGAGGTAAATATTCAGCGAATTTTTTTTGTGTGTTGATATCTTTGAAAGGCAGGTGAGCTATGGCATTATTGTCTTCTTATACATTGTATCTTCTAACCGAATATAGCTTCTTCAATGGACCGGCAATATTAGCCGTAGGACCGATGACCGTTAGGGTAGACGTGTTCTTGACTGGAGACCGCGAATCGGCAAACGTAAGGCAGGACGCCCTCAGGCTAAGTGGAGCGACGATCTTCGCAGGGTGGCTGGTAGCAGCTGGATGAGAGTTGCTGAGAATCGAGCTGAATAGCGTGCAATTGGAGAGGCCTATGTTCAGCAGTGGGCTGCTGTAGGCTGATGATGATGCAAGCTTCTAGATGTCGAATTGAATGACCAAAGGTCAGTAACTACTATATTTTTAAGCGGATACTATTTGAGACCGTCTTTCCCGATTGATTTGATAGCTGCAGAATTATCTTGCACACTATTGTGTCCGAGTTTGAGCTTTCAATATTTAGGATGACTCTTAGCTCAAGTTATCACCTTGTATCTTTGCTAATACCAAAGCTTAGTTTTCATAGCTTAGCATAAGATCATTTATCTATAACTTCATGGCTTAAAGGACCAGTTAGGAAAGGGTAGTCGTGTAAACTGTGTACATTGTAATTTAACTAAAATATTGTTGTATAACTGCATGGCACATGTGTGAGCACTATGTACCTACTTGAATGTGTCCTGGCGGCTGAGTCTATGTCATACTCACTCAAATGTCTCGCTGGTGGTGGTGTGTGTGTTGAATCATAAAGTTCCCTACAAAATGGTAGGGCTGAATGGTGCTGATCCATACGTCATGTTCGTGAACGGGCGCCATCAGCAAGGACTTGCTAACTCTTAGCTGCCACATGCTGCTCACATGTATAATTTCAACATCAATGATGTAACCAATTTCTGTAACAATATTTTGATTTAAAAGAGTGTCCGTGGAATTTCTTGCCCGTTCTTCTCCATTGATACCTACTACGTTTTGAAATGGGCATCTAGCTTCATCTTTCTGACTGACCGACCCCTTGACAATTCAAAAGTGCCTGTAATAGGTTTATTTGAAATAAATTCTTTGAGTTTGAATAAAAAAAATGTTGTGCATGAAAAACAGGGAGATCAGATACTTAATATTGAACAGAACTGTTACTATAACAAAATGGACGTCTTTTGAGGCGTAAGAGTGCGTTCGCCGAGCGCGTGCTCGGTTAGCGGGTGTTTATGACTGACCATACTATTGTAGTCTTTGTGACTGACTGTCATGGCGCACAGTGGGTCGAAACGATGATTTTAGTGACTTAGGGATCAACTTTGTTTTTTACTTTTTTCTTTATGCGGATCGATAGAACTCATTAACCTCAATAATAATTGTTCTGATGCTTTTTTTCCTAAACTTGCTCCTTTAGGTGGAAAAATGCATTTTGTGATATTTTTGTATGGAGCGGATCAAATTAAATTAAATTCTTGCTAAGTGGCGAGTGATCCCGCTTCGAAACTATATTTTTCTTAAAGCTTGCCCAGTTTACTATCATTTGATGCTATGAACATTTGCATAAAGTTGCAACACTGCCAAATAAATGAATCGAAAAAATGAAAAAAATACATTGAATAATTTTTATTTTCTCAAGTTCTTTTAAGTTAAAATTTATGTGGAATAGTAAATAAAAGCACTTAATAATTCACATAATTTTTATTCTTTATTTGATTAATTTAAATTTAATTGAGTACATGAATAACAACTTATACACATAATTAATTAACAACTAACGACAATATATTAAGGTTTGTTATTAGCTTAAATTTACTAATTACGTATTACTTAAAAATGTGGATATCATTTATCTATAAATTGCTATTGACTGTAATTAGCTTGACTTTTTACTTTATAAAAAACAATGTTTTTCACTTTTACTCATTACTTTAATGTTAATGAGGGTAGTAGAAATATTAGTAAACATTTGATTGTCACTGGAAGTATAAAATTACCATATTTATTATATATTTACTAGTGTTCGTTTATTCGTACTACTATTAACATCTATTGTGATTGTGCGACCGACCATCATCGACTTTCTATTGTCGTCCGATAATGTTAAAATTTACCAAAGAAACCCAGACAACAGTGGCAACTATAAAGGGTAACATAACAGAAGAAATAGAAAGACGTCTGCCAACAAGAATCCACCAAGTAGAAGTTAAGCATCAATTGTACCTGACGATGATAGACGGCAAAATAACATCATATTTGTCGGATACATCTGCAGCTGTTTGTGATATTTGCAAGGCAAAACCGTCAGAGATGAACAATTTAGAGGCATTTTCTCAAAGAGAAAAAAACGAGGAAATGTACCAGTATGGTATGTCATCCTTACATGCCTGGATAAGATGCATGGAGTGCTTACTTCATATCGGTAAATATAATTTTATTACTTCATATTTTTTCATGTTTGTAGTTTCCTGTGAGATTATTTTTAAGTGACATTTCATTTTTTTGCAGCTTATCGTTTGGACTTCAAAAAATGGAGTTGCAGAGGCGACGACAAAGAAAATCTGTCCCTTAGAAAGAGTGCTATACAGCAAGCATTTAAGAGGGAATGCGGTTTACTCATCGACATAGTCAAACAAGGAGTAGGCACAACCAATGATGGCAATACTGCCAGAAGATTTTTCAGGGATGCAGCAACAACAGCCCGCATAACTGGGATTCGTGAAGATTTGATAGAAAGGTTTCACGTGATTCTTCAATCTGGAGAGCGCGTGGACCTTTCTAAATTTTCCGAATTTTGTAAAGATATGGCAGAATTGTATGTTACCTTGTATCCCTGGTATTATATGCCTTCCAGTGTACATAAATTGTTGGTACATGGGAGTGACATAATAAAGAACTTTGGTGTCATACCAATAGGGAAACTGCCGGAAGAGGCAGCGGAAGCTCGTAATAAAGATTTTAGGAAATATAGAGAGAGTCATTCTAGAAAGGTAAGTAGAACGGCGACAAATGAGGATGTTTTACACAATCTTATTTTGTCGTTTGATCCAAAGATCACAAGTCTACGGCCTCGATTGGCGAAACAAAATAGAATGGTTCTCTCTCTAAAAGTCAAAGAGCTTCTGTTGAGTTTTCCTTCAGAATCCGATTTAGATTTTATTGATGTAGATAATTTACAAGATAGTGAATAACATTATTGATAGATTGTAAGTTTCTTGATTTTTTTTATTAGTTTGTATGTCATGACTGAAAGGAAATAGTAAATTTGTTGTTGTATATAGTTAGTTTTAAGTTTTTACCTTTAGTAAATTTGTATTTGCATGTATCTTTACTTACTATTCAGTATTAAATCTAATTTAAAAGATTTTATAAGTTCATTAAATAAACAAATAGAAATGAATAGATCCACATTTTTAAATAACAAGTACTTAGTAAATTCAAGCAAATCAGGGACCTTTAAATGTATTGTCGTTAGTCTTTAAGTAATTATGTGAATTATTAAGTGCTTTTACTTACTATTCCATATCAATTATAACTTAAAAGACCATCCGAAAATAAAAAATGAAGCTTTTTATTCAAAGTATTTTTTTCATTTTTTTCGATCCATTTATTTAGCAGTGTTGCAACTTTATGCAAATGTTCAAATCATCAAATGATAGTAGACTGGACAACCCCTAAGAAAAATATAGTTTCAAAGCGGGATCACACGCCACTTGGCAGAAATTTAATTTAATTTGGTCCGCTCCATACAAAAAAATATCAAAATGCATTTTTCCACCCAAAGGAGCAAGTTTAGGAAAAAAATTATCAGAACAATTATTATTGAGGTTAATGAGCTCTATCGATCCGCATAAAGAAAAAATTAAAAAAACGAAGTTGATCCCTAAGTCACTAAAATCATCGTTTCGACCCACTGTGTGGCGGTGCGGGGCGACATGCGTAGTGTTGCGCCGACTGTAACTAGTGATGTGACTAGGGCGGCACACAAAGGACTCTAGAGGTGCAGGGAGTCGATTAAAATAGGGGCGGCATTGTTTATCAAATGATTCCTTTATTTTCATGATTAACACAAAGCTAACAAGAGCTTATTTGAGCCTCATCGGTTCATATTATATTATGTGATGTCCTTGAAGCACAACTAAAATCTCGCAGACTTCCAAAACACAACGATATGTAACTTCTCAACTCCATACGCGCATACTCTCCGGTCAGACTTCAGACTAAACATTCAGGCGTCGGGAGTCGATTGCCGACTCCCGGCCACCGTAGGCGCGGGCTTGCGGACGAAGAGCAATGGGCAGCTCGCCGTCCGGTAAGGACCAGGCCCGGGTCGACGGCGCGTCGTGCTCCACGCGCGCCTCAAAGAGATGTCAGCACCATTGACGGGGTCCGATAGGACCGATGCCTGCCGGGGTCGCGGATTGTTCGAAAGAGTTACCGTGGCCCTGGCGCACAGGCAACTGAAGGAACACGGGTGGGTTTTAGTCAGTAAGAGTCTGACACGCCCTTCCGCTCCGCCCAGAGCGGGAGAGGTCATTTGATGATTTCCCAACCAAAAAAAAAAAAAAAGACTAAACATTCAAGTGCGTACTATTTTTCTTACAAAAACCCGTGCAATCTATCCAGTTATGTTTAGATTATATGAACCACTAAACTGTGAGCATTAGTAACGAATTGTAGAACAATTTAAACGTTTCTATTTAAAGATGGACAGGTGTGAAGCTTTCGCGTCAGAATTGCTAGGAATTTAAAGGTCATTGTTGCAACTGTTTTTTTGTTACATCATGTAGTTTTGTAATTGAATTGTGCAGCTGTAGTGGTAGACGTGGTAGTATTTTTTATAAATATTATCTGCTTTTTGGCACGGGTTTCTAAGTGACTCACGGACAATTCGAAAGTGTCAATGGTCTCGTATTCAAAATTATAAGTCCAGTAAAAGACCTACTTACAGAAATAAAATCATTTTTCAAATCAATTCTGCTGTGTCTTTTACGCTACCCAACTGTAATATTAAATTATTATCCGGCTCGAAGGACCACATGTATAATAAAATTCATGCGTGGAAAATAGGTTGAATTTATAAATTTTATAAAATTACAAAAGTGGAAAAAGAAATGGACTTGCCAGTTGGAGGAATGAATGCAAAGAGAAAAAATGTTGCTAGGCATCGGAAAACGTTAAGCTTGATCACAATGTTGCAACGTAATAAATTACTTAGTAATCGATTACAATTACACTTATTAAAATGACAAATTATTGCAGATTGAGTATTAAGTTGATACAAAATTAAGTTTATAATATTTATGTTGAATTTATTTTATCACCCACGTGTCAGTTTATTACAAAACTGCAATGCCTTTTAAGCTAAGTTTTCCTAGAGGAGCGGTGGCCGCCACATAGCGTCTGCAATTTACCGTCGAATGACGTCACTGAAACGTTATTTATGAAACTAAGTGGGTCTGTTTAAGTAAACAGACCCACTTAGTTTCATAAATAAATGCTCTCTAAGTAGAGAGCATTTTTTGACAGTGTAAAGTCAAAACCCGCTGCTATCAATTTCATGACAACTGTCCCTGTGGCCAAGATGTGTTGTTAACCAGATACAACGTCGTGTGTCTATCCTGCCAAGCGCCTTTAATTCTACCATAAGCATAAGTATTATCAGCCCATAATGTTGCCACTGCTGGGACACAGGCCTTTCAGTGAGAGGGAGTGGGCTGTAATCTAACACGCGGGCCCAGTCCCGGCCTGTAGATGTCACATGTCTTCGAATATTTGGTTCTATGACATGCCAGTTTCCTCACGATGTTTTCTTTCACCGTTTTGAGAGCAGTGGTGATGAAATAATTTATACAAATTAAAAGGCCTGACTGGGTTCGAACCTACGACATACAACTCGCCACTCGTAAGTCGCGTCCGTTACCACTGGGCCACCACTGTTCATGGTCTGGCTCTAACTTCACCAAGAACTTTACTAACACAATCAATAAATTCACAGTTGTTTTTTACCAGGACATCGCGGCAGGTGCAGACGGAGATGGCGGGATGAGCTGGACTCTTTTAATAAAGATTCGTCCTTGGCAGCTCTGGACAGAGAATGATGGAAAGAGAGTAGGGAGGCCTTTGTCCAGCAGCGGGACATTAATGGCTAATAACAATGAATTTTACCAGGAAAAAATTGAATTAAGTACAGTAACTGGCACAAAAGGATGCTTCGTTTGTTCTTTTTTATTTCCACAGTATGACCGCGGCACCGGAGCTTTACAAAGGGATGTTGTTATAATAATAGGTACTTGCAACGGGTTAAGAGGCGTGTGCTGACTACAAAGATACCACGTGCCTTAATTTTAAACAACAGAACAATCTCTGTTTATAATCTCCAAAAAAAAAAAAATAGAGGGTAGAAAACTGGGGGCCTACACTCGCATGATTACGGATGATTCCTACTCCGTGTCACTTTCGGACATAACATTAGTGCGGGGCCCGAACTAAAAATTATCGACACAATGATTAGATAGTTGTCCTTACTCCCGATGCGCTTTTGCCCGTCCGAAAAAGTTTTTTAATAGGGAGTAGGTTTACTTCTAAGCATAGAACTAGTTTCGGATGGGCCCGTATCTTCGTTGACGGACGTCATCACTTTCATGCTATAAATCGTAAGGAAGGAATGACTTGGTTAACAAACGGTTTCATATAAACTATCATTTAACTAAATACTTGTTGATCTATGGCCCGGAACTTAATTAATTGATGCAAACAACAAGCCTAGCTCCTCTATGAGAATACGAGACAAAGGAATGGATAAACTGTAATAGGTATAGTCACCAAAAGAGATACATAACCAGTGTCATCGGATATTTGAAGTTTAGTAAGAAACTGATGGATGTGATCAAATGAAATTTAATTTTTTATAAGACCTAACGAATTATTTTCTATTAATTAAATTAAATTTTATTCGAAAACATTAATCGGTTTCTTACCAAACTTCAACTATATCGACGACCCTGGTTATATTTATCTCATTTGGTGACCGTACATTACCTACCTACTTTATGTAGGTCAACTTTTGGAATGACACAAATAGTTAATACAACCTTATCGTTGCAGGTGCCTTTGTCTAGGCAGAGAGACAAAAAAGAGAGAGTTCTTGCATTATCGTAAGACTAGGCAACTCGTAACTAAGAAATTCTGAATTAGGTAAGACGAGACATAACCCTCATCTTAATATACCACAAATAGACGGTTCTTAATTTGGTTCTACGAAAATTGAGGAGTAAAGTATAGTTTACTTTTTAACCGACTTCAAAGAAAGGACTGTAACCCCTTACTAATAAACACGGAGTAAAGTTATGCTAAACCTCGCAACCTAAAATGTAATGGCAATCATGTCATTTGGTTTAAATAGGCTTTTATTTTTATTATTTTATTGATCTTTTGTATAGATTCTTTTATATTTTGTGAATGTGAGAACGTTGTAGGCCTAACTTGTAGACTGTAGATTTGTAGATCATTTTCTATTTTTTTAGTTAGGTAAGTACAAGGTAGTTGTTGACAGGCCTACACTGTCCACCCATCTATTAACACTGTAATTTGAAAACATTGTAAAAACTAATTATTTTTAAAAGAGTAACCGTGGAGTTTCTTGCCAGCTCTTCTCCATAGGAAACGAACAATTGGAACCGTGCACCTAGCCTCTGACGTTTCATAAGTGCCCATGTAGGTTTATGTGAAATAAAATATTTTGATTTTTAACCCCCGACGCAAAAAGAGGGATGTTATAAGTTTGACCGCTATGCATGTGTGTGTGTGTGTGTGTGTGCGCGTGCGCGCGCGTGTGTGTGCGTGTGTGTGTGTGCGCGTGCGCGCGCGCGCGCGCGCGTGTGTGTGTGTGTGTGTGTGTGTGTGTGTGTGTGTGTGTGTGTGTGTATGTGTGTATGTATGTGTGTGTGTGTGGGGGTGTGTGAGTGTGTGTTTGTATGTGTGTGTGTGGGTGTGGGTGTGTGTGGGTGTGGGTGTGTGTGGGTGTGGGTGTGTGTGGGTATGTGTGCGTGTCTCTGTCTGTCTGTGGCACCGTAGCTCTTAAACGGGTGAACCGATTTGGATGCGGTTTTTTTATTTAAAAGCATGTTTTCTAGCGGTTTCTAGCGGTAGCGGCGGAAAAAATCGGTTGAGCCGTTTCAAGGTCATCAGCTCTTTTTTGTGTCGGGGGTTTTTTTATTTTACCTATTAAGTACTATGACTAATCTGAAGGTTATACTGGTTGTCATTTTACTCCACATTAATTAATAAGGGATGAATGTTTAGGTGTCAAACATAGCGGTGTACAGTCACCAAAAGTGATAAGTAACCAGGGTCATCGGATATATTTGATGTTTAGTAAGAAACCGATGAATATTTTCGAATAAAATTTAATTTAATTGATAGATAAAACTAACTGTGTTTTATCTATCAATTAAATAAAATTTTATTCCAAAACATCCCTCTGTTTCTTACTGAACTTCAACTGTATCCGACGACCCTGGTTACTTATCTCTTTTGGTGACTATATAATGTGGAACAGTTCTAACATGACTAGATTTAGGCATAAGCCTAGGCAAGTTTTGGCCATAGTTTTGTTTTGATCGTACTCATGTGTCAAATGTCAGTGCCCTATTAATGACAAGCGCAATTGAAATACACTTAAATCGTTATCTGTTTGAGCCTAGAACAAATGACAGTTTGTACTTATAGGGTGTTCATTATCACATGATTCAAATCATTTATTGTTATTGCTTAGCAAGACACCTATGTTCAGTGCTGATACCTATCTTGGACCTAGGTACGGTTAACAAAATAAACATCATTGATTGTTCCGTGCGTAAAGATCGTTTAATTTAGCTGAGACACAATGAAACGAATGTTGTCAGAGTCCTCACATGTTGAAAAGTAGGTAGTTGTCTAGGTCGTTTTTTTTTTTGGAACGAAGTCCCTTATCTTACTGAATGGAGTTAACAGATGGGGGCTAGGCGAAAAAAAGTGTAAGAGTTTTCCGTCACTATTTTCCGTCACGACCTTTTCTTTAGTGTAGACGGTTATCCATAGCGCGTATGCTATTGACTGTGCCCAGTCATAGGTGCGCGCTTATTGGTTCAAGGCAGCCAGTAACTTCACACCGGCTGCGCAGGTTGTTTTTTTTATGTGGGTAATTTATTATTAACCTAAAAGGTTTATATTACGACTCTCTTATTTTTTTATAGTCAATTAATTGGCAAATTGACAAAAAACTACGAAAGGAACTTCATTTGAACCGAGTGTTCCACGAAACTCACGCATTTTTATCCCAATATACCCATTTATAACAATAATATTACCTAACGATAACCACTCTTGAGCAAGCAACGTTGGCAATTTCTAACTGTTTAAGTTGAGGTTTCCCCCAATGTTTTTCGACCTGTAAAATGCACATTACTACTTTGATTTTGAAAAAGTCCAAATTGTTCTTTGCGAGGCTTCAAAACTTCATCATATTAACGCTTCCGCAGACAGGCGCGACGCGACGCTTGTAGAACAATTTCCATGAATTTTTCATAGAAATATTTCTATTAGAGTCGCGTCGCGCCTGTTTGCTTGAGGAGCGGGTCGCGTCAGTTCCGCCATCACGACATTTAAAATGTAGTTTTAGTGAGATTGTTTCATTTACTCAGAACTGAAATTATATGTACATAAATAACAACTTACACCTAATTAATTAACCTAACCTAACTAAAACTATTAACAAACTAAAAAATGGCGTCAAAAAATTCCCTTGCATCGCTGTCGACTGGTAATGTACTCAAGAGACTGGCGGCATTGCCACGTTGTATGGCAACGCTTAGCCTCTGGCCAAGGTAAAAGCCAGCCCTTGGGTCACGGGAAGTGTCAAACAGGCGTTTGGAGATTTCCTTGAACAAAATATGAGCACTCGGACCCCACGGCCCGAGGGTTTTAGTTAACCTGCAAACTCATCTCTTTTGCTGTCTGTACCTGTATTCAACTATTTATGACACTATAACCTAACTGTTTCATCGTATCGTTCGATCTCACCTAACTAAGTTTAGTTAATTAACGCATAATTTTAAGCTAAATAAATAGTTACATAGGAGAACAGCTGCCTATCTTTTCATGATTATCGAGAATCTAGGTGAGCAGGGATCGAGGACTCGAGGTATAAAGATCTGCGAAAACGAAGTTCGATTTTGCACTCTATGTTGCTGAGTACAAGATTAATTATTAACTGATCTCCAGACTAGGGGTCGAGGTGTAAGATTCTACGATCGTGGGGGATGATAAGGGCGCTAGGAACCCGTTATTATTTATTGTTATTTACTTTTGTGTCAGTTTTAACTGCTTTCAGAGATAGTGCCTATGCAAATGATTGCTCCGTCGGTCTTGTTGCTGCAACTTGTACAACTGCATCAAGGTTCCTTGGTTCTTTCCCCAGAACGAACAAACTGTTATTAGGTTTTGTCATTAGACATTTCTCCCTCTGATTATAGCTTTCATCGTTTACTCTGCTGCTTTTATTCAGTAGTCAATCAACCAAAATAAGTACTTACCGTATTTCATTAGTATTTTACCCTAAGGGGGACGTGCTCAGGTAGCCCGCGAAATTCAAAAATACTTACGTTTATTGCTATTTGCAGGTCACTGTCAGGTTGTATATTGATTAAAATATGATTCGCGGCCGTAAAAAATACGGCTTTACAGAATTATAATCATTAGAATCAGCATAACTCCATAAGTTAGAATTGGCCTCAAATGTCATGATTTCATGAAATACTCATTCAATAGGGTAATATGAACTTAGAGAGATGTATTGATGATTTTTATGATTATAATTCTATTAAAAATATTTGATACGGCCGCGAATCATACTCGTATTTAGAACAACATACAACCTCATATTGCCCTGCAAATTGCAAAAAACGTAAGAAAATTGGAATTTTGCTGGCTACCTTGGAACATCCCCCCTGAGAAGTATTGCATTTAATTTTTCCAAGTGTTACCAGTATTTCATCATGAATGAAGGTGCGGATAATTGCTCAATAAATCAGTCGTCCATCATGGTTGATGTGTGGCCTACATCGCCCATTGTGTACAGAGCCCATAACTCAACCGTCATGTCAATGGCCCAATGAGAATGAAAGAGACAGAGCGTGCACATGAAGTTGCTTTTCTGCGCAAATTGGCAGTACGCACGACTACATATCAAGCTATACATTTCCAGTATAAGCTGACTTCTCATTGTACGAAAAGCCTATAAATGATAAATGATAAATGATTTTATTTCTGTAAGTAGGTTTGAACAAACACTTTTACACGTCAATCATATTTTAAACACTAGATGAGGTCGGCGTTTCCTATCTGACTACTCTGAGAAGAAAGGTCGAAACAAACTCAGAGGTCACAGTCTCTTTTAAAGTCCATACATAATCTTGGTCAGATCATGTGAAGACCATGTAGGTTAGTATCTGAAATGGTCTTTTCAGGAAAAACCACATAGATGGAGTGGACCTGTCCAGTCAGTGCACGCATTTGTCAGTAATCGTGCAGCTCAACTCAGAACTTAAGGAGCTCAACGATTCGACGAACAATACCAAAGAAAAGAATTTGGGTAGGCCGCAAAAATTACTCAAACTGCCAGATCGTGATTAAAATTAACTGAGGAGAAAAAAAAAGCAACAATGACCCACATAGTCTTCACATTCACAATATTAAAATAATAATCATAAAACAATGCAAGGTCAGCTGAAACTGGAAATGTATAGTTTGATATGTAGCCGTGTGTACATTGAGCTATTATACATGAGCATCCAGATGACGAGATCAAGTCCCCAATTAAAAATGTATCACATTAAAGTGTTTGTACTACGTATATACTGTTTGTACCCTAAAAAAGACATTTCAGGTATATACTCAATTTTCAATACAATTGTAAGTGCCAAATTAAAGTTATGCGATTATAATATTCGTCCTGCCAATTTGATGATTCATGTTAATTCATTGAAAATAGTTAGAGCTCGTGCAAAATCAAATGTGGAAACTTAGTACGTCCTAATTAAATGAACGTGTATTAAAATAATCCAGTTAAAATTAATTTCATATAACGCCTGTATTCAGGGAGAAGGGAGCAGCAGTTAATATTCGACATTTTGCGAGTAGCTCATGTTATAAATCGTGTGACATCACATCGATGAGGGCAACCTAGACACCATGATCATCATTCACTTTCCCTTAAGGCTCCTATAAACAGGCGCGACCCGAGACGCGAATCGCGCTCGACGCAAAGGCACTGCTCGTCGCGCGACGAGCGGCGCCTTTGTGTCGCGCTGTCGCATCGCGCCTTTCTACGGGAGCCTTTATCCTAATGTATTTGCGATTGGTGTAGCAGTCTTCTTCTTTCATATTTCTCTATTAGTCGTCATTTCAATAGTCACCCATTTTATTGCTATTTATCATCTTTCACACAGTTCATCCATCATTTCGTTTCAGAACTGCGGGGTAATTACGTAACACACGAACAGTAGGAATGGGTTTCATTTTGACAGTTCAACAACATTCATTGCGTTGTTTACGTTGCTAAGCAGACAATTTTTTCATTTTTTTTTTTTTTTGGCTGCAAAATGATTCAGGTCGTGATGGATAGTGTGTTACGTAATTAGGGTGCTGGAACAAATCTAGACTCCGGGATGCTACTGAGAACTTCCAAATAAAAAACTTTTTTCCAAAAAAAAAAACAACCGACTTCCAAAAAAGAAAATACTACAAAGTGAAAAATAACTTTAAGTAATTTCGGAAGTCGGCGTCTTAGGTTTTGTAATTTCATTTTTTGTCACCGACTTCCGAATCACTTAGTTATTTTTCACTTTTTTGTTGTGGTACCTACCCCACACAAATTCGTATACATCTACTTGCTAAGTAAATAACAGTGACAGAAAGTTATTATAACATCATCAATATACAATACGTGGAAAAAATACGTATTATTGAAGCTAACTGAAAAACTACCGAAGCAAAGTTAATAAAATTTATATGGGACTACCCCTGAGGCATACCCTATCCACAATTGTCGGTAATATCGCGTAACAAACATACAAAAAAAAAAAACATACGGACGAATTGAGAACCTCCTCCTTTTTGAAGTCGATGAAAAATCTCTAAAGCATTCTGACCGTCGTCGTCGCTCTGTCAACCAGTAGACCAGCACACGCAGATATTCTGGATATTTTTCTTGTCTGGCCAATCAATCTACCTAGCCTTTTCAGCCAGTTGGGGCCAGCTTCCGGTCTAACCGGATGCAGCTGATGACCAGTGTTTTACACAGAGCGACTGCCTGTATGATCTCCACAACCCAGTTACTGGGTAACACGATACCCCTTGGCAAGACTGGTTATCAGACTTTCGGGCTTCTGACTACTCATAACGACTGTCAAAGATCTACGAATGACAACCGAATCCAAACGGCTTAACGTGCTTTCCGAAGCACGGAGGGGTCTTGATATGCAATGGATGGTCACCCATCCACGGACCGACCGCGGCAAGCGCAGCTTAACCTACTATCGACCCGTGCGGTTGTTATTATTTAGCCACGAGCTCCCTTATTTCTTGTCAGGCCAAGAACAAAAATATGTGTCTAATCATGACAGCTTATTCTTGTTTCCTATTTTTAACCCCCGACGGAAAAAGAGTGGTATTATAAGTTTGACCGCTATGTGTGTGTATCTGTGGCACCGTACCTCTTAAACGGGTGAACCGATTTGGATGCGGTTTTTTTTATTTGAAAGCAGGATTTTCTAGCGGTGGTTCTTAGACATGTTTTATCAAAATCGGTTGAGCCGTTTTAAGGTCATTCATCAATTTTACCTATTTTGTGAGGGTAAGAAAACGGTCAGTAAATCTGACATTTACAAATGTGAATAAACATAATCACATTGCATTGAATTCGTCGTAAATACATCTTTTCAATTCTAAACTCTCAAAGGACACGTTTGTAAGTACGACACAAGTACGAGATAATTGGACAAATGAATAAAATTACGAGTTTGAATGCAATCATAAGCAATGACTTGGAAAAAACAGGTTGTACTTTTGTACAGGTGCTGCTAAGCTCTTGGAACTTTTTCCGCTTACCTGCTACCTACTGATTGGCTCGTGATTCTAAAGTCGCAAGGAAGACTGCTGCGTGTGCGGGGTCCTACACCTTAATTGCGTAATACACTATCAATCACAATCTGAATCATTTTGCAGCATATTGCTAATCCATTGTTTCATATTTTCGAAAAATTTGTCTGCTCACCAACGTAAATAACGCAATGAATGTTGTTGAACTGTCAAAATGAAAGCCATTCTTACTGTTAGTGTGTTACGCAATTACCCCGCTGGTTTCGATTCCTAGTTTGGGAAATTCTCAGTAACAGCTCGGAGCCTGGAGATGTGCCCGTTTGATGGTAATAGGTACTCACCCATCCAGCACCCAGTGTGAGTACGGTGCTTCTGATCAGACTGTGCCACTCTTGCTGGAGTGTCCCAAGTACCCGTTCACCTGCACCTCGGATGACCTAAATAATGCCACTGATGCCGCAATCAACGTGGCCACCTTCTGGGCTCAAACATTATAAAAACCACGAAGAAGAGTAGGTACCATCGACACGGAAAGAAGAAGATAATAGTTTTGCCCCCTATTACCTACATGAGATTTAAAAATATAATTGGCGAAATGTACATACATACATAAACTCACGCCTTCTTCCCATGGGGGTAGAAACTACAGAACGCCACCTGCTACGATCCTTACATACTCCTTTTGCCTCCACGCACGCTGGTTGCGAGTACTACACACCTGACCTTTCTGAAGAACATCACCAATAAAGTCACTATATGTGATCCTAGGGCATCCCCTCCCGGCATTTCCACTCACATCTGCCTTGTATATAACCTTTTGTTAGTCGCCTTTCATTCATCCTCTCAACATGACCAACCCATCTAAGCATACTCTATTAAATTTTTGTTACTACATCTTTTTGAAACCGAAAATGTAGGTGTAGGTTAATTAATTATTAGGGGATCGTTTTACGTTAACACATTTTAATATTTTTTTCTAGTGACTTGGCTTTTCAGCAAAATCTGACGCCTACTTGATTTATATTCTAAACATAAACTTTATATCAATGTTTGTCTCGTATTTCTTCTATTAATTTGTACCGGACTTGCAGAGGTTGCGTGTAAGCACCAAATAGGCTATAATCTTTACAGTACCTACTACATATTTACCTCTGCCTACTTTTTTCGGGAATACAATCATGATGTAACAAATATTTTTGTAACAATATAATTTAAAAGAGTGTCCATGGAGTTTCCTACCCGTTCTTCTCCATAGGTGACGTACTATACGCTTTAGAATGGGCAACTAGCTACATATTTCTGACTAACCAACTCCTTGACAGTTCAAAAGTGCCTGTAAATGGTTTAATTTAAATAAATGCTTTGAATTGATGATGTTCAAAATTTCTGATAACTTTTCCTTGTTTCTTCCTACAATTTTTATCCCTTGACCGTTTGAACTCAAAAACCAACGGCCATTACAAACGGTCAGACTGTTTGATTTTTACTTATTGATATTGATTAGACAAATGAACATCCCCATGGCTTAATGGGACAATTGTTCCACATCCGTTTCATTAATGATCAGCAAATAAGAGATGAATGAATGATGTTTATCGATACATTGAAGTAACTTGGTACTTGGTAGAACAAGTATTTGTCTTGGTAGAACAAGTTAACAATATTTGTGTTTGTTAACTGGTGTAATGTTGGTGTACTGTAGGTGTGTACACCTCTGCCTACCACTTCGGAAATAACAGGTGTGATGCTATGCATGTGATAACAACATTTCCTTTCATTATATTTTTTATTCGTACCTGATAAATGATTTTATTTCTGTAAGTAGGTTTGTATAAACACTTTTACACGTCAATCATATTTTTTAAACTAGATGAGGTCGGCGTTTCCTATCTGACTACTCTGAGAAGAAAGGCCGAAACAAACTCAGAAGTCACAGACTCTTTTAAAGTCCAGACATAATCTTGGTCAGATCATGTGAAAACCATGTAGGTTAGTATCTGAAATGGTCTTTTGAGGAAAGAACCACACAGATTGAGTGGACGTGTCCAGTCAGTGCACGCATTTGTCAGTAACTGTGCAGCTCAACTCAGAACTTAGCTCGGAGCTCAACGATTCGACGAACAATACCAAAGAAAGGACATTTGATTACCTACCTTCGCTTACGCAATTTTTGAAACAAAGAATCTGGTGACGTCGTCGTTCTACAGATTTTCTGTTAAAAAGAGCCTTTGTACCTAACTTCTGTCTCCATGGTTGCTTGATATTTAATATGAGTAGGATTTTTATTTAAGTTGCTTCTGATAAGACATGAATCATAACATAACATCACGCCTGTATGTCCCCGTAGGGTTAGGCAGAGGGCGAACTACGACATGAATCGTCATTGTTATACAAGGTCAAATTAAGTAAGCTAGCAAAACTCCGTAGATGTGATGGATATCGATATTTAAACAAGATAAAAAAAAAAAAAAAAGATGTTTTTGTGGGGTCATAGATCGCAGTTAGTGTAGTCACTTGAAACGTCAGTTTAAAAAATCTGATTTTTTGTGACTAAACTTCACAGACGTGATCGGGATCGATATCCAAATACGATAAAATAAAAGAAAACAGATTTTCTCAACTCATACTTCGAGTAACAACAATAAAACCCGCTGACCCCAAAAAAAACGTGTTTAGATATCGATGCCCATCATGTCTGCAGAGTTTCTCTAGCTAATTTAATTTGACCCTGTATACAGCATGCATCAGAAAGGTGTGGTCAAATGTAAGGGTGTAGTACAGACCGTCATACTGAACAATTTTCTCCATGGGACCCCAACACCGTAATCGCGAAAAAGTGCAATAATTACTCGACCCAAATGTATGAAACGGCTGATAATTTTTTCGCGATTATGATGTTGGTCCAATGGAGAAAGTTGTTGAGTTTGATAGTCTGAACCACACTCTTAAATATGGCCACATCTTTCTAATACACGCTGTATAGGTATATTTTAGGTACCTTTATTTTACATAACGGTTCTTCTAATAATTATTCCGGAAGAGGTTCATGCTTGTCTGACTGTCAAAATGAAACTACGCGTACAAAACAAATGTCAAAGTTCAGGTCCGCCTAAAAAATCTAAATAATTCATGTTGGTTGTTACTCATTGTTTTGAAACATGTAACTTGTTGTTATCGGTTATGTATGAGTAACTGTACCATTTGAAAACTGATTTACATCTGACACCTCAAACTCCAGCGGGGTAATTACGTAACACAATAACAGTAGGAATGGGTTTTATTTTGACAGTTCGACAACATTCATTGCGTTATTTACGTTGTTGAGCAGACAAATTTTTCGAACATATGAAGCAATGGATTAGAAATAGGCTTCAAAATGATTCAGATTGTGATAGATAGTGTGTTATGTAATTAGGGTGCAGGTCCAGCTGGAAACCTGCGTCAGGCTAGTTGTCTGACATTTTTGCTGAATTAGGGCCTATTAAAATTTGGAGCAGCCGGAGTCGTGAGGCTAAAATTCCTGCTGGTTTCTTCCAATGCACTTCACACATTTTGTGTATTTTTTGTTATTTGCAGAATTTGTTGTCTGCGTTTTAGTCTGTGCTAAATAAATGTATTTTCTTTCTTCTTTCTTTAAATTTATTAAAATAAAAATATGTATAGCTAATATGCTTTTAGGTTGGTATAGAACTTTTATGAGTAGAGGGGAATTTTATGAACTTCCAAAACAATGCGACTGAAAATGTCAATTACTTTTTCACTCTTCTTGCTCAAAAAGTTCGTCATTGTAGCGTACCAGAGTACCTGTTGCTTACGAGCCTACAAAAACAAAAAGTCTTTGTTTATAAGTTTCTACTTATGAATAAAGACTTTTTCGTTTCATAAAACGAAGATTTTATGTTTGAAAATGGAACTAAAAGCGGCGATCTTTTCGGTAGAATGCGTGTCTTGCGTTGCGGCTACAGAATTAATAAAAAGTAAACTATTTAATATTATATTGGATTATTTTATTTTCTCGCAATCGTAGTGAAAAGTAGAGTGTAACACGGCGCTAAAACCCATTATAACTCGGTTTCTATTTACTCCCTCGTATATAATGGGTCGTTTTAGCCCCTTGTATAACAATCTACTATGAATTTAATTATTTTAACTAACGTTTCTTTAATTAGATAACATTGGTTTACGGTTTATTTATAAGTGTTGTTATTAAAGAGATATGAAAATAAATTATTGTGATTGTCAAGACAAGTCGTATAATCATGTATGAAATAAAACATGGTCCTCTTTGAAAAAAAGACGACTGAGGGATTTCAACTGTCATAAACACTAGGCATGACAAACCAGTCGGTGATTCTAGTTGATTGAAAGATGAGGTTACTTATGAGGTGCTTACGCGCAGCCCCTCCTGGTAATAACAGCGCCTCTAAAGACACCAATGGTAACAAAAGGTGATGGTTTTTACATCACGCCTGTAATCCCGAAGGGTTAGGCAGAGGTGTACCTATAGTTCACCCACATTTCGCCAGAATGTTTAAGTCTGAATCGGGGGCGAGCCTGTTGCTATCAACCGGGCACAAATCCAGACTCCGGGCTGCTTCTGAGAAATTCCTGATGGGGAAAACCCAATAACACTTTGCCCGACTTGGGAATAGAACCCAGTAGCCGTGCTATGACGTGTTAATACATCATGGTTCCATTGCGAAAAAGGGATAGTTCTATCGATCATATATAGCTCCGTCTCTCTTTCACGCTGGAACAATGATGGGTTTAACACGTCATAGTACGGCTGCTGGACTTCGTGCTCAGCAGTAGTGCTTGCGACCACTAGCCCAATGAGGCCCAAAATCGCAAAATAGTCGCAGCAGGACAAAATCGCATAATTGTAGCAGCAAGATAAAATCGCATAATAGTCGCAGCGAGACAAAATCGCGTAATACTAGCAGCAAGACAAAATAATATCGAAGTCAACTCCAAAGTAATTCTCGAAATAGACTTGTAAATAACTAAACAATCCAGATGTAAAGTTAATTGAAATAGCGATTCAATAATAAATATTAACATAATTTATTCTCAATAAATCTTTGCCGCACAATCGTGTATGGCAATTAAATGAATCCTTATCAGCCTCTTGGTCCTTTCCACTTGGGCCTACGATGCGATGATACTCGTACGCACAAGTACATATCAAGCTATACGTTTCCAGTATAAGCTGATCTCGCATTATATAGGATTTCCGTACAATGAGAGGTCAGCTTACACTGGAAACTTATAGCTTGATATGTGGCCGTATGTACATTATCATCTCACATCATAATTCCTTCCTGCAGTTTTATTACGCTCTGGTTCTTTCTTCAAAAGGGTATTCTAGACATGGCCCTGCATAATCTGCATTGTTAGATTCACATACATTTTTAATAATAATAATATTTGAACTTTAAAAGACCATGACTTCGGCATTTCTTCTTAGGAATCTGTCAGCTAGGAAATGCGGTCGTCATCTAGTTTTAAAATATTGGCTAAAAACTTTACGTCTAAAAGATGTATTTACAGAAATAAACATAATTTCATCATCATTTCATATTATAATTTCATTTCATTTGCCGATATATTGGGGGTATAATTCTTATTCTATAATTCTTCTGACATACTTCTAGATCAGTCCTCATCTCAATGTTTACTTCTTTCCTTGCAATAATAATAATATCTTGTTTCACGCATCTATCTTTGCTATGGTCTGCTGCTTCCCTTTTAATATTATCTCGCTCCTCACGGTGTACTTCCTCCCTTGCCATATCTCCTTTTACAAATTCCATCTATCTTTTCTTAGGTCTACGGCCTCCTTAAAGCATTCCCCTTCTGTTTCTTAATATTGGTATTAATATTGACAGCTGTTTTTGGCTATACTTAAACTAATTTGTATATGTCTGCTTCTTACTGTGACATGATGGCCTGGTCAGTTTTGTTTCTAAACAAATGTTAACTGCTTCAATCTTGTGGTTTCAGTCAGTAGTTGGATTCAAAAGCAACCAAGTAAAATAAAAGTTACTGAAGACAATTTCGTAAACTTATTTTCAGTAAGGAAACTACTTTAATATCATCATAAAATCTAAAAACATGCCTAAAAATTGTAGCTTCGTTGGGCATAATTTATTAGCGTAACGTAGAAGCATAAAGTGTTAAACATTTACGACGATTGACTCTTATAGCCCATAAAATTTTAATTCGATTCCATTCTGAAACTGAAGTGAATGAAATTGTGGAACTTCCTGGATAGGCAGGTGTATGGCTACTGTTTGTAGATGGTGTAACTTAATTACCCTATGAGGCTGGTGGTGAGGCAACTTACCAGGAACATTACTAACATCAGCACCCCAATGGCGTAACACACTTTCTTTCACAATCCGAAGGGTTTTGAAAGAAATTTCTAATCCATTGATTTATGTGTTTGAAAAGCTTTATGTGTTCGAAAATTTAAAAAATCGTCTGCTCGACAACGTAAATAACGCAATGAATATTGTCGAAACGTCAAAATGAAAGGCATTGCAATTTTTTGTGTGTTATGCAATTATCCCGCAGCTTTTATTAGTGATTAATGCTATTTTGGGTTTGAGGACAAGCTATTTAAGAATCCATCTTAGGACCACAAAGGTTACGTATCCCTTGCAACCGACTTACAAAACCAATAAGCTAAGTCGGTTAATTTTGCAACCATCGAACCATTGCCGCGCATTTAAAATCCCAACCCAATTTAAATCCAAATACAATTCTTCCAAAGCTTACACATTCTCACAATGTTTTCAACGCGACATCTTCGACGCCGGCGCCGGTCCTTCGATACCATCTTTCTGGTCTTTTTATCCTTGCTTCGGTAACTAATTGGCAGGCAACGTGGTAAGATTGTCACGGGTTCGTGCCGGCGAATTCTTGTTGTTGGACAGCTAATTAGGTGCCTAGTCATTAGTGGGATTTTAGATTTTTAGTGTTATTTTTACGACTACTGTACTTTTTTGGTTGATTTATTATAGTTTTGGGTGTGTTATTTGGCTTGAATTTGTACATGACATCGTTGGTGGTGAAGTTGAAAGGTTACTTTATTTAATGTTTTTCTTTAATTACTTATCAATGCTAATGGATTTTACTCGTGGCTGCATATTTTTCTCTCAAGCATATTTTTCTTATTTTATTAGTATCACTCTAATTTATAGCCTTCGTTTTGATTCAATCGTGTGCTCTCAATGTACTTAATGACTGATTGGTTTCTACCATTACGTTAACTTTTTCATCAGTTTGTATGTCTTTTATAACGTTACTATCATTCTAGAATGTAGGTGTTACTTTTCGAACTTTTTAAATTGCCAAGAGTATTTTTTGCAAAATAGTTTTTGTGATATCATAACCACAAAAATTATTTTGCTAAAAATGGTCCTAAAATCCGCGTCGCAATACGAACCGAGCAGGCTTTCACAGAGCGATACATAGCAATTAACTCTGCACTCCAATATGCAGCGAATAAATTCAACTTAGATAATATCGCCTGTATTCTAGTTCTGCAGCCAATGAAACTACTAGTGTTGGACGACCGTGATTTTCGCGGGATACTCCGGGAATTCGTGACGAAAATTTTGAGTATAGGGGAAGACCAAAGAAACGATTGACGGACTGTGTGAAAGATGATATGACTAGAAAGGGAGTGACTACCGAGTTGACGACTATTGGAAAAGTATGGAAGAAAAAGGCATGTTTATTTATTTATTTATTTTACCATTTATGTACACACATGTATAAGGTGTATCTATTCATACACGAAATATCTGAAGGGGTCATTGTACTCATTATTATGAACAACTATTACTATAGGACAAAACGTGAAATCGCAAAACAAAAATCTGCTGTACCATACATTTCGTCGAGTTCTGCGAACATAAATGTAGGGAGCAGCTGATTTTTTTTTCGAGATTTCGGGTTTGGTCCCATAGTAAAAGTTGTTTGTTACGATGAACATAATTACCCCTTAAGAGATTTCGTGTATGAATAGATAGACCTTGTATAAATAGACAAAAAGAAAGGAACGGAAAAAATAAATAAAAAATAATAATCGGACGAGGGCAGGAGAATGATGATGATAATGACTCCGGGAATTATTAGTCTGACTATTGAATTTAGATAGTGGCGAAATAAGGGAGTGGTAAATTTTGTCTTGCCAACTCTTCAAGCATCTAGTCCTGTACACACAGGTCCTCAATCACTGGTCCTATTATAATAATGATTAACATTAAACTTCAGGTAAATATGCCCAATGTAAGGCTCAGTTTTTATTAGCAAAGCTTTGTGCTGAATTGATAAATATATCTATTAATATGCTGTGTCTTGGATTTAAGAAATCTTATTGGTCTTTCATCAAGTATTTTGTTAGCTGAGTGGTTGTTTTGCAGAAACGGCGCATTAAGAGTTTGAGGCATTCCATACATGAGCCTTGTACCTTTTTGTGAACTTGGAATTTAGATTTTCTTTTATTTTCCTCAGCCTATTTGCGAGTCCTGAAAAAAAATACACAAAGGAAAATGTTTTCTTTTCATCTAGTGGAGTTTACAAGAGCTTTCATTTATTTATTTATATATTCATTCATTTTTTTTTTACTTTCATTCGATTACGGACTTGAAATATTTAAATTAATGTTTATTCTCACTTTCTCACTTTTCCCAGTTTTCGAACCTACAAGAACATCCCTACCAACCCACACGTATTGAAATTGAGATGTTTGATATTGATTATGGTGGCGTGGGAAGAAATTAATTGGTTGTAGCGATATTACTAATTATTTTACAATCTATGACTATCGCACTCCTTGTTGACAAGCTGGCCCTTGAATACTGAACTTGTAAATAATAACTGCCACCATGAGACCAATGAGGCAGTAGGTGGGGTTGTGTCAAACCCGCAATACGTATAGAGGAGGGAAACTACAGATTTTTATTTTCAATATTTTATTTTACCAGTTTGTCGGCGTTACCAATATGTATATCCATGTCAAATTACGTCTTTCTAATACTAAGAGTCGTAAATCTCTGAGCTAAGCTGCTGACAGACGGACGGACGGATGGACGGTCATGGCGAAACTATAAGAGTTCCTTGTCGACTACTACGGAACCCTAAAAACTGAAACTTCTCATCAAAGTTAGACTTATAAAAAAATACATCTGTACTAGCTGTTGCCCGCGATTTCGTCTGCGATCCAGAATGAACAGAACCCTAATGTCCTTCTCCAGGTCACGGTCTACCCATGCGCCAAATTCATCTAAATCCGTTCAGCCGTTTTAGCGTGAAATTGTATCCAAACAAACAAACTTACTCTCACATTTGTAGGTAATATTAGTTAGGATTCTGGAACGACACTCACGCATGAATCTCGATAAAAATTCAAAATTAGATTAAAGTCGAGATGAGTATGTAATCTGTTCCTTTTGAATCGAAAATGTTTGAGCATCGCGCGTCGGCGATATATTAATTTAACATGGGCAATTGTATTACTTTATTTATGAGTAAAGATAGATAGATGAAAAGCTTGGAATAAAATGTGAATAACTGGCTTACGATGCTCAATATCAAAATATCCATAATATTAATATTTTAGTACGATAGTACTATGGATATTTTTTTTATTATTATGGATATTTATTTTTATACCATATCCGTCTGTCTATAAAGTAGATATACTTTATAGACAGACGGATATGGTTGGAATAGTAAAATTGTTAGCAATCGTTTAATTGCCGCGAATGTATTGACAGGTACTGTCAACAAGTTATGAGTTGTAACTTGTTGTACCTGTTTAGAGGAGAAACAAGTGACAGTCGGAGTCGAATAGTTGTAAATGGTTGGAGTTATTTGCAACTTTGCAAAGTTGTCGTCACGCTATGCGTAGAGTCTATTTTGCATATGGTCTTTGACACTGGTAAACTGGTAGCTTATTAACAGGGTGACAGATTTGAGAAAACTATAGACGGTAATAAGTCTACCTTACTACTATGAGCATTATCAATCATCAAGGTGCTGAAGAGATCTCTAGACCAGTGCAAATTAATCTTGTGCTCACTTTCAAAGAGGACATTTCACTTAAAACTAATAACGTTTTCAAAGGTGCGAGTTAGAGAGGTAAAAGTAATTCAATGGGCCTCCCATTGAATATACATAATATATTATTCCTCCCTCTCACAGAGAGGAGGCCTGTGTCCCAGCTGTGGGGACAATATAGGCTGATTATGATACATATTATTTACTCCAATGTATTAAGAAATTGACATAGTAGTCATTATTTCCTGGACGAGATTTTTCAAGAAAAGCTCTAGTAGAGCTTTTCCTGAAAAACCAAAATCTTCCATTCATGTGATTCACCCATAAATGCCCATAATTTAACCCCATTCCCCAACAAGAAGAATTTTATCGCCATTTCGAATCCTATAAATTATACACACAAAAGAGATCTAAAACCAAACAAACATTTTGTTTATAAAAGAGAACACATACGTCAAATCAAAGTCTCCCACACAACCCGAATCAAAGGAGCCGAGAACAAAAGGATTCTGTACACCATTCCACTCATATCCCCCCATCTTTAACAACACTTTCATGGAATTATCAACCTTTGGTCCTCGCAATAAGGTTGGTAAACGCGTGGGGTTTCGACGTCGAAATGTACAAGCTTGTGGAAGGTGTACCATCAAACGGTAGTGCAGTAATTAAACCGATTTGTTCTCGTGTTGGTCTTACGTAAGTACTACAATTTTTCGTGCAAGTAATTTGAGTTCCGGTGCATTGTAGATGCGCTTGCGCATTCGTTACGTAAAAGATGGCTGATTACGTCAAGAGGATGGGCAGCAACATACCATTTACCTATTTATTCATAAGTTATAATGATATTACGGTTATGGTTTATTGGATGAGATCTTTCCTTATCTATAATAACTTACTTTTGTATACCTCTAGCTTGTCTAACTCCTGACTTTTAAATGTTCTCTTTTTAAAATAATAGTTTCATCTGAGCTAGGCATATCAATTTGCAGTCTACAAACGCGTTTCATGAGTATTTTCTAGTATGAAATATAGACGTCTTTTCTATGGGTCATGGTGAGAATAGTCCGAATGAATAGTCGGGAACCAACATTGATAAACTCCCAGGGTAAAATTCCTTGTGCTAACATAAATTCACGCCTATGTTCCTCGACGGATAATCAGAAGTGCACCTATTATATTACACCTTTGTACTATTATTGCTAATTAATTAATGAACGAAAATAAAACAACAGCCAGTTCCCAACAGCTCTAGTTTCAATCATAGGGCAAAACGAAGTCGAAACCAAAAAAATTATCACCAGTCCATTCTTCACACGTTTCTCTTTATAACAATACTAATTATGTTTAGCTGCTAATGACCGCTAAACGGTCGGCACAATGTGTGTGCGTTCTTCTGTAAATTACTTACCACGTTTTTGTTTGCGGTGCGTTAGGTACAATATGGCCAATGAATCATGGCTGGTCTGAACTTAGCATTGAAGACTTCAAAAAAAGGAAGAGGTTGTCAATTCGACTGTATTTTTTTTAACGTGTGTTACCTCATAACTTTTTTCTAGGTGAACCGATTTTGATGATTCTTTTTTTATTTGAACGCTGGTGCTTTTAATGTAGTCCCATATAAATTTGATTAAGATCTGATCAGTAGTTTTTTAGTTATCCTTAATAATGCGTATTTTTTCCACTTATAATTATATTGAAGATGTTTTAATAACCTGCTGTCACTGTTATTTACATATCAAGTAGTGGTATACGAAGCTGTGTGGGGTAGGTACCACAACTAAAAAGTGAAAATAAAACATTCTTCCAAAAAAAAAAAAATCGGCTAACACTACAAAGTGAAAAAATACTTTAATTTCGGAAGTCGGTGGCAAAAAACGAAAATACAAAACCAAATACACCGACTTCCGAAATAAGAGTAATTTTTCACTTTATAGTGTTTTTTTTTGGAAGTTGGTTGTTTTTTAGGAACCAAATGGTGACATGAGGCGAGTGTGGCTGAGAGTACACATGCGCGAAAGTTCGGAGAGCCTATGTTCAGACCGGCCATGATTCATTGGCCGTATTATAATGTATGTTTTGTTTATTAGTTTATAAATAGACGCCGTCTTGTTCTAATTGTCTATGGTTTTATTGGCGTGTTATTAATTTTTAATGGGAGGTTCTCAACAATTTTTTTTTTTGTTTTAGTTTTGTCTGTAGTTTTTTTGTTTTTTGTGTGAATATTGTGTGGCTTAACCTGGGTCAAATAAATTTATTTTCTTTCTTTTGATTTCTTTAATTGTTTTTGGATTAGAATTGATTGAGTTCTAATGCTTTCAATAATATATTTTTTACTCCTCTTGCTCAAGAAGTCCGTCATTGTAGGGTACCAGAGCAGGGATAAAATAGCATATTTTCCTCTAGCAGAATAAGTTTTATTTTTTATTTTGTCTGTTACCAACGAACCTACAAAAACGAAATCTCATCTTCGTCACCAAATTGTTGTATCTCAAATAAAAGCATCAATTAATTCATGCATATTTATATCTAGTACAGAGCAACACATGACATGGAACTCATCTACCATGTCATGTGTTGCTCTGTACTATATTCAATATGAGACAGAGAGCGCAATATAAGTGCGAGTGAGTAAGGTAGTCTTAAAGGCTGCGTTCCAGATCTCGCAATAGCAATAGGCTTGTCCCCAGTTACATGGGACTTAGAGGATACGCTGAAGACGCGCGCGAAATTCAAATTTACTTACGTTTTCTTGCAATTTGCAGGTCAGTGTCCGGTTGCATGTTGATTAAAATATGATTCGCGACCGTAACAAATATGTCTTTACAGAATTATAATCATTAGAATCAGCACTACAACTCCTTAAGTTTAGAATTGGCCTTAAATGTCATGATTTCATGAAATAGTTATTCAATAGGGTAATATGAACTTAGAGAGATGTATTGATGATTTTTATGACTATAACTCAATAAATAAATATTTGATTTGGCCGCGAATCATGTTTAGATCAACATACAACGTGATAATGAACTGCAAATTGCAAAAAAACGTAAGAAAATTTGAATTTCGCGGGCTACTTTCGAGCACCCCCCTTAAATATAACTGGCGAAATGTGGGTGAACTTTGTGGGTGAACTTACTCCACCCTTCGGGGAATACAGGAGTCATGTTTTGTGTTACTTTCAAAGAAATAATTGACTTGAGAAAAGAATTACATTATTTAATTACATCTTGACGTGCGCTTTAATAGATTCTTTTCAGAGTCACATTCTTCAGCCTATTTAATGCATAACAGTTTAATGTGCCAAATAATAATTTACTTAATTGACACTCCACACACCAAATTATACACCTCTGCCTAATCCTTTGGGGAAACAAGGAGTGATGTTATGTTAAGTCGTCACCATCGTTCACCAAGTTAATTACTAAAAATATCGATAAAAACTTTCCCAGCCTTGACAGTTCTAAATTCGAGGCTGTCGGTATCGAAAAGCGACAAATTACGGCTTGACATTGTAATGTAGCAAATAGAACTGCTAAAGTGCTGTCATTGGTCTACAATACGAGTGCTACAATTGAATAACGATTTTAATGCGCACACGGCGAACAGGGGTCCGAAACAATAGCGTTGGGATGTATTTGAGAGGAGTTTTATCGATAGATATGGAAATATCGATTAATTTCTTAGGTGTTAGGAATTGGTAACAGTTGTCCGTGACTGCCCTGTGATTTCCTGGTTCGCCTGTTCAATGAGGGTTAAATTCAAAAATTTAATTACTAACCATTTCTTTGTCTGCTTTGTAAATACCTACTATTATAATTTTCGGACTATGCCGTAACACATAAGTTATTTGTTGGCCAGCTGAACATTAAGAAGTAATATTGAATTATTGTGCATCATCATCATCATCATCTCCCTGCCCTTGTCCCATGTTTCTAGGGTTCAGCGCAACACGTTTTCTTCTTCCATTCTCCCCTGTCAACCGATACGCTTTCATTTACTCCCTTTTTTATCATTTCTCACACAATCTATCCATCTTTTCTTTGGCCTACCTCTCATTCTCCATCCATCAACATTTATATTCATTACTCATGAAGGATGTGGGAGTTTTTAGTTGTTTTATTATGTATTAGGTAATTGGTTTCACTATATCTTATTACAACCAAACCTTCATACAGGAATGACAATGTCGAGCCATTGGTTATCGATATCGATACCCTAACAATAATTACTGTACATCACTAAACTGTAGTGCACTTATCCGAGACACAGCTCGTCAACGTGGAGTGTATACGGGACTCGTTTGATCTAATGTCTCGCGTCTATCTCGACCTCGCCAACTATGCCAAAACATACATATTATAGTGCAAGGTTTCAGTACTGAGTTAGATAGATCTTTCTAGTTTGGAAAGAACGCGCCTGAATGGACAGCCATTCTTGCACCCTAATTGCGTAACACACTATCTATCACAATCTGAATCATTTTGAAGCCTATTGTTTCATATGTTCGAAGAATTTGTCGGCTCAACAACGTAAATAACGCAATGAATGTTGTTGAACTGTCAAAATGAAAGCCATTCCTACTGTTAGTGTTATGCAATTACCCCGCCGATGATAAATTGCTTCAAAGATTCGAAGTGTGTGCTTCAAACGAAAGTTAAAAATGCCTGGAACTGGCTAGAGATGCGTTTTTGATTATGACGAACTAGTGTCGACCATTAAAAACTCAAACTCAAACTCAAACTCAAAGCATTTATTTCAATTAAACCATTTACAGGCACTTTTGAATTGTCAAAGAGTCGGTCAGTTAGTCAGAAAGTTGAAGCTAGTTGCCCATTCCAAAACGTAGATCTCTATGGAGAAGAACGGGCAAGAAACTCCAAGGACACTCTTTTTAAATCAAGATATTACAAAATCCTGGGTACATTATTCGTGTTGCTTCTATATGCGAGAACAATGAAAAAAAAAAATATAAAAAAACAATTCAAAATATAAGATTAATAATAAAAATAAGCCGTGGCAGTTAAGAGATGAAAAGACAAGGCTCTCACAGACAGGCGCGACGCGACTTTTGTAGAACAATTTCCATGAATTTTTCATAGGAATTGTTCTACTAGACACGTGTCACGCTGTCGCGTCGCCCTGTTTACGGGAGCCTTTAATCTCATTTGTCAGTCCGTTAACCAAAACAAAGAAATTGTAAAGACGTGACAGAGCGGCACCCTAATTGCATAACACACTATCAATCACAACCTAAATCATTTTGAAGCCTATTGCTAATCCATTGCTTCATATTATGTTCGAAAAATTTGCCTGCTCAAAAACTTAAATAACGGAGTAAAACATTGTTGAACTGTCAAAATGAAAGCCATTCCTATTGTTAGTGTGTTAAGCAATTACCCCGCTGTTTCTTCAGAAAATTAGACGACTTTCAATCACGGTAATGTTACAATTACGAGCGGCCAACCCGCCTAACTTTTCATACAAACGTTCGTACGTGATTATGGCGTTGTAACACATCTTTTATTAAACATTTTGGTCGAATAGGTATCTTTTGCACTTTATCTAGGTTTCTATCCACGTAAAAAATCTAAATTTGGAGAACCAAATTCAGTATAAGCCTCCAAAAATTTGCTTTTTTGCACAAATTTTACCAGAACTTTGGTCGTTCATAATTTAGTCATAAATTGTAAAAGTAAAGAAAACATCTTCATAGAAACCTCGCACATGTAATGGAGATTCTAAGTGATAAACATTTTTTCCAAAAACTTGTAAGCCTTTTTATAAAACACGTATTTCCTGGAACATGTTTTGTGAAATCTTTGCGCGCCAATTTTCGTTCGATGTTATCGCGTTCTCACTCTTGCTTCTTTTTCAAACATTGTGTTGGATGAAACAACAAACTTTTCAATCATGCTCGCGTTGATGATACACGGACCGGGAAGGGCCCTCTTAAGAAGAAAAATGGTTGCTTCTACCACTTGTATAATAACTCTTCCTAGAGCAGTCATTATTCTTTTCACGCTACCGTTTCATGTTAACCAACTAATGTTCAGAAGAACACGTCCATTGCTGCTTTTGTACGAAAAGTTTGTTCAAAGTTGTAAAGGACCGATGGACATCATTTTAACAAAGGGTAGAGTGATGAATATCGTAGAGAAAAACGGCCGCGTTACTTATCCGAACATTTTCTAGAACAAAAACTTTCTTAATGATTTAAATTAAGTGGAATACTAAAATCTTTGGCGCCGCGTGTATTCTGAAAGAGAAAAAAATTTATAGTAATAAAGTGTCTTGAATTAGCTATCACCCAGTTTGGTTCCACTGAGGATTATTAGGGGAACCAAAAGTCACGATCAAAGAGGACTGAAAAGGATAAGAAAAACGTCGATTTCCAAGCTGTGTGTTACTTTCATAGTAGGTAGGCATAATGAAAGTAAAGTATTACGATATTCTGGCTAGCTTTGTTTATTTTAGAATACAGAATGTCTAGGATATGGGGATATCCTAGACATTAGTATTGTCGATCAATCATAAAAGTTATGCCTGCATGGGGATTAGTGAGAAATACTTTGATGATTGATCAATCATTGATTGTTAACTATGTATACGTATACGCTGTTTACGTTTTTTCGATGTAGGATAGTTACTTGACCATCAACTTTTAAACTTAGGACGTTCTCTTTTCAAATTGGCCTCTCCTAAATCAGGAATTCCCCCAAATGCTACTCATCTCCATGAGTGAGGTATTACTTTTATGATTGATCAATCTTTGATTGTTAACTATATATATGCTGCTTACGTTTTCTATGTAGGAAAGTTACGGAAGATGTGCTTTCCCGTAGTCGTACTTTACGTTAGTAATACCAACTACCACTCAGTTGTTACAGTACTTTTATCGCACGAAGCGACGCGCGCTTTACTTGTAATAACCAAGTGTACAAAGATGAGTAGCATCGGCAATTCGACATATAACACACACACACTTCCGACTTCGCCATTGTCTCGGAAGGAACCGAGAGCTCCTGCGCTTACACACACATTCACAGCGTGTTTGTACACTTGGTAACCACAAATAATGCGCGTGTCGCTTCGTGAGATAAAAATACTAAATCAATTTGTACTTTACAATCAACTTATAAACTATGAAAGTTCTCTTTTCAAATTGGCCTCATCCTAAATCAGGAATTCCCCCAAATACGCAAAGCGTGGCAACACTAGCTTGTAGTTTTATGCGTCGATAGTGGTCTCGTTCGGATATAACGCCCCATTAGTTTTTATGTCCAGTGTTGCAAGCTGACAAATAATATTTTTCCTCAAAGTCGTTAGTGTCAAGTCGACGATTTTATACGCAGTTTCTATTTAAGATAACCTGTGAAATGTTCTATGTAAAACTAGTTGTATAAGATGGCTTGGAATTATTTATTTACCTTGTAATAAAATATTGGTTGCGTGTGATGTTGCAAAAATATGGAAGTTGCCAGAAGCGGCGGAATTAGCAATTGAGAGAGAGAGATTTTAGAATTAATTGTGGTGTTTTGACATGCAATCATAACTTCCATAGTTTATTGGTAACAATAAAAATAATGAAATTTTTATATATTGCCATAGATAATTGTGCTGTATTTTGAGTTTTACTTTATACGACGCATCTTAATATTATGGTTGACTGGCATTTGTTTATAGTAACCTGTAAAATATAAGTTCTTTTTTAAATGAGTTCTGCGGGGTAATTACGTAACACACTAACAGTAGGAATGGGTTTCATTTTGACAGTTCAACAACATTCATTGCGTTATTTATGTTGTTGAGCCGTCAAACTTTTTGAAGACTTGAACACATGAAGCAATGGATTAGCAAGGCTTCAAAATGATTCAGATTGTGATAGATAGTGTGTTACGTAATTAGGGTGCTGGTCCTGCATGCGGCAATCGGTGCAATACTAAACTACTTACAGTATTTTCTATCTACTGATACTAAAGCAGTTGTTGCCTAGTTATATAATATTTAGCATAGCGATAAATTGAAATTCATGTAATACTACGTTGCTTGATAAAACTTGCAAGTGATTTTCACTCTCCCACGGTAGTATTTTTTTAAATAAAATATTTTTACTAACAATGCCAACAGTCAGGATGCTCAAAAGGAAATAAAAAAAATATTGACGTAGAAGTTTCAAACATTTCGAACGTTGCGAATTTGAATTTGCATATCCGCCGAAAAGAAACATTCTCGATGATTTTATTTTTTATTTTTGCTGCCAGCAATTTTTTTTATGGATAAAGATCTCTTCAGCCGGCAATAAGGATATATCGATTGAATACTAAAATCTATGACAATGGCGAGTAATGTTTTTACATTTTTGGACAGGGGAACAGTTTTTACAACCGGACATTTTAATAAAATCTCATTTATAGTGCATTGTTGTCTGTTTGTGATTTATGATTCGTGTCATTGTCATTTGATGACAGGATGATTTAAAATGTCAATGAATGATATCACTTTTGTACGTAAAGGACGATGTTTGACGCTCTTTGTTGTACTTTGCGTTTTTTGTATGGAAGATGTTTTGTTCTAGTGCGTTATTCGTCAATGGATAATGTGAAATAACCGTCAAATGACCTTAAAATACACATGTAGTTAAAGATTATCTTATCAGGATGACGGTTATTTCCGCTTATCTACAACCTTCTTTATGTTTTTCAATCATTTGCACGCGCACAGCTGTAATATTATCAAATACCTATTAGCTTTTGCCCGCGAGTTCACCCGCGTGGTTTTCGGATAATACCTACCAGGATAAAAAGTATCCTATGTCCTCCTAATCCGGGTCATGGTCTATCCGTGTGGCACATTTCATTCAAATCGGTTCAGCCGTTAAGGCGTGAAGAAGTAACAGACAGACATGACTGAGTTACTTTCGCATTTATAATATAAAGTAGGTACTAATAGATTAAGTACTCAAAAGATAAGTCAATAGATGTCATTCAAAGTGAAAACCGTACTGTGCAAATGATAAGTAACATTCAACTTTCTACGACTTGTTTTTGAAAACATAGTCTTGATTTAGAAAACAAACATTTATTTAATCTTCTAACGTCATTATGCGTCTCAAAACAGTGAAGGAAATAATCGTGAGGAAATCGGAATCGCCGCATGTTCTAGAACCAAAAATTCGAAGACATGTGACATCTACCATCCCGCACTGGGCCCGCGTGGTAGATAACAGCCCACTCCCTCTCGAAGAGAGAAGGCCTGTGTCCCAGCAGTGGGAACATTATAGGCTGACTTTAAGTCATTATAAGCAGTTCCGTCCATAGGTTTCGCAAGTCTGTCACTGAGTTACAGACAACGCACAAATGATAAATGATAAATGATTTTATTTCTGTAAGTAGGTTTGAACAAACACTTTTACACGTCAATCATATTTTAAAAACTAGATGAGGTCGGCGTTTCCTATCTGACTACTCTGAGAAGAAAGGCCGAAACAAACTCAGAGGTCACAGTCTCTTTTAAAGTCCAGACATAATCTTGGTCAGATCATGTGAAGACCATGTAGATTTGTGTCTGAAATGGTCTTTTGAGGAAAAACCACACAGATTGAGTGGACCTGTACAGTCAGTGGACGCATTTGTCAGTAATCGTGCAGCTCAACTCAGAACTTAAGGAGCTCAACGATTCGACGAACAATACCAAAGAAAAGACATTTGGGTAGGCCACAAAAATTACTCAAACTGCCAGACCATGATTAAAATTGACTGAGGAGAAAAAATAAAAAAATGCAACAATGACCCACATAGTATTCACATTCACAGCCTTTAAAATCAAATAATTTATTTCAATTAGGCACCTAAAAGTCAAAATTTACAACAACATAGAATTGATTCTAATTACCCCTTCCAAAAGGTAGTTTGATATGGAGAAAAATGGTCAAGAAACACTTTTAAAATGTTTATAATATTTTGATTATAATAATTATATTATGTATCTATGTGAAGACGATGTGCTTTTAATTCTGAAGAAACTGCGGGGTAATTACGTAACACACTAACAGTAGGAATGGGTTTCATTTTGACAGTTCAATAACATTCATTGTGTTATTTATGTTGTTGAGCAGACAATTTTTTCGAACATATAAAGCAATGGAGTAGCAATAGGCTTCAAAATGATGCAGATTGTGATAGATAGTGTGTTACGTAATTAGGGTGCTGGTGTGTTTGATTTTTGTTTGTTTTTACATTTCTATGGTCTTTTAGTACGCGTCAAACTTTATGGCGGCTCTGAAGTGCGCGTCTCGCTACGCAATACCCTACCCCTCACCCCCGCCAACATATGAATTTGTTATTGCGCAGCGAATCGCCTTATGTTCTAAGCCGCCATATTGTTTAAATCGGGCTGTACCCTACGTTTGCGGATTCGCGGTCTCCGTCCAAGAGCGAACTCCAATGTTCTCTCTAGCATGATTATTTGATTAAGAGGCTGACAACAGCCAAAGCGCGGTCACTATTGGACTGCATATAAAAGAAAGAGAAGCGCATTCATTTTGACAGTTCAATAACATTCATTGCGTTATTTATGTTGTTGAGCAGACAATTTTTTCGAACATATAAAGCAATGGATTAGCAATAGGCTTCAAAATTATTCAGTTTGTGATAGATTGTGTTTTACGTAATTAGGATGCTGTTCAGTCCCCTGAACGTTTCATTCTGACTTTAAATTCATTGGAAATCTGTCAGGAGACTCATGAATAACTATAACTTTTACTTATATCTGAAATATATTTTTTGTAGGTACATATGTGGACAAAGTCGCGTGCTACAACTGACTGGACAGGTCCACTCAATCTGTGTGGTTTTTCCTCAAAAGACCATTTCAGACAGAAATCTACATGGTCATCACATGATCTGACCAAGATTATGTTTGGACATTAAAAGATAGGTACTCTGAGTTTGTTTCGGCCTTTCTTCTCAGAGTAGTCAAATAGGAAACGCCGACCACATCTAGTTTTAAAAATATGATTGACGTGAAAAAGTGTTTGTACAAACTTACTTACAGAAATACAATCATTTATCATTAACAACTTAGTCTGTTCAAGTAACAAACAAGTTCGCGTTCGTGATCTTCGTGATGGTAGACAAGGCACAACATTGTTTATACCTTCGTCTATTAAGTTTCAAACGATCGCTCGTTAGGACTGGATTCAGTTTCCGAACAGATTGTATTTCAGGACATCGAGCTAGACCATAGACATTCTTTTGTTTTATTCGAAAGACAGGTTTATTTTATGAATTTTTAAAACTTCTAAGGGCGAATTTAACCAATGAAAATGAGCTCGATCAGCGCACCACTAAATCGCGCTCAAGAGCTGTTAGTGTCAATATACCACAACAATGATGACATGACACTGACAGCTTAACAACGCGCTTTCGAGTCCTGCTGATCTTTTTCAATTTCATTGGTTTCATGTTAATGTTTTAATCTTTTTGTTATATTATTTTTAATGAAATTTTTGTTATCATTATTGTTTCGCGCGAATCACTAAAATTATTGAATAACTTTAACTGTAAATATCCTTTTTAGCTTTGTATTATTATGTAAAATCATAAATGGTGCATGTTGTGTTAGCCTGTAAGTGATTGCTGCACTTCTAAATGTATCTACTATTATGGAAATTATTGTAAATGTATTGTGTAAATAATTGTTGGCTAACCTAAATAAATAAATAAATAAATTCGCCCTAAACATCCTTTCTATCCCAGTGTTTCTAAACAAAACATTAAGAAAATGTTTAATTGTATTTTAGCATGATTTCGATACCTTGGGTTTTTATTGAACCATTCAACACAGTAATCCAGCACCCTAATTACGTAACACACTATCTATCACAATCTGAATCATTTTGAAGCCTATTGCTAATCCATTGCTTCATATTTTGGAAAAAATGCTCTGCTCAATAACGTAAATAACGCAATGAATGTTGTTGAAATGTCAAAATGAAACCCATTCCTACTGTTAGTGAGTTACGTAATTACCCCGCAGTTGTTTAAAAGGGGTTCCCTCTATCTGGCAGAATTTTGATGCTCCGAAATTTATTTGGCATAACCCACTTGGCATAATCTTCTTTAAACGAATATATATATGGCATAAAAATCATTTAATATAATTATTGTTTGGCCGAATGTTTATATGTCCGAATTTACAAAGGCATACTTTTAAGATGGCAGAATTTTATTTGGCATAATTACTTTTGGCAAAGCTTAATTTCGCATAATTTCGTTTCACATAACGTTTATTTAGAGCGACGATTATTTGGAATAATTTCACTTGGCATATTAAGAAGATGGCAGAATATCATTTGGAATAATTTTATTAGGCATAATTATTGTCATTTCTATAAAAGGTAATCATATTCTTAACCTTAAATTAAAATTAAAATATTGTCTTAAAAAGTCAATATGTTGTACTACAAAAGTTACTGAAGTGACAGAACCGAATCGCTGCAAAACCGACTGCACGTAGTCTTGTCTGCCCTACCCCTAGAGTGTAATTTAAGCCCGCGTAGGCGCGGAGGGGCGAGGCGGCCCGCGAGCTGAGGAGCAGGTGGTTTTAACGCTCGCCGCCGCGGCTGAGGCTGGCCGGCATGTCGGCCAGCAAGCCGAAGCCGCTGTGGTGAGCGTTACAACCATCTGCGACGAGAAGCTTGCGTGGGACCGCCGGAGCCCCGCAGCGCCGGAGCCGTGACAGAAACCATGCCTGCTGCATGTTGCATGCTTGCTTGCATGCTTGCTTGCATGCTGCATATTTGCTTCCATGCTGCATATTTGCTTGCATGCTGCATGCTTGCTTGCATGCTGCATGCATGGTGTGTGCTTTTTTGCATGTTTGCATTCTACATGCTTGATGCATACATGCATGGTGTGTGCTTTTTTGCATATTTGCATGCTACATGCTTGATGCATGCATGGTGTAAGCTTGTTTGCATGTTTGCATGCTTCTCTCATGCTTCATACAAAATTATTCTAACTATGAATTTTCCGTAATGTGATAGATGAGTCTTTCAATTATTATGGATATGAAAAGTATGCCAAAAGATGATTCTAACTGTAAACTTTCTGAGATATGATAGTTCTACCTTTTAATGATTATCGATATGAAATGTATGTATGCCAAAAGACGATTCTGGCAGTGAACTTTCTGCAATATGATGGTTCTACTTTTTAATTATTATGGATATGAAATTTATGCCAAAAGACGATTCTGACAGTGAACTTTCTGCAATATGATGGTTCTACTTTTAATTATTATGGATATGAAATTTATGCCTAAAGATGATTCTGACTTACAAAATTATGCGTTTTTAATGTATTATAAATGAGTGTATGCCAAACGATTTTCTGCGAAATGAAGTTTATGCTATGCGCTGTTATGCAAAATAATATTATGACATAAAAAGTTCTGCTATAAAGGGTAGACCCGTTTAAAAGTCAGATTTTTCAATCATAACTAGCAATATTTAGAATTGTTAAAAAGAAAGTCATAATAATGTTGCAAGAGAATTAGGCTATTACGTATGGTTATGGAGCCATAAATGCAATAACAAAACAAACAGTTTATTTAGAAGTAGGTTCTGCCCACGACATCGCCCGCGTAGTCAACAATATTTTTATTTTATGGTTTGGAAATCTTCAAGTAACATCTCCCGCTCTGGGTGGAGCGGGAAGGCGTGTCAGACTTTTACTGACTAAAACCCACCCGTGTTCCTTCAGTTGCCTGTGTGTCAGGGCCACGGTTACTCTTTCGAACAATCCGTGGCCAACCATACCTACTGTAGAACATGGCACTCGGCAACAGTAGTAGCTTTCTGTCATACAGTAAAACAATTCTCGAAATCGGCACCCTAATTGCGTAACACACTATCTATCACAATCTGAATCATTTTGAAGCCTATTGCTAATCCATTGCTTCATATGTTCGAATAATTTGTCTGCTCAACAACGTAAATAACGCAATGAATGTTGTTGAACTGTCAAAATGAAACCCATTCCTACTGTTAGTGTGTTACGCAACTACCCCGCTGATCAGTACTTCCAGAGATTGCCTCCTACATCCAAACTTGCAAACTTTACCTTTACATATATACTGGCTTTAGCCCGCGGCTTCGCCCGCGGCGTAGTCGGAAAATATCCCACGGGAACATACTACCGGGGTTTAAAATACCCTATGTGTTAATCCAGGTTATAAATTTTCTGTTTCAAATTTCATCTAATGTTTACGCGGCGCACGCCAGTGAAGCTCCCAGTCGGCATGATTGTTTCCGACATCATCAACAATCGTCGTCATTTTTCAGCTAATTGATACAAAAACTTAATGAATTAAACACCTAAACTTTCCTCATGGATCACTCACTGGATTATCACTATTGGTGAAAACCTTATGCAAATCCGTTCGATAGTTTTTGAGTTTATCGCGTTCAGACAGACGGACGAAGCGGGGGGACTTTGTTTTAGAATATGTAGTAATTAGAGTAGAAAGAGTCCCCCAATCCGATACCATCGATATACGTACAAACTAAAATAGGTATAATCATTGAACTTAGCAATCAATTGGTATCTAATCGTCTTAATAGAATGCAATTGTCTCGGCCTTGCTTCCCAGAATTGAAGAGCTCTTGTATCGGTTAATACAGATCGCTATGCATTTTATCGTTTAGGATTTTTTACAGAGTTCTATATAAGCAGCCCGGAGTTCGGATTTGTGCCTGGCAATAGGCTCGGCACCTACTATTTATTTATTTAAGAGCGGGTAGTAACCAAAATTGCCTATCTTCAATTTAATTTTTCATGAAATTCATAAGACTTAGGAATAAAATAAAAATAATATGAGTAACTACATGATATTTTGAAACTTTTTGTGGAACAGAAACACAAAATTCTGCCTATTGTCATTGACCGGGTACAAATTCATGTACGCACGACTACTTATCAAGGTATACATTTCCAGTGTAAGCTGACTTCTCATTGTACGAAAAGTTTATACAATGCGAGGTCAGCTGAAACTGGAAATGTATATCTTGATATGTAGCCGTGTGTACTATGCCATAATTGGGTTATCCCGAATATGGCATTTAGTTTTTGTTGTTTCACTGTTATGAAAATTGGGCAAAGTATTACTACGCATATTATTGTTATCAGTATCTACATGTTGACGACCCAAGAGATGAATGTATAATAATCAAATAAAAACAAAAAAAAAACAACCGACTTCCGAGTTTTTATTTTTCACTTTTTTGTTGTGGTACCTACCCCACACAAATTCATATACCACTACTTGCTGTTTAATAAAATTTAATTGATTTTTTATTTTCGTTTTTTTTGTGTGAGTCTGTTTGGAGTTTATCTAAGTTACAATAGCCTAATGGCAACTGCTCATCACCTTTTAAAAAATATTCCTTTTCCGGATGCAGGGACAGTAATTGTTGAGGAGTCCTTCTGGTACTTCACCATCAGCTCTACTTCACCATATACATTGTGACGAGAATAAATTGCTTGGCAACCATATTAAAGTAATCGAATCGCAACCCGTGAAATACTTATTACTGAGTAGTTCCAGTGGCTTCGTCATCTATGGTCTTCATCATCAATTTCACTTCACCAAATGGTGCTTTCCAAGAGCAAATCCACGAGTTATTATAAAAAATACCCAAATCACTATAGGTGTGCCTATAATAAATGAAGAGTTCCCTCGATTTCTCCAGGATCCAATCATCAGAACCGGACCTGATGACAATTGGACCACCTGGGAAGTTTACCCTTTGAAACAAAGAAATAATTTTCCAAATCGGTTCAGGCGTCTTCGAGTAATCGGTGAACATAGTTACATAAAAAAAAGATTCCGACGAATTGAGACCTCCTCCTTTTTTTGAAGGCGGTTAAAAATAGGATTTTTTAGGAAACTACAACTATTCTCTCGCGGATGTCCTGTGATAGAAATGTTAAAATCTTCCAAAATACTTAATAATTTATTATCATCGTCGTATTTTCCTATAGCACTTGTAATTAATTTTTAACTTCTTCGCAACAGGAAATTGCACCATTCAATAATTGAATGCTGATATCCGCAGTATATTATTGCTGGAGCTCTTTTGTTTAACTAGTGGTTGCCTGTGACGATGCCCGCGCGCTTATCATTCTGATGGATGACAAACTATTCATAGATCATTGGGGTAACACTAGGAATAGCTTTCATTTTGACAGTTCCACAACATTCATTACGTTATTTACGTTGTTGAGCAGACAAATTTTTCGAACATTTATGAAGCAATGGAATTAGCAATAGGCTTCAAAATTATTCAGATTGTGATAGATAGTGTGTTACGTAATTAGGGTGCTGTTCATAAACGCACGCCGCGCCGGTTGCGAGTACTACGCATCGGATCTGTCTGAAGAACATTACCAATAAGGTCACTATCGAGTATCGGTCCTTCTATGGCGTCCCCTCCCGGCGTTTCCACTCACCTCTGCCTTGTAAATAGCTTTCCTTGCGCCCACTCCCGGCCGCTATCCCACTACTGCCCAATGCGGGGACTTTTGGCTGCTTGGTTTCCCCCCTGGCCCGATTCGCCCCTCCTTAATAGACCTGCATCCCCCAGACTCCTCCGCGGATCCATATCTACACCGGGCTTAGTGTGGACGTCCAGTCAATATGGGCCACTCAGCACCAGGACCCCCGACCTCAAACCATCCTCCGATTCCGACCTCCGAGAAGCTGAATTACAGGAGAAGCCACGCTTCCAGTCATGGCGTCCTCTCACGGCGTTTCCACTCACCTCTGCCTTGTAAATAACTTTCCTTGCGCCCACTCCCGACCGCTATGCCACTACTGCCCGATGCGGGGACTTTTGGCTGCTGGGTTTCCTCCTTAGCCTGATTCGCCCCTCCTTAGTAGACCTGCATCCCCCAGACTCCTCTGGGGGATCCATATCTACACCGGGCCTAGTGTGGACGTCCAGTCAATATGGGCCACTCAGCACCAGGACCCCCGACCTCAAACCATCCTCCGAGAAGCCGAATTACAGGAGACGCCACGCTTCCAGTCATGGCGTCCTGTCCCGGCGTTTCCACTCACCTCTGCCTTGTAAATAACTTCCCTTAGTCGCCTTTTATTCTTAAAAATCTTTGGAAGCAGAAACTCTGTAAATAACACACAGAAACACCAACTTTATTATCCTTACATGATTCAATTACATACTTCACCGTTAAAACTGCATGTCTGCATCAAAAAAAGCCAGCATTCTCAAGATGAGGGCATCACTGACCCAAATGTAAGACAAGTTACAACAAGCCATTATTATTAAACGTTATGTCCTCTTTTGTTTTTTGTTAAATCGGCTCGTTATAAGAATTTATTGAGGTATTGCATGAATGGTACGTTAAATTAAATTGTGTGTACACTTGTACAGTGTGATTAAAAATGTTGGTTGTTGATTGTTGGTGTTGTTGTGGTGAAGCGTGATTGACTCAGATATTTTTATTAATATTGTTTACAATTTTATTTTCAAATATGATAATATTTATATATTATTTAAGCAAACAGTCTTAAAATGATTATAATAATAATATGATGTACATATAAAAAAGGAGGGAAAAGAACCATAGAGCATTAAATGGTAGCAGATTTGTTTATAATTTTTTGTACGGGACATTTCAGATGCCCGATAGGCCATATTCAGCGGTGACATTTATACCTAACCTAAGCTCCGCGTACAGACATAAGCTCAGAAAAAAAACACGTGTGGCACTCGGGGACTGCCGCGGTAAAGCTATTGCATAGCATTTTTTATCAACTTATGCAATTATAATTTTTCATTTATGCAGTATTTTTTTTCTTTGATATTAATTCAAGTACAGTCGTACCATATACATACACGTTAAGCGAACGCTCGACCGAGCTACATGGTAGGCGGAGTGGGGGTCTTAGGTTTTATTTTCGTTACGGAATTTCTTGATTCGGTCGCCGCGCTCAAAGCCCGCGATAAAAGCTATGCAATAGCTTAAAAACTCATGAAAAGTTTGCACTAAAAGCAAAGAAAGGCCTTTCCCTACTTTAACACCACTGTCACAACACTTTTAATTTATTAGAACGGACACACACTTCCCTATACTTTTTTTATTATTCTAGCGTATGGCACTCGTGGGTTGCAGCTAAAAATCAGCGTCAGGTGGTACACCTTGTGTTGTCATCTGACATTATGCTGAGCTGAGGCCTCTTTGGCATTATAATCATTGTTTTCCGTTTTTTTTAGTTTTAAGGTGTATTTTTGTTGCTGCATGCCAATAAACGCATTTTTCTTTCTTTTCTTTCTTAACATGTTTTAGTAATGTCCAGCCCAGCCATTCAACGATTTTTGAAAATTTCGCCTCCTTAGTCCATCTTCATGCCATATTACCCCTGATCCTATTCGATAGATGAACAGTTAAAAAGACTTTTCCGTTAGAACACCCGTCATTGCGTTCCGTAGTAGTGGCATAATATCGTATTCCTCATCTAGTCTGAAGAATGTCAACAATTCTGTCGTAACCCACAAAATATTTACGCCTGAGATAAAACGTCATATTTAGTACAACTGTCATCCGACAATGCGTACTAAAATGTTAAAAGCTCGTTAAAAACTTTGTCACATCAGGTTTTGATGTAACTCGGCTAAAAGTAACGTTAGTTTGTTTCTATAGGGTTGACAAATGGAGAGTAAGAAGGTATTTGGAGACTTCTATGATAAGATTAGAACAGAGCCACAGTAATTGAACTGCACTAAAAATACTCGACGTCACGTTTCTTAAAACATAATATCATTTCAGAAATATTATAAAAGTATGCAATTTTTAAGCTATTGCATAGCTTTTATCGCGGGCTTTGAGCGCGGCGACCGAATCAAGAAATTCCGTAACGAAAATAAAACCTAACACCCCCCACTCCGCCTACCATGTAGCTCGGCCGAGCGTTCGCTTAACGTGTATGTATATGGTACGACTGTACTTGAATTAATATCAAAGAAACAAAAATACTGCATAAATAAAAAATATATAAATAATTATAATTGCATAAGTTGATAAAAAATTCTATGCAATAGCTTTACCGCGGCAGTCCCCGAGTGCCACACGTGTTTTTTTGTTATCATCCGATCAGCCAATCAGAATATCCATGGCTGAAAATATGTAATATAGGAACTTAAGCAATTCAGTTGGGTTTTTCACAACAAAACAAACTCAAATACATAATGGAAGATCTGCACCCTAATTACGTAACACACTATCTATCACTATCTGAACCATTTTCATTCATTTCATATGTTCGAAAAAAAAATCTGCTCATCAACAACAACATAACGCAATGAATGTTGTTGAACTGTCCAAATGAAACCCATTCCTACTGTTAGTGTGTTACGTAATTACCCCGCTGGGCGATTTAAAGTCATTTTTTCACATAACCGGATAAATCAACAGCATCTTGTCGTAAAAAACCATAATCTCACCAGCCCTGATTCCGACCTCGTTCCACGTCCGTAAGTCTTCCTTCCTCATACTGAACTAAAATAAGCCCGGCCGATATTTGGGCTGTTTACCTCATTGTTGACGGCTTTATAAAACCAGAATTAGTGCGGCTGCACACTAGACTACTACCGAACTATTCTGCAAAAACTTCACCTTCAAAACTTAGGTGAAATGAGCTTGCTTCGTGCTGAGTGGAAGCCTTCTTGTCACAGTCATGACGTGCAGCTGTCGACTATTTCTGTTTTGTGCTCGTGATTATAGATCTATTTTGTTTGTTTTTATTTTTTATTATTATCTGAGCTAATTATCTTTTTTGTATGCACGTGTTTCTGTGACAAATAAACTTATTTTTGTTCTTTCTTGAAGTCAGCTATAAATAGTGTCTCTAGCATCAGTCGGTCTGTTCTGCAAAAATCTCACCGTAAGAACTTAGGTGAACTCACTTAAACTTAACTGTCATTCCACCAAATGCTAGGGATAGACATCGTTGACTCTGCTCACTTCACCCAAGTTTTCACGGTGAGATTTTCAAAGAATACATCGGCGGTTGTCAGCTGTCAATTCATGGCCGTCGCAGATTATAAAAAAACAAGGTCTGGCATTCTGAGAGTGACACATGCTTACGTCACTATCCAGTTGCCATTTTATTGCAACAGAATAAGAAATATGGAAACATTTTCAGTCACCATTCTGTTAAAAAGTACAAATTTAAAGCATTTAAATTGCCGTTTCGTTTTTCTAATGAAATGAAATAATTCAATTTAAACATATACCAAACTAATTGTTAGTTAAAACCTCATTGATTTATCGGATTCGCACAGGTAATAAGGCGGTTGGGGAGTTATTATTAGGTACACACTACTGGTAACACAGCGGTGATGACGTAGGCTTGTGCCACCCACGTGACCACTGTGTCTCGGAATGCTATACCTGGCGAAGTATATTATCATACCATGGGCCGTCATAGGTCGTAGTTGAATCTTTGTATTCCCATCAACTTTCATTGTGCATATATAAAATTCGCCGCGTTCGATGCCCAAGCTAATTGCAATACTGCTGCGGTCCATGTTTTCTTCTTATAAAAAGCTTCCTCATTTTCGACTCTTCTTCCTCAGCCTTTTCACAAGTAGTCAGCCACAGTCAACGATCAATCTTTTTCTGATGCGAGATTCACAAAAAACTGACGATCCCTAGTGGCTGTGACTGTGTAGCGGCCTAATTTGCGCCTGCGCTTAAATCTAACTATTGACAGTTATTGAGAATCATTGTCATAGCGTTGGTCCTCGATTTGTGTTTATTTTTTTCTTATTTAACTGTTTGTCTCGTCATATTTTGTTTTTTCTTGGCGTTTTAATTGGAGCGATCAAGCCCTGTAAATTAAAACTGAGAGAGTTATAAAGCGTGTACATTTTTTATCAAGCAGAATTAAAAGTACAGTTATGGCCTAGTCCAACAAAAATATCCCGTCACATCGCAATTAAATTCAAGACAGTAAAATAATTATGTACACGAATTCGAATGATTGACTTTGGCAGCACAGAATTTTATGTTTGTTTATCTTTGTAATTGTTTTATTTCTGTAATATATTTTATTTAGACACCACGTCTAACGAACTGTGAAGCAATTTATCAGGCGTGATTTTGTAATTAATGGTTATATGTTACTACTATTACTACTACTGTTATTACTATTTGACTATGTTATATATTTCAATATTTATTACATGGAAAGATCGACGGTAAACTACTCTAGCCATGATTGCGTAACTCTCTCAAAGAGACTGACTTTCTTTTAACAGTCCAGCGAGGTTCTCTCTGAATAAAGATGTTAATCAAAATATTAAAACAAACGGTTTAAAAATAAACATTTTTAGGTGTCGATGTTAGGTGGTACAACACTACTACTCATTATTATAGTGTAGCAGCACTGGCGTCACTTCCTCTAGGGCAATGGCTGCCATACTCGCCTGCAGCAACGTATCATAATAAAAGTATTATGACTTTCCTCCTGGTGGACTTCATATTTCCTGACCTGATCTCCCCGAATACATCCGACCTAAAGCCACTCCTCGTGGTATTCCTTCACACGACCACGTTATAGTCGAAATAAAGGATACTTTTTTATTTATGCTTCAGTTTAAAAAGAGAATTTAGTGTTTGAAGCGTCCTTTTAAGCAAACAATATCTGTGTTAGGAGACTCCGCTCTTCCATGGTACAGCATAACTACTTAATCTAGTAACAAAAACCGTAGGTAGTCTGGTCATACTGTCAGATTTTCTCATTCGATTTTGAACTTAACAGTCAACATTTTATGTGTTAAAATCGTTTGTAGAAATTTGTCAGTTTCGTGTAGCTTGACCTGCTGGTAACTGTACTTAAAATATGAAATAAAAATAAGGATGTTAGTGAGAATATGATTCGAGTTTGAATACCTGTGTGTAGTGTGTGTGTGTGTGTGTGAGTGTATGTGAGAGTGTATGAGAGAGTGTATGTAAGAGTGTATGAGAGATTGTAAGTGAGAGTGTATCTTCTACTTTATGGGCTCCAAAAGTGCCTCCGTGTCATCATATGTGTCTTTATACAATTGGTTACCTACTGCTACGCTTGTAGTAGGTTCAACTTACCACCTTCCTAACTTCATCCTTTCTGTTTGTCAAGATCTAGAAGAAATACTAAATTTTTCCGGATTTCTTGTTGCCCTTTTGTCAAATATCATAAAAATTGCTTTCGTATCAAGAATTAAAAGCAAAACTACAATCAAAACAATTTTATCCACCGCACCTTTAGATATCTGTCATATTATTTATCAATATATTATACTTACTGCAATTGTTGTTTAAACAATGCATCGACCGACATCTTTAATCAAGGTTATGCCATATACCGATAGTGAATGATAGCGGACACACGCGGTGAATACTAACTCTCTGTAGTATCTTAGCGTTGTACAATTTGTTTTGTTTGAGACATGAGTAGGTACTTGACAGGTTCTCTGCACCATTTCTACAAAACTATCCCTACCATCCTAAGTAGGGTTGCCACCTTTTTTTGGGACGAATAAAGTATTTTTTCATTACGGTAGAACGAAAATAAAGTACACTGCATAAAAAAGAGTACTTATTTATTTTTTACTTATTTATCTGTGATAAAAACACTTTTCGTTACTTTTCGCAACATTCAACAATAATTGTCTTGTTTGAAGATATTTACAGCCTCTTTGAAATCAAACTTTAAATTTAAATATGTGATCAGATCGTTTTTAAATACGTTTAGAGAAGCTTTTTTCCTTTCGTCTCTCCACTTTACATTCATAAGGGAGAAAAAGTCAGTAACAGTCAGAGTTACGTAAATAGAGTATTTTAGCGTACTTTATTGGTGTCATAGATTATAAAGTACACCTACACGAAAAAGAGGACAATACTCTATTTTAAAGTACGGGTGGTAACCCTAATCCTAAGTAGTCCACTTCTGGACACAGGTCTCTCTAATCGTAACGGCATTTTATTTTATCTACGGCTCGAGAGGAGCCGTGGGTCCGGCTGCTATCAGTCACTCAGCGAAAATCATCTCTCTGCCTAGCCAGAATGGGTCATATTACCCATAGATATAAGAAAGAAGGAGATATGCCCGGTAGTTGAAATTGTATCGGAACCAGCGGGGTGATTACGTAACACACTAACAGTAGGAATGGGTTTCATTTTGACAGTTCAACAACATTCATTGCGTTATTTACGTTGTTGAGCTGACAAATTTTTCAAACATATGAAGCAATGGATTAGCAATAGGCTTCAAAATTATTCAGATTATTCCGAAAGTCCGATAACCAGTCTTGCCAAGGGGTATCGTGTTACCCAGTAACTGGGTTGTGGAGATCATATAGGCAGTCGCTCTGTGTAAAACACTGGTATTCAGCTGCATCCGGTTAGACTGGAAGCTGGCCCCAACTGGCTGAAAGGCTAGGCAGATTGATTGGCCTAACAAGAAAAATATCCAGAATATCTGGGTGTGCCGGTCTACTGCGAGGTAATTACGTAACACATTAACAGTAGGAATGGGTTTCATTTTGACAGTTTAACAACATTGCACATTGCATTATTTACTCGTACGTTGTTGAGCAGACAATTTTTTTTAACATATGAAGCAATGGATTACCAATAGGCTTCAAAATGATGCAGATTGTGATAGATAGTGTGTTATGTAATTAGGGTGCTGGTGTTTTTACATTTCTATGGTCTTTTAGTACGCGTCAAACTTTATGGCGGCTCTGAAATGCGCGTCTCGCTGCGCAATACCATACCCCTCACCCCCGCTAACATATGAATTTGTTATTACGCAGCGACTCGCCTCATGTTCTAACCCGCCATATTGTTTGAATCGGGCTGTACCCTACGTTTGCGGATTCGCGGTCTCCGTTCAAGAGCGAACTCCAATGTTCTCTCTAGCATGATTATTTGATTAAGAGGCTGACAACAGCCAAAGCGCGGTCACTATCGGACTGCATATAAAAGAAAGAGAAGCGCGATGACACAACGCTGGTAATTTATTGCAAAATATGAAGCAATTATCGATTTACAAAAAATCTATGGAGTGGACTAAAAAATTAAAACACTATGACGTTAATATGTTGCTTGCAGAATAATCTGACAAAAATCAGAATGATTGCATTTATATTAGTATGGTTTTTAATCGTTAAAAGAAATTTTTAGAGGTATCTTCATGATTTTTTTCTGTCGTATCTAACTAGTTGTATTATGTTTTCAAAACACTATCTAACTAGAATATATCCTGATGAATATCAAATATTTTTCTGATTTTGTTTACTGCAGTGGATCATATACTTTTAGGCATTATAAAACTTGCGTTTAGGTCCTGTAGTCGCCTTAATCAAATGCAATGTGTCGGTGCCGTTGCACTATATAATACTGGCTTGCCAATGAATTGCATATAATTGCCAATGAAATCCAACAAGCAAATTTTAACATAGTTGGGAGAAAACAAGACTGATAAAGATGCGAGATCATCCACCCATGACATCATCTGTGCAGATGTAGAATCTTTTGTTTATCTTCTCGATAGATACCGACGCGGATGCAGTTAACTCCAATGTCAATCAGGAGAAGATAACCTTCTATAATATAAGCTGACAACTCCTATTTCTGACACAAATAAAACAAACCATAATCTTACAAGAAATGTGACGTGCAAACATTTTTATACATCCAGAAGAAATCAAACATTTCCTTAACATCTATTCTAAATTTAAATTATTTCCCTCCTCCAAGGAAGTGGGTAGAGGAAACGATTAATTGTTAAAAAGCGATGGTTTGAGTTAGAGGCGCGTGCGCATCCTTAACCGTTACATGGCGACGTTTTTTCAAAAGTGGCCACATTTAGAATTTGTGGTGTGTGGTTGTTTTTTTTTTTGTACGATGCTTAATGATGTCCTGCCCGGCTAGGTTAACATGGAAAGGGTTAATTGTTAATTTGTTTTTTTTTTAAATGAGCCTGCAGTGTTCCACTACTGGGCATTTAAATGCTTCCATTTATTCCTACCATAATATATTTTTATGTAAATCGCTCCATTATTTTATCTTTCGAAATGTTGCGCTTCGTCTTTCCGTAAAATGTATGTTTGGTGACGCATTTTTGTTTGCGATTTTCTCGTGAATGCATTTACTTACTTATAAGGTAAACATTTAACACCTATGGATAAAACTGCATTGTTAAACTAATTACAGTTTTTCCTGTTTTTCTCCATAGTCAATGCGATATTTGTATGTAGTATATCGGTAACCTTATCACAATTTAATGAACCAGCTGCTTTCCTTCGATATTTTGAATCATTTTATAAATCTGACCAAGATTATGTCTGGACTTTAAAAGAGACTGTGACCTCTGAGTTTGTTTCGGCTTTTCTTCTCAGTGTCCATAGAGATCTACGTTTTGGAATGGGCAACTAACTTCAACTTTCTGACTAACTGACCGACTCTGACAATTCAAAAGTGCCTGTAAATGGTTTAATTGAAATAAATGCTTAGAGTTTGAGTTTGAGTTTGATAGGAAACGCCGACCTCATCTAGTTTAAAAAATATGATTGACATGTAAAAGTGTTTGTACAAACCTACTTACAGAAATAAAATCATTTATTATTTAAATAGCTATCTAAAAGCTCTGTCGTCCCATAGTAAATTATTATATTCAGTAAAGGATACTACCGCAACCCTCGACCGAATAGAAATTACAACGACACAAAACCAAGAATCCGGACCATCTAGTCATATCCTGCAAATCAAATACTCTCTTCAAACAAAAGCCGCTTCCACCCTATAACCCTACGAGCTAGTACACAGTGGCCGATACGTTGTGACAGACAGACAGACGCGTAGGAAGTCATTAGTTACCGCGCTGTTATTTATAACAATTGATTATATACCGCCGATAACTAGTGCCCGGTACAAATTGGTGTGAAATGTACGGACTTACGGAGTTTCTGAGTGACCAATTAGTGTGAGGGTTTCAACTTGGAGTAGGTGTCAGTCAAATTGGTAAACGAGTTTGGTATCTTCTACAAAATATGTACGTACTCGTAGTTCGTTACGATTTTGATTACGGGGACGGGCCAGAATAGAACTGAGGGCTTGGACAAACTAACATTCGATTAGCGATGACGGACGCTAGTAGAAAAGCCTGAAAATGTATGAGGTTGACATAAGCTATTGAAATGTCACTTGATCATAGGTCCACGAATAGAAATTAGCTAGACATTGTTAACATCATTCGATTCTATGAAACGAATCGACAGCGTCGAATGATTACTTCCATAGAGATGCGTAGCCAAGTGGCACTTTTTGATAAAGGTTATCGCTAATGTTCGATTAGTATGCTAGAAACATTAGCGAAACCGATAGCGATTGTAGAAATAGAATCGCTCCGAAGCGAATGTCATTTGTCTAGGCCAGGCCCTGCAGTCTCGACATTAGATAGCGACAAAAATCTGTCGCTAAGTCGTATCGATGTCAAATTCCATTAATAGATTTTCAACTATATTTCCAAAGCATAAGGTTGAAAATCTATTGAAGAAATTTGACATCGATACGACTTAGCGACCAATTTTTGTCGCTATCTATGTCGAGACTGCAGGGCCAGGGATGGCGAACCTCTATACATCCACGTGCCACCTTTTCCAAATAAATATTTAACCTGGCCATGATGTGCCAACAAACAATCTTGACTTCTTGACAAATGGAAAACTAGCGAAATAGTTTCAGAATAATCCTCCTTGTTTGCAAACAGAAATAGACCTTTACTATTATTCAGTCTTCTTAACATTTACCGTTTTATATTTATTAAAATGAAAGAACAAATTAGTGCCACTTCTGCTGTTACAAACTAGATGGCAAATAATTTATATCAGATTCACATTTTACCTTGCATTTACGCGGCGCCTATAGCCCATAGAAATATACTTATATCTATGAGATAGCCGAAATCGAAGCGCCTATCCTAGAAGGGCGCACTCAGATTTCTATGTGCGTTACTGTGCCTTAGGTACCTAAGTTCCTCAATTGATGCCTAAATTATGTTGCCGCGTGCCACCAGCGGCAGCGGCAGCGGCACGCGTGCGATTGGTTGGCCATCCCTGGTCTAGGCCCTCAGAGGGCCTGCTACTAGCGTCATCGCTAATCGAATGTTATTTTGTTTCGGCCCTCTGGTCAGCTTACATTATAGACGGCGGATACTGCAACCAATGGCACCTGTGACATTAAAGCGATTGCCGATGCGGAAGCAACCTTCTGTTTAAAATAATCCCATGCCTGTAATTTCATCATCACCACCAGCACCAGGGTCAATATTCGAGGGGCTCGAAATTAACGTCTTTGAAAATTTCTCGAGAACGTGTGTGTGTATTTTTTTTTTAAGTATTACTTTTAATAGTAAAATAATCAACAAAAATGTTGCTTTAAAACATCGTCGTAAAAAAATAATAATAAAAAATATATTAAAAAAAAACACATAAAAATTGCCATTTTTTCACGTGTCGCCTCGGCACACGCGGTCTATATTTTGATGATATAAAAAATGTTGACTTCATTTAGCTATTTGATGTTGAGTGCTGTAATTATACATAGTCAATCTTCATATTCTTGACAACATGGCCAATACTCGCTAAGTTAATAAATAAAAAACTCATGTTCAAAAAATGTGCGTCATTGTCCTGCGCTATGTTTGTTTTCAATATTAAGTCGAGTAAGAGACGGGCGGGGGGGAAACTCGTGGCTGTGCGAACAGACCTCCCCGCACCACGGTCGGGCGACGTGCTTTGGTGAAGATACACGCGCGCGTTTTTTGCAGGTAAGACTTTGAAATTAATTCTCCAAAAAGTTTAATTGCAAACGTCATTTACATTTTCATTTGTTTATCCGTCAAATTATTTTGTTATTCTATTCATTTAACAAAAAAGTATGCAGGTTTTGTGTACATACGCAATTATAAAACGTTTTTTGAAATACTACGTGCGCAAAATAGGTTTAAACAAGATTTTTTCAGATTTATCATTTTTCTCAACATCATTGTCCTGAATTTGTACTGCCAGGATAATGACGCACGTTGAGAAGAATGACATTATGCGGAATGATAATGACAAATGTTGTGGATAATGATGGGAGTTCGTAATTATGCATTTGTTTAAGATCGAGTTTAATAATATAGACTATCATGGAGCTCAAGTATTACATTTTAATAATTTATATAAATCGTCATATTGTTGATGTTAGACGATTTTTGTATATATTGGAAAAATTTAATGTTATATACGCTACATACGAAGGTCCCCAATGCAAGGCTTTGTGTGAAGATAGTGTAGACTTAAAGATGTATAATATATATGACACAAACAACAGCCTTAGATACGATGAAGTATATATGTATTTCAAAGCAGGGGCAGCTATTCAGTTTATTTGAGGAGTTAATAAATGATGATGGAAACATCCTTAAGGATAACAGGAACAAGTGGTCCCTGTGATCCTTTGAAAATGTTATAAAGTATTTATAGGTACTATTAAAGCTCAGTGAAATCTTTATGAAGTGCATGACTTTCGTGTAGTCTGTAGTGTTTATAGGCAGTAGTATCAATGAGGTAACTCGTTCTTGTTAGATTAGATGCCTGCTTACGTATGACATAAATTTCCTGCAAAATAATACTGCTTCTTTAAATTCCAGGTTAAGTAAAAGTAATTGTCGTCAAATTATAATTATATAGTAACGTGGAATTATTCAGAATCCGGACACGGAAAAGGTGCTCCTGATGGAGTTGGAGCAACTCTAAAAAGGACTGCGGATCGTATGGTAACTTCTGGGAAAGATATAGGGACTTTTGAACAATTTTACGATTTGATTAAAACTTACATTGAAAATGATAATCTTAATATAATTGTGAAAAAAATAGAAAGAGAGGATATCTTATTTAGAGATAGCTTAATTCCCAAAAAATTAAAACCATTTAGGGGCACCTTTTCTGTATACCAAATTCTTTGGCAGAAATCTACATCGAGAACAACTGTACGCAATATGAGTTGTTTTGATTGTCACGCTTCAGAAATTTGCATTCATGGAAAACATATTGGTTTTATAGACAAAGTGATTGGCTTACAAGATGAAAATGCACCTTCCATTGAGCCTGATAAAGCAAAGAAAAATCGTATAGTGGTTCTCTCTGATATAACCTTTAACCAATTTAATTACCCTGTACCATCTACTTCTTCACAAGTCTAATTTTAAATACCTTTATAATAAAACCTAATAAGGTAGCTTCGTCGACCTAGCCCACGAAATTCATTTTTTTTTACAAATTACAGTTCCGTAGTAAATTATGATTCTTTTTTTAGATAGGTACTTAAAGTTTTTTTTGTTTTTCAACAGAAACATCTTTTTGCATTATTTTGATCATATTCAAAGTGATTCTTTTCGAGGGTTTGAATTAGAACTGTTACCTTTCCATTTTATTCTTAGTATAATAAATAAGTAACCATAAATGAGGCTGTTAATTGTTAAAAAAAATATAAATTGTTAATAAGTATTAATATTGTGAAAATGAAAGATTAATTAATGACCATGTTTAATTTATTTTTGTTAGACTTGTATAATTCAGTCACCATATGATTGTGAAAACCGTAGTTGTTATAATCGCCGTATGATCTTAAAAACCGTTAGTTCACCAATGGTTTTTAAGATCATATGGCGATTAGCTTTTAATATTAGGTCTTTACCTATGAAATTGCCGTTCTGCAGTACTGGCCATTTCAAATCAAAATAATTTTTGTTTGGCTATGAATTCTAATTTCAAATTAATTTTATTTTAAAAACATGGATTTTTTTTTCTAAAAGTAGTCATTTCTTTATTGATTAGTGTTACATTTTCATCGCATTTCAATCTTTTTCGTCATCATGGATACGTTAAAAATTCGAGTAATTATGGAATATGAGTACCGTCGTGGCAGCAACGCGGCACAAGCGGCACGCAACATCAACGACGTTTACGGAGCTAACTCTACAAACCAACGCACCACCTGTTATTGGTTTGCTCGCTTCCGTTCTGGAAATTTCGACCTGAAAAATGAAACTCGCGGTCGTCCGAAGACTTTGGTCGACAATGACGAATTAAAGGCGATTGTGGAAGCTGATGATACACAATCTACGGCTGAATTAGCAGCAGCTTTCGACGTTAGCGTCAAAACAATATTGGTCCATTTGCGTCAAATTGGCAAGGTAAAAAAGCTTGACAAATGGGTGCCCCACGAACTCAATGATCGCCAGCGCGAAGTACGCGTCGAGACGTGCCTTGCACTGCTCAACAGACACACAAATGAAGGAATTTTGAACCGCATTGTTACCTGCGATGAAAAATGGATTCTGTTTGATAACCGTAAGCGCTCAGCAAGTTGGTTGGATCCTGGTTCAGCACCTAAACAATGCCCTAAACGAAAACTTACCCCTAGAAAAGTGATGGTCACTGTTTGGTGGTCTAGCGCCGGTGTGATTCATCACAGCTTCTTACCAAACGGGGTGAGCATTACTGCAGATGTGTACTGTGAAGAACTGAACACAATGATGGAGAAGCTGGCGCATCTCCAACCAGCATTGGTCAATCGCTCGTCTCCGCTGCTCCTGCACGACAACGCGCGACCTCATACTGCACAGCAGACGGTCTCCAAGTTGCAAGAACTGGGGTTGGAAGCTCTCCGTCATCCGCCCTACTCACCAGACCTTGCGCCTACAGACTACTACTTTTTCCAGAATTTGGATAACTTCTTGGCGGGAAAAAAATTTAATACCCGAGAGGCAGTACAAAATGCCTTTGAAGAATTTGTTGTCTCCCGTCCAGCTGATTTCTTTAAGAAGGGCATCAATAAACTGCCACTGCGATGGCAAAGATGCATTGATTGCATGGGTGATTACTTCGATTAATACAAATAAAAAATTCATGAAAAAAATTCGTTTAAATTTTTTCATACAAAACGGCAATTTCATAGGTAAAGACCTATTATTTTGATAATCGACTGTTGATTTTGATACTTATAATTTACTTAATCTATCTGAATAAAGCAATCAAGTTTATAAAACTATTAGAAGTTGTTTTTTGTTGGACTTATTTTGACGATCATTTATATTATTGTTGTTGATTGTGATACTTTAAACCAAATAAAAATATCATTTAGATACTTAATTATTTTTATTTTCATTTACCTTCATCGTTTACAGAAGTACAAAACTAAATTCATGAGCATTATCATTGTCCTCAACATATCGTCATTTTCCTAAGCTTGAAAATCATTTTTCCCACATTAAATCATTATCCTCAACAATAGTTAAAAAAATATATATATAATATCTCTTTAAATTCTTGTTTATCTGCAGTTAATCTAATAAAAAACTTGTAATCTGAACATGCCTATTAATACTGTTAAAAAATATGTGCGATGCACGCAGGTTTTCAAGAATCCACAAAATTTACTCAAAAATAATATTTTCTGGAGATTCACCCACCAGCACCACCTCATCAGTACGACCAAGTCTTACAGGTCTTCGGTCTTTCTTGGAAGACTTCTTTAATAAAAACTTACGAATCAATTGTAAAATGTGTCCAATTCTATTTAGGTATCGATAAATTACTAATTTATATTACGATGTGTGTACTCATTTACACACTGAGCGTCGAAATAATACACACTTATTGAAGTACATTATCCTCTCTTTTGGTTAACTACACAATTGAGCAAAAAATAATTATTTGTGAATTGAAGATCTATGTTTAACAATGTACCGTTAAGGTTCCTTTTTTGAAAACTTTCCAACTCGTCTACAGAGTGTACCATAATTAAGTTCACAGCCTTGTCTATAAAGGCTGCAAAATTATGCAATATGAGAGAAAAAGAAAGCTTGAAGTGCGCAATTTATAGGTCAATGAAATTTTTGTTTCACATTGTATTTCTATTGGAATTATGGCAATATATGTCAAATAAAAACGAGAGATGATGGCATTACTACCTTCTGATTTTATATAATTTGTGTTAGTGACCATATTTTTCTACAAGAAATCGGGTCCTATCGTACTGATCTACTGCCCGACGGGCACATTTTTCCAAAGTTGTACGTTAAAAATACCGTTATTTTCTAGGAAAAGTTGCTATGAAATCAAATAATGACGCACCATGTGTATGAAGCTTAAAACAGTACAACAATACAATACAAACGGTGTAGGCGCTGAATGCACAATCCGTGCGAAGCCACAAGAAAAGAAAAAAAATAACAGTGTAGGTGCCTTATCATTATAGTGATGAGTTGAAACAGTTTTTTGTTTGACGCACTATTGGTAATTAAGTATAGCCTTCGGCTTTGCTTGCGGTATCACTAAACAACGATAGAAATAGGATTGGGATATTAGAAAAAAGTTTTTGCGTTGAGTTGGTTTAAAAAAGAGATAATTTATCTAACAGCCTTGCCTAGGATGCCTGCCGGGGTCGCGGATTGTTCGAAAGAGTTACCGTGGCCCTGGCGCACAGGCAACTGAAGGAACACGGGTGGGTTTTAGTCAGTAAGAGTCTGACACGCCCTTCCGCTCCGCCCAGAGCGGGAGGGGTCATTTGATGATTTCCCAGCAAAAAAAAAAAAAATGCCTTTCCTAGGATGGGATATTGCATCATGCTAGCATAGGGCAATTTTTTTTTAACTTGTTATTTATGAGAAAGAAAAATAAATTTATTTGTCATAGAAACACGTGAATGCAAAAAGAGAGCTCTAATAATAAAGAAAAATAAAAACAAAATAGATCTACAATCACAAGCACAAAACAGAAATAGTCGACAGCTGCACGTCATGACTGTGACAAGAAGGCTTCCACTCAGCATGATGCTGTGCTATGAGGGACCAACAGCACAGCGCTGATTTAGGTTGATAAAGGGAGGAAACCGATTGTAAAATAAGCAGGGATACTTTCGTGTGGAGTATCCGTTACTAGATCTCTCCATACTAATATTATAAATGCGAAAGTAACTCTGGCTGTATATCTGTCTGCTACCTTTCCTTTTCACGCCTTAATGCCTGAACAGATTCGGGTGAAATTTGGCACACGGATAGACCATGACTTGCGTTAGGTCATATGATACTTTTTTCCTGGTAGTACCTACTACCGGGATAAAAATACGTAAATTATCCCACTGGGCATCCCCCGTGGGATAATTTACGACCACCATGCGGACGCAGCTGCGGGAAAAAGCTAGTTTTGCTATATATTACTAGAACGTGAACCAATCAATTAGTCAGTACAGTAGCCAATAGCAACAACGCCATTGTATCCAACAATAGAATAGAATAGAATACTCTTTATTATGTACACCATAAAAATGACAGATATAGATGTAGGCATTTTACACAGGGTGACACAATGGGCGGTCTTATCGCTAAAAGCGATATTTTACAGACAACCTTTGAATGGATTCAAGGGAGAAGGAGAGACATGCAGGTAGTCAGTGGTGTACCATTTATATATACAACAAATACATACATACATAAAACATATACTTATCTACATATAATATATACAATAATAAACATGAAACAAGAGCCAGGGAACTAAATGTAATGATGATGTTTAAGGAAAGAGGAAGTGTTTTCAACAACAACAAACAACAACAACAATCCCGGCACCCATCAGAATCCTTCCATCAGTTTCGGTGAAAACAACAAACAAACATACACACGGATTAGTACTGCCGGGACTGCATCGTTGGTCTAGTGGTCACAATAAGTATAGCTAAGCATGAGGTCCTGGGTTCGATTCCCAGGTGGGGCAAGATGTTATTGGTTTTTGCCGTCTTGAATTTCTCAGTAGCAGCCCGGAGTCTGGATTTGTGCCCGGCTGATGGCAATAGGCTCGCCCCCTATTACATGGGACTTAAACATTACTAGCGAAACGTGGGTGTAGGTACTAGGTACACCTCTGCCTCATCCTTCAGGAAACAAGGCGTGATGTATGGGCGCCGTCAGTAGGGACTGGTAATCTCTTATCTGCCACGGCTTATTTTAATTTCTGGATTGTTTCTTTTTTCTTTTTTTCTTATTACTAGCTTTTGCCCGCGGCTTCGCTCGCGTTAATTTAGACTTTGACTATCAATTCGGGTTATAATTCAATCATGCTTCGAAAGACACGTGGCGCCATCTATTATCATAAGAACGTTTTTGTTGTTTTCCTCGGGAACAGTACTTTTCTGCGGGATGAAAGGTACTCTATGTCCGTTTCTGTACACCTGACAACGTATATGCAAAATTTCAGGATGATCGGTTCAGTGGTTTAGGCGTGAAAAGGTAACAAACAAACTTATAAAGTTTAGTTAGGAAGTTAGGATTACGGACGCTTTTAACGAGCACGTCTTTCTACGTCGCGCGTCGTACTTACATGTATAATTTCAACATGAATGATGTAACTTTTTTATTTTTTAACTATATGTTGATTTAAAAGAGTGTCCTTGGAGTTTCTTGCCCGTTCTTCTCCATTGGTACTTACTACGCTTTGGAATATGCAACTAGCTTCATTTTTCTGACCGACCGACGCCTTGACAATTCAAAAGTGCTTGTAATTGGTTTATTTGAAATAAATGCTTTTAGTTTGAGTTTGTTATGTAGTACTGGCGGTGAAAGTCGGTGTTGAAGTAAGTTCATCAATCAATTCCAATGAGTTACAGAATCAATAGTGCATGTCATGCCGTGGGCTCGTAATGGCCCTTTGATTCCTGTTGTACTAATGGGTTCTATTAAAACTGTATGGATTTTAAACGTTCTTTTTTTAAACGTTGTTTGTGTTTATTTTTTGTGCTCGTGCGATGTTCTGTTGTTTCCGCCTACTCTTTTAAAACAAAGGGGTCGAGTTAAATACCTACTAAAGTTAGAGGTAAGTTTGAGTAAAACTAAACTTAAACTTAAACTAAACTAAAACAAAAACTAAACTAAACTTAAACTAAACTTAAACTAAACTAAAAACTTAGTTAAACTTTATTTTTTAATTTCAAATCCAAATAAATCATAAGTAGGCATTCATTTGGGTGTCACCAAGTCGCAAGTCGTCTTTCGGTACGACAAGGGCATAACTGACAAAAAATCGAAAAATACTTCAGTATGCTAAAGTGCTTTAAAAAGTTCCTTTTGTCCAGAGGAACAAAGACTCGAATTAATATCAGCTTAATGCCGCCAGAGGGCAATAGTTGCCTGCCGGGGTCGCGGATTGTTCGAAAGAATTACCGTGGCCCTGGCGCACAGGCAACTGAAGGAACACGGGTGGGTTTTAGGCAGTAAGAGTCAGACACGCCATTCCGCTCCGCCCAGAGCAGGAGAGGTCATTTGATGATTACCCTACCAAAAAAAGAAAAAGAGGGCAACAGTGCCTTTGTCAGATTGGTGAATTTTTTGACTATATTGGCACAACAAGATCTTAAAATGACTCTCCTGAAAAATCACTAAAGTACCCTTATGCCCTAGTCCTACCGAAGGTGCGCTTTGTGTTAGTAAAAATGGGCATTAGCATAACATAACACCACGAATAAAGGCGCGACGCGACTCGTGTAGAAAAATTTATATGAAAGCTTCAGGGAAATTGTTCTATTAGAGTCGCGTCGCACCTTTCTGCGGGAGCCTATAGGCGATTATCACACCACACTGCACCGCGCTCCGCCGCGAAAAGCGGTCCGGCAGATTTAAATATAGTATCAGTTTGTATCTAGAAAAGACATTGATGAAATTGTTTGCTGTTGCCGCCCCGCGTTAAGGTTCGTACACACTGGCGCGACGCGACGCCCGACACAAAAGCACCGTGTGTTGCGCGACGAGCGGCGCCTTTGTGTAGCGCTGTCGCGTCGCGCCTGTCTGTGGGAGCCTTTACGCGACGGATCGCGGTGCAATGTTATAATCGCCTTAGGTAGCGATGTACCTATAGTACACCCGAAAAAAAAAGTGTACCTAATAGTGTACCTGTGTGTGTGTGTAAAAGTGTACCCGCATTTCGTCAGTAATGTTTAAAAGTCTCATGTAATAGGACATTAGGTACCTGTAAATAACAGAAAGAGCTTTTTATAGGTAAGTCAAGAGCAGGCCCATCCTGTAAAAACCATCATTCTGTAGAGTTATCGCGATACAAACGTTTGTATGTACCTTGTTTTATCATCATTATGAAAAAAGAGAAATATCTAACTGATCCTACATACATAAACTTACGCCTTTTTCCTATGGCGGTAGGCAGAAACTACAGAACGCCACCTGCTACGATCCTTACATACTCTTTTTGCCTCTTTTACGTTCATACATCTGGTCATACATGCACGCCTGTTACGAGTACTACGCACGTGCTTTTTCTGAAGAACATCACCAATAAGGTCACTATATGTCTTCCTAGGGCGTCTCTACTCACATCTGCCTTGTAAATACCTTTTGTTAGTCGCCCTGCATTCATCCTCTCAACTAAACCATCTAAGCATACTCTTTTTTTAATTTTTGTCACTCCATCTTCTTTTAAACCGCACCGTTGCCTTATCACATTATTCTTCAGCCTATCATTCATAGTCACACCATACAAGAACTGATCCTCTAAAAAGACACTGAGCTTCTTATGAAGAAAGCTTTTTTAAATAAATGTTAGCTGCAGTTACTTTTGTTATTTAGTATTTAGGAAATTATTGAAGGTTCACAAAAAAGAGGCGCATTCATTACATTAGAGTGTTCAATAATATTTTTAGGAAAGCATAATGGGAATTAATTGGGGATCGATTAATTACATGCCAGGAAAAAAATGTTTGGTAGTAAAAGAGGTAGGGGTTTTTCTCTTTTTATTGACATTGATTTCTATTGCTATTTATTATTAATTAATTTGTGTTACGAAATGTGTGATTCTTAATAATTGTTTTCTTACTGTCCAGGCTTATTTTATTTTATTATAATCATTTGTACGCCTGTTGGTATAACATAGCGCACTTTTTATTATCTTTATATACCATTATTATTGTACCTATAATAATAATAATAATAATAAATTTTATTCAAAAAATTACAAGGTATAAAAATAAGTACAGTTTTGCTTAAATGTAAATTATATTCCTAAGACTTACGTGCCTGAACTAGGTAATCCTGTGTTTCAGGCGAAAAGTGCTAAGACAGTATTGTAAAAAAAAATAGTAAATAATCTAAAAGTTGTCAATAGACAAATATAATTATGGTCAGTAGCTCTTAGTTTCTAAATTTGATTAATACTTATTGTAGTATACATACATATTTACTTTAACACAGTTAATAAGTTCTCTGTATCTTCGTAAGACATCCTCTGGAGAGCTTCCTTGAGAATTCTCTTACAATTTGTGTAGTTCAGGGAGAAAATGTTTGCTTTCAAGTTTAGTCTGTTATAGAGGAGAGGACCGAGGTACAGGTAAAATTTGGATACAAAAGCATGTTTAGTTGTATTTTGTGGGCAGACTATGTCTTTACGTCTTTTATTAGAATATTTAGTGCTGTAGGGTAGAGCTGTGCGTTGTTTTAATACAATGCCCATTATAAATAGTTGCCGAACTGTTAATACTTCGCAAGATTTGTATAGCAGGTTGGTAGGAAAAAGGAAAGGGCGGAAAGTAGACACTTTGAGAATCGCCCTCTGAGCTCTCTCGATGGTTAGTAACCTTGTTTTACCCGCTCCACCCCATGTGGTAATACAGTAAGTTAATATCGATTGACATAGAGCAAAGTAAACTTGTCGAACTATTTTAGGGTCAGCAATATAGCGTAACTTTTTAAAAACAAATATCAACTTGCGAATTCTATTATTTAAAACTTCTATATGTTGTTTGAACGAAAGTGTTTCATCTATTATAACACCAAGGTATTTTGTTATATTTGCCACTTTAATGCTGGGACAAACACATTGGTTATCTGTGGGAACTGCGCAATAATGAGCATATAATGTTGTGGTCCTAGTTGGTGTTTGCTTGCGCATCGAAAACTTAGTGTAATTTGTCTTGTTTGCATTTAATGTTAGTGAATTAAATTGAAGCCATTTATTAACAACATTGAATCCGTGTTGCGCAAACTTGTAGACATTTTCTTCTGAGTCAGACGAAAAAAGAAGGGCAGTGTCATCAGCATAAGAAACAATTTGGCCGTGATTTAGATTTAGATTACAAAGATCATTTATGTATATCAAAAACAACGTAGGCCCTAAAATACTTCCTTGGGGAACTCCGAAGGACGTGTTTTTTTCATAATCGCTGAGAACATTGCCAATCCTTACACATTGGGTACGGTCCTCTAGATAGCTCTTAAAAAGGTTTAGCTGGGTGCCTCTGATACCAATGGCTTCAAGCTTGCGCAACAGAATAGGAATAGAAACCGTATCAAAAGCTTTGGCGAGGTCCAGGAAGATTCCTACGGTGTGGTTACCTTTATCAAGTTCTTGTGCTAGATAGTCGGTCAGATGATGGACGGCATCGTCTGTTGACATTTTAGGCCTAAATCCAAACTGCCGTTTAGATAAAATTAACTTATCCTCCAAGTATTTGTAAAGCCTCTTATTTATAATTTTTTCTAATATTTTAGACATAGAAGGCAGTAAGGAAATAGGTCTATAATTTGTCACTTGATCTTTACTGCCTGATTTATAAACAGGGACAACAACAGCTTTTTTTAGGCACTCTGGAAAAATACCTGTAGATAAACATTTTTGGAAAATATAAGTTAATGGCGGTACTAAAATACGCCTGAATTGTTTAATTATTTTATTTGGTATGTTATCCCAGCCAACCGCACAGTCGTCCTTTAAACTCATAATTATCGTTTCTACTTCAGTCTCGTCAGTGTCTAGCAACGCAAAGGATGATAAAATAGTGCTACACGTAAATGGTGTGCTTGTTAGATATTGTGATTGGCCCTGTACTTTCTCAGCCAAACACTTTCCAACGTTAACAAAAAAATTATTTGCTATGTTGGCAGATGTTAGTGGTGATGAGTGTGCTTGTAATAAATCTGATGATGACTGATTTTGTTTCAAGTTATACGTTACACTTTTAATAAAATTCCAGATTTTTTTACTATTAGTACCAGCCTTTTCTAGCGCAATTTTATCGTAGTTGCTTTTTACTTTTTTTAGAAGATCATTACAAAAGTTACGATATCGTTTGTACGACTGCTGCAAAATTAAATTATCGGGATTTGATTTGGCTTTCATATGCAATTTATCCCTATTTTTCATACAGCGAATGAGACCTGTCGTGACCCATGGTTTTATGTTATAGTTTTTATTATTTTGCCGAGATATGACCGTGTTCTTCTGAATTGCATGTTGTACATTTTTGATTAGGTACAACATACAAAACTGCGGATCAGCGGAAAAGTAGACTGGGTCAAAGTCGATATTACGTAAGTCTTCTTCAAGTTTATTTACATTTAGACTAGAAATGGTGCGAGTGACTACTTTTGGTAATTTACAATTTAAAATAAGTAGGGTAGCACTGTGATCAGTTATTGTTGAATTAGTTACAAGGGTTAGTGCAGGGAAATTCGACTTGAGTATTGTATGGTCCAAACAGGAGCCACTTTGATGTGTAGGAAGCGTGTGAGCAGGAAGCATACTATGGAAGGCGCATAGGTTAAGGTATTCCTCGGCAGATGCGTCAGCACTTTCTGGAATAATATTGATGTTGATATCCCCAATTAAAATTGTATTTTTGAAGGATGACAGGTTTTGCAAGATGTCATTTAGAGAGTCTGTGAAATTGTTTATATTTCTAAAAGAGGGGGGTCGATATAAGGCAAGTATCGCTAAATCTGACCCAATTTTAATTAATAATCTATTACAGTCGTGCATATTAGGTTCCTCGACAGACACATTGAGATGATTTCTTGCATAAACTATCACCCCATCGTTCTGATTGTAGTTTATATTACTTTTATACATATTATATCCCGGAATTAGTGGTATGTTATATTTTTTGGAAAGCCAACATTCGGTTAAGACAATAACGTCACAGTTTATGTCGAGACGTTGTAGAAAAATGCTAAAGTTGTCGAAATTCTTAAAAATACTGCGAATATTTTGGGTTAGTATGGTTAGTGGACTAGTGTGGGAGGAAAGATATTGCTTACAGTGTTCAACGTCACAAACATGGGATTCAGATACAGAGAAATTATCTATGTCATTAATTAAATTATTAATCATAATTATAACTATAAAAACAGTAACAAGGACCAGAAAAATACGTAATTAGCGGCGCTCTTAGGCGCCTCCATAATCAACAGAATTTATGTACCTCTTTTCAGCCATTATTTTCGCTGGACAGTCAGCAGCGCTTGTCTTGTGATTGCTCGGCTTTTTGAAGTGTAAGCAAGTAGCGCATTTTGGTTCCTCAGACTTCTTCGTGCATTCCTTAATGGAGTGACCCTGATCACCACAGTGGCCACAGGTATAGGTGGTCTCCCGACAAGATTTAGCCGCATGTCCGTACTGCTGGCACTTATAGCAGCGTGTGACTAGAGTAAAGTCTCTCACAGGGCATGACGACCAATTTACAAACACCCTGTCTTTAGATATCAGAGCTTTGCGTATGTCTGCAGATACTTCTAATATATAATTGCAAGTTTCAGCGTCCTTCTTCCCTGATTTATGGCTTAACTTAATGGTGCTCAAAAAGGTCTCGAGGCTGCAATCTTGAAGGGTTTCGGCTAGATTCTGGTGGAACAAACAAGTAAAAACTTCCATTTCTTGCATGGATGAGGGCACTCCGATAACTACTACTCTAGGCTTCCTTTTTGGGGGTTCGTCTACTGTAAGGCCTGAATTTGAAAGCTGCATCGATTTTTTCACCTTCTCAATATCGTCCTTTGTTTCAGTGCTGATAATGACACCGCCATTTTTCGTCTTACGTAGTCCTCTTACCTGAAGTTTCATTTGCTCGGGGCATATAATTTTTTGGACAAGCGTTTTGGTCTCCTCACTCGACTTCAGTTTGTCGTTAGGGTATATGGCTACTGAGCTTAAATTTGTCGGCTGTATAAAATTATTGGTACCTTTTTTAACCATGTCAGCAAAAGAAGTCTCCGTAACTGGTTTAGTTGAAGCCCTGATTGACAGCTTAAGGTCTTGCAGTTGCTGCGACAGATCAATTTGGTCTTCGAGTGTTTGGACTGTGGAGTGGGTCTGGACGGCTCTCATCTTAAGGGACTGATACTGAACGGCCATCTGCGATGTGCCGTGACCAATTTTACGGCATAGGGTACTTATACACAGTTTTTGCTCCATATTTAATTTGCCCTCTGATGAAATAGTGCACACTTCATTAAGGCACTGCTCAATGGACGTCATCCAGTTCTGGATTTCCGGCGTTGGTATGAGTTCCATCTTGACCTCTTCTCTTTTGCTGGGCGGTTGACGGTCAGGTGCGGGTGCGGGTACGGGGGAAAGTGGACCTGCAGACGCAGGTGCGGCACAGTCACTGGGACACTCATGCACAGGTGTAGGAGGTGGGCTCCGAGCACATCTGCCACCCCGGCTGAAGGGACTGGTTTCCATTGTGATACAAGTTATTTACTTTATATCACTAAACACATTTTCACAGAAACGATTTGCACATATCATGCCTACATACATGCCTATGTATGTATACAGTCATCAAAAGAGTTAAGTAATTAGGGTCCACGGATAGAGTTGAAGTTTAGTAACAAATCGATGGATGTTTTTGAATGGAACTTATTTTGATAAATGAACTGTTTGTTTTTTATTAATTAAATTAATTTTTATTCAAAAACATCCATCGGTTTCTTACTAAACTTCAACTATATCCGACGACCCGGTTACTTATCACTTTTGATGACTGTACAGCAAATTAATAAATGACTTATGACCTAGGAATATGCACAGTGCATATATTTCCCTCAACCTAGTATCTTAGGCAATCTGTATTGCTATCAAAACGAGAAATCAGTACCCACATAAATGTAGGTCAAACACCATTTCTTCCTGTATAAGGAAATAATAATATCCATTGCGTGTTTTACTAGTAAGTAGCTTGTCAAGTAATTTGTATGATACACGGGAATATTAATCTTATTTGTATGGGCAATAAGGCCATGATCCCATACGGGGTTGGGTGGAGGTGAAGTGTCATAGGACCACAGTTCGCATGGTAAGCGTTAGGTTTCATTTCATAGGGGCAAGATTTACGAGGACTTATGTGGTAGGTCTGTGATTTATTTTGAGGGTAAGTTTTAGACAATATACCATAGTACCATAGTAGGTACCTAAGTTACAGTAACACAGATATAAATCTGAGTGCGCCCTTCTAGGATAGGCGCTTCGATTTCGGCTATCGCATAGATATAAGTATATTTCTATGGGCTATCGGCGCCGCGTGTGAATCTGATATAAATTATTTGGCATCTAGTTTGTAATAGCAGAAGTGGCACTAATTTGTTATTTCATTTAAATAAATATAAAACGGTAAATGTTAAGAAGACTAAATAATAGTAAAGGTCTATTTCTGTTTGCAAACAAGGAGGATTATTCTGAAACTATTTCGCTAGTTTTCCATTAGTCAAGAAGTCAAGATTGTTTGTTGGCACATCATGGCCACATTAAATATTTATTTGGAAAAAGTGGCACGTGGATATATAGAGGTTTGCCATCCCTGCCATAGTGTATTGGTCTGTTCCAAAAGTAGCTGATAAAACTGTAAACAAATGGATCATAAAACGTACCTCTGGATGCCAATTTGTAGTGCCACTAAAAAATTGATTGTTTTGCCTTGATTAGTTGGATCCTTAAACCCGAAATTCTAATTTTAAATCCTCTTAAAAAAATCATTTTACAATTGAGGTTACTTTAAATCCTCGAGTTTCGTCGATGATTTTTCGATTATAATTAAATAATATTATTCAAACAATAATTGTTGGAGAAAGTGGTGAGATATAAAGTTGATAACTTGTTGTAACATGTGGAAACGTCGTGGTTTCTACATTTACTTATAGCATACTGTGTATTTAGATATAATATACAATGTACGATTGTTAGTTTTCCCAAATAAAATTAAATAAAATACCTTCTTAATGTGTTACTAATTTAACCTGAATAAGGTTTGTTTAGACTTTCTTTTGGAACAGACTATACTTACAGTAGTCATTGCCCATACATTTGACAGGACCTGAGAAATGTCAAATTGTTTGGCAGTTGGCAGTAGAGGCCTAGTGGCTAACGGTCGCGACTTACATGTTGCTAGGGGTTGCTGGTTGCTTTCATCACCACTGCTCTCAAAACCTCGACTTTCGTGTACCTCACACCGAGGTTTTACTACAGATATGGGAAAGCAAACAGTATGTAGGCAGTCACAAATGTATGCTGGTCAGTCAGCCAACCTACCCCAGGTTGGTTGACTGACCAGCATACTTTTAGCAAACTAGCACCAGCTGTGGAGGCTTATAGTGCACTTCAGTCCGAAAAAGATAAACACGAAGCTCAAACTCGAGACATCATAATTCCTCGCCGTATAATCTACAAAACAACACTGTTATCAAAATGATGGATGTTAATTCTAGCATAATATCTTCATAATCAAAACAAACGGCCGGACAGTCTATCATTCCAGTTTAGCTATAGAAACTAGATCTATCCGTTAGTCTAGCCATAAATATTTCAAGACCATAGCTCTATAAACAATAGTGACACAATCTTAGTTTCTATCGAAGTATTGTTTATGGTATAAATATTAAGGCTTGAATATAATATTGGTTTCGAGTAATGTGACGTTTTGAACGTACTTTCTTTCGTTTTTGTATTTCTTTCTTTTGTTTTACTTTTTTCATTTTGTTTTCTTTCTTAACTTTATCGAGATCACTGACTAGGTTTAAAAAAATCATCGTGAAACAAAAGTCTTGAGTTGTCAACACGTAGTGACCCAGTAATATACTCCACTCTTCTATTGCATCCCGAGCATTCGCGAGTCAGGATACGAGTACTAACAGCTTAGAAACTGGGGCTTAGCACCGCCATAACTACTGATTAACCAGTTCATCTTGGTAGGTCGACTTCCAATTGGAGGTACCAGATGGTGTTATTACATGTAAATATTTTCCATCAGTATGGGTTGCAATAAAAGAGTCTCCACTAGGGACAGACCTAAGCGTTCCTCATGGTCAAGGGTGCACATAAGGAACGGACAGTCAGTACGGGCTGATACAGCCCGACTCGTATAGCTCTCTTGCAGACATAATAATAGGAGTAGCTGTTGTATGTAGTATAATAACTAAACTTTGACTATTTGGGTCATTTCTGGATTATTTTTGATCAGATCGATTACAAGCAGGCACTAGTATGGATCAAGCCTAAAGCCCTTTGTCATAATCCAACTTTCTCCTATCGAACTATTGTGCTGAACATAAATATGTATATATAATGTTGTCGAATAATAATGCACTGGATTATTTAAATGGACAGTTTGTTGATTTATTATTAATGTTAAACCCGTGGGCGGTAGAATAACCTGTCAGTATTTAATATACAATGCTAGTATTAAGATGGTTTTTCATGAAATGGGACTAATCGTGACGGTGAAATAAAATCAAAATCAGAATTTAAAAAACTGAAAGCTTAATGTTGTATTGTGTTGATATGATTTTGAATGCTAGTATTAAGATGGTTTTACACGAAATGGGACAAATTGTGACGGTGAAATATGTTTTGGTAGGACACACTGGAATTATAAATATATTACAACTGCTTGTACCTGTATTTAATTAAGAGCTTTAAACCAATAGCTAAGAAAAGTGTGAAATATGAATGTGAGTGACTAAAAGAACTGACGCAGAAGATACGAAAGATAAGAAAGATACCTAGATAGGTGTGAAAGATGATAATGATGGCTAGTTAAGAAAGAAGATGTTGATGATGGATTGAGTGTAAGATGATATAGCAAGGAAGGAAGTAAACTCTGAGATGGCTGAAAGAGTTGTATGGAAGAAAAAGCAGGAGAATGATGAAAGCAGAACAGAATTTACTGAAATTGAAAAAAGAAAAGTAAGATTAAAGAAGAAGATAAAAGAAAACAAGAGAGAAGATATGAAGAAAGATGCAAGATATGTATGTAACGCAGAAAAAAAAATTGACTTAAGAATCTACACTGTTACTTTAAACAAATACGCAAGCAAGGTATATAGCGGTCTCTATATAATTCTTGTTATGTAAAACAAGCTACATTTGTCCTCATTTTGAAGACTATTGGGTTGGAAAATTCTCATGGTTAGTAACTATGGAGCCAGTTCATAAAGTAAGAGCCGCTGAATGTGATTTATAATGTGCCGTGAACTGTCAGCTTGTATTTACGTCACTCTGGTCAGTGTTGACCCTGTATAATGTCTATAGAGTTCTATAGGAGTATGTAATCTGTTTGTCTTGTCTGAGGAAAATTATTTTTGGTAATTAATCCTTTATTTCACTTTAACGATCAACTCTATTCTAAGTTTAAAAATAATTTACACGTAAAAATTTAAGTTATATTAAAAGTGCTTATTAGTCTTATAGGCTAGATTTTTTTAATACTTTAATATTTTAAATGCGAAAATAACATTGTATCTCTGTACCTTTTCAAGTCTTAACGAATTTCGATGTTTGGCACACAGGTAGAGCATGATCTGAGTTAGGCTATTTTGATCCCGGTAGTACCTACGTTCCCAAGGGATTATTTTCGATCTCCGCACGGGCGAAGCCGCGGGTATTAGCTATGGGAGCTGGCAGTCTGTCTGTACCGTAGTCCGTATACCTTTTGTTGGGGGAATATGATTTTTGATAACAAGATAATGCATGTTGAAATAAAACTGTGAGTATCAAAGGAAACAGAAATTACTATGTAGTTATTTATGGCTGGAATAAGATAGGAATTTATTCAATAACACTTGAAACTGAAAACTGACGCAAAACAACTTGGAATAAACACGACATTCAATATTTTAATAGAAACCAATGATGATGATGAAATAGATGATTTCCAATATTCCGAAGACTTATTGTCTAAATAATTTACACGTGGCTTTTTCCTTGCATTCTCTTACTTTTACGGACTCAAGACTTTCACAGTTTGGAGTCTGGAAAAGTTTGAGACACGTCAAGGTAAACTGTCTATGTATCCTGTCTGTCTTTCTTTTTCTCTCTTTCCAATGGTAGATTCTTTGTGCTGGTATCATCATCATTGACAGCCTTGCACCACCCACTGCTAAGTCTGTGGTGGTCTGGTGGTGATTTTTGTATGGTTAACCTTATTTCTCTTGTCGTCTGATTGCTATCTCTAACGATAACTATACAAAATAATGATTATGAAGGATGAATGAAGAGCTAGGGTATTATTATCAAGGAATTACACTACATGTAAGCAGAATTCACAATCAATTACAATAAAGCGCATCTAACATTTAACTGCATACAAACCCGCGGTACGAGGCTACTAATAGTTTAAACGGTGATTTCTGACACAGAATTGATACAGAAAATCCATTCGGGTCAAGACATGAGAGCATTCTATACACACACGTTAATTTTTACACTGTTCAAATCGAACTGAAATTTAGAAGAGTGCCAGTGTAATTATACATAGAGACGTAGATGAGAGACATCACCTTTATCTCACACTCGCACATTTTTGACTATGCTGTTTTGCAGACATTTTTGTGGACAGCTTGTTGCCTGCTTGTCTGCCACCTTATAACATATAGCTGCCGTGTATTGTATTGCAACAGTACATATGTAAAATTTCTATAAATGCAATGTGGCAGACCTTCTATACGGATGACGACTTCAATTCACGTAATTTCTAAATGTAGTAATAGTCCTCCAGACCGTATTTTGGCCATGGCGGCCAGTCATAATAACGGAGCCTGACCTTCGGTGCGGGAGATTATTATAGTACACAAGTGTGTGCGCAGACACAGGTGCACTCTCTTCCCTCACTCTCATAGTCCGATGGGACGGCACACAATCCGACACGACCGGAGAGAGATCAGGCGCAGGATCACCGTCTTAACGTGCTTTGCGAGGCACGGGCGTATCACACCGCCAACTTTGAAGCAGTAGTATACTGCTGACTACTGCAATGTAATCTTCGACTGCAACTATTTCATTTTCACCGCTCTAGAAATAGTCGATAGACTATGCCGAAGTTGTTGAATGTCGCTGTCGTGTGTTTCTTGTTCTGTGGCAGCTGCGCACGAGTTGATCTAATACGTTGCGCTCAATTTAGAGGACGAATTTACTCTACAAATAGTGATGTTCCTTGTTGGTTTATTAGATTAGATGTTGGTTATGATGCCAAAATGAGACTTTAGTGTTAGGGGAGATGAGTTTCTGATTGAATTCAGGATTATTTCACCAGTATCTACCTACTTTATTATTTATAGCTTCTCCCCGCTACTTCGTCCGCGTGAATTTTATTGTTTTAAGGAGGATGCGCTAAGGTAGCCCGCGAAATTCAAATTTACTTACGTTTTTTGTAATTTGCGGATCAGTGTCAGGTTGTATGTTGATTAAATTATGATTCGCGGCCGTAACAAATATGTCTTTACCGAATTACCTATGCGGTCAAAATGCATGGCAGAGCAAAAAAAAAAAAACCTACGAATAATTTCAACGTAGGGGGGACTTCGGAAATGCTCCACGAAGTTCCACCGGCCGTCCTCGACAGCCGGTGGAACTTCGTGGAGCATTTCCGACGTTTGGCTCCCAGACTGCAGCGGGCCGGGGCTGCTTTGAAGCGGCTCTTGCCCAATCTGGGGGGGCCAAACGCCTCCTGCCGGAGGCTCTACGCGGGGGTCGTGTGGTCCATGGTCCTTTACGGGGCACCGGTGTGGGCGCGTTCCTTGAGGCTCCGGCCAGCCCGCCGGTTGAACGCGTCCCAAAGGGTCATGGCCATCCGGATGGTACGGGGATACCGCACGGTCTCCTGCGAGGCGGCGAGCCTCCTTGCCGGATTACCGCCGTGGGATCTGGAGGCAAAGGTCCTGGCGCACGTTTGGGAGTGGCGCGAGGAGGCGAAACGCCGGGGCGTAACTCCGCTGCCGCGAGAAATCACGGCACAGCGGACAGAGCTCCGGCGGGATCTCATGGCGGCATGGAAAGTGCGACTGTCGCAACCCAGCGCAGGGCACGCCACAATTGCGGCGGTAAGACCCCTCTTTGAGGAGTGGCTTGAGAGGCGCCACGGCGTCCTCACCTTCCGCCTGACGCAGGTCCTCACCGGACACGGCTGTTTCAGGTTAATTGCGTACAGCTCACCGTCCGGTAAGGACCAGGCCCGGGTCGACGGCGCGTCGTGAACCACGCGCGCCTCAAAGATATTTCAGCATAATTGACGGGGTCCGATAGGGCCGATGCCTGCCGGGGTCGCGGATTGTTCGAAAGAGTTACCGTGGCCCTGGCGCACAGGCAACTGAAGGAACACGGGTGGGTTTTAGTCAGTAAGAGTCTGACACGCCCTTCCGCTCCGCCCAGAGCGGGAGACGTCATTTGATGATTTCCCAGCCAAAAAAAAAAAAAAAAAAAATGGTAACATCCTGTAATTTTGTACGTTGAGTTACTCAGTGGGTAGATATGTTTACAGCTATTTTGAACAGAGCTGAGCTACGAGTACCTGTAATATATATGAGTAAATGTTAAAAGTTTTTCTAACTAAACTTCTGTCTTTACCTCCCCAGTGCCTCTGTGGGCGGGAAGCCTTATGGATTTATGTCTCTGACCTCCACCACCATTCAATTACATGGTCAAGCACTTTATTATCAGTATGACGTTTACACGAGTGTTTACAAACTCGCTGGGAACGTTTACATGTAAACAGGATGGAATATGATAAACTGAAGGCCGTCTGTCCTGAAAGGATTTATATGCTTGACATTTAAATTGGATGGGTAGGATGAATGGTGGTTATGATTAATGTGGAAATGTGAAAGAGTCTATCTATACTCATAAGAAATTATCTTAATCTTAACAGGGTATTGAAGTTCGAAACGTGCAAAAAATTTACGCAATTATTTTTGACAAGAATCTGTCTGCCTAGCCTCTTTCAAACTGTGTTGGGGTTGGCTTCCAGTCCAGCTGGATGTAGCTACTGCCAGCGCCTGCCTATCTGACCTTCACAACCCAGTGACTAGGTAACAAGATACCCCTTGGTAAGACTGGTTGTCAGACTATCGGGCTTCTGACTACCCGTTACGACTGCCAAAGATCTACGAATGACCACCGGGACCAGCGGCTTAATGTGCTTTCCGAGGCACGGAGGGGTCTCGATATTTTATGAATGGTCACCCATCCACGGACCGACCTCGGCAAGCATAGCTTAACCTTCGATCGACCCATGTGGCATTTTTTTTTTTTTTTTCTGGCTGCGACATCATCAAATGACTTCCCCCGTTCTGGGCGGAGCGGAAGGGCGTGTCAGACTCTTACTGACTAAAACCCACCCGTGTTCCTTCAGTTGCCTGTGCGCCAGGGCCACGGTAACTCTTTCGAACAATCCGCAGCCCCGGCAGGCATCGGTCCTGTCGGACCCCGTCAATTTTGCTGACATCTCGTTGAGGCGCGCGTGGAACACGACGCGCCGTCGACCCAGGCCTGGTCCTTACCGGACGGCGAGCTGCCCATTGCTCGCCGTCCGCAAGCCCGCGCCTACGGTGGCCGGGAGTCGGCAATCGACTCCCGACGCCCAGGGTGTCTCCTCCTGCGGCGACTAGGGGCGCGAGGGCGCAGAGATTGCCTCTCTCTTTCGCGCTCCGCCTTTTCCTTCGCAAGCATTACTGCTTCGCAGAAGGAGGTGACGGCTTCCCATTCCCTCTCACTCCGTACCATGGCCTGAACCAGGGCCGGACGCGAGAGGTCGCCGCCGCCGATCGCCGCCACGAGGACACGGCGGTGCTCCGCCCAAGCCGGGCAGACCTCCACCGTATGCTCCACCGTGTCCTCCGGTCGATCCACACAATGGTAACACCCGGGCGTTTCCTCCCGCCTTATTCGAAACAGGAACCTCCCGAAACAACTATGTCCGGTGAGGACCTGCGTCAGACGGAAGGTGAGGACGCCGTGGCGCTTCTCAAGGCACTCCTCAAAGAGGGGTCTTACCGCTGCAATTGTGGCGTGCCCTGACCCATGTGGCTGTTATTATTTAACCACAAATCTCGTTATAAAATATCTGTAATGATAAATGATAAATGATTTTATTTCTGTAAGTAGGTTTGTAGAAACACTTTTACACGTCAATCATATTTTTTTATACTAGATGAGGTCGGCCTTTCCTTTCTGACTACTCTGAGAAGAAAGGCCGAAACAAACTCAGAGGTCACAGTCTCTTTTAAAGTCCAACATAATCTTGGTCAGATCACGTGAAGACCATGTAGATTGGTATCTAAAATGGTCTTTTAAGGAAAGAACCACACAGATTGAGTGGACTTATCCAATCAGTGCACGCATTTGTCAGTAATTGTGCAGCTCGACTCAGGAAGTCAGGACTTAAGGACTTAATTTTTTTATTCTGATAGAAAAAGTTGAAAGACGAAGGAAGTGAAGGCTATAGATAGATGCGTTTTGATATTTTTTCCGGCTCTATAGAAGCGAAGATCATAAAAAATATTTTGACAAAGTCCATACGGAGGCATTCAGAATTTATGTGCTGAAACTCGAATTTCATGGATCTTAGAAACTCCTCTTTCAAATCAAAGTAGGTTATAATCAAAGTAAATTCAGTCACTATTTTCTTCAACCCATTTCTAACGACACGGGAAATGTCGGGTGGTCCACAGCTTCACAGCGTAACCAAACGGAAAATTGGGCCAACATCGTCGAATCGCAATTCCGCCTCGCAGTGGTATCCTTTTCAAACGATTGTGAAATAGGTCGAAACTAATCGGAAGTGTTAATGTGAATCGATGTATCGAAACTATAATCGATTGAGAATCGGTATGAATGAAAGCTATTAAAAGAACGGCTATATGTGGGAGTGAATGAAGGAGTGAATGAATCGGGAAATGCCGTCGCTTTCATATTTGCTTTGCTTGTTCTAAATTTGAAAGGAGTGATGTAAGATTGTGAGTACAGGACGAATAAACGAGCCGACAATATTGACGAGGAAAATGCTGGTTGAATGAAAGCCATTTTTTTATCGGGTTTCTTTTGTTTTTGATCAATGCTGTGTATAGAGTTTTTCACACATAAAGTACATATAATTAAGTAGTGTTGTCATGGTAACTAGGTACTGATATTTTAGTTTTCTATTTAGTGTAGCTGCATAAGCAGGAGAGAAAGAGAGATCGGAGGAAAGTCCTAATGTATGCAGTTATTACATTAGGACTAAAATAATTATGTAGGTCGCCGCTAGGAGCTTTAATTTTAAACTAATTTCTAGGAACAACTACACAATTGTTGCCATTACCATTCAAAAGATGATAGACGTGTCTATTCTATTGTCTATCGTGCGAAAAGGTTTTTTGATTATTATTAAAAAGTACACACATCAAAAGTGTCTTGGGATCAAGCACGTTTTTGCTAGTATTAAAAATCTGTTTTTTTAAATTATATTCTTTGTAACTCCTATGGGTAGTTTTTAGTAAATTTCATCCTTTGAAAAGGGAATGGTTTTTGAATTTTGATCAAAAGATGAAAATCCTCGTAGTCGTATTCCTATATAATCCTGCAATGGGTTTGAGGCCAAATCAGTAAAGTTTCTGCCATACTTCTGAGTGAAATCAATACAAAAGAACGGTATTGTGGACAGAAGACGTCCTTTGAGCTGAGAAGAAATAATCAGAGCCGTGGGAATATTGGACGCTGGTTCTCGGCAACGTGCTGTGGTTATCCCTCTGGGCACTACGCTGAGTGTTATAAGTCGACTTTGGACACGTTATCTCATCACTGGCAGCATGGCATAACAACATGGAGGACGAGCTCATATCACTACACGCAGACAAGATCGTTACATAGAAATTACTGCCCGACGAAATCGTACAATGACCACGATGATGTCGGTTACGAGGATTCATAGATCTTCAGGGATGTTAATAAGCTATCAAACCATAAGAAATTGCTTGCATGAAGTCAATCTCCGTTTCCTAAAGCCTTAACGTGTACAACTTATTGAGCCCCGTAATCGCAGCGCTCGTTTACAATGGACTCGTGAACACAGAAATTGGGCAGAAGAACAGTGGCGTTTTGTGTGTTTCTCTGACGAGTATCGCTTTGGTATGAGGCCAATACTAGACGCCATCTCTATATTTTAATTACTCTATTCTAGTACCTAAATACTTAGGTACTTACACGTACGGACATGTCCAATGAAAGCAAAACATTATAAACTCAAGCACTATGGCTCAATTCCAGTTAGCCATTGTTGATAGTTCTCACTATGAAAACATAACGGGCAACAGTTTCAGCGTGCTGAAATACATGCCTTAGTAATAAGATGATGTGTTAAGGTTGCACTAGTCGATATTTTTTCCATAGAAATTTCGGGAGGGTATCACTCTACTGTTTGACATTGTACATCCCAAGTTAAACATGATCTCGTTTTGTCTCATTATTAATTTCGTCTGTGCGGAAATAGAACAGTAAAAAAAAAGCCCTTAAATAGTTATGAACCAACAAGGATTCGATTTTCTTGCTAATACTACTAAGCTCAATTATCGAAGTGTTTTTTGAACTTTATTTGTAATTGATTTATGCAGTGGTTTTTTCATAAAACTCGAATTGCCAAAGGACTTTTGGTATGTTTTTACGCGCTCGTTTTACTATGAATTAAAATAAGAGCGTTTGTGTGCGTGCGAACTAGACGTTGTGCGTGTAGACTATAGCGTCTAACTGCTCATCACTGATACTATCTCTGTCAGACACGATGTCAGATGACACAGCGTGCTTTTTGACAACGCCCACCAGTGAGTTCGAGTTTCTTGCCCGTTCTTCTCCATAGGTACCTACTACGTTTTGGAATGCACCTAGCTTCATTTTTCTGACTGAACGACCCCTTGACAGTACAAAAGTGCCTGTAATTGGTTTATTTGAAATAAATGCTTTGAGTTTGAGTTTGAGTTGAAGCCCGCGACTAGTTCAACCTTAATGTTAAAAATATGTCCTGTTCGTTTGTGGGTTAATTAGGGTGTTTGAAATATCCGGTTCCTGATCAAAACACAATGATACCAGCCAACCATATTCCCAATGCAAAAGGCAAAGTCCTCTTCTCATACAGAAAAGGCATGTCCATTGGTCACCATGATTACTCATGACGGGTTGGCGATTTGAGACTTATAATTTTTAATTACTAGCTTCTGGTCGCGGCTTCGCCTGCTTGAATGTCGGAAATTATCCCACGGGAACGTGCTACCTAGACAAAAAGTAGCCTATGTCCTTCCCCAGGATGCTATCTATCTCCTTGCCAAATTTTATCGAAATCCGTTCAGTGGTTTAGGCGTGATAAGGTAACAAACAGACAGAGTTACTTTAGAATTTATAATTAACTAGCTTTTGCCCGCGGCTTTGCTTGCGTTAATTTAGAATTTGACAATCAATTCGGATTGTTCGGGGAATTATAGTTAGGAGGATGAAAAACCGGTCTATCGACACTATAGACTCACAAAATGTATTAAGTACTTAAATAAAAAATACCTTAACACACTGCTGAAGTCTACAGTAATATAATTCAATCATGATTCGAAAGACACGTGGCGCCATCTATTATCATAAGGACGTTATTGTTGTTTTCCTCCGGAACAGTACTTTTTTTCGGGATGTAAGGTACCCTATGTCTGTTTCTGTACACCTGACAACGTATATGCATAATTTGAGGATTTGAGGATGATCGGTTCAGTGGTTTAGGCGTGAAAAGGTAACAAACAAACAAACAAAATTACTTTCGTATTTATAATATTAGTTAGGATTTATTAGTACGGATAAGTCTAGGTTTCCTCACGATGTTTTCCTTTACAGATGTCAGTGATGTCCAGATAAACTTATAAAAACATATGAATTGAACAAGTCACATTGATAATTGCAAATTTATACGTAACGGTAAACAAAAGGCATGAAATACATGCCATGGCAGCTGTATTTGATGTACTAAGGGCATATGCCTTAGTATTATCGTCATTATCAGCCTACAGCAGTCCAATGCTGGACATAGGCCTCTCCAATTGCACGCCATTTAGCTTGATTCTCGGCAACTCTCATCCAGGTGGTACCAGCCACCCTGCGAAGATCGTCGCTCCAGTTAGCCTGAGGGCGTCCTACCTTACGTTTGCCGATTCGCGGTCTTCACTCAAGAACACGTCTACCCCAACGGTCATCAGTTCTACGGCTAATATGGCTGGCCCATTGCCACTTCAGCTTGCTTATTCTGTTAGCTATGTCGACAACTTTGGTTCTCTGCCGGATCTCCTTAGTATTATGATGATGTGTTAATATTAAAAATATGTCTTGTTCGTTTGTGGATTAATTAATCTTTGAATGTCCGGTTCCTGATCAAAATATGACAATGGAATTGTGTTAATTAAATATATCAAAAGGAACAGTAAGATTTTCGACTGAATTATTGGTTTTTGCATTTATGGGGCCCGGGCCTAATTCCTCCTCCTATCTTATTTAAAAAAATATTAAAAAGAAGTAAAAAATCTTCTTTAAATGTATGAGTAACTATATATAATCTAAATCTATGAAATATGTTTTAAAACCTTGAAGATGTCAATGAACTAATTGGTTCACTTTTAGTGTTATCAAACTCAAAGCATTTATTTCAATTAAACCACTTACAAGCACTTTTTAATTGTTAAAGAATCGGACAGTTAGTCAGAAAGTTGAAGCTAGTTGCCCATTCCAAAACGTAGATCTCTATGGAGAAGAACGGGCAAGAAACTCCTAGGACACTCTTTTTAAATCAAGATATTACAAAATCCTGGGTACATTATTCTTGTTGCTTCTATATGTGAGAACAAAGTAAAAAAAATAATTAAGAAACAATTCAAAATATACGATTAAAAATAAAAATAAGCCGTGGCAGTTAAGAGATGACCAGTCTCAACTGACAGCGCCCGTTCACGAACATGACGCGTGGTTCAGCACCATCCAGCTCAACCATTTTGTAGGGAACCGAATGATCCAACACACGCGCCATCAACAGCGAGCATAAGTGAGTATCTGTTTCTAAAAACTTCTCTAGTCAATTTGCAATACCAAGTGTTCCAAGAGCGTCTTTTACATTTTTGTACCAACTCCAAATTCTCTTAAAAATCCACATCCGTTTTCTCCATTCCAAGTCAACATTTCGTCGTTTCAAACTAGCTCTGTGTATCAATCAATCAATCAGTATTGAATCAATCGACAAGAGCGGGTCGCGCCACGAATTTGTTCTTAAATCTACGAGTATTCGTATCCGTTTCCGTTTCTAAATAGTGGCACGTGCCGTTGGGGAAGAATGTCGAAGCTGTGTTTGTCCTTTTTTTTGGGTGTAAATGACATTTTTAGGGGGATAGTTCGGGATTTTTGTTGTTTTGGGTAAAAAGCGAGAGAGATATTTTTTTTTTGTTAATGTTTGTTTAGTTTCAACAAGTACCTATGTATCAATAAATGATAAATGATTTTATTTCTGTAAGTAGGTTTGTACAAACACTTTTACTCGTCAATCATATTTTAAAAACTAGATGAGGTCGGCGTTTTCTATCTGACTACTCTGAGAAGAAAGGCCGAAACAAACTCAGAGGTCACAGTCTCTTCTAAAGTCCAGACATAATCTTGGTCAGATCACGTGAAGACCATGTAGATTTATGTCTGAAATGGTCTTTTGAGGAAACACCACACAGAACCAGTCCAGGACCTGTCCAGTCAGTGCACGCATTTGTCAGTAATCGTGCCTATTGTATGTATTGATTGCACTGATAAGGAAGACGCAAAATATGGCTTACAAAAAGGTGCCGAACTGGTGTTGAACGTTTTAATAAGGAAAATTCAACATACGGGAATCAAACTCACGGTCAGTAGGTAATACAGAAGCACAACTTAAAACTATTAACCCTTTACTACTGCTTCTACAGAAACCAGACCATACTTAATTTAACTTAATTAACTCATTATTTAACCGGATAACCAGCAGACATATTAGCACATAGGCACACTTACAAAATCATAATTTAGAACGCAATCCATCCATTTAATAGAACAAGGAAGCCGGGACAGACATACATAATATATACACAGTTCTTAAAACACATTATTATGTTCCAAGAACATAAGTAATGGAGGAAATTCATTTCCTTGTGAAACTACAATTCTTACTATTTACATATGCAGGCAAGGAGTAGAGTTTGAATGGAGTGCTAATACCGTGAGTGGCGCGCTATATGTGACTGTAATAATCGTGGAGTTCGCCATAAATCAATGCATCTCCACTTGTGCTTTTAATGGTTTCACAGAATTCTACAAAACTAGTTGTTTATTTATGTACCAGTACTATTGTATTACTTTAATATACTTTAATTACCTGGGTCAATTAAACTTATTTTCTTTCTTTCAAAATACATTTTGATGGATAGTCATTGTTAGTTGTCAAGGAAAAAGCCCCATTTTCTCATATTCGTACCTATCGTACCAATCGTTTTTGTGAAAGAAAAAATAAAAGTATGTTATTGTAACATAATCTCAATATCAGAATCTAGATTGTCGTCATTGTATGAGATCAGCCTGCACACGTATTTTTCTGGCTTTGCTACTCTTTCAATTCTGTCCATGCCAAGGTTATCTTTAAAACATCGCTGAAAACGATAGTATCGCCCGTTGTAGGTACAACTTCGGGAAACAACCAACTTGTATATTCTACATATTTCTACTTTATTTTACAATGGCAGTTACGGGGAAAAATAAACAGTAAATAATGCAAAATAAAAATACCAAGTCAGTGTTTTTAACTCTACAAAGTATGCAATGAGCTCTCCATTTGATAGTCCTCTGTGTAAACCCTTAACTTTACGATTGAGACGTGTAATAGAAATTGCTACTTTAGTAAGTTTATTTGTAGAAAGTGATTATATGTATTACATTACATTTCATTGTAAAAATCATAGGATGTTTTGTTTGTTTGTTTTGTAGTGGACATAGTTTAAGGGGGAAGCGACTAGTTGTCCTTGCAATTCATCATCATTTAATCATCAATACAACCCTCTAAGTTCATATAATCATATTGAATGACGATCTCATATAATATCAATCAATAGGATTAATTATATTATAATTTTGTAAATACATACTTGTTACGGTCGCGAATCATATTTTATTCAACATAGAACCTGACACTGACCTGCAAATTGCAAAAAACGAAAGAAAATTTGAATTTCGCGGGTGCTTCCCCCTTAATTACTTACTTGAAAACTGAATTGAGTAACCTGTAGTTTATAGTCGACTTTTTGGGTAGATATCACAAAGTTGCTATTTAGCGTTTTCTATAATCCTATCCTATCCTACTAATATTATAAATGCAAAAGTTTGTGAGGAAGGAGGGATGGATGTTTGTTACTCTTTCACGCAAAAACTACTGAACGGATTTGGGTGGAATTTGGAACACAGATAGTTTATAGCCTGGATTAACACATAGGATACTTTTTATCCCGTTAATACGTTCCTGTGGGATAATTTCCGACATCGACGCGGGTGAAGCCGCAGGCAAAAGCTAATCCGTAATAAAATACGTTAGACGACTGATGTGAAATAAGCGAGATGGTGACTGATGGTGATGGTTGTGAATGTGAAGACTATGTGGGTCATTGTTGCTTCTATTTTTTCTTTCCTTCTCAGTTAATTTTAGTCATGGTCTGGCAGTTTGAGTAATTTTTGTGACCTACCCAAATATACTTTCTTTGGTATTGTTCGTCGAATTGTTGAGCTCCTTAAGTTCTGAGTTGAGCTGCACGATTGATAACAACTGCGTGCACTGACTGGACAGGTCCTCTCAATCTGTGTGGTTCTTTCTTCAAAAGTCCATTTCAGACACTAATCTATATGGTCTTCACATGATCTGACCAAGATTATGTCTAGACTTTAAAAGAGACTGTGACCTCTGAGTTTGTTTCGGCCTTTCTTCTCAGAGTAGTCAGATAGGAAACGCCGACCTCATCTAGTTTTTAAAATATGTTTGACGTGTAAAAGTGTTTGTTCAAACCTACTTACAGAAATAAAATCATTATCATTTAGATCGAAGTTTTCTAAATTATTTTTTGACGCCTGGAAACCTGCTAGTACCTACATTACGAAGTTTCTTTTCCAGACATGCTGATAATGTGCTATATTTTTGTAATTAAATAACTTCCTAAGTATCTTTGTTTCAAGCGAGCACAACCACGGGCAAAACTAGCGCACTATCGCGTATATCTCAACAGAATCCAATACAGTCGTATTGCTGCTCAGTCCATAGATTATGCAGACAATATAATACGAATAATAGAAGATAGCGATAATATTTGCATAAATTGACAGGTCCGCCATATTGAGCGGTTATTTTAGTTCATTCTACACCAACCACCGCAACATTAGATCTTGGTACTTTCGAAAGCCGATAAACATATTTTAAGCGAGAAATAGGAGAAAATCCGGATATTGATAAATAATAAATGATTTTAGAGCAGTGGTGGCCCAGTGGTAACGACCGCGTCTTACGAGTTGTAGGTCATAGGTTCGAAGCCAGACAGACGGTTTACTTTGTGTAAATTATTTCATCACCACTGCTCTCAAAACGGTGAAGGAAAACATCGTGAGGAAACCGGCATGTCCTAGAACCAAAAAAATCGAAGACATGTGACATGTACCAACCCGCACTGGGCCCGCGTGGTAAATTACAGCCTACAGAGAGTAAGCCTCTATCCCAGCAGTGGGAACATTATAGGCTGATTATGCTAAATGATTTGAACAAACACTTTTACACGTCGATCATATTTTAAAAACTAGATGAGGTCGGCGTTTCCTATCTGACTACTCTGAGAAGAAACGCTGAAACAAATTAAGAAATCACGCCCCTTTTAAAGTTCAGAATTGTCGGTCAGATCAAGTCCTCCCATGTAGATTGGTGTCTGAAATGTTATTTATAGGTGTTTGAAATGATATAAAGATATGATGTCGTACTGTGTTGTGATTAAAGGCAGATATGTGGCAGTATAACATGGAGGGGCTCGTGGCTAATTAATAACAACCACTCAGTTCGATCGATCAGATTAAGCTACGCTTGCCGCGGTCGCTCCATGGATGGGTGTATAGAGGTATGAGGAACAGGGTGTAAAGTTCACTCACACCTCCATAGAAAAGGGAGGATCCTCCAACCAGACGGTGTCGTCCTCGTGTCTGGTGGGCAACTGCCCAACGATCGATGTCGGGACGTTGTATATATGCTAGTTGCGCGGTAAACTCTGCTTGCACGATGCAGGATTTTGCGTGACGTCAGTGTGACGTGTAGCTCGCATGTGGCGTTTGTAGATGCCGCTACAGGTGACCATCTTTACACACCGACACCCCCTCGTGCTCCGGAAAGCATGTAAAGCCGTTGGTGCCGAATGTCATTACTAGATTTTTGACAGTCGTTACGGGCCGTCAGAAGCCCGAAAGTCTGACAATCAGTCTTACAAAGGGGTATCGTATTACCCAGTAACCGGGTTGTGGAGGTTAGATGGGCAGTCTCTCCATGTAAAATACTGGTATTCAGCTGCATCCGGTTGGACTGGAGCTGACCCAAACATAGTTGGGATAAGGCAGGCAGATAATAATGTAGTTGTATAATGCTTATTAGGTTTAATTTATAGCTGCAGTTTAAAGCTAATTAATTTTGGGGCGTTTAGGTAAACGTAGTGTGAGACGCCCGCCGGCCAGGTGGAGTGAAGGCGGCTGGCAGAGACTGGATGAGGAGAGCCAAAGATCGGGCTCAGTGGCGTTCACTAGGAGAGGCCTACGTCCAGCAGTGGACGAATATAGGCTGATGATGATGATGATGATGATGATAAAACTTTGGGTAAAAACGCCTTCCGACCTGGGGTCTTCTCTCTAAGTCAGTCAGCGAAGCTACGGGCCCGTCCGAAATAGTTTGAAACTTTGGTGTCAACCCTACCAATACACCCGATTAATTAACTTTTTCGGACAGGTAAAAACACGTCTGGACGAGGGCCAACTGTCGCATCGTGGTTTCTTATATTCTTAGGTCGGGCCCCAAACTAATCTTATGTCCGTAGGTGAAACGGAGTAGGAAAGGCCCGTAACTTCGGCTGAGACCTGCGGATGCCTAATTAGCCTACAGAAAATGGCGTTGTTAAATTACTATATAACTCAAATTCCTGATTACAAAAATGAACAGCTATTAATAAATGATATTTATTTCTTTCTTTAGGTAGGTTTGTATATCCTACAAACACTTTTACAAGTATATTTTTTGATGTCGTTGTTCCCTATCTGGATACTATGTACAAATATTAACTATCTTATACATAAAGAGATGATGTTATTGACAGTGTGTCTATTGCGGCTTGTCAGGATAAAACATTACTATCATAAGCCCGGGACAGCACCCTAATTAGCGCAAAGCGATTTCTCGAATTTTGGTGTATGAAATTGCTTTTTTACACCAAAACTGATACAAAAAATGACATTCAAACGCGTACTTACAGTTTCTATCATTTCGTTTGAGATCTTGCGCGGACCATATTTTAGTTCTTGCGGACCACTGGTTGGGAACCACTGATATAAAGCATTGGATTAGTAATTTCCTTCAAAACCCTTGTGTTGTGGTTGAAAGTGTGTTACGCAAACGTCTAAAAAGTTAGCGGTGCCAAATGAGCGGAATCGCAATTTTTTGCCTAGAATTTAGTGCTATTTTAGTTCTGCAATTGCAAATTTATTGCTTTTTTACAGTACAGAGAAAAGCCTATCAATGCTAGCTTTTGATATAGCTATATAGTCACAATACAAGGGTTTTGAAGGAAAATCCTAATCCAATGCTTTATGTTATAGGTTTGAAAAATTCGTCTGCCCAACAACGTAGATAACGCAATGGACGTGGCTGAACTGTCGAAATGAAAAGAATTGCGATCATCAACAATTGCCCCGCTGGTTTTCGATGTGAAATAATAATGACAAAGTAACTAGGCAGAGTATTTACAAATCTATATAAGTATATATATTATTATTATTATATATATATATTCTTCTTATATATAAAAATCAATTGCCGTTCGTTAGTCTCGCAAAAATTGTAAAATGGCCCGACCTGTTGTAATTAAACTTTGGTAAGTTGGTGCGTGTGCGCCGAAAAAGGTTTTAAGAGGGATTGCAACGCATGTCGGGCATTAGCTAAAGTATATTATAAATTATAGTCGCTTTTCGGTTCTATCTGTGACCGCATTGTTCTTTTAAACTACGCAACCGAATTTAATGGGATTTTCACCATCATGTAGAGAAGGTTCATTCCCGAAGGTTTACGTGTACAAAAAAAGCAATTATATTAAACTTACGTATAATAAAGAAATCTCGATGTTTGGCAAGGGGTAAGATCCATGCGAAGCAGGGGCGGGTCGCTAGTAGGTATATAAGATAAAATAGCTAGTATTGAGTCAAGTAGCTTTTACATTTTAAGTGAAGTAAAGACCTAAAGTATACATTTTTAATTTGTACCGCCAAATGGGGTGAATCGGGACGAAACTTTAAAAGAGATTTTAACATTGAAATAATATAGTTTGTTTTTTTATTTGTCAAAAAGACAACTAAAACAAAATTGATATTAAACTAATTTAAATCAGCCATTAATATTATTTATGAGCGTCTACGAAACCAGTTGAACTCTAATATTCTTGCAGATATCAGACATTATCACGATATATCAACACATTTAGATGACCGCTTTTCTCAATGAACATAACACGACCCGCTTCCAACAAAAACCATGTCTCTGGCACCCATATCATTGAATATAAGCCAACATTAACAAAACGTAAGAAAAACAGTGAAAATACATTAATCACAAGACAAAATATCATAAATGCACCTCGGATTGCGTAATACGACGCAAACGCGCTGTTTACTTGCGTTTTCGACGATTTTCACGCGCTGAAACAAGGACGGAGATACAACAACTCTATTTTTCACTGAGCATTAGAAAAAGATGGATATATATCGAGCTTTCTCCCGCGGTTCCAATTAAAGCTCTCGCGTACCGCTGAAAGCTTGCGCTTGCGCGATCGCGGGCTGTCTTCAGTCATTATTTAGAGCTGGGCGCGTGCGGTCGTCTTGTAAGTGTCGAACAATAATCGAATTTTCACGTACGGAGCTAAACTTTTGATGTGACTGTGTCCAAGTGATTGTGTTTTTTGACATTTAGTGACGTTTTGTGTTATAAACTAATACTTCGGAGGCTGTAGTGACATTCTGTGACATTGCGGATACCCCGAGCGGGAATTGTGTTCATTCCCAGAAGTTGGTAAGCCGATTTGTGTTATTTTAAGATATAATTAAATATAGACTGGCGGCATTTATATGAAAATATAATTAAAAAGTTTCATACGTAGTGAGTCAATATTCTCGGTATTGTTTTTTTGGCTGTGATTAGATAAAATACAATTTTTCTTAGAATTGAAAATTAATTAGACGTGAATTGGTGATTGTTTAGAATAGTAATAATGATGAAGCAAGCTTGTGAGTGACCTGGCTTGTCGAAAAGAAGATTTAGTAGCATATAGTTAGTACCTAATGTATCAAGAAGAGTAGTCGCCAGTACGTTTGAAATTCGGTTAGTTTTACTAAGTATTGTTTGGATAAATACTACTGCATGCTGTCTTATTTTTTTTTCAAAGGTAATGGAACGTAAATATCTTTGTGACATTTTTTTTCTAAGCGATTTCTTAGATTTTTTATGAAGAGAAGATAAATATTTGCAAATTGCATTTAAAAAAGTTGCATTTATTTATTTGTACGTTACTCAATGGATGATCATCTAGAATAAGAAAAAGAAATTTACGAATTTCTAAAAAAAAAAAAATATCATAGCCAACCTAAGACAAAAATACGTCAATACTACAACAAAAAATAATCACCAAGAACAAGAAAATCTCCAACAGTTAACGGACATTGATGCCGTTTCTCTTGTAACAAAATTCTTTAAACTAGACTAAAAATCACCAAAATTTAGTTTATTCCTGCCAAACGACGTTTCCCATTCTGAAATTGACTAAAGTGACATAACTTAACTTATTAGATAAATATATATATTAGTAAATATCTTTAAATATAAAGTTTGAGAGCACTAATGTCATTTTAGTTATTCAATTTAGTGAAAATGGCAATTTTCCTATACTGAATTTGTCGTTTTTCACCTAAAATTTTGATTGTCAAACTAAGCCCTACTTGCACCGCCGGTCACTAAACACGATTAGCGCTAATCGTGTTTAGTGATTGGTGATGCAAGTGGGCCTTAATAAGACTATTATTTTTTAATCGTGATTAAAAAGGTGTGGAATAAAATTAGTTGTTATGGACTAAAATTTGCACTGCACATTTTTCTACTAGTTTTTGAAAGTTTGGATGTTTGTGAGTTTGGAAATCACTATGGAAGCTTATTTGATTGCAGCTGTTTTCGATTCGCGACATAACAAACAGATAGACTCAGACAAATTCAAGATGTCTTTGATAGGGCTTTCCTACGACGACGAGAATACTGGAGATTTTCAACTTACTGAACGAAAAATCGGATTATCTTTTCTCGAGATCACATTTTTATTCGTAAATTAGCTTTATTACGCTAAAATAAATAGTAACTAAAAACTAAAAAATAAATAATGAAAACTAAAAAATTATCGCCGAAATTCTAAATCGTTTTCGGTGAACAATCCAAGCGGGATCACATTGGTCACAGATAATAAAAACAAATACAGTCTATTGCATATTAATTTATTAATATATAAACACTAATATAGTTTTACGCCGTCATTATGATCCTTGTGTTTCATTTAAATAATTACTGAGGAACAATTAAAGATAATTGATTTTACTCAGGTATTTTTTGCACTTCGTTCAATTTCCGCCGAATCTCGGTCTATGGTCTACTCAACTTAGCGATTGTCAAACTCGATTTTAGTTGTGCCAAAATTGTTTATAAGTTTAGAATATAAACAAAATAGCTTTTAAAATTCTCTTAACCAAAAATAAGATATTTTAGACATAGGAACAGTTTAGTTCTGTGTACAAGAGAAACGGCATCAGTGTCTTAAAAAAGAAACTGCCAAAAAAGGAAACGTCCAAGTAATAAATAAATCTTTACAAAGACACGATCCTGAGGCTGATGTTCAAGCGGGAATCGAACCAGTGTCCCTTTTAGCATTCAGCCGGCGTTCTAACTTGTAACACGTGGCAAACAATGTGTTTTTGTTGCTTAAGGAACAGAACAACGAATGGAGTCGGTGTGACGTTAAAAATATTAATTGAAGATGGTGGGTACTTTTTAAACTATGCCTATTTTGTCAGTGAAATGAAATAAAAAAAATTGTTTATTTTGTAAATTGGATATTGGTATCACTTTTACGCGTGATATAAAAAAAATAAGCTAGATAGAGTCGACATATCCTATCTCACTACCCCTGAGAAGAAATGGCGAAAGAAACACAGTAGTCAAAGTTTCTTTTGTAGTCGATACATAATCTTTGTCAGATCATGTAAGGACCATGTAGATCAGTGTCTGGAATGGTCTTTTGAGGAAAAAAACAGACATATTTGAGAGGATCCGGACAGATCCACTTAAATCTGTGTGGTTTTTTCAAACTGACTGGACAGTCATTGCAAGCATTTGTCAGTAATCGTGTAGCTTAAGTCAGAACTTAAGGTAGCAGCATAGGCCATGTATCTGGATTTGTGCCTGTTTAGAGCCAAAAGGCTCACTCTAATTACATGGAACATTAACATAATTAGCGAAATGTGGGCGTAGCAGTAGCAACAGTCACCAAAACAGATAAGTAACCAGGATAGTTGGATATGGTTGAAGTTTAGTAAGAAACCGATGGATGTTTTCGAATTAAATTTAATTTTGTAAATGAACTGTTTATTTTCCATTAATTTTATTTTATTTTATTTGAAAACATCCATCGGTTTCTTACTAAACTTCCACTATATCCGACGACCCTGGTTACTCATCTCTTTTGGTTCCCGTACATACAAAACACATCCGTTTACTTCTTCAGAGAATTTGGCGTGATGTTATATTGGAACTTATTTCTTGGTATTTATTGTTAGTTTGTTAAAATGTAATGTTTGTTACGTAGTGTTTTTGATGTTTTGGCTGCAAGCGTGAAATTGTTATTTTAAATGTATATATTAAAAACAGCAATTTATGAGCTGGTACGTGTTTTGTATAGAGCGAAACAGAAAATCCACATAACAGGATATTTTTTATTTATTCGTCACACATGTTTTCTAACTTGAAATAAAACAAAAATATGTTATTTAACCTACCAGAAAATATTAATTGGTTCATATTTTTCTGACACAAATTGTGTAATATTCAAAAATGAAGCACACATAAAAACAAATTTAAAATTCATCCGTTTTAAGACTAAAAAATAAAACGCAACAGCGACTCCACAGTTCGGAAACATCTCAATTCTTTCCGGTGAAGCTAACGTGTGCGGAACACGTGGTTCTGTAGGTAGCGACAAAAAAACGGACAGTCACAATGAAGATGTTACCCTTAATCTGGTCCCTTTGGACTTTGGAAGCATGACATGTGCCTTCATTGAACAGTTTGGACACGTAGTACATAGTTATTAGTAATAGGAATTTTAGTAGAACTTTTTGTGTCGGAGCTCATCCGGAGAAGTACTATCACCTACCAAGCAGGGTTGCTGTTCCAGTGTAAGGCACATGAGACATTTCGGATTTGTCCCTCGGGTGGCGATGCACTTGCGATTCCTCTGGTGATGCAGATACTAACAGGTAAGGCGGTGACACCTAACCATCAGCTGGGTGAAGATGAAAACAATGTTTTATTGAGTAGCGAGTGCGCGATGGCGACACCGACGAGTGATTGCTAGTTGGTATGCGTATGTACCAAGCATGAGTCTCAGCGATTGTTCTGCCCGCCAAGATAGCTCATGTCGCTGCGACAAACGAGTACTCGCCGGCGGTATGAACAGTCAGTAATCAACTATTAATAAATGTATATCTATTACTTACACGGAAAGTAAAATCTTTTGTACGTTTCTTGAGCGAGAAAATAGTTGATAGCTAGTCACCTCCTCGTCGGCTGTGGGACAGGTGCCTTTAGTGTTCTTCCGAAGGCGACTGCAGCTGCAAACCGCAGCGGCAACTCCGCCCAATCGCAACACGAACCGCAGCGACACAATTGGTTATTTATTTATTTTATTTCTTTATTTATTTATTTAGTAGTACACATATTTTATATATTTAAGTTGGTGCCAACATAAACTCATTAGAGTTTTACCGTGCACCAAAGTCATCGATTACATAATTTAGAGCATTAAAACCACTTAAGAAGGTAATTAGTAAAAAAGAAACAACAAATAACATTTTAACGGGTATTTTTAAGCAAAATATTATATAATACAAACGAGCGAACATCGGTGACAAATCAGACCGTCCGTCCTTACAACAATGGTAGAGGAATGTTTTCAAATTAATACAGGTTGTTCTTAAAAGTATGGTTGTGGTGTTGGTATGTAACTCTATGACATCGGCAACAGGCGGTAATGTTGCCATCGACGGAAGCGTTTTCATACGAGTTACATAGAAAATAGTTGCAGCCGCTTTCGGAATTGTCCGTTCATAAGAAATCACACTGCGAGATATCAATGATAAATCATCGTCATCATTCTCCTGCCCTCATCACAATTTATTTGAGGTAGCACAACATGTCCTTTTCCTCCATACTTCTCTATTATTCGTCATCTCGGTTGTCACCCCGTTTCTAGCCACATCATCTTTCACACAGTCCATCTATCGTTTCTTTGCGAAATATCACAAATATGAGCGATAAAACCCGATCATAGAAATAAAGTTTATATTATAACAAAAATAAACTTTATTCTTTCAACATAACACATTTCTACGAAGTCATATTTTTTATTTCGATCGTAACAATTTAAAGTCATAAACGCTAGATTCGTAAAAGCTATCTTTTGACCGGTTCTATGATTAAAGGCTCCTACAAATAGGCGCGACACGCGATGCGACACAAAGGCACCGACTCTCGCACGACGAGCGGTGCCTTTGTATAGCGTGCGATTCGCGTCGTGGGTCGCGCCAGTCTGGACGAGCCTTAAAACAGGTATTTTACTGCTTGGAACTGACCAGATGTAGGAGTAAGGACAATTAAGATCCTTGGACAAGTCTGTAAAGTTAATTTTACCTGTAAATGCTATCAAAGGATTATATTGTCATGAAGACAAACGCTTCGATTATAAGGCTGTGCGCAGACCAGCGGGGTAATTACGTAACACACAAACAGTAGGAAAGGGTCTCATTATGACAGTTCAACAACATTCATTGCGTTATTTACGTTGTCGAGCAGACAAATTTTTCGAACATAATATATGAAGGAATGGACTAGCAATAGGATAGATAGTGTGTTACGTAATTAGGGTGCTGGTGCAATACTATCTCTAAGCGGACAATCGCTTTATCTCTCCACCTCAAACCTCCTCCATCAAACCTTCACAACCCAGTCACTGGGTAACACGCTACCCGTTGGTAGGACTAACACTCGCAACTAATCCGATTATTTGGATATAAATATAGTCGGCCTTGTAATTGCGTTATCACCCTAAGGTTGTATATCACTTGCACGTCATAAATCGACAAGGTCTATTTGTCTATGTGACAATTAGAAAAGGAGAATGCCGCCCAATTTAGAGCGCCCTGTACCAAACGCAAACTCCGCTGTCAAAACACACACTACCAAACCTAGTGTATTTGGAGGACAATTAAATGCTCTTCCTATATTGCGAAAATTTTTTTACATTTATTCCCGAGAATTGGTATTTATTTGTCATTTAACTACTTATAAATAATTAATTGTGACAAATGTTTTGGACAAATAAATTATTATCTTATCTTATCTATCTATCTATCTATCATTGCTTAACATTTTGGGGATAGTGAAGTTTCAATTTACTGGGAATTGTTGACAAAAGTGGTAAAGCAATAACGTGTTCGACTATACCTAATACTTTAGTTTCGTTGGCGAGATTATTAAGAAACGTGGATATAAAATAAAACTAAACCATTTCAATCACAAACTGGCGCCAAAATTCTTTCAATCAAGCGGTACCAAGTTTCTTCCCATTCAATTAAAATGTACCAGCACATATTTTTTATATCAAATCTTTTACGTCAAACGAGACGCGTCTGACGGCGCCAACTGAGGGCACTCAAAACATTTCAGGGCACATCATATCTGTCAGAACTATAAAAGTACTAACTGACTGGCTGTGCCCGCGGCTTCGCTCATGTGACTGTATTCTGTTGGCATTTTAAGATAATGGGAATGCGAAATCATTGTACAATCGCCAGCTGGTCAAGCTACACGAAACTGTCAAATTTCTCTAAACGATTTTAACCCTTAACACGTTGATGGTTAAGTTCAAAATCGAAAGAGAAAATCTGACAGTTTGTGATAACTTGATGTGCTGGCGACTGTCCATATCGCACACCTAGATAAAGAGTCAACTCAAAATACCTCTTTTTTCAGAAACAGCAAAAAACGTTTTACTCGTTTTATATTTGACGGATTTAAAATTATTGTTATATGATGTTGTATATTATTTTACTAAGATATTAGTAAAATAATAATTAATCTAATATTATTATATTATAATAATATTAATATTAATATTATTTATATTAGGTATAGATTATATATATATATATATAATAATCCAATTAAAAAAAAAAAAAAAAAAACACTCAATTAATATCTTAGTAAAATAATATACAATATCATACAGATTCCGATACTCGCAATAACTAGATTTTGGATTATTTTAGATAAAGGGTGGCCCACCTGTGCGATATATATATTCGTAATATAATGATCTACGACATCTGTAGATTTTATTATATTATCATTTTTGTTAGTAAGTAAATCTTTGGTTCAAGTTTCGTTATCATTTTCTTATCCTTATCTCAACTTATTTTAGCTCGGTGCAACATGCCTTTTTCTTCCATATTTTTCTATTAATCGTCATCTCACCAGTCACCCCCTTTGTAGCCATATCATCTTTCACACAGTCTATCTATCGTTTCTTAGGTCTTCCCCTACTCTTATAACCATCCACATTCATACTCAAAACTTTTTCTTTGGTTCAAGTTATGAACCATTTTTTTTTTGTAATTTAATATTATATCTTAAAATCGTCCAAATTCAAGAAAACTTTAATTGTAATTTTTTTTACTTCTTTGAGAACTTGATCAGCCGATTGAAGAACAAAAGTAGGAATATATGCAAAAATACGCGTTAGTGCAAAATACAGTAATATAAAACTATGGTCACCCGTTCCGCCCACGTTGCGCAAGAGTCGATTAGACATCAGAATTATTGAGAAAAACTCTATTCCAGGCCGTGAGTCAAGTAATGGAACATTTTATTGTTCTTGAATTTTTATTAGCTAATTGGTGTAGTGTTGGGGGTGAGCAGAGATGTACATTTTTAGAAAGAAAGGTATTATTAAAACCTGCCAAATACGAATCGGACACACGAAGGGTTCCGCACCACCTTACAATATTTAACACATTTTGTATGTGGAGCCCTTTATTTTTTTACTTTATTTAATTTTTACTATGCTCTATGTTGTTATAGCGACAATAGAAATACATACTCTGTGAAAATTTCTATTGTCAACCTATTACGGTTTATGAGATACGGCCCGCTGACAGACAGACGGACGAACGGATGGAAGAACGGACAGACGAGACGTGCGGACGAAAAGCGGAGGATTACTAATAGGGTTCCGTTGGCACCCTTTGGGTACAGAACCCTAAAAACTAAATCCCGACTGCAACTAAAAACTTCAAAACAAGGTCACTTTTCAACGTAAGTACATATTTTCAAGCAGTCTGGTGCAGTTCGTGGCAGTTATTTTAGTTCAATCTCAGATTTACTGCTACCAACTGCTTAAAAATACGTTACCCTGTCTGTCTGTCGCGTAGTCGTGTTAAAAATTACCTAACCTATCCTACTACACGACTAATAATTTAGTAGGTAGGTAGGTACCATTTATGACAATTTATTTAAACATTAAAACGCTTATCGATACGTTTCCGCTAGTCTGAAAATGATATGCTTAATTATTATAGTCCTTCAGACCGTATTTTGGCCATGGTGACCAATATCAACGGAAACGAGCTTGTGGCGCGGGAGATATTATAGTGCACAAGCGTGTGCGCAGACACAGGTGCACTCTCTCTTCCCACACTTTCATAGTCATATGGGACGGCAATCCGACACGACCGGAGAGAGATCAGGCGCAGGACCAACGGCTTAACGTGCTTTCCGAAGCACGGGGGTATCACACCGCCAACTTCCAAACTCCGGGCTGTTACTAAGAAATTCCTAATGGAATAACCCAATAACACTTTTCCCGACCTGGGAATCGCTCCCAGGACCCCACGCTCAGCATTTGGGCTTGCAACCACGAGGCCAACGGGGCTGTTAATTATTATAATTAGTGTACAAATAGGTGGTTGGGTATACCAGTCAGCGATCCTGCTCGGGTGGCGGAAATTCTTAAAATAATTAAGGTAATAGTAATTCCTTTAACGAACTTTTCCTCATGGCGAAACCAGTATCGTCAACTGTGGCATCTTTTCTTTCCATGAAAAACTTTACCCATTAGTACTTTACATAAATATCTCTCGATTAAATCGATAATAAAAATCTGTTCCAAAAATAGTAGATTATTCTAATTTTTTATCGCTTGATATTAAATAGTGGCAAGAACCGATTTTTAGTAACAGAGAGATATACAGGATGTTTGGAAGCTGGGTGCAAAGGCTTAAGGGGGTGAAAGTTGACATCATTGAGAGCATTTTGAGCCATACATTTCTTCGACGAAGTCGGTTTTATTTTTATTTTTGACTACTATATCTAGGTTTTTTTAGGTAAAGATATAGCAGTTAAAAATATAAAAAACAGACTTCATCTCAAACATGTATGGCTCAAAATTCTCTAAATGGTGCCAACTATCACCCCCGTAAGGCTTTGCACCCAGCTTTCAAACATCCTGTATGTGACAGTACTCATGGGTAAAGTTGCTCATGGAAAGTAAAGATGCCACTATTGACTGTACCTAACAAACTCCTATTTTCTTCCTCCGTAGGTTTCTATAAATCTACTACAGCCCTCTCACAATAATTTTTTCTCTGATTTTGCACCTTTGCCAAATACTTGTGATCTTTATTGTCGTTGCAATAAGGTTGCTGTTGGGTTGCTGTCATTGACAAGTCTGTCAAAATCAAAGTGATCTTTATTTTCGTTACAATCAATCTACCTAGCCTTTTCCTAACTATTTTGGGGTCGGCTGTCAGTCTAACCGGGTGTAGCTGAATACCAGTATTTTACACAGAGCGACTGCCTATCTGACCTCCACAACCCAGCTATTGGGTATCACGATACCCCTTGGTAAGAGTGGCTGTCAGACTTTTGGGCATCTGACTACCCGTAACGACTGTCAAAGATCTACGGATGACAGCCAGGACCAACGGTTAACTTGATTTATGATTATGAGGCACTCTATTTCATGACAATAAGGTTACTCTTGAGTTGCTAGTGTCAAAATAAAAATAAAACTTTGAAAGAACTGTACTACACTTTGTAACATCCTGATCTAATCTTGATAGATTCCGTACATTTCAAGAAATATTTCCAGTAAACATCTTTAAAGTGAGTGAACTATTTTGAATGTGACTCCCGCATCACATTGAGACGCACTTTAGAATAAATTACACGTTATCTACAAGACGGGAATCGAATTAGGATCGATGCCAATTTAATCGATTAATGTTCAATCGGTATTCGAAACATTAGAGATGTGATAGTGTATGCATTAGTGATTCGTTTTCTTCTGTTAGTATAATGTATTCACCAGAATTGTAATAAAGATAACATAACATTACGGGAATTCTAGCTTGTCGCGTATCTGGTTAGTTTACTTCCTGGCATTGAGTATAACCTTGCACCCGTAACACACTATCAATCACAATCTGAATAATTTTGAAGCCTATTGCTAATCTATTGCTTCTTATTTTAGAAAAATTTGTCTGCTCAACAACGTAAATAACGCAATGAATATTGTTCAACTGTCAAAATTAAACAAGTAAGAACTGTTAAGGCTCGTATACACTGGCGCGACGCGACGCCCGACACAAAGGCACCGCGTGCCGCGCGAAGAGCGGCGCCTTTGTATAGCGCTGTCGCGTCGCGCCTGTCTGTGGGAGCGTTTAGTGTGTTACGTAATTACCCCTCTGAAGTACAGCAGCGCCTGAGTGTATGTGTACCATACCGCTTTGTGTGGAGGCGACGCCGCCCGCTGCTCCTGATTGTGTCAGGTCCAACCTTCTCGCCAAAACACCGTTGACCCGCGCAATTCGGGTTATTAACGATCTTCACGTGAAGATCGATGTATTACATGCCATTAAATAAGTGAATTCGCAAAAATACTGTTGTTCATTGTGACAGTTCAACAACATTCATTGCGTTATTTACGTTGTTGAGCAGACAAATTTTTCGAACATAAGAAGCAATGGATTAGCAATAGGCTTCAAAATGATTCAGATTGTGTTAGATAGTGTGTTACGTAATTAGGGTGCCGGAGTCTGAAGGCTCCCACAGACAGGCGCTACGCGACAGCGCTACACAAAGGCGCCGCTCGTCGCGCGACACGCGGTGCCTTTGAGTCGGGCTTTGCGTCGCGCCAGTGTGTACGAGCCTTGAATTTGTGCCCGATTGATGGCAATAGGCTCGCCCGCTATTACGTGGAACTTAAACATTACTGGCTACATGCAAGTGTAGGTATTATAGGTACACCTCTGACTTATCCTTCAGGGAAAGTAGGCGTGATATTATTTAACCTTACTCTTCCATTTATAACTGCATCACAATCAATCAAGTAGTTTCCAACATTCGCACACACAAACAGACATGCATTAAGTATCGTTATTCGATAAACAATCTGCTTCATTAAGGTCAGTGGAAATAGGTCAAGTGTGAGTTGTTTCACAGACTATAATGTAAACATCATTTGTCAGTATATCTATCAATATGACTATGATTATTAAAATTGGAAATAGTACCTACTTTTTGTTTAGGTCGGTAGGTACTTGTTTTTTTTTTGTTTGTTTGTTCTAGACGTCATAATATAATTGAATTAAACAAATTAATGTGTGAGACCAATTTAGTCTCGCGAAGAAATGGCATTTTGAAATTGCCCGGAGTTTTATTTTACGTATGTTCTCCGATATTTTCGACAATTGTGGACTGATATTAAAAATTATTTTTGCATTTGGTAAAGGAAGCTTGCGCGGTGGTCCCATATACATTTAATTAACTCTGCTTGGGTAGTTTTTGATTAGCTTCGATAATACGTATTCTGTATCTTGGTGATGTTGTATAATACTTCCTGACACCGTTGTTTACATAGCAAGTAGTGGTATACGAATTGGGTTGAACAGACTTCCAGAAAAATACCTACTACAAAGTGAAAAATTACGTTAATTTCGGAAGTCGGTGGCAAAAAAACTAAAATACAGATCAAAAGACAGCGACTTCCGAAATTAAAGTTATTTTTCACTTCTAGTGTTTTTTTTGGAAGTCGGTTGTTTTTTATAACTTGTAAATTAGTAAAGAAGCAATATAATACATATATAATATAGATAGTGGGTTACGCAATTAGGGTGCTGGTAGGCCGCAAGAAAGACTATCTCCACACGTGGGATAAACGATATTTGTTATCAATAGGCTAGGAAGAAGAAGCACCCATTTTCTATTAAATAGGTGAGTAATAATTAAATATTAAATTAATAATAATTATAATATATAATAATGATTAATAATTATGTATTAATAATATATAATATTAATATTATTAATAATATATAATTATGATTAATATTTATTAATTAAATATTAATAATTTAATTACGTATCCCATACCTACTGTGAGCAATCTTCTGCTTTCGTATTGGCAGCAATTTTTTTACGTTTATGCACGAAAAATCTAGAACGATAGTCTGCTGAATTCGTTTTAGCTTAAAATAACTTCTAGAAAATATTCGATTTCTGCAGATCTAAAACATTCCCGGATAAATCTCCCTTGTATTCAAGGAAACCAGCAATAAATGATAGCTGCCAAACCGCAGTTTGTGCGAATTATTTCTTTGTCCCATAACAATAGAGTTTATTTTTGAATACTGTGTCTGTGATCGGGTTTTCAGTTCCTAGATTCGAAATAGGTAGGGGAAAGTTGTACGAGATGATCCGTTGAGGGAAGATGATCCTTTCAGATTGCAACGAAACCAGTAGCGTCATCTAGTTGTTTTTATTGGCAAAATGTAGTCCCCGATATTCCCCCGCCTCAGTCGAACGTAATGGCGTCGTGAGTGACAATCAAATTTTTTGAGGAAGAAAACAAAAATTACGTGACTTTGATCTAAGGTAAGGTTGACTTTAAGTTTATGTCTAATGTGTTCTAGGTACTTAATTGTTGAGGCTATTGTATTAGTTAGCTTTGGATATTGCTCTATTTTGTTTTTTTAATAGCATGGTAACAGTTAAAACCACATAGGTTATGTTATCGAACATTGAATAAAAAAGTTTATGTTGGGGCAAGATGATTATGTTACCGGTGTACAAGATGATCCCCGCGGATCATCTTGTACACCGGTAGCATAATCATACCTACTATTACGGGGATATTTTTTAACCATTTGTAGGTATGTTATTACATTTTAGTTTATGTATTTTTTCAGATATATATGACTTAATTAGTATGACCTGCCTGCATTATTAAAAAATTGTAGTAGATTTCAAATAATAACAAAAAATACTTTATTTTGTTTTAGACCATGCCTCGTAATTATAAACGGAAAACTAACCGCGGGTTGTGGTCGGAAGACTCCATGCTCAAAGCGCTGGATGCTGTTAAAAATGGCATGCCATTTAGAACAGCAAGTAAACAGTTTGGAGTGCCTGTAATGTCACTAAAAAGGCGGGCTAAAGGCAAAAATAAAGTGGCTGTCGGTGCAATAAAATATTTAGGTGGAAAAAAAACAGTTTTTACAGCAGAACAGGAAATTGAGCTCGTGAAGCACATTAAAGATATGGAGACGAGAATGTACGGATTAACACGTCAAGATGTTGTATCGTTAGCATATCAACTTGCAGTAAAAAATAATATCACCCACCCTTTCAACAAAGAAAAAGCAGGATATGATTGGCTAAGAGGATTCCGTCAGCGGCATCCAGATATAGCGCTTCGGGCACCTGAATCCACTTCTACTGCTCGAGCACGGGCCTTTAATAAACCAGTGGTAGATAAGTTTTATTCCACATTAAAATGTGTTCAAGAGACGAAAAACCATCCATGCCACCGTATCTATAACGTTGACGAGACTGGCATTTCTACGGTGCCTACCAAAAATACAAAGGTGTTTGCAACAACTGGACGTAAACAGGTAGCACGAGTTACTTCAGCTGAAAGGGGGGAGACTACAACAGCTGTAATTTGTATGTCTGCTTCTGGAACTTTTATACCACCCATGTTTATCTTTCGAAGGGTTCGTATGAAGATGGAACTAATAGATGGCGCACCGCCAGGCTCCGCCTGGGCCTGTAATTCATCTGGATGGATGAATCTAGAAGTTTTTACCAAATGGTTTGACCATTTTTTAAGCTACACGAAACCATCTGCGGAGGACCCAGTGCTGTTGATTTTAGATGGCCACCTTTCACACACAAAAAATTTGGAATTGATTTTAAAAGCTCGAGAAAATCACGTTACTATTGTCTGTCTGCCTCCACACTGCACCCATAAACTGCAACCTTTAGACGTCAGCTTGATGTATCCCTTGAGCATTTACCACAATCAGTCACTCGAAAAATGGATGAACAACAATCCTGGCAGACCAGTGACTGTATTTCAGATTGCAAAGATTTTTGGAGAGGCTTATTTAAAAGCAGCAGTCCCATTAAATGCCATCAATGGGTTTGCCAAAACCGGCATATATCCTTTCAACCCGGATGTGTTCACCGAAGCTGATTTTATCGCTGCTGCAACAACAGAAATGGAATTTAATGAAGACTCCAGTGTAGTAGAAATGCCTACAACGGATTCAAACATAGGTCAACTACCAGCAAATGATCCCTCACCACAAACCCTCACATTACAGGACTGCATAGATTTGCAGAATAAAACACCGTCACCAACTCCTGTTAATGATATGAATTTTTCATTTCGCAGTCCTTTGTCCCCTTTACCATCTACGAGCTACGCACGCAACTCAAATGTATCGCCATCCATCCTTGAAGATAGTCAATATGAACCTTTTAATGTTACACCAGCCCAAATTCATCCATTGCCAAAAATTGTGGGTAAAAGAAGCCATCTTAAGAGAAAACGAATAGACACATCAATATTAACTAGCACACCATACAAAAATTATTTAGAGGAAGAAAGAAATAAAAAGACGGAAAAGGAAAATAGAAAAACAAATAAAAAACAACAAAATGTAAAAAAAACTCATCCTAAAAAGAAAGGGAAGGGAGTAGGCAAAGGAATGTCAAATAAAAGGAAGAATATTGTGTCAGAGTCGTCTGAAGAAGAAGAAGACGCAGAATGTCTTTTTTGTACGGAAACATTTTCCAAAGACGATAGGGGCGAGGGATGGATTAAATGTTGTGGATGCCAAAGATGGGGCCATGAAGCTTGTGCAGGGATAGATAGCGATGATGATGAGTTTACATGCGATTGGTGTAGAAATACAACGCCAGGAAAAAGACGCTTAGAACTATAATTTTTGTTCTTTTTTTTTGAGCCTAATCTAGATTTATTTCTTTGTTAAAGGTAGTGAAGAAATTTTATTTGTTTCTTATTTTTTTAAATGTTGATTTTGGATAGTGAGATTTATTTTACTAGATTAGTTTTTGTTTCTTATTTTTCTTAAATGTTGATTTTGGATAGCGAGATTTATTTTACTAGATTTGTTTTAGAAGATAAGTTTAGTTACTTTAGAAGAATGTTTAATTTTGTTAAAACTTTACTTACGACTATACGACTGATCTCTGTGATGATTGTTTTCTAGAAATTTAATTGTAATTGAGACTGACTGTTATTTAATAAGACTGGTTCATTAGGTCTATAATAGGATATTTTGATTTCATTTAATTAAAGATATAGTAAACCCTGATTATGGTTTTATTTAGGTAATTCTACCAGAACCTATGATAATCCCGACATGGCAGGGGGGCAACATGATCCTGGGATCATCTTGCCCCTACCGCAAAGATCATCTTGGACACCGGGGTGTACAAGATGATCCTTTGACAACGTTTTAAAAATGTGGTAAATAATAATAAAACATCTTAAAAAATTACAATTTTGAGTATGACAACAATAAGACACATAAATTTACTATGGATATACGTTTTTACATCCACGCTAAGTAGAATATCATATAAACTACAAGCATTCTCCCTTATGTGAATCATCTCGTACACCTTTCCCCTACCTAGGTTTTATCCGAGGTTCCGCTTGTGCTAAAAATAACGAAGTTGCATAAGTTTAAAGCTTGCAACACATGATTGTGATGAAAATTCATACTTCGAATAAAAAACGTATTTTATGTATTATTCATTTTATTTAGGTTTACAGTAATTTCATTTACCTACCGAATAAATGAAATCATGTATTTTATTGTAAAACAAGTGTCATAATATTTTGTGGTCTAACGCCATTCCAGACGAAAAAAAGTATTCAAGACTGAAATAGTTTTCAATATCCGTCCGAGAACTACATACTGATTGTAACAAACTTACACTTATGGTTAAAATAACTACTACGCCTCTTTCAGTCCTCGCAACAAGGTTTAATTTAGAATAATTTACATTTAACTAACGGTAAAATAAGGTTTGTCGAGTACGCAAAGGGCGACGGAATCAGAACTCTGGCTGTATAGAATACAGATCGAAAATAGAATGCGTGTGACAATGAAAAGAACTCAATACAAATTCAAATTAGGAATTCCGCGCGTGTTTTTTTATAACTGTCTGAACTTCTTAGCGCTTTGACTTTCTAAAATTTAAGACCACCCTGTATTATGTAGGTACATTAAAATTGTTGTTCCTACCGTCAAATGTTAAGAAAAAAAGTTTTAGGTACTTTGTATATTAATGATAAAATGATAAGGCAAATAGATATAGAAAATATTCAACTCTTAGAGTGTAAAATTCAAACAAAATCCCTAAAAAGACTGCTGTTATTGACTATACATTATTGAGTTTGGTAATGAAACCGCAAGCTGTAAGTCATCCTAAAGAAATGGGGTCATTGCTCATACAAACAGACATGATTCTTACCACAACATTTAGATATACATACATATAAAACAGACTTTATATGAATATTATGTCTTCGAGTACAGACGAAACATATTTTTTTTTTTGGACCATAGCCAGGGCTGACTTTCCTAAATATAAATAGGTACCTCATTTCATATTTCCATTAGCAGTTTTGATCTTGTTACCATGTTTCCAAACGAATCGAGGGTCGATGGAGTCGCAAATTGCAATCTATACTAATACTTACTAAAATACTATTACGAAAGTAGCTCAGTGTCTCTCTCTTTCAGTTTGTCTGTCTGTCTGTTAGTCTGTCTGTCAGTCTGTCAGTCTGTCTGTCAGTCTGTCTGTCAGTCTGTCTATCAGTCAGTCTGTCTGTCTGTCTGTCGGTCTATCTGTCAGTATTACTGTCAGTCTGTCTGTCAGTCTGTCAGCCTGTCTGTCAGTCTGTCTATCAGTCAGCCTGTCTGTCAGTCTGTCTATCAGTCAGCCTGTCTGTCAGTCTGTCTATCAGTCAGTCTGTCTGTCTGTCAGTCTATCTGTCAGTCTGTCAGTCGGTCTGTCAGTCTGTCAGTCTGTCAGTCTGTCTGTCAGTCTGTCAGTCTGTCTGTCTGTCGGTCTATCTGTCAGTATGTCTGTCAGTCTGTCTGTCAGTCTGTCTGTCAATCTGTCCGTCTGTCAGTCTGTCTGTCTGTCTGTCTGTTACCTTTTCACGCCTTATTGACTGAAGGGATTTCTATAAAATTTGGCACACAGGTAAACCATGACCTGGGTTGGGATATAGGATTTTATAGGATCGACTTTTAACCCAGAAGTATGCTTCGATGGGATATGTAATTTCGACCTCCACGCGGTTGAAGCCTCGGGGAAAAGCTAGTAGACTTAAAAGATAATTTTATCTGCGTAACCCACCTCAAACAGTATTGCATACATTATTATAGGATACTATGCAAAACTAATTAATCATTAGTAGCTTAACAGTATACATAATTCTTAATTTTAATCGAAATTGATCAATATCTTATAGGAATCTGTCAGTCCGACTTCTTGAAACTTTGGAGAAATTAACTTTCACTATTATCACTGCAGATGCTCCTTGCGTACGTCATATCCTGGTCTGCCAGGAGACAGGAAGAGATATGCAATTCTATTTATAACCTGTACATATGCACCTTGTACATCATACATGCATTTCTGTGTATTGAACGTAACATTTGTCATCGTAAAGTATTATGATACTTATATGAATCAATCAACGGTATTTTATGTGACCATTATGATCATTGCATTCGTACTGACAAATTATAATTATTAGCTCGCATCATATATTTATACAGCGTGTATCAGAAAGCCGTGGTCATTTAAGGGTGTGGTACAGACTATCAAGCTGAAGAACTTTCTCCATGAGACCGACACCGTATTCGCGAAAAAAATATCAAGGATTTCATATAAAACTTCAATACTTTTTCGACCCAAATGTATGGGAACGCTGCATCCAGCTGAAGAACTTTCTCCATGGGAACAACAACGTATTCGCGAAAAAAATATCAACGGTTCCATATAAAACTTCAATACTTACTCGACCCAAATGTATGGGACCACTGATTATTTTTTTCGCGATTACGATGAGGATCGCATGGAAAGAAAGTGGTACACTTTGATGGTCTGTACCACACCATTAAATTTGACCACACATTTTTGATACACGCTGTATCTGTATGCTCTTTATGTGAACACTCGTATAAAACTCGCACTTGGCAATCCTATGAGATTTATATCTTTCGAGCCTAAGTTATAATTATACTAACGCCTACTCTAATAGACGTCGATTAGAAGTAATGAATGAATCATTATTCTTGCGATTACTTGAGGGTGGCTTGTACTGTATGTCTTGGACACACGCAAATTATCAAGCCTTATTTGTTTCTTATTTAACGTAAATCTTTAGGCATTACTTATATTCAGATTTAAGAGTTAATCTTGATGTGGATCAAGAATTCACGATCGAAACGATCTCCCATCTCTACGATCATCTCCATATATATATGTATGAAAAATGCAGTCTGGCCTGTATGTCTTGGCCACACGCAAATTGTCAAGCCTTATTTGTTTCTTATTTAACGTAAATAAAGGCATTACTTACAAACTTTCAGATTTAAGAGTTAATCTTGAAGTGGATCAAGAATTCACGATCGAAACGATGTCCCATCTCTACGATCATCTCCATATATATATGTATGAAAAATGCAGTCTGGCCTGTATGTCTTGGCCACACGCAAATTGTCAAGCGTTATTTGTTTCTTATTTAACGTAAATAAAGGCATTACTTACAAACTTTCAGATTTAAGAGTTAATCTTGAAGTGGATCAAGAATTCACAATCGAAACGATCTCCTATCTCCACGATCATCTCTCTATATATATATATATATATATAAATGCAGTTACTTTTCGTGTGTGCCGCTGTGACCAATGTGTACTTTAAAACTACAAAATGGATTTTGATGCGGTTTTGACCAACATGTAGAGTATTTATACCGAAAGTTTAATACTCAATTTAGATATAGCACAGAAATCTTGATGTTTTGACATATCGTCACATAAGTACATACATTATTGTACCAGTGCAAAGCAGGGGCGGTGAAAATATAAAAACACGTGTGGCACTCGGGGACTGCCGCGGTAAAGCTATTGCATAGCATTTTTTATCAACTTATGCAATTATAATTATTTTTTAATTTTTTTCTATGCAGTATTTTTTTTTCTTTGATATTAATTCAAGTACAGTCGTACTATATACATACACGTTAAGCGAACGCTCGGCCGAGCTACATGGTAGGCGGAGTGGGGGGTGTTAGGTTTTATTTTCGTTACGGAATTTCTTGATTCGGTCGCCGCGCTCAAAGCCCGCCATAAAAGCTATCCAATAGCTTAAAATCATAATTTCTGCATTGAATACTATTAAAATTCTTCCCACTTTAAAAAGCCGTATATCAACCAGCACTCTATTTGCGTCAAAACAGACTATCAATCACAATTTGAATCATTTTGAAGCCTATTCCTAATCAATTGCTTCATATGTTAGAAAAAATTGTCAGCTCAACAACGTAAATAACGCAATGAATGTTGTTGAACTGTCAAAATGAAAGCCATTCCTACTGTTAGTGTGTTACGCAATTACCTCTTAGAAATAGAAAACAATTGACAGTTCAACAACTAGGCATTACGAATTCCAACAAGAAGTTTCGATGCTCTTTGAATTTGAACGTGGATAGTTGAACAGGCTATGTTTAGTAGTGAGCGCGATCGGCATAAGATTGGCATTCTCTATGGTTGTCATCACTGTGTTATGGTGACGTCACACTTTGGCCGTGAACCCGGTAGTGTATAGATGTAGATAGAGGTGGGATGAGCTTTGTAGGGATCGATGAAATTATTCATAGATAATAGGTAAAATTAAAAAAAGCCCCGTCACAAAAAGGAGCTGATAACCTTGAAACGGCTGAACCGATTTTAATAAACCATGTCTAAGAACCACCGCTAGAAAACCTGCTTTCAAATAAAAAAAAATCGCTTACAAATCGGTTCACCCGTTTAAGAGCTACGGTGACACAGACAGACACACACATATAGCGGTCATACATATAACACCACTCTTTTTGCGTCTGGGGTTAAGAAGGTTTAAAGATGGTCGATTCCCTGCGCTTTTCAGACACTCGCAAAAGTCTTAGGGAGACACTAGGTACGTGCATATAGCCTAATTTATATATAATATAAACTGTATTATTAAAATTGCATTGTCGTTTGCGCAACACTGGGTACATAATGAACCCGATCCAACCACAATTGTCCCATAATATTCCCATTGCTGGGGGTACTTGGTACAGACGTCCTCTATGAAAGGGACTGGCATCCACACATCTTAAAAAAAGAACATCCAATTCTTCTATTTCTTAGCTTGTCGATGCCAAGTATGGTTTGAAAAAAAAGAAGTTAAATTTTGAGTTTGGACCAGTACTCAGCAGCGCTAACACTATTCACTGACGTAAACATTAAGGTTCTCACGTGATCAGGTGACAGGGCATGCGGCGCAAGATGAAAAGGTGGGCCATGGTTTGCGGGGAGTCACCGCATGTACACTGAAGATCGGAACCATCCGAAACACCCCACCTGTGGATATAGTCTTTGCTACTGCCGACCTGCGGCGTAATTGCATAACACGCTAACAGTAGCAATAGGTTTTTGACAGTTCAACAACATTTATTGCGTTATTTACGTTGTTGAGCAGACACATTTTTCGGACATATTTATTTATTTGGGATCACCTACAAAGGATACGCATATAGAATATAAATTACATTAATAAAATTGGTTCTTTTACGTGTGTTCCTTCAATTACAGAAGACCACAGTATGCACATAATAATACTAGGTGTAAACACGATAAATATATGAAGCAATGGATTAGCAATATCCTTCAAAATGATTCAGATTGTGATCGAAAGTGTGTTACGCAATAAGGGTGCTGGGTGCGGAGTCTGCTTAAAGTTTTCCAAGTCGGCCATGAAGTATTTCCATTTATTACCTTCGTAGAAAATAATTATTACTAATAATTACAAGAAGTCGACTACCAGACTTGCGTTTCCCCCCACTATCCAGGAAGCTTTTATATTTCATACGTCATCTGCATACGAGATTCTAACATACAAAATGCCCATACTATATGCAAACCATGCCTCATAGCCTTATAGACGGTATAAAAACTATTAGGATCCACTACCTCACATACAAATTAGTATATTCCCATATTATATCAATTAAAATTCAAGGAAATTCATTGAACTCCGTCTATGGTTATTAGCTCCAGAAAGGTGTGTAATATCCTGTGTGGAGTCTTTTTGATGTTTCGTATTTATGTGGAGAAAAAATCCACTTTTTATTCGTTATTTTAACTTTTTCTCTGTAACTGAGAATTCAAGAATAAAAATGTTTGGCTTGTGGTGACCAAGGTGTGAGTGATATCCACGTAAGAATTAGGAGTAATTTTGTTTGTTGGTTGAATGAACACCTCATTAATCGACCGACCGGGTTCCAAGCTGTATAAATTCCATGCGAATATAACATTTAACTACTTTATAAAACGCTTCAATATCCTTTAACACATTGTAAAATGCGTTCCACCGCGCGCCTGCCTACCTACTTAAGATCTAAAACACGAAAAAGCATAAATGTTGTCTATTTTTTGTCACCATTTTATTAAGTATAGTCCGGCCGTCGAGAGCATGCGTTCTTGACATCTGTCAATTTCATAAAAACGAATACGTGTTTTGCGAATTTGATCTTTATTAGTTACTAAATTGTCGCACTGACAGCTGTCAGGAATGCAGTTTCTCGACGGCTTGACTGTAATGAATAAATACTTGCTAACCAACACTCTACACAGAATTATAACTACCATCTTAATCAGCGGGAATTCCGTTTCAGTTTGAATCTGCAAGCCTTATGCTAATTCTAGATCAGCACATAATAGATCTAATTACATTATTAGGTATTGAGTAAACACGTTGCATCATTTAGCTAAATATAGCTATTACGCTCAATAAACATAATCAGTTTATTCCAAGACTTACGGTAGCACATTGTATGCGCTTGGATCAAAATAAACTAAAGATACATTTCGGGTTTATTGCTGGTCTACATCTTATTCTAGATTTGGATTGAATATTTCTGGCATTATTCTTATATCTTACCTTTATTTTTTGTTTTATTTTATTGTGTTTGGGTGGCTTACAGCTATCATTACAGAAGAAATAATGAGGTGATTCATGACAAGCCATTTACGAGCCTCCTCATTTAGCAATAGAGTATTGTTGTACAAGTTTACAAATTGAATAATATTCACTAACCATAACACTAAGTATAACATTAAATTAAGTACCTGCATAGGCAAAAATGCATGCGCAACTACTATTAGGATCCAACAGAAACAATATAGTGTTTGGATAAAACAGTAGAAATGGACGCTAAGCTGCTTGCAAACAAATCGATTGAGGGGTGTTCCATCTTAACAATTTGGTTAAATGCTTTGACTAAGCGAATCATATATGAATTACTACGGTAAACTGTGCAAGCGTAAGGAGCATGAAGAATATTACTTATTTAGTTTAGCTAGCTAAAACTGTTCTTGTTCAGAAAAGCCTGCACCCTGATTACGTAACATACTATCTATCACAATCTGAATCATTTTGAAGCCTATTACTAATCCATTGCTTCATATGTTCGCAAAATTTGTCTGCTCAGCGACGTAAATAACGCAATGAATGTTGTTGATCTGTCAAAATGACACCCATTCCTACTGTTAGTGTGTTACGTAAGTATCCTGCTGGTCGAGTCTCCTTGATCTATGATGTCAGTGCTGTTGTGATGGGTTGACCAAAGTAACAACAACCAGTTATATTTGCGTTATAGTAATATGAACTATAGCAACGCTATCACAAGAAGATAAGAGGTCTCATCATGGTAGCCAAAATACGTCCTCTCTGAATGAAGACGTCATCAACGAAACGCTTGGGCTACTTTTTTCCATGTCGTCTCTCGACCTTTACCATGTTGTCTGTAAGAAAGTATACAGTTCGTCTAAAATTGAGCATGTTGGACTAATTTCAGCATTGCGTTATGACCGTACGAATCAAATTCCCGCCTCATTTGGCACTATTTTTTTAGTGCCGACAACATTGTGTCCTGCGCCATTTTATTCGCCCCGACCGTCAGACAGAATAAAATTTGCGCAGAATTTCATTTGTACGGTTTTGTCCCAAGAGGCCTACTCTCTAAGCAAGACGCCCGTAGTTTTGGCCGAAGTCACGGTCTGTCCCAACTCCGTAATACATTCGGATATAACATTAGTCCGGGGCCTAAACTAAAAATTAATGACAAAATGATGTGACAGTTGTCCTTTCTCCTGGGGGCCTACTTCCTAAGTTTGTTAACGAAGATACGGGCCGGTCCAAACGTAGTTTGAATCTTTGGAGTGAACCCTACACCCGGTTAATTCACTTTTTTGGACAGGTAAAAACACAACGGGAGTAGGGAAAACTATCACATCGCGGCAACGTGGTGTCATGCATTCTTGAGACGGGCTCCAAACTAATCTTACGTCCGTAGGTGATACGGAGTAGGAAACGCCCGTAACCTCGGCCGAAACTACGGATATCATGCTTAGAGAGTAGACACCCTGATATGTGTTTGCCCGTCCGAAAGAGTTAATTAATCGGGTGTGGGTTCATTTCTATGTATCGAATTACTTTCGGACGGGCCCATATTTTTGCTGACGGACTTATGGCCGATTCCTATAGTTTGTGGATCGTTATCGGTTAAAATTAAGACTCTTGTATCTGTACCAATAATGAAGCAAAGACCTAAAAGTTTTGCATAGTAGACCCTCCCATATGGAAGTAGCTATCACACGTAAAATTTGTTTACGAATCTATTTATATGTCCAGGCCCTGCAGTCTCGACATTAGATAGCGAAGAAAATCTGTCGCTAAGTCGTATCGATGTCAAATTTCTTGAATAGATTTTCGACTTTATCTCTAAAGCATAAGGTTGAACATCTATTAAAGAAATTTGACATCGATACGACTTAGCGACAGATTTTTGTCGCTATTCATGTCGAGACTGCAGGCCCTGGGCCTGCAGTCTCGACATAGATAGCGACAAAAATCGGTCGTTAAGTCCAATCGATGTCAAATTTCTTTAATAGATTTTCAACTTTATTTCTAAAGCATAAGGTTGAAAACCTTTTAAAGGAATTTGACATCGATACGACTTAGCGACAGATTTTTGTCGCTATCTAATGTCGAGACTGCAGGGCCTGTTTGGCAATAAAAAATGCTACCATTGGTAAGCAAAACGATTCGTTTTTGTTTATAGGAACCGAGCATTAGAGAATAGGGCCCCTGCGCCGAACTTACTCCCACGTACTTACGATATAATCGACCTACTGCTAGTTTTCGCTAGCCCCTTTCATCTTCTTAATATAAAGGATCCTTTTGCCCTCAACACAATAATTACCTCATTCACTCACTCATTCTTCCATAATCTTCACTCTCGTCTGTCGCAGACGCTACAGATAACTTGGAACGTAATGGGTCAAACGAATCGCGATATCCGGCTATACATCATCGCTTCCTTGTGGATACGATGTGCGAATGATAACGTTATTGGACGTCGTAAGTTAGGGATTGTTGTTAGTGCTGCCGGGAGCGGGAGCGTGAGCGGAAGTCATGAGATATTTGGTCGCTAGCACGAACTAAAAGACTCGCTCGATGAAAATGCGATAAGAAATCTTTAAAAAAAAAGTAGTTTACTTTCTTACTCGGATAGTAAAACACAAAACTTATCAAACCAAAAATACCGAAAAATAGCGCACACTGTGTTGGGCTGCCCAAAATTTAAAATACGCAATACCTATCACGTGAAATGCGAAGAATGAAGAGAAAAGAAGAGAACTTCATTGCACACAATATTAATTAAACCATAAACTGCAACCATGCAAAACCGCTTATTGCAAATAATGGCAACCATATTTTTAACCGACTTCAAAAAGGAGGAGGTTCTCAATTCGCCACTTCCTGTCACTGTTATTTGCATAGCAATTAGTGGTATGCGAATTTGTGTGGGGTAGGTACCACAACTAAAAAGTGAAAAATAAAACATTTTTATTAAAAAAAAAAAACAACAGACTTCCAAAACATCACTACAAAGTGAAAAATAACTTTAATTTCGGAAGTTGATTCTTTGGTTTTGTATTTTCGTTTTTGCCACCAACTTCCGAAATTAAAGTTATTTTTCACTTTGTAGTGATTTTTTGGAAGGCGGTTGTTTTTTTTTTTATAAAAATGTTTTATTCTTCACTTTTTAGTTGTGGTACCTACCCCACACAAATTAGTATACCACTACTTGCTATTTTTCACTTTGTAGCGTTTTTAGGAAGTCTGTTCTTTTCGGAGATATGGATCTCAACACTCATCTTACTGCAGAATCGCTTCCGCCGCTACCAAGCTCTCATCCTAACCAAGCGAGAAGCTTATGATTGACGTATCAACCTATAAAACATGCATAATTGAGTAGGCATCGACCAGCAAGTAACTGTTGCTGTGATTTATCTGAGATGAGCTCAGAATATTGATAGATTCAGGGCTATAAAGATTTTTGATATAGATGATCGAGTTCGTAGAAAGTAACTGTGTATTTTTTTTAACCTACTTTTTAAGTGCAATGCCCAATACGCTGTCAGCTCACACAATAAGAGTTAGCAGTTCTTTACAAGAGTTGGGAGGATAACACCAAAAAGGAATACCTACATTAAACAATTTGGAGGATCTTAAACTAATCTCTAGTTTCTTCTTTTCCTAATGCAGTCTTTGAATTCAAGTCTTCTGGTATAGCATAATCAGTCTATATCGTTTCTACTACTGGGCCATTAGAAACGCCTCCCTGTTAGTGGGATATTACGCTTCAAAACGAAAAAAAAAACAAAACATCCGTAAATCCGAAATTTCTCAAAATTTGCCCATATTATAAAACAAGGAGTGCTGGTTTACTGTAGCCAGCCGGCTAATTACGTATCACACTAACAGTAGGAATGACATTCATTTTGACACTTCAACAACATTCATTGCTTTATATACGTTGTTGAGCAGACAAATTTTTCGAACATATGAAGCAATGGATTAGCAATATCCTTCAAAATGATTCAGATTCTGATTAATAGTGTGTTACGCAATTAATGACCTCTCCCGCTCTGGGCGGAGCGGAAGGGCGTGTCAGACTCTTACTGATTAAAACCCACCCGTGTTCCTTCAGTTGCCTGTGCGCCAGGGCCATCGTTACTCTTTCGAACAATCCGCGACCCCGGCAGGCATCGGCCCTATCGGATCCCGTCAATTATGCTGACATCTCTTTGAAGCGCGCGTGGAACACGACGCCCGTCGACCCGGGCCTGGTCCTTACCGGACGGTGAACTGTACGCAATTAACCTGATGACCAGAAAATATAACCAAAATTAACTAATATATCTCGGAATTAAAAATACAGCATTATTTAGTAAAACGTTCTCTATATAAATAATAAGCACCCTAACACACAGACAAATAGTCATTGCATTTTACAATAATGTTTGTATGACCGATAGGGTGACTCCAAGTCACGACTATCGAAGCACTTAAGTGTGGTCACATCACGGCATCGTAAAAAGGACATAAATGCTTACAACAGTTACAACATTCTTTGTTGTCAACATTTATGTGATTTTGAGTTACTGTTGTTTGTTTAAGGCGTCATAGGATATGTCCGGGTCCTGGTTAGTTTAAAAAGGACGAATATATTATAGTAGTTATCTATTATTTTATTACAATGGTCACAAGTGCTGTAACGGTACAAAGTGTTTAGAAATTATATGAGATTCTTGGTGTTCGAAAAAGCTTTCTGACCAAAGCGTTCATTCACAATATCAGCCTGTGATTACCCACTGTCCCACTTACTGTATCCGAAAGACTTCTTCGTAAACAGTGAAGAACAGAACATTAATCATCACACTTACATAATAACTGCGAGTCTTGTTCCTTACATATGTATTCCTTTGGCTTCGTCTATCTATACGTTCATTTATCTTGTCAAACACGCGCACTGTCATAATTTGTGGTAAAATCGATTATTCCTGTCTACGACTTCCTGAAAATATTTAATTGGCAACAACCATAAAAAAAATATGAGTTTTTTATGTTATTTCGTGTAAATATGACGCAAAAGCAAAACAGTCAACTAGTAAAGTTTCAAATGTTTCATTCCAACATGCGTCCGCGCAGTATCATTAGTTTTACTATAAATCTTCCATTGAGTACAGTTCTAAGAAAGATAGTTTTACTTTTAAAAGATAAAGATAGATTATGACATCCTGATTATGTATCATGGCATTATACCATCCAAAATTTGTCAAAGGACGTTATTCTGCAGCTGCTGGGGAGTCTGTTGCGCCACTTCTTCTCCCCAGCTAAAGTCCTAGAAAATGGTGAAGGGCGGGCGTTTTGGGTGACTGCATTATGTAATTTTGACGTTCAAAAAGTGTCGATTCTCAGCCTAGTTTCAATAAATTACTTATGATTTTGATTTTTGAATCACCACGCTTGGTAATTCCATTGGTGACCACAGTCTATTTATATTAGCAGTTAGTTGGACGATGCTGCCTATTCTGATAATGATAAATGATAAATGATTTTATTTCTGTAAGTAGGTTTGTACAAACACTTTTACACGTCAATCATATTTTAAAACTAGATGAGGTCGGCGTTTCCTATCTGACTACTCTGAGAAGAAAGGCCGAAACAAACTCAGAGGTCACAGTCTCTTTTAAAGTCCAGACATAATCTTGGTCAGATCATGTGAAGACCGTGTAGATTTGAGTCTGAAATGGTAATTTTGAGGAAAAAATACCACACAGAATGAGTGGACCTGTCCAGTCAGTGCACGCATTTGTCAGTAATCGTGCAGCTCAACTCAAAACTTAAGGAGCTCAACTATTCGACGAACAATACCAAAGAAAGGACATTTGGGTAGGCCGCATTAATTACTCAAACTGCCAGACTTTGATTAAAACTAATCAAGAAAGAAAAAAAAAAAAAACAATGATCTACATAGTCTTCACATTCACAATAATTAAAATAATATACTATTTTACAAAGTAAATATTCATGTCAATATATTTATAAAAATTCATCAATGTCAACAGGTATAAAAAAATCCTGAAATAATCTTGGTCAGATCATTTGAGGACCATGTAAGATTGGTGTCTGAAATGGTCTTTTAAGGAAAGAACCATACACATTTGAGTGGACCTGTCCAGTCAGTGCACGCATTTGTCAGTAATCGGGAAGCTCAACTCAGAACTTAAGGAGCTTAACCATTAGACGAACAATACCAAAGAAAGGACATTTGGGTAGGCCGCATAAAGCACTCAAACTGCCAGATCATCATTGAAACTACCTGAGCAAGTGAAAAAAAAAAAAAAAAAATTATAAATTGATCGAACAGCTCTTTTCTGCAAAACAAAGATAGTCTGAATGTCGGCGGCATTTCCCCACAACAGAATACCGTACGACATAACACTATGAAAATAGCTAAAGTACACTAAACGGGCTGTCTCTATGTCGGTTAAATTACGAATTTTTCTAACAGCGTATGCTGCGGAGCTTAGCTTTTTTGACAATTTATCTATATGTGGGCCCCACTGAAGCTTAGCATCCAAAGTTAAGCCCAAGAATACTGTGCTATCTTCAAGATTCAATTCTTCGCCCTTCATCAATACATTAGTTTTCACCTGTCTAACGTGAGGTAGCGTAAACTTAATGCATTTGGTTTTTTTTTCGTTAAGAAGTAAATTATTGACATTGAACCAGTTAACTACTTTTGAGATCGCGATATTTACATCGTCAGTAACCAGCTGCTGACGTTTAAGTTTAAACAAAAGTGAAGTGTCATCCGCAAATAACACTATATCGTGATTATCCTTTATGAGGTAAGGCAAGTCATTAATATAAATAAGAAACAAGAAAGGACCAAGAATTGAGCCTTGCGGGACTCCCATTGTTACTATAGATCCGGGAGATCTTTCTCCATTTACGTCAACGCTCTGAATCCTATTACTCAAATATGAAATAAGAAGATCCAGAGCTGTGTTCCGGATCCCGTAGTGGCGGAGTTTCCTGATTAACGTTTCATGAAGAACGCAATCGAATGCCTTGGACAAGTCACAAAAGATGCCCAAGGCATCGCATTTATCTTCCCATGCTTTATAGATATGTCCTAAAAGTTCAACGCCGGCATCAGTAGTCGAACGACCCCTTGTAAAACCAAACTGTTTGGTATGTAATAATTTATGTTTATTAAAAAAAAATTGCAATTGGTTTAAAATTAATTTTTCAAATATTTTACTAAAGGTAGGTAGTACTGAAATAGGTCTATAGTTTGTGGGGTCTGTAGTACTACCTGATTTAAACAAAGGTATTATTTTACTTTTTTTCATAAGGTCAGGAAACTCCCCACAGTCGATACAATTATTAAAGATAAGAGCTAAAATAGGTGCTACAATGTCAATAACAGACTTAGCAACTTCTACAGAATTACCCCACAGGTCTGCAGTCTTTTTTACATTTAATGTGTGAAAGGTCTTAATTATATCTCTACAAGTAATATGTTCAAAATGAAATTCCGAATCGCAAACATTAACATTTTCTTTAAGCAAAGACTCAGCAACAGAAGGTGATGAGTTTAGGGATTTAGTAGTTGAAATGGGAATATCCGAAAAGAAATTTTCAAAGGCCGCGGCGACTTGTGAGTCTGATTTTATTAAATTGTCATTAATGGACAGGCTGAAGTCAGTATTTCGGCTCCTAGATCTTCCTGTTTCACTATTAATAATATTCCAAGTCGTTTTAATTACATTACTACTGTTTTTAATCTTCGAACTCAAATAACGCGACTTGGCCATACAACAAACTTTTTTAAATAATTTTGAATAATTTCTAACATATAAATTAAATTCAGCAGTGTTTACAGAAGTCCTTTCATTGTACAGCTCATAAAGCCGTGTTCTACTTTTATGAATGCCAATGGTAGCCCAATCACTGAAAGATACGTTACTATTAACCGAAATAGTCTTGGGAATAAAGGTGGAATCAAATTGGTTACAGTAAAAATTAAAGAAATCATTATATAGATGATTAGGATCAACGTGAATAGACAAAAATGATAATTTATTAATGATTTTAACTTTAAAAGCTTCCAAGCGACTTGCAGTTTTAGGGTTAACAGTAATATCCTTTTTAGCCACTTTGATGTTTTGGTTTTGGATAGTAATCCTTTGCCCGCAATGATCAGAATCTAGTAAATTTATAATTTCTTTGTGGCTTGGTATAACGTCTGTATATATATTATCTATGCATGTTGCACTAGTGGGGGTTATTCTTGTAGGCTCCGAAAATAGGTTTACAAGATTGTAGGACTGAAATAGACTTAATATTTTACTACAAGAACCTGAGTTTTCCAATAAATTTACATTAAAATCACCGCAAATGATAATGGACTTGTTCGAGTTACAAATCTTGTTTAACACTTCATCCATTACCTTTTCAAAGCAGTCATACAATCCTGAAGGGGGTCTGTACACACTTAAAACAATAAACTGCTCCAATTCTATACAGGCTATTTCAACTGTTCGCTCAACAGATAGGCTCACAATATCCTTACGTTCTTTAAATTTAAGCTGGTTACTTACTAAAATTAATGAGCCACCATGTATAGCATTTACTCTGCTGAACGAACTACCAACCTGGTGATTATTAAAATTAAACAAAAGCTGGTGGCTTTTAAGCCAATATTCAGTTATACAAAGAATATCAATACTGTTAAAATTCATAAATAATTCTACTTCTAAATCTTTGTTCATAAATCCTTGAATGTTTTGATGCACCAGGTTGATACTATTTACTGATTTTAAAGTTTTACTTGATTTATTTTTACAATTCTGTACATTATTGCTAGAGGTTGCCTCTGTTGTCTTAATTTCTAATTTAAATTATTATCAATGTCAATTTTTGATACCAAATTATTTAATAAATCATAGCTTTGCTCAATAGAAGCAATTTGTTTAGCCAACTTCTTGGCTGTAATAGAAAAATAATATGATAGCGACACAGCTATCTGTCTTTTATGATAGTTAGAAAGATAGTACATAAAAATATTATATCTATCTTTTGTCAAATACAAATTATTACCAACATAATTGTTAGTATCAACTAAATGGAATAAATTATTATTAAATGTCAAATTATGCAATGTCATATTAATTTCAAATCTTAAGTTATTTTCTTCCTGTGGCAAACTGTTACTATATGGGAAAGTAAACAACACAATTTTTCTTAAACTAAGATTACATAATGTTCTATAATATTGGAGCATTTCTCTTTTGTTCACATTTCCCCTATTACCCATAAAAATCAATAATGTAGTGTCCTGGTTAAAGTTACATTTAATAATTTCTCTCATAATGTCAAATAAGGAACAACCAGGCATACAGTAATTTATTATGGAGTGTCCCGGGTATTCATCTGTCAACAAGTGGCCTAAGTCCTTTCCAATCTCATCGCAAAATAATACTACATCATTTTTTTTTTTTTTTCTACATTCACAGTTACTTTACCTCTGACAGCAACCGATCAGCAACATTATTTCAATTCGAATTTAGATCACTGAATTGGGGAAGACTGTAATGACCGAACCCCTTAGTGACCGTCCTCACCCACGACAAGAGGTGTTGGTCTATTGGTCTTGGATACACCTACACGACACGGCACGGCTTTCCACCAACCCGCACTGGGCCGGCGCGTGGCGTGATGGATTACGGCCCACTCCTTCTTACAGCGAGGAGTCTTGTGTCCCAACAGTGGGAACGTCATAGGATGATTATGATATGTTGTATAATATGTATGTATGCACACTAACACGTGGTAGAATATTTTGGTATTATTTCCACAAAAACATGGAAACATTAATCATTATAATGTACTAATATCCGGAACCAATCAAAATGATTCATACTCTTTTGACTACTACTGAAAATATTATGATGACCTGGTTGTATGGAAACTGTAAACTTTGAGAGGAAGTGCTTTTTTATGGAACGACATGACGTCGTCAAGTTTTTTAAATTTCGAATTAGGATGTTGTCATATTTTTTTTTATTGGCAATGATATCTTTTAATGTGGTTGGTGTCATTTTATTCTCAGTTTTATAATTTTGTCTGTCAGCTGTCATTTTGGCACTGGGTATGGGTTGATAAATCTGACGTTTTGTTCTTCTTCTCCATAGGTACCTACTACGCTTTGGAATGGGCAACTAGATTCATCTTTCTGACTGACCGACCTTGACAATTCAAAAATGCCTGTAATTGGTTTATTTGAAATAAATGCTTTGAGTTTTTTGAGTTTGAGTTTGAGCTTTATTCACTAACCTGAAAGTCCGTTTTCAGTAAATTATGATTGACTTATTTAACATCCAGGAACTGGGTTCAATTCCCAGGGGGTCTACTCTCTAACTCCGTCAACGACGAGACGGGCCCGTCCGAAGGTAGTCCGATACGATGCAGTAAACCCTACTCCCTATTGATTTCGGACTATTAGGTTTCTAACGGAATCATAGACACTATTCGTGAACGAATGGCGCATGACGATAGAGTTGCGCTATTTTACCGGTCGATTACCGGTTTACTTACTTTGTGGTTTTCAAGCTTAATAAACAAAAAATAATATTGTTATCGTTATAAAATTACCACATTTTTAACAATAAACTGTTTATTATGTTTCCAAATATAGAACTGAACTATTTTAGCCATTTTTGTCCGGGTTGTAGCTTTACCCTGTTAATACCTTTGCCTTTTTTCTTTTTGACGGCAATTTTCAAATGAAATGTCATGTCAGTGTTTATTATTATTTACAACCACACTAAATAATTGCATCAATTCGCAATTTATTAACATGACGCGGGATGTTTTCGTTATTAAATATTAATTAATGTTGTAAAATGGCGCCAATCGCTCCAGCAGCAACTCACGCGCAAATAGAGGCCCTCCTTAATTTCATGAGCGAGAATAATGAGTTGGCACGCGGACTATTGAGGGGTGCCGACGAAAGAATTCGTTCAAAAGGCTGTGGGAAAACCTGTGCAACTCCCTTAATTCAATGGGAAGTTACACAAAGTCTGTGGAGCAGTGGCAAAGGGTGAGTATAATACATTACTCGTCAATATTAATTTGATTTTTAAGTCTTGTCATCAGTAAAGTGCATACAATGATAATCAGTCATCCTCCAAATGATTATCTGTAGGAGTATACTGGCTTGTATATCGTTTTTTATGTAATTAAAATTAACCAAATTTTAGGTGCGGGCTGATAAAAAAAAAATTGCCAATAAAGCTGCTGAAGCTGCCAGACGTTCAGCATGTGCTACAGGTGAAGTCCCATCGGTAGCAACAACCCTCTCCCAAGTGGAATAGAGGATACTATTAATTATGGGAGAGGGTTTTGGACAGCCACAAGCCAAGGCAAGAGTGCCAGCTTTTCCATCAGTAAGTAATAATTAAATTTATAATTTATGATAGTATGTTTGAATGGTAAAAACAACAGCATTAATGCTTTTATAATGCTGTTGCATGGAGTCTTTGCCATGACTTTAAAAAAATTCAATAACAATAAATAACAAACACATAATTATATATTTGTTGTACCCGTCAATGATATTTTGGTTTTTGTTGTAGGCCCACCTGTAAGACAAGACCCAGCAGCCATCACACCCACCCAAATATCTGCTGCTGCACCTGCCAACCCACTTTCCCAAGAGCAACCCTCAATATTCACTGATGCACTGGAGCGGGAGCTGCCAATGCAAAATTAGTGAAGTAAGTGTTATTGTTTAGTAGAAAACAGATTATGTAAGTCATGTTTCAGAAAATTACTTAAAACTGACTGAGATTTATTTTAATTTGTTTACAGCATTAAATTCTCGTCGTGCACATCCACGAGTTCGGCAACACCTCACTGCCGACTCAGCAAGAAGTCGAAGTATTGAGGTGGAAGAACAAAGACTACTAATTGAATCCGGGAGAAATGTGGTGCCTGATGAAATAAGGGTTGTCATTGTGGAACTTTGTAACTTAGTACATAACTAGAAACATTTAAATTGCTAGCTATACATATAACTCTTGAAAGTCACAGGGAGAGGCCTTTGCCCAGCAGTTGGATGATGCAGGCAGTAACATATATTTTTTTTCTCCGTTGCTCTATAATTGCAACATTGTGAACAATGTTGCAACATTTATTTCCCGAGCTCCTCCTCTTTTATTGCTTGGAGTCTGGTCTTCCAACTAAATAATTCACTGAATGAAAGCTTGTATGTTACCAGCAATTATTTAAGATTAAATTATACAAGCAATAGAAAATGGTATGTGTTGATTGGTTAAAAAAAATCTTTTGATTGTATAATGTTGATTCTTAATTTGAGATTAGTCTAGGATAAAAGAAAATCTATGTATTGTTGATTGTTAATTTTATTCAGATATTAGGTATTTGATATTGAAGTAGACTAGTAAGAGAAACTAAGCTCCTAGTAATCATTTAAGACTTCATTAGATAAATAAAAGCAAACATATAGTGTATTGTTGATTGTTAATTTTATTCAGATATTAGGTATTTGAGACTGAAATAGACAAGTAAGAGAAACTAAGTTCCTAGTAATAAATTAAGACTTCAATAGATACATAAAAGAAAATCTGTGTTATCATTGTTATAGTGTATTGTTGATTGTTAATTTTATTCAGATATTAGGTATTTGATATTGAAGTAGACTAGTAAGAGAAACTAAGTTACTAGGAATAATTTAAGACTACATAGATAAATAAAAGAAAATCTATGTTTTGATTGTTACATTGTGTTGTTGAATGTATTTTTTTTTTCAAATTGGTTGGTGCTAAATAAAAAGAAAACATTTTGTTTATAAAAACAATACTTTTATTGTGGAAGTCTTTTTCTTATGTCAGAATCGTCCCGCGCCAGTCCCAACACCCATTATGTCCTGAAAACAAAATAAACAGTTTGTAAAATAAATACTAAAATCAATATTATAAATACAAACATCCTATGTATTTATGTATTTATTGACATATTAGTAGAGTAGTTTTCTTGTGAGACTGCATAAGTACCTATTTCTGTCCAGCAATTCCGGTAATCTGTCTCTCGCTCTTTGCCCTTGCTGAAGAGCTTTATGAGCGGGCATAGTCATATCGCTTTCCTCCCTGTCTACTGCACTCTAATTGTAGGTCTTCCTCAGAGAGTCAGAGAGGGAAATTGCTTCTAAACCTGCCCGATTACACATATTGCGTAAGACAGCAGGCAATGACAATTTTACCTGCAAAAATAATATTTGCTCTGAAATTTATGAAAAAAATACTGTTCACCTGTTCAATGCATTATAAGGAAAAATATAGAATTGTGACAAATACCTGCTGTGATGGGTTTATAAAGCAGCTCTCTAGCTGCTAAGAGGCATCTCCATCAGCCTTTTAAAATTCACCTTGCACTGCACCTTGGTACCTCCCCCGAGCATAAAAGTTGAGTGCAGCAAGGATCTAAAAGTAAACAAAATCACCAGTAAATACAACTCAATTAATTGCAGAATCTTCAATAAATAAGTATAACCTTAGCTTTAGTCCTTCATTCTTATATCAAACAATTACTTTCATTATTGGATCCACACCATTTCTTCGTATTTGTTGAGGCGAAAGAGGTACTATATGCTCACACAAGTCTTCAAATAATTCCAGCCTTTAGTTCTTTAAGAACTTAACGTCGGGAATACTCGCCAACCGAAAATTTTGGCGCAAATATAATCGGTATCGCCTCCGCTCTTCGTGTAGAGCTTCATCGAGCATTCAAAAATGCAGCCATAGGTTCAAGTTTTTGGCAAATTTTAACTTTCGTAGGCAGCACGATAACTATTTTGACGTCGTATCAAATGACATAATGATCCGTCTATACAAGTGTCAAATTCAACTTTTCGGACGGGCAAAAACACATCGGGAGTAGGGTCAACAGTCAAATCGTGTTGTCATTCGTTCTTAGTTCGGGTTCGGGACTAATCGTAAGTCCGTAGGTGATACGGAGTAGGAAACGCCCGTAACGAAGGCCGAAGCTACGGACTTCGTGCTTAGGGAGTAGGCCCCCAGGTCGGGCAAAGTGTTATTGGGTTTTTCTACCTGGATTTTCTTGGTAGCCGCCCGGAGCCTGGAGTTGTGCCCGGACGATGGCAATAGGCTCGAACCTTATTACACTTAAACATAAACACGTAAACAACGTACTTAAACATAACTGGCGAAATGTGGGTATACTATAAGTACACCTACTGCCAACCCATCGAGGAAACAACGCGTGATGTTAAGATAATTAAAATCTTTTTTGATAACAAACTTAGTAAAAGACTTCTAGCTTTTCTCTTCGCAAATCTACATCCATAATTCTAACTAATATTCGGCTGAACGAATTTAGATGAAATTTGGCACGCAGATAGACCATGACCTGGGTAAGAACATAGGCTACTTTTCATCCTGGATCGCAGACGAAGTCACGGGCAACAGCTAGTAATCCTAACTAATATTATAAATGCCAAAGAAGTTTGTTTGTTTGTTTGTTACCTTTTCACGCCTAAACCACTGAATTGATCATCCTGAAATTTTGCATATACGTTGTCAGGTATACTGAAACGGACATAGGGTACCTTTCATCCCGCAAAAAAGTACTGTTCCTGAGGAAAACAACAATAACGTTCTTATGATAATGGATGGCGCCACGTGTCTTTCGAATCATGATTGAATTATAACCCGAATTGATAGTCAAAGTCTAAACTAACGCGAGCGAAGCCGCGGGCAAAAGCTAGTAATATTATAAATTCGAAAGAAACTCAGTTTGTATGTTACCTTTTCACGCCTAAACCACTGAACGGATTTCGATAAAATTTTACAAGGAGCTAGATCGCATCCTGGAGAAGAACATAGGCTACTTTTTGTACCGGTAGCACGTTCCAGTGGGATCATTTCCGACATCCACGGAGGCAAAGCCGTGGGCAGAAACTAGTCTTCTATAGGACGTCTTTCGTCCTCGATTGGAAATAATGTAAATCATAATTTTATTTTATAATTGAATAAATTTTATCTTTCATCTTTTTTTTTGTGTCCTGATGCCATCTGCTATTGTCAGGCCATTAATTACAAAGTCTAGTGGCCTAGCCAGTCCAGTCATTATCTATTAATAACAACAAGAGATAAATGACTTAATCTTGACCATCAAGATATACCAACATAATTCAATAAAACAAAAGTGCCCGGCGATTGTCTCAAATCACATGAGTGCAAGCATTATCTTCGATTGAACGTCTACAATAAAATATTAAGACCCAACAACAAAACGACATAATTACATCACGTTTCAACTCACAAACTTCAACTTTATGGGCTGAGAGTTAAAGTTCAGGTTTTATTGGACAGTTGACGGTTGTAAGTGTCATTTTATAGTCGGAGTTGGTAAGATGTAATAAATTTCAATTAATGTTGTCAACAATGTATATGACATTGTCTTACTGTTGAGATTTGGCTAGGCTGTGGCAGTTGCTATGAAGGAAATAAAGGAGACGTATTGGTTTCTTAGAATGTTGTGTCTGGGTGATGAAATTCGATCTAGACAAAAAGTTGACGACCGTTTTTGTTGACTGTTGAAGTTTCTTAATAGTTTTTGCCTGTGCATTATGAATGTTTAGTATTATATTTCTTGTGTGTTCTGGGATTTCATTTTCGGAACTTACACCTTGTTTAAAAGTATTTTTTTTTGTGTGGGAAATCATCAATTGACCTCTCCCGCCCTGGGCAGTCAGTAAGAGTCTGACACGCCCTGGAGCTCCAGGGCGTGTCAGACGCTTACTGACTCAAACCCACCCGAGTTCCTTCAGTTGCCTGTGCGCCAGGGCTATGGTAACTCTTTCGAACAATCCGCGACCCCGGCAGGCATCGGCCCTATCGGACCCCGTCAATTATGCTGACATCTTTTTGAGGCGCTCGTGAAACACAACAAGACTGTTTAAAACTCTTGGTATTTTAATGTCTGATAAGTGGACTTAAACTATCTTGGTGCGATTTTTTGAAAGCTGTATTTTCCTTTCCTGGGCAGGATCTCCCTCAAAGCTTCCATTGTTCCTTGTACGTTGCCTTCTCCGACAAATCTCCAGTAAACGCATCTAAGTCGTCACGCCATCGTTTTCTTTCTAGGCCTCTCTCGGCGACGATGAAAAATTTTATTACTACTGTTAGTATGTAAGAGTGCTGACTGCACTTTTAAAATATTCTGAACAATTTATAAAATAAGTAAATCTAATGGATTAAGGATGAAGGAGAATGGATTAAGTCCCTGTCCTCTACTGCACTGCTTTAAATGTCTTCTATGGGGACGCCAATCATCGATCTAACTATGCATATTTTTTTCATTTAAGCTGTCCAATTTGTGAGTAATATTTATTGTATATATAATATAGTTCTCTTCACCGTATTCGACGACAGCGTCACAGACTACTTCTCTTGCATTTCGTGAGGTCTCTGATGACTAGCAAAATCAAATTTGGTTTTGAAAACCCGCACCCTAATTACGTAACACACTATCTATCACAATTTGAATAATTTTGAAGCCTATTGCTAATCCATTGTTTCATATGTTCGAAAAAATGATCTGCTCAATAACGTAAATAACGCAATGAATGTTGTTGAACTGTCGAAATGAAACCCTTTCCTACTGCTAGTGTGTTACGTAACTATCCTGCAGGTCACACCGCGTGCAGAAGAGCTGGTCAGCATCGTTGCATGTATGTCGAAGGCTTTGTGAGACTTTTACGTATTTGGCGCTTCTTGTCAAGGTCTTGAAGACGATTAATTGTTTCAAAGCATTCTGTTGCTTTGTGGATTGAAGTACGCCACCTTTCTGGGTTTTGAGCAAGCTCCTGCCACCGAACATTTTTTGTAGCATTCATTGGAACAACCATGTTTATCAGGGGGAGGTTTATGGACATATATTGATATTAACACTACAGGACGTCCCATAACTTATGTCCTACCCATACCATACAAGTCATTAAACCCATAAAAGTAATTAATTATGTATGTACAAAGTGGTATGCGTATTATTCTTAAATAAACCCTTAAGTGATGTCAAATGACGGTCAGAGGCCATTTTCAACCAATTTATATGTTAATAAAATTGAATCGATTGTGTGCAGTAATTTATTGCAATGGCTGCGTTTGCGCATCTTTATTATTATGTGCTATTGTTTGTTGAGAAGTTAATTTATTAACTTTGGTACAGGGTGCGAGTATATTGCTGTATTACAATATTTATTTTGTTTATATGTTGTAATGGAATGTCCTAGATTTTTTTAAAGACTACCGTCATCTCTAACCCGTCTTGAGCTAGCGTGGCGATTAATGCTCATGCCTTCTGTGTATGAGAAGAGGCTTTTGCCCTGCAGTGGGACAGAAATAGGCTGATATTATTATATCTTACGTTATCGTCAGCCTGTGGCTCGTTTTTCTTTCGAAAATGTTCTCTTTTTTTTCGTAGAGTTAAGCTAAAAACGCTAGTTGAGGTTGATTTATTAAAAGCACCATATTTTATTGAATATTAAAAACTTGAAAGACATTTTCGTAATTTGTATTTTTTAAGTGTACCTAATTCTAAATGTAGAGCAGAATCATATAAATATTATGAATGCATGAATTTTAAAAATATAGGCCAAGACAATAAAATTGCAGAAAAATATCTATCATCTATTTTGACATGCAACGCACTATTTAAATTCTGCTGAAATGAAGCAGTTTAGCCTAGAATTTTTTTTTGCTTCTTCAATAATATTCTAAAAGAGAACTCGCTTTTTACAATATTTCTGGAATTGTTCAAAGAATACAATAGGCTAGCTTCCTATTACATGTAACTTAAACATAACTGGCGAAATGTGGGTGTATTATACGAGGTACACCTCTGCTGAACCCTTTGGAGAAAGCAGGCGTGATGGTATATTACAATAATTTTGTACACGAGAAATACTGTCACTTTCCAAAGTATTTATAGAAATTTTAAACGAAAAACTTGAACGCAGCCTGTATCTTGCTAGTATCAGATAAGAAATAATTTTCATTTCATCCGCAAATGTCGAACGTTATAATAAAAGTTTCATTCAAAACAAAATAGCAACTAACAGCCAACAAGTAACTCATCTAGAACACTAGTAAAATTCACGCACAAATAATTTATATACTCTTACATAAGAACATACAAAAACCACCATTTGCATTCACAGCGCACCCGATTAATATTTCTATGGCATCAGGAATCATTCCCACTTCCTTGTACGTGAAGTGCATTTTATTGGTAATCTTCGTCCCTTTCCTCCATACCTTTAGTTGTGTGTGTCAGAGTGGGATGGAGGATTCCTCGGGCAACGTCTTGCTGCAGTCAATCATCTATATTCGTGGTAGCTAGTGGAATATTATCGTCACTTCCGGTGGAGTCGTTGACTTGATGAAAGGTTTGCTTGTAGTTTCGACTATCAATTTTATTGATGGATCGACTGGATCTTTGAGTCTATCAAACTGTCTATGTGGTATCGTAATTGCGAAATTATGGAGTTTCAGATGTAATTTTGTCTTTTGAGGATTTATAGCGAGGAGATCTTTCGTGCTCTCGCTCATCTTTCCATGGATTAGATATTTCTGAGGTAATTCCGATCCCATACTTAATTCTAACTTTTATTTGTGCATTTTTGAGATCTACATAGCTGCCAGATATTGTATATAATCCTTCTCTTTCTCTAAAGTGGTCTTAAAAAAAGAACAATATTAAATAAGTAGCTACTAACAATTCAAATCTTGAAAAGTAATATTAGTAGTCTGGTGGGTTCGAGTTAAATACCATTTTAGTAGATAAAGACAGTCAAGTGAAGATTATAACTTCATTTCCTCGAGACCCACGTTCAGTGCCAAATGAAGTTCGAGTGTTTTGGCACTGATTGTTACATTTCAAGTACCATTAGACTATCCTAATGTTTTATTCATGGATTTTGGATAATCGATATTTACGAGTGTTTTCAACTGTTTATAATCAGGTGCCAAATATTCTGGGAAGCTCAGTTCATCCAGGAAATCATCCAGATTATAAAGTTAATGTATTGCCAGAACAAGGCTAAATATACGTCGATTTGGTTTTGAGTCATTTCGTTGTTTGGTATGGAAAACAGACGTCTTGTATAGTGAATCGGGTTATATATCGATTAAATATTTCTTAATACTTCTAACTTTATTCTTTTATTTGCAAATACTTTATGCTCGTAAAATTATGACAATTTACTCGCATCATATTCACTGCAGCACTTGACATTTTTAGGTTTATTGATGAATTTATCAGAAGATAATTCCAATAGAAAATCGCGTTATCTAGCTACCTGTGATAAAAATTTCAAAACATACATCCCTATAGAAAAAAATCTGACACATACTTTTTCAAGATTTAAAAAACTACCATCTTTGTACTCCGTATTTCCTTCATACCCATATTTCTGTAGATATGGCACAAAAACAAAAGAACTCGTACTGGAGGAGGGTCTCAAGTGCTAGTACAATGTGGTCAGTATACTGCCATATCTTAACGATTTGAAGCACTGTTGCTCTGGAGACTTATTGGTGCGGCTTGGAATAGAGAATGGATGGAGAGGGTTTAGTTGATTTTTATTTTTAACTCATGTTTGTTCATTTTTATTGCTATGGAATGTGAAGTCTGTAGACTGCCTTGTTGGTCTAGTGGTCGAGAGCGCTACTGCTGATCATGAGGTCCTGGGTTCGATTCCCAGGTCGGGCCAAGTGTTATTGGGTTGTTCCATCAGGTATTTCTCAGTAGCAGCCCAGTCTGGACTTGTGCCCGGTTGATGACAATTTTATGTATTGCTCTATTGATGGATACATGTATCGGACTTAACTTACCTGGCGAAAACTAGGTGTACAATAGGTACACCTCTGCCAAGCCCTTCGGAGATTACAGGCGTGATGTTATGTTGTGTAGAATCTGAAGTTTAGATTGCAGTATTCTCTTATAAAGTCTGTACAGACTATTCTGATAATTTGCCTCCCTCTGATCTTACAAACCATAACCATCGGATATATTGCTGTAATTATCAATTACTAGCTTTTGCCCGCGGCTTCGCTCGCGTTAATTTAGACTTTGACTATCAATTCGGGTTTTAATTCAATCATGATCGGAAGACACGTGGCGCCATCTATTATCATAAGAACGTTATTGTTGTTTTCCTCGGGAACAGTACTTTTTTTCGGGATAAAAGGTATCCTATGTCCGTTTCTGTACACCTGAAATTGTATATGCAAAATTTCAGGATGATCGGTTCAGTGGTTTAGGCGTGAAAAGGTAACAAACAAACAAACAAACTTACTTTCGCATTTATAATATTAAGTTAGGAAGTTAGGATTGTGTTGTTTCTCCTCTCTGCACGTTTTGCTTTATCTGCATTATAAACTATTATTACATATACAGCTTCAAATTATAGGTATAAAGCTCTTTACGACGTCTGTTCCTGGCAATGTTTAGGGTCATCTCAGAAACTACATTGTGGAAATTGTCCATCAGTTAGTCACAGCGGGCCCTATCAGAATACCAGCGCTGCGGTACGTATTTTTTTAAATATCGCATCATTATGCGGGGATAGGAGCCTTTTTGGCCTCGCACAGGTTTTTTACTTGTTGTTTTTTTTATTGTTAATTTTGTTAGTTTTAAATGCTCCTTTTTTTTTTTGTTTTTACTCGTTGTAGTTCCTGTGCGTGTCCCAAATAAAATATTTTTCTTTTCTTTTTCACCTTCTTTCTTTAGTTAGGAGTTAAACTTTTCGGCTGTCGCCACGTCGGTTTATTTCTCATAGTTTTCTTTTTTCCTTTTTTTTGTTTTCGGGGTAAACTTTTAAAAGGCGCCCGGGCTTTGGGAATAAGACCGGGGAGTGCGGGATGTTTACCTCACTAAAACCACCCCGGTGGTCTCCATTTGCAAATAGGAAGGTGCTTCGTTACCTCCCAAAAGACCGATCCGGAATCCGCTCTGTGCAACGCCTGTTAAGACACATTTCAGGGGAGACAGTCACAGGTAGGTACCTACTTAGTTCAATTACATGCCAAATCGAAGCCTACAGTTTTAAATAAAATAAGTAGGTTATATACCTACAATAGAAAGTACTCTCGAAGTTATACAATCGACATTTGTTTCGTTCGCTAACAAAACTTTTGTTATACCTTCCTAATTTTTTACAACTAATGACTATTTTTAGCAAGAAGCGTCTCCAATATTTTTCTACCGTTAACAGTCGACAGACTCCCCCTAATAATAGAGTCCAGAGGACTGACGATTGGTTTGTCGCGTGTATACCAAGTATATAATAGTATATATAGTAAGTATATAATAATATATAATTGGTACTCACGCGACAAAGCTCTTTTCCTTTTAAGGGTCACTAGGAGAATTATAATTTTATCATAAGAAGGACCTATTTTAAGGTGGTGAAAGTGTTAAAGTTTTTGATGACTGGGTAGCTTATAATACCAACCTATTATTGTCCCACTGCAGGGAAAAGGCCTCTTCTCATACGGAGAAGGTTCGAGCGTTGATCACCAGTAATCACCACGTTTTCGTAAGACGGTCTGGCGATTTCAGACTTACGAGTATGTTGTTATACCTTCCAAAGGAGATCTTTTAAAATGGGCCAGGTCTATGTACACTACCTCAAAATTAAGAGAAAAATGTGTAGAATACGGGAAAAATAAAGATAATGCATTTAAATGTATACTGTTGTGGTACTTAATTGATAATTATTAATTATTTTTATCGACTTTCAACATGGCGTCTCACCGATTTAGTTACACTGTGCTTAAAAACAATGACAGTAAACCCTAGATCGGCCATTGACCATAGAAAGAGAACTGTCAGCTGTCACAAAAGTGTCACTAAACATGTCAAATGTCAAATTAATCAATCAAAATGCATACCGCCATGACGGGTTTTTGTTGTGTGTTGCAATTTCAAGTATAATTCTTGCGGTTTACCAGCAAACAAAGGTCTTTTAAAGTAATTGGACAGTTGAGAACTGTTTTAAATGTGTTTCCCTATTTTAAGTATAGTGCACAAGGACCTGGCCCAGGCTCCATACATTTTGGAACATCTCCTTTTATACAAACATTTTTTTTATCAAGAAGCGACTCCATTATTATATTTCTCTACCAATGGTAAGTCAGTACATAGACTCCCCCTAATCAAAGAGTCCAGACGACTGACGAGTGGTTTATCGCGTGTATATCAAGTAGTTATATAATTATTAATTTACAGCCCTTTTCCTTTTAAGGGTCACTAGGAGAATTATAATTGTATCGTCAGACGCTCCTACCTTAAGAGGGCGCACACCGGTCCACTAGCGCCACTTCTTTAAAAAAATATTATCTCGTGACTGAGAAGGAATTTTGAATAACGGCTCAATAAGCAGCCTCAGTAAGTGTGTCTAGAATTTTCTAATAGCTTTTATAAACTTTCATATTGAGACACGAAGCAACAAAATTCGATCTAAAGAAAAGCGGCCATATTCCTCTAGATCATATTTAGCATAGCCAAAATGGCATTTTGGCAATTTTTTGCTTTGTAATTTTGGCTTGTAAACGTCTGATGGTATCAATCTCCTAAATTGACTGGAAAATGCAACGTCATTAAATAACTTGCGGTAAAAAAGAACTGCATCAATAAGAACACATACACATGCATAAACTCACGCCTTCTTCCCATGGGGGTAGGCAGAAACTACGGAACGTCACCTGCTACGATCCTTACATACTCCTTTTGTCTCGTTTACGTTTATAAGAACAAAGTATGTAATAACATCAGAGATTGTCTTATGCATAAAACCTTGTTTATTATTACTGTAGGGCCAGACAATGTGAAGTTCTAAGATAATAATTTGAGTCTTTTAGGCAGGTACGACATAAAAAAGGGAGAAAAAAAGGGAAAGAGTAATCAATTCTATTTTATAAAAATAATAATCTGCTTGACTGCTATGCGGCTCCACTTGATAGAACTGATAATCCCTTAGTCTTCATACTTGTATCAGCTAAACAATATTCAAGTACCCGACAAAACGTTACTTAAACACCTCACAGGGTCGCAGTACTGCTAATTACTCTAAACAAAAGAGATGGAAACATCACTAATTAATTAATAGAATGCAATTGTTAATGAAAATCAACGGTATTCTAGCTGCGTGTACACAGGTATGCGGTAGCGGTGGAAAACACGTGTGTACGTATCTCTAGGTACATTTATTGTAAAGAACCTTGTGTAAATGATGATATTGTCTATTTGTAGAGCATTAAAAGAGCCTTAATGATTTACATTAGGACGTACCCGCGTTCAACGCTGCCTTGGTAAGTTGGCAGGAGGCCCTGCTAGCGAGAAAAAAAACAAATGCATACGTTTAGTTTCAAGGAAGCTGTGACATCCAAGAAACAAATGAATGCGTTTAGTTTCAATCGGTGGTTTTCTTTATGAGGAAAAACCTGATTAGCAGCACCCTCTTGTTGAGTGTAGATAAGTTATTACGTATTCTAGAAAGATGTTAAGTCAGGAATCTTTATTTACCAGTCGGGGGCTGCGTTGAAGAGTGCTTAAGTGCTTAGCCCTGGGTGCAATGTGCGAGGGCAACACGGGGTGGTTGTAGTCTGAAGAAGTCTGACAGAATCCTCCGTCCGTCCCAGAGCGGAGGAAATCCAAGAGGATTTCCAAACAGTTACCAAAAAATATGGCAACTTTATTTACGAGTAAATCTGTCCTTTTCATATAAGATTTATGTCTGAGCGACGTTTTTGAAAACAGATTAAAAGCAACTGTCTTTTGTAGAAAGGTTTGCATTTGCGGACGCCTTCCATAAACTCGTCAACAGCATCATAATTATAAAATAAGGATGTAGCAATAACAGAAAGAGATAGAGAGAGCGAGAGAGAAAGTCGCGTGGAGGGAGCATAATGCTTTTTCCTTACGTGACGATTTCTATCGGTCAACTCCTACCACAAGCCTCGTTACGGAACTTCGTAAAAAAAGAGGTCTTTTGCTGAAGACAAGATTTTCCCGAGCATCGCCCCAACGATAGGTCTTGCGCTGCATGCATGCTACAAACTCCCGCGCCCTTCATTTGGTTGCAAAATTCTCTCGAGTCTCAACATATAATTATTTACTGCATAATTCTATTCACTCCATTCAGTGATAAACTGTCTAGCTGTCATAGAATTTGTATGCAATTTACACATAATCCGTAACATAGACAATAGCAATACATATCTAATAACTCACCTAGTCACCTAAGTAGTTGTCATAGCGTGTCCGTATTCCGTAAATCAGTGTGTTTACAAGAATCACAGCAGTCGACAAGCTAGAGGAATTTGTATGCGATGCAGAGAATGCTAATGTCTTTGTTGCCTGAATTAGGGCTGTGAAAGCAAGTAAACAAGTGGTTGTGTTAAGCTTAGTAATCGTTGGTGGTCCTTTGAATAAGTTATCTACTTCTGTGTAAAGCGGCAAATTAAGTTCGGCTGTTTGTGATTAGATTGGAAGGCGTTCCTATAGCTTTAATTTGGATAAGATCTCTATGAGAGATTATGTATGTAAATGTATTTTATTTATTTTCTTTCTTTCTTTCTTCTATGTTAAGTTAGTAAAAAGAGATAAGCTTTCATGATTATGCTATAGCATGCTGGTTATTATTCTGAGTCCTTTTTTTTACAGGTAACGACTTTCTGACGTCCTCCTTTCAAGTATATGCCAGCTGCAGTACCTACTTATATTCAGTGAGTTGTGCAATACTCTAAATTTGTTCAGTGGTTAAGTGGAAAAATTACATGAAGTTTATTAAACGACTCTCAAGAAAAGATCAAACGCCGAATCACGATCGAAAGTCCTTTACATCGTCAGCCCTAATTAAAGCACATAATTTCGTCCTCATTTGGTTCACGTTACCTTGGTACAGTCACCGTACATCAGTGGTAACAAATTTACATTAACAGCGCCTTTATGTCGTAGCTGTAAGGGCGATTTTTGTAGTGCAACTGTGGGTGATGTGCGGTTGACTTTACAAACGTTTGTAAGAATTGGGACGACCCATTTACATTCGTTCGTGATCATCGGCTGTTTGTTTAATTACATTAGTAACGGTTTTGATTAAATGTTGCAGCAACGAAGGTTAATGGTGGTGTTACCATTTATGATATTACGTGTCTGATTTGAAGGCTTTCTTAAGTGGTTTATGGGGTGCATTAAAATAGAAAGTACCTATAATTTACTATGTTATTTTTTTATGAAAATCCACAACTGGTATGGTTGATGCTTGATGTTAAACAGTACATCGTAGATAACATTATTAATATGCAGACTTATAGAACTGGCTTTTAAAAAGAATTGTTTAAAAAAATCGGATCTATGTCACAGACTCACAGCAATTAATAGTGACCTCTTAATCGTCACTAATATCAAAATAACAACACACATTGTTTAAAACAAAAGCAAACAAACACTACAGAAAAAAAAACCCACCTTAATTAACAACAATTAATTCCAACAACAAACAAAATTACCATATTGTTATCTTCATCCTGTCAGAGGTGTTAATACCACCACCTATTGTCCCAAAGATTATCATCTCGAACTTGGCATTCGTCCCGCCGTGTCGAGCAGTGAGACGAATCCAGAATAAGCATGTCGATTCTCAGAAACGTTGTTCGAAAAATGTGTCGAAGCGCGTAAATTATTCTGTCGCATTATAGCGATGCGTTCGGAATGTGTGATGAGTATTCATAGTCTGGTGTCGATGAAATATATAGATTTGTGGAGTGAATCAATCGGTTTGGAGGGCAGGTATGCGAATGGCGAAAATGGGTTATTATGTCTTTATTTCCCGGCTTTTGTGTATTGAAAGGTCGCTTTTTTCATCCGAATCCTTTATTTGATTTGGGAACTCTCGAAATCTTATCACTTACATGATCACATTTCGTAGTAATTTTACATGAATTTTAATTTTTAGTGTACCCAGTCTCTGAAGTTTTAATTGATAGGTAGGAAAACAAATACTTTCAAACGTATCCATAATCCTGGATACCTCAATATCTGCTAGTTGCTGGAATACAGTCTCCCTGGCACAGCATTTATGAAAGTTGGATGAACCATTCACTTCAAAATTCTGCAAACGAAATAACCCAGCAATGATTTTCGACTATTAACTCCCTGATAGGTAACCACTTACTCAATTATTTCAATCTAGTCCACGTACATGAGAGTCAAGCTCAAAACGGTGAACCATTTGAAATCTCTTAACCTACAAACAGGCAATTTGAGCGAAGACACTAGCATCAATTCTGGTCCCCCCCTCGTGGGTCGTTATCCAATCCCGCTACATACAATGCTTCTATTGTTTTTGAATTAATAGCTGCTATACTATAGCCCAGTTCGGGAGCTAGGGACGCATGTTTGTCAAAATGTTGACTGTTGAAAATTGGACTGTTTTGGTTTTGTGTGGGACATTGGGCCAATTTATTGGTGAGTTGGCAGCAAATGTTTTTTTTTTATCGTTGCCCCGCTCTAGGATTTTCTCCTGTATTGTGGGTGTGTTCACAAACATTCAAACTCACATACACAAACATCCAGACCCAGAAACAACTACTTGTAGGTCATACAAATATTTGTTCCGTGCGGGAATCGAACTCGCGACACGCAGCGCAGCAGTCAATTGCTTAACCACTGCTTTTAAGTTCCTACCTATATTTTAATAAAAAATCTCAAAACAAGTATTTAGTAACCGCAGCTTCTACAGATGTTAGTGAATCATTAGCGGTATAAAACAGATTGTCTTGTATTACATACTAATTATAGACGCAGAAAAGAGAACAGACGGCTTTTTGGAAAACCATTTTAATTTCTTTGAAAATCTAAGCTATTGTATACCTTATCAGTAATTTGTAGGTATACTGTCAATAATGACTTTGGCAACTTGCAGCAATTTGAAAAATATTTCCTATTTACAGATTACTTCCCAACAAACCCAAAAGTTAATTTCGTAGATAATAAAAAATCAAAAAATCTTAAATAATAATGATAAGTATTAACCTATTCTTATCCCACTGCAGGGTAAAGGCCTCTTTTCATACAGAGCAGGCACGAACAGTGATTCGCCATTGATCGCCAATCCGTCTTGAGCACCACGCTAGCCCAAGACGGATTGGTGATTTCAGACTTATATAAAAAATTTAAGAAAAAAGATTATTAGATAAAAATCGAACCGAACGAACGAATTTCTTAAAGCAAATCTTCACAAAAAAAAAACTGAAGATCAAAAACGTAACTGTCACTGCTGTGACCTCTGTGGTCACACGAAATGTGTCACTCGACTGTAGAGAGAACTGAACCGCAGTGCGGTGTGGTGTGATGTTTATTTTTATACAAAATTTGTTGGTTTTGTAGTGTAGTTTGTCATTCAGATGTAAAATAGTGTCTAGTGATATTAAATTAATTCTAATGTGTATGTTTAATTTGATTTTGATTATTTTAATGTAGAGTGTTTTTATCATTTTATTTTTGTATAATGTATGGACTATGTGTGAATTAAATGAATGATTATTATATTCATAATTTGTATAGTATGGCAGCTCCGTGACTATAATTTTAGCAAGTTTGTGATTGTTTTTATTGTGGATTTATTTGAGAATAAAAATTTAAATGTGCAGTAGGTTTATTAAAAATGTGTGTGTTATGAAACATTTTTATCCGGGCTAGTTCTGTTAGTTATTGAGTTTTTTAAAAAACACTCGCAATTTAAATCAATCCAAACTACAAAAAGATAAAGTACCTATTCCATTAGAGAAATCGCAATCTTAAAAATAAACCAATTCACAGCCTAAAACTCAACATAGCCCAGAGCGTTTGAAATGAAAAATTATCGAAACGTAAACAAACAAGTTTGCGTTAAGATCTTCCCAGATTTCTATATATAAACCTTACGCAAAACGTTTTAGCGAAACGTTAGGTCAAACCACGGTTTACTATGAAACGGAGAGAGGTTTTCAATTTATTCTTACTTATAGCGGCTTTTTACATAATCACATACACATACATAAACTCACACCTTCTTCCCATGGGGATAGGCAGAAACTACAGAACGCCACCTGCTACGATCCTTACATACTCCTTTTGCCTCGTTTACGTTCATACATCTGGTCATACACGCGTAACATAATCAATAACATCAGAATAACGTTTATTTAAGACTAGCTTTTGCCCGCGGCTTCGCTCACGTTAATTTAGACTATGACTATCAATTCGGGTTATAATTCAATCATGAATCTAAAGTCACGTGGCGCCATCTATTATCATAAGAACGTTATTGTTGGTTTCCTCGGGAACAGTACTTTTTTGCGGGATGAAAGGTACCCTATGTCCGTTTCTGCATCCCGGAGAACGTATATGCAAAATTTCATGATGATCAGTTCAGTGGTTTAGGCGTGAAAAGGTAACAAACAAACAAAACAAACTTAATTTCGCATTTATAATATTAGTTAGGATTAGGATATTTGGAAATTTTAATCAACAGCGTTATTCACAGCATACAGGCACAGGCCAAATATTAATAACGCACTTCAAAGAAAACTTAAATATAACATAGAAACAAATTAAATCATAAGAGTGATTTTACGTTTTTTATGTAAGGACTGATTTTACCAAAGGCAGATATATTTTATCCGTGGAATAAAATTGACGTCTGACAGTTCTATTATGGAATAACTGTAAAAAATTCAAAATTTATTCTCAAGATAAGACCTTTCTAGGTGTAAAGGTTTGGTGAAATTCACCCGTAATTAATTGTTTATTACGAGGACAAGGTGCATAATTCCTTGATTTCTTTGAGAGCCGATTTATAGCGACTTTTGCCCGCGACTTCGTCCGCGTGTAAGATACATAATATCCTATAACACTTAGCAATAGCGTAGCTTTGTATCAGTAATTGTATTTATTTATTCATTGACTGTAGAAATTTTGTGACATTTATAATTTTTGTGCAATGTGCAATGCAAGCAATGTGTATTGTCTTTGGTCCCTGGCATCAAGCAATAGACAAAATTATGAAACTTTTGTAACATGAATATGAGGCTTTTGGCTATTTTGTATGTCTCTAAATTAATGTCGTTCATTTGTTAGGTTCGTTTTGTTTGTGCAGAATAAACTATTTTTCTTTCTTTTTATTTTCTTTTTTGTTTTTATTTATTTATCATCATTCTATTAATTTTGACATACCTACCAAATAATTTATGTTTACCTCTCGCATGATAAATGTATTATTTCGCATGCAACCATATTTGTGCGCCTTTTGGCATAACATAGCGACCCACAGTATTGCTTTTGCTTCAAAAAACGGACATCCCCATTTTATTAGCTTATTCGATAAAACAGGTCATTTTAAAAGCAAGACTAGAACACCCGAGTGACAATTTTGCCCCAATCTGGAGATATAATTTTTTTAATTTTTTTTCTATGGTTTCCATAAAAACCATAGAAATCGCTATAACTTTAGATCCAATCGGTTTTTGTTATATCTTTGATTGCAATTACTTGATGCTTTATATTAAGTAAATTATCAAGCAAACTCTAAATTTTTATCGTTAACCGGGAGTGAGTAACATCAAATTTTACATATTATCGATTTTATTTTTTTATGGGCTTATTTCATGGAATTTGGATTCAATATCAAGACAAGCTGTTGCTTTGGCACTAAGAAGTACCTATTTAAAATATCATATCCAAATCTTATGGTATCTAGAATTTACAGGATTCTGAAATTTTGGCGCTAGGGTTGACACAAGTCGTATTTAAAAAAATGTTTTATTATTGAAAAAAAAAAACAACATGATAATGGGGCCCTGTTCCCGATACCGATGGGCTACTATTTTTTTATATTTTTAAATTGTTTATATGTATTTATTTTTAAGAAATATTTAAAAATGTAAAATAATATGTTTAAAAATAAATAAAGGACATAATAACATGTTTATCTGAAAGATGTTACAATATCATTGATTTTCACATTGTTAATGATAAATCCAACTATTTTTATATTATTTTATAAATAATTAAAAACAAATTAAATTAAAATGAATAAACAGAATTATAATGCTAGTAATCCTACTAGTTTTATAAATGTACAATTTTTTAGCCTTTTAGATATTTGTTTGGATATTTATTAGTTTACTAATGGTGCCGATTCTCTTGTCACAAAATTCTCTAAACTAGACTAAAAATCACAAAAATTTTGTTTATTCCTGTCAAACGACGATTTCCCATTCTGAAGTAGACTAAAGTGACACAACTTAACTACAAGTTTGACATCACTAAGATGGCACTGAGTTAGTAATTTAGTGAAAGTGGCAATTTTGCTATTCTGAATTTGACATTTTTCACCTATAATTTTGGTTACCTAACTATATCTGACTATTTTTAATCGCGAATAAAAAGGTGTGGAATAAAATTAGTTGTCATGAACTAAAATTCACCACAACACCTCGACTTCAGGACGCGTAGCATGACCATTATAGAAACGGGTTTTGTCGACGGAAGAATAGACAAAAATGACGATCCGTGAAGACAGTACGACGGCAGCAAAGTAGAAAGAGTCAACTGCATTTTTTACGAAATTCAGTAGTTTATTCACGTTTTTCTTTTATTTTGCTTATATCTCGAAAATGGTGTGTCCGATCGCAAAAATAATGAAAATTTCGACCCCCTTTATGAAACCCTTAGACCCCTAAATCTAAACATGTAGGTAATACTTTTTCACATTTTCCATACAAAAAGTGAAAAATTCCATTTTTCCATTCCATTTTTATACTTTGCGACCGTCGAGTAAACAGTTTTCTACTGTCTTTAGCATGGCGATTACAATATCAAATTGTCTTCACTACCTTAGACAACTGACAGTTGTCAGTGTGATTTTGACGTTTGGGATAGAAAACTTTCTTCTGAAATAGTCTACATATAAAAAGACCTAGACAACGATCGGTAAAACAAGAGACAAAATTACGGATTTTAGAAGGATTTTATCGGTGCGATGTCAAAAATAGAGAAACGAAATGTCACTTTGTATGGAAATAGCTATGTCTTGTCTTCCAAGAAATAGAAAGCGTCCTGCAGGTGCAAAAACAGTAATGTATCTCTTTTTTCTTATATTTTGCTTATATCTCGAAAATAGTGTGTCCTATCGCAAAACTGATGAAAATTTCGAACCCCTCTACGAAACAAATACACCCCTAAAACTTTACATGTAGGTTATTATTTTTCATATTTTCTATACAAAAAGTGGAAAATTCCATATAAAACACGTCGAGGCTGCCCCAATGCGCGCCTCCGGCATTAAAAAAAAAATCACGGGCTAGGGCAAACAAGTACCACGTGGAGTCGCGATTGTCAAATTAAATTTTAATTGCGTCAAAATTATTTTTAAATTTAGAGATATTTTCGTAGGTCTAATAGATTTAGGTGGTGGAAAGTAGCTCGAAATAGTTCGTGTAAGGTGTGCTTCACCCTGTTCATCTCTGAACTTGGCTTGACATGCAAAAAAAGCATGAAAAAACATTAGTATAAATAATTACTTTACTTTAGTTGTATGTTTAGTTCGATGTAAAAATAATAAAAATATATAGGAACATTATTTGTAAAATTTATGAGAGTGGGTGGTAATATGTATACGTAGATAAGTATTATTCTATGTTAAATTGAATCCAACATAAAATTTAAACCTATAAACAAAAATTATTATTTTTTGTGAAGTGATGACCCTAAAATCAAAATTATCAGAAAAACTTTAGAAATGAATTACTCCTAGATACCGCGAGATATGGATGTGTTTTTTTGTTTTAGTGATTGGTTGGGATCTGAGTATGATTTACAATAAATATTGAATCCAACTAAGCAAAGATACAACCATGAAAAATCAAAATCTAAAAACACAAAAAAAGCATATTTCTTTACATCTGTACTAGTTAGTACTCTTTTGTATTTTTTTTAAATAGCTTTTATATAGTTTTATTACACATAATAAAGAAAAGGGTAAAATAATGCGTCATGTTTTTGTAATTAATTAATTTAGAAAAGTTTAAAAATAAATTAAACATTTTTTTACTCGTGTTTGGTGTAAAATTGGCACACGGGTATTTTACTCTTACTCTTAAAATAACCTGCTCTATCGGATAAGTTGATAAAAAGAGGATGTCCGTTTTTCGAGGCAAAAACAACACTGTGCGACCCTATGAACTTTGATCTATGAAGATTTTTACAACAAGGGGCTAAAATGATCAATGATGATGATTATATTTGAGGTAGTTTTATTCCCGAGGGAGTAAATAGAAACCGAGTTATAATGGGTTTTTAGCGCCGTGTGTTACACTCTACTTTTCACTACGATTGTGAGAAAATAAAATAATCCAATACAATATTAAAAAGTTTATTTTTCATTTCTTCTGCAGCCGCAACGCAATGCACGCATTCTACCGAAGAGATCCCCAGGTTTAGTTCCAATTTCAAAAATAAAATGTTCTTCTTTTTTTATGAAACAATAATAAGTCGAGTCTTTATTCATGATTATTCTACTTATGAATAAAAACTTTTTCGTTTTTGTAGGCTCGTTGGTAACACCGAAAAATTACAATCTGACTGACTTCCTGAGTCGAGCTGCACGATTACTGACAAATGCGTGCACTGACTGGACATGTCCACTCAATCTCGTGGTTCTTTCCTCAAAAGACCATTTCAGATACCAATTTACATGGTCTTCACATGATCTGACCAAGATTATGTCTGGACTTTAAAAGAGACTGTGACCTCTGAGTTTGTTTCGGCCTTTCTTCTCAGAGTATTCAGGTAGGAAACGCCGACCTCATCTAGTTTAAAAAATATGATTGACGTGTACAAAACTACTTACAGAAATAAAATCATTTGATTTATCATTTATCATCCGAGGTGCAGGTGAACGGGCACATAGGACACTCCATCAAGTGGGAGATTATGATGCTCCAACTAGCTCGGGGGAGTCCTGACGTCATTGGTCATTTGAAGAGATAAAAGATAGTAGGTTTAATTATGTAGCACACACTACACATGATGTACTACGGTCTATTTTAAACCCATACGGATTTCCTGACCTTGATTCGATACTGCGAATGATTTAATATCGAAAAACACATACATTAAACGAAAAACTCTTTGATATACACTTTTATAGTCGCCACGAATAAATTCTGATGTCTCTAATTGACTCCGACGTTCGTAAAAGATTAGATAGCGTTCTGGTTTTGATGAAGTTACGGCTTTTCAGAATTTCTGTGGTGCTGGGGCTTGAGAAGTATGTAATGTATTGATTGGGAAGAACGTGTCCGTTTTTCTGTTTATTTCATGTTTATGAAATGTAGTTTTTCGGTAGAAGCTCAGTCGTAAATTCATAACGTATTAGTAACAGAGCTTCTTTTGAAAGAGCTCTTCCCTGGAAATACTAACACCATTCTTATTTCCTACCACACTAAACAGTAATTATGTATTTTAATTTGAAAAGTATGAGGAAATTTTAGTACTTTAAGAACGTTATTCAGAAAATAGTCCCTAAAATGTATCCTTGACTCATTCCTAAGGTGATAAACATTGTTTCCAATAACACTGAAATTCCCTTCTATGCTTTGTTTTTCTATTTTTTACACGAATTTTCACAGGCAGCCTTCAATTCACTATTCCTTATGAACATCTTTGAATACGACAAAATTTCAAGGCAGCTTTTTAAGTTTCATGGATGCAACCGCTCTTCTCTTGGCACCGCCAAATAGCCTAATATTTATTACACGAACCAGATGATAAATATAACTAATTTACTATTACTGTGATGGTTGCAATAAGTCAAGAGGTGTGAATGTATTTGTTGCGCATATTATACATATAAAGGAAGTAATGTGTTAGGTTAGATTTAATGGAGAAGCTGGTGAATTAATGTGCTAAGGTGTTTTTTGTAGTGGTTTTCGGTAATTTTCGGGTACTAACGATATGTACAGAAAAAATAAACTACGTTTATTTGCGGTAAAACATAACGCAAGGGAAAAAAACAACTGAATAAAGAACAATTTGGGGGAAAATACTTGTCACATCCGCGCAAAACGGTCATCGCTCAGCATGATGCTGTGAACCTATGCGAGACAGAGCCACAACGCTGGCTCATGTGTCTTGGTCTGCTAAGAACTTAAGTAAGTAAGTAAAAGTAAGTAAAATTTTATTTGTTTAAACATGGTGTACATGATACATTGCATGCAAGATAATAAAGATACAGAAAAGTTCTAACATGTTCAGCCGCATATCGTGGCGTACAAATTGGTAGGAAGAGATGGTGCATAAACCATGATAATATTCATCAAAATTACATTATAAGAAAGAATAAAGAAATTCATTATAAGAAGAAAGAATTAAGAAGTCTATAGTTTGTAGAAAAAGACGGACGGACGTCATCAGCTCTCGGAAGGAAATCATGGCGAGGAAACCACCATGCCAGGAAAGTGCGATGTGAATGAAAATCCTCCTGATGAAAGCCTGATTTCCAGCATTAGGAACACTGGTTGACGCAGATGATAGAAAGTGGATGGCTATAGATACGAGTTGGGGAAGACCAAAGAAGCGATGAATGGACTGTGTGAAAGATGATATGGATAGAAAGGGGGGACTACCGAGATGACGATGATGATGATGATGTTTGAGAAGTATGGAAGAAAAGGTCATGTTGCGCCAATCACAAATGATAACGGCAGGAGAATGATGATAATGATAAAACAAAAATCCTTTTATTTACATTTAAGTAGGTATTTTAAATAGTTATAAATGTTTTAAACATTTACCTCACACATAAGTATTATTCAAAGTAACTTACATAAAAGTATTCAAAAGCAATGCTGTCAAAAGGTCGATAAATTTTATCGATAAACTACTTCGCAGACGTCCACTTCTATTGTTTTAACTCAAGCATTCAATTTTCGACTTTAACGCTTTAAAATATGATATAAATTACAGTATTTTGTTTAAAATATAATGCTGTAAGAGTGCAGAAATAACGTTCAATATAAATTATCAAGCGCCGTGAAAACTTCAGCGGGCCATGGCATAAATAACGAACACACAGGCAATGCGAATTAAATAGATACCATTTGCACTTGACTTATGGTTTAAATAAGACTTGAAATTCAATTCGAGAGCCATCTTGTATTCAATATCAGATAATCATGAAGATAAATAGTTAATTATGCAACGAGGATTTAATTCTTATACAAAAATTATCCTTTTGGTATTCGCAGTCTCGCAACAATTGATTCGAATGGCACTAAGTGGAATTGATAGGGATGCTGCATTTCATCGATATAAAAGCGTTTAGCTTTTCAAACTCTCATATCGATAAGTACGGTTTCTGAGAAAGATGCAAAACATTTTGCTATACTGCTTTGTAATGTAGATGCGCTTGCCGATTCTATGAGAAAGATGCGAAGTGCTTCGGCCCCTTCTCGTTGTGAACCATATCTGTGATTGGTTTTTTAATACACTCTTTACAAAATGCCGTTTTGATGTGTGCAATACAATGAAGAGCTGGTATTTTTGTACTCTTAAGTTTTAGCCTAGCCTGTAACTGAGTGTACATAATGAAAAAATAAATATATACCTTTTAGTGGTCAAGAAATTATTGTATTAAATTAAATAAAAACTGCTCATCATTGATCTTGAATTACTTCTTTTGATGTGGTAAAATAATATGATTTTAGCAGGATACATGAAATAAACCACAAAGTACCTACTTGTTTTATTTAAGCTGTCAAAATAATTTTAATATATGTAGTACATATACAATCACAAGCATAAAATGAAATTGTATGGTGTTACAAACGTAGTATTTTCGAAACTATACTGCAGGGTAATTACGTAACACACCGACAGTAGGAATGGGTTTCATTTTGACAGTTAAACAACATTCATTGCGTTATTTACGTTGTGGAGCGGATTTTTTTTTCGAAAATATGAGGCAATGCATTAGCAATAGGCATTAAATTATTCAGATTGTGATAGATAGTGTGTTACGTAATTAGGGTGCTGTTCTGTAGTATGTCTTTTCTCTAAGTTATAATTTGAATAGAATTTTGCGTAAGTGTAAGGTATTTATGGTCGTGACTATACAGGTCAATATTATACCACCCAAATTCATTTATTTTGGTATTGGTCAAGGTCAATCCTATTCAAATTTTTATTACATAGTAGTCTCAAGTGCACATTTCGTCGTATTCGGCGTGAACTTCAGTTTATTAATAATTTTATTAGCTGAGATTATGAATCTAAGTGCTTACTTAATGCTAATCACCTATATGATTATAAATATAGTAAGTACTAATGGTTTATTACGTCTTAATGGTAGACACTATGTCTCTCTGAGTAAAGGCTCCTTCCAACAGGCGCGACACGCGACGCGAATCGCACGCGTCACTTTGGCATCGCTCTCGTTGAGCGACACGCGGTGCCTTAGTGTCGCGTACGATTCGCATCGCGTGTCGCGCCTTGTTGAAGGAGCCTTAAAATATTTCTTTATCTTTATATGATTAAAATAGGTGGAGGTAGTTTTTTTAATCAATTAAAAATTTATTTCGGACTATATAATTAACATGTTAACCAGATTAAAATTGAATAATGATATTAAAAACATAAAACAACACTTAAACAACCAATTTTTTATCACTTCTTGGACATTTATGGCGCACTGCGACTCTTTTAGATTTATTAAATGGGTATTCATTATTGTAGATTGACCATCCAAATTATACTAGCTTAGCTATCAAATAGGTAATAAAAACGATTTCATTTTAAACCAATCAAAAATTTTGCTCCGCCTACCTACCGAATAACTAATATAAAAATATATTATCTAGAATGGAACATTTTAGAATACTTAATAAAAATGATAAAACATAATGTAAGAAGATGTTGTGACAAAAATTGAAAACAGTATGCTTAGATGGTTTGGTCATGTTGTGAGGGTGAGTGAAAGGCGACTAACAAAAAGTAATTACAAAGCAGCTGTGAGTGGAAACGCCACAGAAGATCATATTGTAACCTTATTGGCGATGATGTTCAGAAAGGTCTGGTGAGTAGTACTCGCAACCGGCGTGCGTGTATGATCAGATGTATGAACGTAGACAAAGCAAATGGAGTATGGTAGGATTGTAGCAGGTGGTATAGCGAAGAAGGCGTGAATTAATGTATGAAGAAAGTAGGAACTTCTACAAGTCTTTCAAAGAAACATACCACCCACATTTCGTACTAAACCAAAGCCGTAAAGTACTGAGAACTTAACTAAACCATTGAATAACAACACCTTACTGTAAATGACTTGACTACTCATAAGCTAGAACTAACAGTTATTTGTACTACAAACGCTAGTTAAAATTTGAGTACAGGTCTTCTTATAACCGTCATAATCTGCATATTATAATCCTAGAATGGTTTGGCAGACGTGTTGATATGATGTGGTCGGATACTCGAAGTTAGTCACTGTCAGTGTCCATATATCCGTCTGTCTTATAGAGCCTGAGTGCGTTTTAATAACGGCTATTGAACGGTCTTGTCTTCAGAGATTTTAAAAGGAAGCCGATTATTAGATTATAATTTTAATATATATTTAGGTCTTTTTCCGTCTATATTCTCTTGTCTCTTTTTTTTGTGTTATCTGTCATGTCATTATTCTAGTCAGCCAGTCGGCGTCGTCACTATGGAGGTTAGACAGCCCCGACAGCTATCAAAGAGGTGGAAAATGTTGAAAATATTGAGACAAAATTATATTGCAAGACTGTAGATTAGCTAAGAAATCGCTTTGGCATCGTGCAAATCTATGACTATTACACTCAGACAAATCGCTAGTACATTCAGATATTCGTTTTGTCCAGTAGGTAGAGAGCCGACTCATATTAGTCGCACCGGGACAAATATTGATATTCAGTATGTCTGCCAAAAACATGTTAAACTAGATTTTTTAAAGTATATATTAATTGAATGCAATTTATAACTCGGCATTCTGTAGTTACATCCTACTTCTGTGTGGGAAACAAATTACGTTAGTTTATTGATGTAGGAATGTAAGAACCTACTCCGAACGATGAATATTAGTAATGTAAATGTTTTATTTGTTAGAATGCATCCTAACAAATAAAACATTTTCAATACAATGTGTGGTCAAGCGAACATTCAAAAGCTTACAACAGTGATCAATGTCGAATTGATGACCATCATTTAATTCAAACCACGTTTTTGATAGTAGCAACAGTTATGGCCTGTAGTAGCGGCTCGCCCAATTGAATAACGATTTTCTGCGCGGGTGCAAGCTAGTGTTGCGACTGAGTTGATGGTTATCGATAAACCGATTAAGTTTATATAGGTACGTGATAGAAATTTGGATTGTTTAAACAAATTTTTAATTGTTTCATAGCAATCAACGATATGGCTAATAAATCTTTTATAGTATGTATAAATGTATGGACTTATTTGTTTATACTATATATTATTTATTGTTTTCATTAAAACCACACAAACAAATCACATTCCTCTGAAAGCCTTTTTTTGTAAACTTCATATTTATTATAGCTACACACACACTGACTTACATTTGGTATCGCAAAAAGTAATTTATATTAAAAAAAAATATCTGTCAACAAAAATTACCTTAATCTTTTAATCCCGCGTAAAAATTATCGACACCGTCCCCTCCCTACAAAATCTCAGGCTCCTTATCGATGATTTACAAATTGTACAGACGGACAATGGACATAGGGGAGGACCGGTCGCCAAGGTCGGGAGTCCGAACCCGGGAGATACACTTATTTAACGTAATGCGGAAGTTTTTTTCATATAAATGATTATTCAATGGAATATTTAATAAGTGTTTTGTGTTGCAGTTTCTATAATGTGGGAATATTTTGTTTTTAATGGCGATATAAGGGCGTGATGAATTCTTTGTTTAGTATATTTATGTGGGCAGGTTTTTTTAGGTTTATTGTTTTTTTTCCTTGTAGCATTTGCAGCAATGAATTCCTACTGAGCCCCTACTAGGGCTTTCTTATTACAAATAGAATTTTATTACGAAATGGAGTTTTCGTAAGTCGTGTCGTTATTGAAAAATAAATATCGTATCAAATCATTGTTTGCTGTCAAGCTAATGTCAATAGTAATCTATTGACTTTAGCTTGACAGCAAACAATGATTTTGTTCGACTACTCGTGAGCTCATTAATAACTTCGTGAAATCATGACTAGTTTCTTCTTCATTGTAAAAGCCAGTATTTATGTTCTGTGTACGTCTATATTCTTCAAAAATCTTTCTAAAGTGTTAATTACGCTATTAAATCTTATTTAAAAGGTCTAAAGATATTTTTAATAAAAATTATCGCGTCGACACATTGAGAAGCACCATCATAATTAAATAGTCAAATTCCTCGGCCTACTTAGAGCCTCGTTTCGATCAAATTTTTTCACGACTACGAGTATTGTAAACATGTGGTAAACCATGTGTTGAATAGCTTAATAAAAGAAATACGCGAGTATCAAACACACCTTCTTCAAAATGTTCTTTAGGCATCTGTCCCACCGCCGGCGAATAACGAGAAGCGAGCAGAGCTAGCAACTAAAATGAGTTGGCGAGCAACGAGCAGCGAGTGCGCGACGGTAACGAGCAATTACTCGCTGATTACCTATGCTTTTGTACGCACGGCTACATATCAAGCTATACATTTCCAGTTTACGCTAACCTCTCATTGTACGGAAATCCTATACAATGCAAGATTAGCTTATAGATGTATGAGGAACAGGGTGTAAACTTCACTCAAACCTCCATAGAAAAGGGAGGATCCTCCGACCAGACGGGTGTTGTGTCTGGTGGGCAACTGCCCGACGATTGATGTCGGGACGTTGTATATATACTAGTTGCGTGGTAAACTCTGCTTGCGCGATGCAAGTTTTGCGTGACGTCAGTGTTACGTGTAGCTCGTATGTGGCGATGTTAATACCGCTACAAGCTTATACTGGAAATGTATAGCTTGATGTGTATCCGTGTGTACCAAGCGTGAGTCTCTTAGCGAGAGATCTGCCCTCCAAGCGAGCGTTGCGAAGCGAGTACTCTCTTTGATAGCTTTTTTCGCTGCGACAAGCGAGTACTCTCCGGCGCGCCGCGGTGTGAACAGTTCAAAACAAATCAAATCAAATATATTTATTTCGGACTCAAAAATTACATCCATAGGTGTTAGTAACAACCATACCATGCCGTTATATCTATATGTATTTCATTTACCTACACGGGACCTACAATCTTTTGTACATTTCTTGAGCGAGAACATCGTTGATGTGAAAATTATTAATTATTAATAATAATTATTAATTGTTAATTATTATTATTAATTATTATTAGTCATTTTTTTTTTATACGGATATTAATGTTTTCTGCTAAATTTTAGTGTGATAGTCGCTGACGAGGGGCAGTGGGACAGGTGCTTAATATAAGGTACCTCGTTTTTTAAAACAAAAACATCGCGGTCAACCTGCTGCAATACAGTGAACCACCTGCCTTATAACTCAAGCCCTTAAAGTACTTACACGAGCCCATTGTCAGCCCATAACTCCTGCGCACAACTTACTTATACCAACAATTTTGCAGAACATTCAGACAGACAGACAGAAAACAGCACCCGTTTACTCCCATGCCCTGTTTAGATTATCGGTCGAGTTTATAAGCGAGTAGATTTTCGGTAAAAGATTAGTGATCCACTCTCCTATTATTGTTAGGTATGATTTACGATTGAGAAAGTGGGTCAAATTGATGAACTTTGCGGAAACGGATATTAGTGTTTTCTGCTAAATTTTAGTGTTTAGATTATATGTGTTTTGAAGTTTATAGGTCAATCTCGGTTTGTTTGTTCAGGATGAAAGTAGGTTTATCAAAACGTACTGTTAATTTTTCTGCATGAGTTCAACTGGGAATATTGACTAGATCAAATGTTTAAAAGACTAAATTAGGGAATAGTTCATGAGTGCGATACTTCAAATATCTCCATATTCTTCAAGCTACAAAAATTCTTACTACATAAGAATTCTTTCTACGGCATTTTTTTATTACAGTCATAGGTAAATACTTTAAATAATTTTCTTTTTATCTCGGTGCTTTCCTTTATAGCAGACTGAAATAGGGCAGAAATCTCTAAGAAAAAATAGGTAAGAAATTGTATTATTATTTTATAAACTCTTTCACCACTCGACCAACTGGCACAACCAAACGCAGCATAAGGTATACAAAATCCCAAAATAACGCCGATCATATGAATTTGACCTATCGTATGAACGTACTGTTTGATTACCGGAGCAGATCTGTTGTGATATCACAGCTCAATATAGGAACATTTTATAAGTGTTCCTCATGCTTTCACGAAATTAATTCGGAAAAGAACAAGGGGCGATGTCCGTCTATGCAATAGGTACCTACTGTTGATATCTGTTGATATCTGTTGAAATCTGTTGATATCTGTTGATATCTGTTGAAATCTGTTGATATCTGTTGAAATCTGTTGATATCTGTTGATATCTATTGATACCTTTGTTCGGTTTAAATAATAAGCGTTGTTCTGACACTAGATGAAATGCTGCTAAGTATTAATCAAATCAGCCTAGCGCAGTCCACTGCTGGACATAGGCTTCTCCCAGGTTCCGCCTTTCGCATCCAGTCTGTCCCAGCCACTTTTTTAAGGTCGCCGGTCCATCTAGCTAGGGGGCGTCTCACACTACACTTGCCGATACGCGGTCTCCACTCCAGGACTCGTCTGCTCCAGTAGCAATCGGAAGCATAATCAGCCTATAATGTTCCCACAGCTGGGACACGGGCCTCCTCTCTATGAAAAGGTGTGGGCCGTTATCTACTACGCGGGCCCATTGCGGTTTCGTGGATCTATGTGTCTTCGAATTTTAGTTCCTCACGATGTTTTAATTTGCCGATTTGAGAGCAGATTATTTTAATTTTATCAGTAGGATATCAAGACTTATCAAAATACCATTAGTACAGTTTGACTTTTATTTGGTTTTCATCTTAAATCCGGGCTTATCTATCTGAAGACTAAAATCCTCTACTTAGTCTTGTCTTAAAATTCCTTAATGTCAACTCATTCATCATATTTTCAAGCTACTTCTTTTCTTTGGTGATTTTAGTGGTTATTTTTATTGTCAATTGAATAGGTCTTGAAAAGACTGCTAAAGTAATTTTATCTGTAAAAGCTACTTATGGGGATCACCTGCATCATCTATGTATTTATAAATATACGAGCTGTGTGCGATGGGATTTGGGAATTTTGGCAAAAAATACGAAATTCTAAGCAAACTTTCATCATATTTAACCCTCCTTCTGCTTCTTTAGGAGTTTTGGTTTCCGCACTTTGTCCTTCATGTGGACAATTGTGCGTGGCCCATGGCGGCCGTCGGTGGTTATTCCAACCAGCCCACCTCCCTCCAGAAGTTGATTATGTCTCCTGTTCTGCTGAGAGCATCTGTGTAGGATCTGGGTGCCCCGAGGGTTTGTGTCCTAATCTGGGTGACGCCTGTGCATTCAAAAAGCACATGCGCTTTCCTCAGCCTCCATGCAACCCTCCTATTTAATCCTATTAATAGATGAATTTTCAAAATTCCTTCCATAGGATAGGATTCCCTCCTTCCTTCCTTCCCTTTGTTTTCTTTTGTGCTTTGCAAAAATTTCAAGCATCTAGACCCAGTGGATTATTCTATGCCGGGTCTGTCAGTGAATGCATTTCTTTAACTTTCTTTGAATTAGAAATAGAAAATACAGGGTGGCAGGAACATCGCCGCGCAAAATGTAACCATGAATTGAGTATATGATTCTGAAACCCCTACGTTGAAATTTCACAACAGTTATCCTACTATCCTACTAATATCCTACTATCCTACTAATGTATGTGGATGTTTGTTACTCAATCACGCTAAAACGGCTGAACGGATTTGGATAAAATTTGGCACATGGGTAGACTATGATCTGGATTAGGACATAGGATACTTTTTATCCCGATATTCCCACGAGATCGAGATTTCTGCGGGTGAAACCGCGGGGCGCAGCTAGTTTAAAAATAAAAATGCTCTTCCATTTATTTTGACCGCGTAGGTTTTGCACTTTTCTATGAAACAGCTGATGTTTTTTTTGATAGCCGACGAACAATTTCTACACTAGGGGGTCTAGAATTATGTGCTGAATTCATGGTTATAGTTTGTGCTTCGACGTCCCGGCCACCCTGTATTTTATTGTCCAGGTAGTACAGTAAGCAGGTTCACAGGTTAACAGCAGGTTGAGAATACATGAGTAGCTTAAAATATTACCTACAGCTAAGTTAAAATATACAGGGTTATTTGTAAAACACCAGCAACCTCTTAAGGGGTCATTGTTCTCATCATTATAAACAACTTTTACTATGGACCAAACCAGAAATCGCGAAAAAAAAAACAGATTTTCCCTACATTTATATTAGCATAACACGTCAAAACGTAGGGAACAGCTGATATTTTTTTCGCGATTTCTGGTTTGATCCGTAGTAAAAGTTGTTTATAATGATGAATACAATGACCCCTTAAGAGGTTGCTGGTGTTTTACAAATAACCCTGTATAATTCGTCAGTGAGCCCCAAACTAGACAGTTAGTCTGTATCTTGGCGCTCGATTATTCCTTATTATTTTTGAAACAGACACACACAGACTTAGACCCACTTGTACCGCCAATCACTAACACGTTTAGCGCTAAACGAGTCTTAAACATCATTCAGTCTCTGTCATCTTCAAACATTTGAGAGAAACAGAATTATGTTTTAAACTCGTTTAGCGCTAAACGTGATTAGTGATTGGCGGTGCAAGTGGGCCTTAACCATCGTTAAAAAACCAATTCAGTTTTATTTTCGTTCGTAACCTTCTACCTTGGAACAGTTTTAAAAATAAATAAAAGGATTGTACTTGAAATCAAAGTGGCACTCCATTGTATCTCTACTATTAGTTGGAGATAACTTACTGCTTCATGAAACACTTGTAACAGGAATGTTATCTATGAACTGATTCAGAAGCCATATAAGTCGAGTTTAATGGTATTAGAAAGATATAATACGTATTTATAAGTAGGTAAGGTAGGTAGGTAGGTAGGGATTGCCTCGTTGGTATATTTCGAGGTCGATTCGCAGGTCGGCCACAGTTTTTAAATGATTTTATTTCTGTATGTAGGTTCGAACAGCCACTTTTTTTAAACTAGATGAGGTCGGCGTTTCCTATCTGACTACTCTGAGAAGAAAGGCCGAAACAAACTCAGAGGTCACAGTCTCTTTCATAGTCCAGACATAATCTTGGTCAGATCATGTGAAGACCATGTAGTTGGTATCTGAAATGGTCTTTTGAGGAAAGAACCACACAGACTGGGTGGACCTGTCCAGTCAGTGCACGCTTTTGTCAGTAATCGTGCAGCTCGACTCAGGAAGTCATGACTTAAGGAGCTCAACGATTCGACAAACAATACCAAAGAAAGGACATTTGGGTAGGCCGCATAAATTACTCAAACTGCCAGATCATGATTAAAACTAACTGAGAGAAAAAAAAAGCAATGACCCACAATCCTCACATTCACAATAATTAAAATAACATACTACTTTAACATTATTGGGTTGGGATTTTCCATCAGAAATTTCTCAGTAGCAGCGGAGTCTGCTGCAGTTGATGGCAATAGGCTCGCCCCCTATTACATGGGACTTAAACATAAATGGCGAAATGTGGGTGTACTAAACATAAAAAATCTATGCTCTGGCAAGCTCTTTGGTGAAAACAGACGTGACTTTATCCTACTATATTATTATTATTAATTAATATTAATATTAATATTATCCTACTAATATGATAAATGTGAAAGTGTGGATGTTTCGATGTTTGTTACTCAATCACGCTAAAACGGCTGAACGGATTTGGATAAAATTTGGCACATGAGTAGACTATGACCTGGATTAGGATATAGGATTCTTTTTATCCCGATATTCCCACGGGATCGAGATTTCTGCGGGTGAAACCGCGGGGCGCAGCTAGTATTTCTATACAGGGTGGCCGGAACATTGACGTCCAAAAATAAAATTTAGGTCCCTCGTATCGTGGGGTATCCGAATCACCCCCATGTATGTTCCGCGACTTTTCATAGTTTTCGAGTTACGAATTTTTTTCTGATTTTTTGAGAATGATCGACCTGACCAATCTAAAAAAAATTAAAAAAAAAAGTACATGGCTTTGTCGAGATTTTTTTTTATTGCAACTGAATCTTCGTGAGTAGTACTTTTTTGCATAAAATAATCAGCTTCGTAACTGTGATGAAAGTTATGAAAAAGTTGGTCTAAAGTGAAAAAATTACGTTCGGTAAATTCGTAAAAAAAAATTCGGAACTCGAAAACTATGAAAAGTCGCGGAACATACATGGGGGTGATTCGGATACCCCACGATACGAGGGACCTAAATTTAATTTTTGGACGTCAATGTTCCGGCCACCCTGTATATCCTTAATTAAAATAACCAGAGAAAAGTCAACATTTTTGACAAGCAAAATTCCGGCTAAATAAATAATTCAAAAACTCCTCTTTAATTCTTTTTTTACAGAAAATAAGTGAACCATTATTCTAAAATCTCACACGTCCCAATACCGAAAAAAATTATTTCAGTTCTTGATCCTTAAAGCCGTGTTTGTGCAGGGGTTACCTGGTGCCATAGGCTATATATAGCCCCGCACTCGCACCCTATGTAGCCCATGGTTAATGTACAGAGTATATTAACTGTACGACCACCAGCTTTTATGGCCCTTTTAAGTTTTTAACTTCGAATGTTGGAGCTTTTGAGTGTAGGAAAATGTTGTTAAAATTATCTCTCTGAATTAATATTTAAAGTTTTTTTAAATAGAACCTTACTTTCTTTTCTAATTCTGTCCGTGTGTACTAAAAGTCACTGAATTTGAGAGTTGTAGGATACAGTTTGATTGCAGAAAAATAAATTAAAATGGGTGTTATTCTCGCACGAAAAGCTGAAGGCATTCAAAACAAAGTGCCTAATTCAGTGTCCGGAAATAAAGCCTCTTTTATTACGGATTCAATACCCCAAAACCTATTAGGAGGTGCTGAAACAGATCATAGATAGGTCCGATACAATTGTTGACAAATAAACTACGATCTGAATTCTTTAGATTTTTCTTTCCATTGTCTAAAAAGACTTAATTGTCTTTCGTTTACTTCGAAACAATTACTCATAATTAAAAACCTGTACAACATAATCAAGTTCGTCAAACAATCGTTATCAAGTACTGTTTACACAACTGCCAAATAGGTCTAAATCGTCAAGTGCGAGCGGTTATTGTGCGTCTATGCCCATGTCATGTCGCCGCGCACAAAGGTGAACGCAGGAAGTTTACGCAGCACGTGCGAGCTTCCTCACACAGGATGTTTTAAAATACGAATGCGATTTAGAATTAACAATGGCGGTTAATACCTACAACATGCGAATTTCGTTTGGAATTTTGTGGCTGGTGGTGGTGAAGTAGATTAGGGACAATTAAAACACGTAATATTTACTTACCCATAAAAAAAATTATGATATTTTGGGTAAGTAGGTATGGAGCTTTCGAGAATAAAAACGACTTTTCCATCAACATTTTTGCAAGTAATTTCGTGGTTTTAAGGGCTTGTCTTGTCTCGGCACAACATAACTTTTAAATTCATTTAACGATTCTGTCACGCCAGTGTAAATTAATAAGTAATTTTTGATTCCTACCTGTTTTATTTTACACGTCATTTTATTTATATTGTTCTCAGTAACTTACCGTTTCGCATGCTCGTCTGTGGTAGTGTTCAACTGTTTATTTAGCCAATTATCACTGTTCTGCGGTTTGTGGTCAAATGCAACACAAAATATTAGCCTAAACGGCCCACTGTTGAATACTAATAAGTTGGTAAAACGAACTCACAGTAGGTATCTAAAATTGTAATATTTCTTCTTAAATTACAAATGAAATTAAACGGTTCCAACAAGACACACATTTCAAGGATTGACCCATTGCAGAATTTGAATAATCTTCGAAAGTTTTACTCTATTTAGATGATCGAACATTATTTGTTTTATTTAGGTGTTCACTGTTCACACAGCTGCTTTAGTAATAATACCCTCACTAACGTTTCTCTACGTGGACTTCGTGGTGGGGCTTACGCGCTCATGAACTCTAGGTCTGTGCCTTGCAGATAGAGTTTACTTTACCGAAACCGGTCTAAGGTGAAGAGCCTGACCAAGAGAGATACAGAAACCCGCAAGGCAGCATGTGGCGAGCTGTTGGGCAGTAGCGAGCCCACGGACCATGTCTCCCGCCAGAAGTCTTGTTTCTTGCCTCTGGCAAGCCTTTATTGGCCGGCTGGAGTGAAGAATCGCAAGGGCAAATGTGCTCGGAGGAAGGAAGTGTTCCAGTAAGTGCTGGTAGGGATCTTTCGGGCTCTGGGATTGTTCTGATAGCCGTGGAATACCTCTCCACTCCTCTAGCATCTCAGGACATGTTGCCTCTTGTCACTACGTCACTGTGCTAGCGATAGTTTCCGAGTGCCTATTATTGAGTGTGCAAGTCACCGCTTGACATTTCATCCGTGCATATTATAACATTGGTCAGGCAGGGGACATAGTTCTTGCATAGTTCAAGGTAACCAATCCACCGAAACCCATAATCAAATATCTTTGTTTCCATATCCTGCAATAGTCACCGGGGGTAGTCCTTGGGTGCACTTGCATAGTGCGAACAGGGATAATCGTCGGTTGATGCCTCATTTAATTAAAAACGTCTAACGGGCCTCTGCGAGTTGGCGTTGGCCCCTCCTACCTCCAAAGGTCCGGGACCACAGGTTCCCGAGTAATGTCAAGATAATATTACCAGCCTATTATTGTCCTACTGCAGGGCAAAGGCTTCTTCTCATACAGACACGACTACTTTACTTCATCATCATCATTATCATTATGGGCAGCCTTGTTCCACCTACTGCTGAGTATTAAAGTCTCCTCCCTTTTGTGCCATACTTCCCTGGTCAGTATGGTGCTTTACTTACATACATACATAACCAGCCTATAATATTCCCACTGCTGGGACACACGCCTCCTCTCTGTGAGAGCGAGTGGGCCGTCCACCACGCGGGCCCAGTGCGGGTTGGTGAATGTCACATGTCTTTAAATTTTTGGTTCTTGTACCTGCCGGTTTCCTCACGATATTTTCCTTCACCGTTTTGAGAGCAGTGGTGATAAAATTAATTACACAAAGTAAAGTGCCCGACTGGGTTCGAACTTACGACCTCCAACTCGTAAGTCGGGGCCGATACCACTGGGCCACCACTGCTCTCCCTGCTTCACTTAATTTTTATTAATCTCTGAAGTGTGGGTGTAACTTCTACACGTTTTTATTTTATGCTAGCGGTCACCCTGTCAAATAATCTACAAATCCGTGCGGTTCTGTGCGTATTACAAGTACACAATTAGCACTATTTGTTTATTGCCCGTTAATGAGTTCTGTGGTGAGATTTAATGTGATTGTTTGTACATGCATAATTAATAGAACTATGTATTGAGTAGGTTAATTAGCGGGGTTGTGTATAAGAAGACTAACTGTGTATTGTACACATAGTAATGAGGTGTGTCAAGAGTTGGTACTTGATTTGCAAGGAATATTGTTTTCTTTTTGTTGTTTTAACACGAGTGCAGTCTTTTCTCGTGTTAGCACGAACTACGTAAGAGTAACTTTACAAAAACCTTTATCATTTCTTCGACAAAAAATATTACAATTTACGTGTTTTTTTTATATTTTAACACATAACATATCACCACGCCTGTGTTCCCCGCAGGGTTAGGCAGAGGAGTATATATATAGTACACCCACATTTCGCCAGTTATGTTTAAGTCTTATGTCCCATAGGGGGCGAGTCTATTGTCATCTCATCATCTGCCTAGTACTTTCCCAACTATGTCGGGGTTGGCTTCCAGACTAACCAGAAGCAGCTGAATACCAGTATTTTACGTGAAGCGACAGCCTATCTGACCTCCACAAACCAGTTACTGGGTAATACGATACCCCTTGGTAAGACTGGTTGTCAGATCTTCAGGCGTCTGACCATCCGTAATGACTGCCAATGATCCACAAATGATAGCCGGGACCAACGGCTTAACGTTCTTGTCGAGGCATGAAGGGGTCTTGATATCTAAAGATGGTCCCCCATCCACGGGACAACCGCGGCAAGCGTAACTTAACCTGATCGATCGACCTGTGAGGCTGTTATTACTTACCCACATGCCTATTGCCATCTACCGGGCACAAATCAAATAACACTTTGCACGACCTGGGAATCGAACCCAGGACCTCACGCTCAGAAGTAGCGTTTGCGAACACTAGACCAATGAGGCAATCAGTCTTTGAATAAATCATAATAATAATAATAAATCAATATTTCTAATTATTTTCTATAACAGCTTAAACTATAAAGAATCACCCTATACCAACTCATAAAACGATGTTTACTAAAATGAATTTGAAAAAAAACCGCCGCTCGCGACATCTGGCGCTAGCGTTATGTAATTATTTATTCTATGAACACACATCTACGTTTATGTATTTTTTTTCTCTTTTTCTCTTGTAAATATACTGCGTACGATTAACTGGTGTTCTGTTATCTTTGACAATTGAGATACGGTTTTTAATTTATTTGTCTTGGTTTTTTTTTTTCAAAAACAGAAATCTGCAATGTTGTAAACACGTTTTTTAAGATATTGTGACCTATCTCATGTTTGTTAGTGATATTTTTCTTGGACACTATTTCATGCTTATTCATTTCATGATTAATCTACATCTATTATATTAATTTCATGATTAATCTATATCTACTTATACAAATAAATAAAATTGAAGTGTCTGTTTTTAATGTCATAATAACAACTTTTTACTAAATGCATATGAAAGTATATACGGTACTTATAACAAAAAATATTTTTTTATTTTTTTTGTCTGTCTGTTTGTCTGTTTGTTCCGCCGAATCTCCAAAACGGCTAAACCGATTTTGACGAGACTTTCACTGGCAGATAGCTGATGTTATAAGGAGAAACATAGGCTATTTGTCCGGGTAGCACGTTTCCGTGGAATCATTTCCGACGTACACGCGGGCGAAGCCGCGGGCTGCAGCTAGTTAGCAATAAATGGAGTGTCTAAAAATCAAGCTAATCGTCATCGATTCCAATAATTTGTTTTAATAGCAGTCAGTTTTGTAATCTGTCCCTGGTTCAGTATATTAGGCTACAGTTTTTTTTACTGATTTCAGATTTACATTAGATACAATCGCCAAAATATCGACGAAAAATTAGATCTCTATGACAAACCCAAACGGTCGTTCATTCACCCTTCTAAAAAAAATAAAACAAAAAAGCATCTCAACAATTTAGTCTACGAAGTTATTAATAGTAAAACAATTACGCGCTTCAATCCTTTAACCCTTCAAAACAAATAAATCATTCAAAAAAGGATTGTTGAAAACCGATTTAGAACCAGGAGGGGCATATAAAAAGGATCTAACACTAAAAAACTGATGGTGTATCCATATTTAAAATATATCGTCGGGTTAACCCCTCCGTACTATGATATACGGGGCTTCGGCACGTGTTATATGATGCTATGAATTCTGACATAAAACAGAGCTTTAAAAAACTAGTGTACGAAGAAAATTGAAGATAAAATATGCGGTACTATTTTTGTTCATAATTGCTCGTTAAAAGTTTATGTGTACGTGTACGCGTGGAATTAATTTTAGGTAAATTCAAAACTTAAGTTTTACTAAAAACATTGGCTGATAAATGATGACGACAGATACGTAATTACTTGATTTTTTCTTGGGCAGAATAACAATTTTTAATATTTATTAGTTTAAACTGAATGCACAAATATCTACTTATTCAAAATCTTAAATTCACTCATTGACAGACAATTCACGCCCTGAACTGCTGGGTCTAGAAGCATGTGCACAAGAGTTTTTATACAGGGTGGTTTGGTAGCTGGGTGCATAGCCTTAAGGGGGTGATAGTTGACACCATTTAGAGAATTTTGAGCCATACATGTCTGAGACGAAGTCTGTTTTTTTATTTTTAACTGCTATACCTTTACCTAAAAAAAAACCTAGAAATAGCAGTCAAAAATAAAACCGACTTCGTCTAACAAATTTATAGCTCTAAATGGTGTCAACTTTCACCCCTTTAGGGCTTTAGCTTCTTCACCCAGCTTCCAAACAACCTGTATAACGAAGGTGAGCACTAAGAAAGGATTTTTGAAAATTTATTCCCTAAAGGGATTGCATAGGGGATAACAAATTGTATGAAAGTTCGCCATTTTTGCCCATGCGAATCCTATAGGGCACACGACTTGTTCTTATAATAAAACTGAAAACTGTTGAAAAACTGCTACTGCTCTTTTGCACTCTTACATCGAACTGAGCCCCATTCTTCTGACTATTAATTTAAAACAACAAGGCAACGGACCCTACTTTAAAAAAACCTTTCACGATAACGGTTACCCAAATATCAGCGTCAGACCGTTAAACATCGTAAAATTCAGACGTTCTGATGTTTGTTTAGTCTTCGGTGGGCGTGACCCTCCTTCTCTATAATATACTTCTCAAAAATATGTATATTTCACGTTTGGCTTTGTACCATTTTTGAGTGTTCCTCTATTTTTTGTTCCCCTTGAAGTTTTGTAATTTTATCGAAGACAAAATTCAATTTTACTTTTCATATTTATATATAAATAAAAAACGATTGCTGCATATATGAGAGATCATCAGTTTAGAATGGCTCGACCGATTAGGCAGATTTTTTTTTGTTGTGTTCGTGATTTTCTGGACAAGTTTTGTATGAAACAAAATTTTGGGAAATTCCACCGGAAAGTTTGTTTGGATCGCTGAGACATGAAATTTTGCTGGGCGACGCCGCGCACGAACAGCTAGTTCATAATAACTCATACACTACACCACTTCACTCACTCACTTCAGATACTAAACCTATTGGGTATACGAAAATTGATTCTCTGGAATATATTCCAGAAAAACAATTTTCGTATTTATAAGAATGTTCACGCCCAGTGCCCTTCGTGGACGCTGCGCGTGAGGACTTATTGCACTCACGGACACACAACACTCTCCAAAGACACACAGCAAATCTCCTTTTGTTTTTATAGTAATACTCTTCCTCTCAGTACTTGGAGCTTTTATAATGTTGTAGTACGTAAGTGCAATTTAATATTGTTAATTTTAAGGGTGCGAGCCTGGAGATCTGTCCCGAACCCAGTATAGACTCCAGCTCTCACAAAGGTTTGAATCTATCTGTAACTTATATACTATGTACCAAAATTGTACCTTTTTGAGAGAAATAAATTACTGTTACTTACTTACTTACTTACTAATCTCACTCTCAATCTGTCAAAAACACCTCTAACTCACCTATATTTCTGGCAAGTTTTTGACATTAATAATTATCACTGATATAAGATAGCGTCTAGATTTTGAACATTTTTAAATACTGGAATTAGCCTTCACGTGTATTCAAACTTGGTACTGTAGATGTTTTGCGTTGCGTTTAATATAAAACCGATATCACATGCAACGGACTGACCACGGGAAGTAACCAACACTGAAACTTAATAAAAAATGAGACATAATGAAAATAATGACAATGCAATAAGAAAATAAGGATAATGAACCTGTAACAAATTTTGAGCTTGACGATATATTTATAGAACTTTTACATTCATCTGAAACCATATCTCAATCAGATACAATTTCCACCCCACTATATAAAACGAAAGGCGATATCAAGACTGAATATAAAGTTATATTAACACAAAATAAAAACTTCACCCCTTTCGTAAAAGCGGTGCTGCAGTGAATCAAACCTGAGTTATTTTATATGCTTGTTTATTTAATGTTTAAATTTATACCGTGCCAACGACCGGTGCCGCGCACTGCATTGAAAGTTATAATTATATGTATAAAAATGTTGTTAAACGAAGGTATGGGTTCCATACAAGAGAAATGAGAATGGAGAAGAGAATGGAGAAAAATATTTGCTTGCTTATGTTGATAACATTGAGTCTTTTAATGAACTCTAACCTTCTTTCGTCCTTTTTTGATATTTCCATTTCAGACACTATCATTAATTTCAACACTTCAAGAATGATTTTGTTTGGTTTCTTCATGTTCACCACTTTCAACATCCAGAGTCTTCGGTTGCTACACATTATCTTTATTCTGATCTATTTCAAGTCTTACTTTTATTTTCACATCAACATGTATTCTTTGTTTATTAACACCTTTTTGTTTGTTTCCTCCTCGGATCCCAGAAATCTGACGAAATACACATTGCCCTGACACTTGCACTGCCCTCGATCAGAGTGTCATTGACAACAACCTAATATTTCAGCTTCTTAATTAATTCAGTGTGACCTCGTAAATTTTGTGTTAAACAGCTTGTTTTTGACTCATCCTCATGTATTGATGTAAGAAATGTTCCTGAATATTGGCTTGTTTTTACTCAAGGCAATTTGGGTAATTTATTGCTGGTTAAACAGTGTATGGCGTAAGTTGGCAGGGATAATCAGTAGTAGATTTTTGGGCTATGTTGATTGATTAATTGCGCCTTCTTTTTCATAAAATCGAAACGCGGGATGTGAAATGACTCAATATTGCTGGTCAATTCTATTTTCGTCTGAAATCATCTAAGTGTTTTTCTTTACGGGATTCAAAGAAAATGTGGTAACACAGTGAAATATTTTGTTGATTTACATTCAATGGCTTTTTTAGTACTGTGAGCACTCGAAACGTTTCTTGGAAATTCAGAGTGGTCTTATTTTGCACTCGAGTAAGCAGCAAGGAGCATTAATTTTCTGGCATGCGTAACTCTATGATCTGTAAATCATAAAACGAAATCGCAAGTAAAATTATGTCTTTGGCAACGAGACATAGCAACTGTCGTGTCGCCCAAGACACTCTGGCACCAGTTTCCTACTAACTAATATAGTTACGCATCTCAAAAATCCTTTCTACAATGCTCCGTATATTTTAAGTTACATAAACTTCAGGTTCTTCGGTAAGCACTGCACTTATCGCTCCATTTCTGAACCTTCTGACGTTTATTGGTTTTAAGCACCCTGTATTTTAGAGGTTAGAGCTTCGCAACCAATGTGCACTTCGTATTGCATTTTAGTGTCGATGAATGTTAGAAAGTCTATTTTTAGGGCTACAGATGTTCCTTCAATATGCGTATAGCCAACAAATATGGCTAGGTTTAAAATTGGCCGTTGTTTTTAGGTCTGGCGAAGGAATGTTTCTTGTAGATTTGTCTAGTGTGTTTGAGACATCTGGCATTGTGATTTTTTTTCAGTATTTAACTCTTCATTGTAATTCTAAAGATCTTTACTAAGTTTTGTCGTCTTCGTCAACTATACTAAAGCTAAGGTAGCTCATACGCTTTTAAAAACAAAAAGTGTTGAGTGATACTTTACCATACAAAGCAATAACCTGAATGATTATTATTATATCATCGAAACGGAGCCCCATAGATGAAAATATGTTAAATATTACGTCGATCCTCATTAAGGTTGGTTAAATAAACAGTTTGTTTTCTACACTCGAGTTGATAGATCATTATCTCTTTTCACATCTCTTTTCTTAGATATGTTTTTCTGCTAGTATTACGATATTTTCAGGAACATATAAGTTTTAGTTTTACCGACGATCCATTGTTAAAAATATGTTATTAATAATGATTTTCCTTCCTTTGTTTCAGAAACTAATGGATCCCAATAAGTGGAGTTGAGTTTGTCGGTGAAACATGACGTTCGCCGCCATTGCGTTTTGGCGCGAAATGCCGGTCGCCATCACGTTCCTGCTGGCAACGGCGTGTCTTGTTACAGCCAGAGATATTGTTTTAGGTGAGTTTTTTATTGACATATATTTTATTACGAAAATATTATTACTGAAATTTTTTAAAGTATAAATAGGAACTCATATTTATGATGAATAATCAAAAATGGAAACTTATCAATTTTGTAATAATAAGTGCAATCTCGTGTCGATGTCTGGAAATGAGTATACAGATTATAATTTCTAATAACGATAATTGTAAACGATTTTATGAAAATATTATAATTATAATAACATGAATAAACGGTTAAATTTAAAAAATTCTAACATGAGGCATTGTGTCCAGGTTCTAAAGCTGAATAATAACGCAGGGTTAGTAAGAATTGCCAGTAAAGGATGTCCGTCTACTTCCTTCTCATATTTTACTTCAGCAATTATTATCCAAGCGCCTATGCCATTAAACATCAATTGCCAAATAATCGTAGGAAGTAAGAATGCTGTTGTAACAAATGTCAACTATATCAAATGACAAACAATAGGACCCAAAATACACGTCCTGAATGTATATGGGCTTCTTAAATCCAAAAACCATGAATTTGGTATTCAAAATCCATTCTTATTAACAAAAATCTGGGATGGGATACCAAGAATTTAAAATTTAAATCGCTTCATAGTGTGAATACGAATTGGTATACCAAAATCAATTGTAGGGCCTACGTTATTTTTGGCAGTCGGAAATGATTTCTTTTGTTCGTTTATTATTCAAAGTGGGTTTAAGGCGCCATGTCGAGAATTATATTGTCAAACTCAATGCGTAGGGCTTGATCGGTATCGAGTACAATCGTTAGAGCTGCGCCAACGATATTTAAATAAGGTTTCATAATCGTTTTTTTTTTTGGTGGGTACAGCTTTTGTAATTGCTTTTTCGGTTGTGCTAAATTCTGAATCAGTTACGCCATTAGTTATTTAAAACTTTGTGAAGATATATTTTGTAACCAAATTGTGACTTCCACGTGATTCGTCTACAAGTTCATCAACTTTGTAACACACGTTAACACCGAAGAGTTAATATAGCAACGGAAAAGGTTATTACTTCACGGTCACAAATCGATTGTTCCCTCCCCAACCCTCTCATTTGGTTCTCATTAGAAGCACCGGATGCCTAATTACTTTAATAACCAGTTAATTTGGAGCCCTTTGCTCTCTTTTCGAATCTTCGTCATTGTGTCTGGCCGGTCCGGCGTTCGTCGGTGGGAGGTCATCTTATGTTGGTCGTTCTGATCTATTTAATGTAACGTCCTGTGTAGTTATGTTGTCCTGGTACATCAATTTGATTGAGGGATGATAATTTGTTTAATTTGTCGTGATTTTTAGGGCTGAGAGGATGTTATGGATTATTTTTATGCGAGTAAATGAGCTGTGAATTAAAATTTGTTGTCATGTTATCTTTATTACAATTTGGAAAATACTATAAGCTTTGGTTTTTAACCAGTCAAACTTTAAATGTTACATATATTTAAAGTTCCGGGTTATTTGCACAGGTTGTCCCCAATCACCTGGGCTTTTGCAAATGCAAAGATTTCGACCCCTCATATTTTGTCATATCATCTTTTATCTCAACACAAATATGCAGGTATCTCTATCTTCTTTTTTTTGGAAGTCAAATATTTTCTCCGTCACTATCTATAATCAAATAAAGTTGTGTACAGTGATGACATTCTGCGAATATATTTTTTTCACGTGTGGACCTAAACAAACATTATACTCGTATTTCATCGTAATGTTATCGAAATCTTTTAACGTATTGATATTAGATAAAAGTGTGTTGCTTATTCGAAATATATCAGTTTTAGTTTTATTTTTTGCAATGGAACAGAACAGGTGCCATTCTAAAAGTTGGCAACGTCGCAAGCAGCTTGAAAATATTATCGATGGATTAATTTGTCAATATTACTGATTACATAAGCGACCTATAACGTTCCCACTTCTGGGACGCAGGCCTCCTCTCTGTGAGAGAGAAATAAATACTGATTGAAATTGACAACATAAACAAATCAGTCACAATTTTCTGGTTGCAACCTCTTGAGCATCAAACTGGGTTCTAGAGTGACGGGCTTACTCATTGAATTATTTATCTGGTGATGGATTTGTCCGTGCATATCAGGCACAAAAACATGTAAATCACAAACATAACAACCTTCCCATGTTAATACAGATCTAAACAAAGGCCCCAAAGTTTCCTCCAAAGACGAAAAAACCTTTGATCACAAGTAAACGATTCCATGGCAGATCAATATGATTTCGTATTGCATACAAATGGCGTAGGCGGGCAACGGATGTCGGCGCCTTTTGCAACAGTACTGCCAACACGGCGGATGACAACTGCGCCTGAGCATCCTCTGGCCCTTGTAGGGTTGGTCACTGGGTAGGATTTTTAATTTTTGCTGGTGTAAATTATGTAGTAAATAATCTTACTTTTAAAATCATAATGATGTAGGTTTTTAACACAGAAATCAAAATAAATAAGATTGATCTATTTGACGACATGGGAGTAAAAATATATATTTCATACGAGGAAAAATAATACAGTCTGTTATTTTCTTGTCTCACTTGTACACACGGCTAAATATCAAGCTATACATTCCAGTATAAGCTGACCTCTCATTGTACGGAAATCCTATACAATGCGAGATCAGCTTATACTGGAAGTGTATAGCGTGATATGTAGCCGTGTGTACCTTTGTGAATTTTGCACATCCATTTAGGTAGGTAATGTCACGTTAAGTCGTTTTAAAAACAAACACCATTGTTATACAATAGTTACCTGTTGTGTTTTCCTTAAACACAACAATCACCATGTCTTTTTATGCAATACAAGCTCCAATTCTTCATTCAAGTCCAGCGCGAAACTTTTCCGCCCTACCAGCCCTTGTATGGTCACCGAACGCCCTCTGAATTTCTATTACGTTGGGAAAATCGTGATCACTGACTTCGTGACGTCCTTACCCAACCTTGGCGACTTCACCGCCATTTTGTATTCAACTAATGTTATTATGACAACCAAGAAAGCTCTCTTCATATGTGTTTCCACTCATTTTGCGTTTCATATTAATTTTGTTTATTAATCTTGGCATGGATGATGGCTTTATTTTTGGATTCGTGACAGTAATTTGTAATGACAAAATGGTGGGTTGCAGCGAATCTAGTGGATAGTCTGAGGAGAACGATAAATATGTTATCTCTTTTGGCATTGACAGTATTTAAATTAGTACGTATTTCCTTCATGACATTAATTTTGTTATTATAAATGAATGCCAATCAATAAATATTCACTGTCGTTTACTAAAGTCTGAATACATGCATGTTTCTTGGTAGTATTTCAATTGCATTTATTTCTTCAAGTTCCAAAACATGAAATTCATTAATTCAGTGGAAGAACACTCAAGAGCACTAATCTGGTAAGACAATTTTCATGTCAATAAACAAATGTCAGACATTAATGTCCAATTTTTACAGCTCGTATCTCTCACAGCCAATTTCTCTACCACAGTTGATACTTTCCAAGAAACACGGGCAATTAAATGAGACATAATAGATTTGACATGTACTAAAATCCTTGCTAAGCCGAAAGACAAATAAACCTTTAACTAAGAGACTCTGAAATGTAGTTCCGAAGTGGAGATGGTGCTTAAAATGCCGTAAATTTTTTATGGTACGAATGAAAATAAATAGTTTTTCACCGTGTTCCATTTGGATGGTCCACTATAAAAGTTTTTACAACTGTAAGAAAATAGACTTCTGGAACATATTGCGTAATAAATATTCTAGGTATCTGAAATGTATGAAAAAAATCTCTATACATTTTGTCTTTAGTGGCTGAGTCAATCTCTGCTTCTTACATTCTAGTCTAGATTAGTTTGATTAGTTCAACCTTGCTACTTGTTTAACCACGAACTGAATTACTAAACAGCACCTTATTGCGTAAAACAGTATCAATCACAATCTGAATCATTTTGAAGCCTATTGCTAATCCACTGCTTCATATGTTCAAAAAAATTGTCTGCTCAACAACGTAAATAACGCAATGAATGTTGTTGAACTGTCAAAATGAAAGCCATTCCTACTGTTAGTGTGTTACGCAATTACCCCGCAGGTGTTAAATATTAAATTTATTTTTTACCTATTCGAACTAAAAATAGCTCTTTCGCAGAGTGGTGTTCGTTTTACGAGATTTGTGTTTTAATGCGTTCCATCAAACGCTTTAACGCAAACCAAACAATACTTTTATTTCCTCCAAAATTTTGCTATTATACTTTATACGTTTCTACTTATAATTTCCTTGCCCCAACATTCTAACGTCCAGCTCTAATAAAAAGTAAATTAAAAGTAAATAATGCCAATTATTCATCTTGATATATTCGCACCAAATAAGTGAAACGTGCGCCGGCGCTTGTCTCCGGGAAATTTGTCAGGAGCGTGCATAATCTCGCGAGTTTACTCTAAACTCATAAATAACGGTTATTTTCTCTCCAAATGAAACTGAATTAATTGGTGTTTTGCAGGAAAATTGCTCCTTTGATGTATGTTGTAAAGATTATAATCAGACAAGGTATCAAGAATTATAGTTAGCACGGTTTGTCCTGTTTGAATTTATTACGCTATCTGTCAATTGCTGGTTATCAATTATTGCAATTTTCATATAATTGACGTCGGAGTAATTTAATTTGCATTTAATTTTAATGATCACTCTAAGATAAGTGATAAGTCTCTCTCAATTGGCCTCTGAATTTTGCATATCACAACCAATTTTATTTGCTATACATTCTTGCAGGCTTAGGTCAGTCTCTTAAGCATAATAATTCATGTAATTATAGGTCTCACTTATAATATTAATTCAGTCACCATGTCATAATTTATCTGTAAGTACTATTGAAATGGCTTCTTCCATTTGCAAAACTGAGACGTAACTACCAAGTGCCCATAAAGATAAAAAGGTCATCTATTACAGGCCTTTAAGAGCACCTGCTCTTTCAGCTGTCAATACTGAACAAGTAGGCATGCAATAAAGAGAAATCATGAATTTATCAACATGTCATAAATGTGTAAGCAGTAGTTTTTTACCTTTATTTAGTTGTGAATTTACTGTCACGATGCATTTGAAATTAATGTGGATGATAAATTGAAGTTCCTTTTCTATTTTTGTCTTGTAAATGTACATTACAATAAGCTCAATGTGTGCCCGCTTCGGTTGTACTGTTTTATACAAAAAATTTAAATTGATTTCTAAAAAACAACCACACGCATCATCTCAACTTTTTCCAAAAAAAACGGTATCTTTTTGTAAACGACTCATCTTTTATGGCATCCAAGCGTATCTTACTTCCACCACCCTCGTTTACCTTCGCAGATAGATACATAGATATTTACACAATCTTTGCTTCCGTCCCACACTTTTGCATCTGCATATATTTCCCCAGTTTGTCTTGTCACCACGTCGCCAGCTGATAAATTCGATGTTTCTTCATTAAACTCTACTCCAGCGGCACATTATAAATCTTGTGTATTTGACGTAGTGTCTTATTTGATCCGTATCTTCTCGTCTATTTTAGTTTTATCTCCCCACATATTAATATTAGCTATATTTATGTCGTATTCAATTTAGATTTTGATGTTAGGTGGTCAGTTTTCATATACTAATTAATATTAAAAGTTCAAGTTCTAATTGAAAACTTAGCAGTATCAACAACATTAGGTATTATTAGGCTTCATATTGCGTATATCTTCATTAACTATGTTATTTACGTGATGTCTTACTTCAACCAACTCAAATACGTTTACATACCTTACATTAGCATTACTATTTATGTCCTAATTTGTAACCGTATACGAAAGTTCCTTTAAAATTAATTTTCCTCGTCCATGCCTAAAGCTTAATGTTTGTCATTGATGTATTCGCGGCGAGTTGCAGCACTGTAAATAAAAATTTGCTGTGCCACGGTATGATATGTGTTTCAGTTCATTGCGCTCACGCTTCTATTTGTGACCAGTGTGCATTACTGGACAACTGTAATGTATATGTGTTACCTAGCTATTTTGTTATGGAACAGCTTAATCAATGAAGACGTAGAGAGAGAAAATTGTACGTGATTTTGACTTTATGGTTGACTACTTCTAAGTATTACAACCACATAGTTTGACTTCATGAAGAAGTCAAACTGTGTGATCGTTTGAATTCAACAAATTATTATTTTCAAGTGTATTCATTGTGTTTGGTTGTACCTACCAGCAACATTGTCTTTTATAAAAAAATGCGAGGCATAGTTCATGAAAGCATTAAACTCAAATTTAATTAAGAAACAATATTAAGGAATGCCCAGAACCAATCTTAATTTAAAACATCAAAGATTCCAAAACTGATTTGCAGACTTTTTCTCCTTAAAGACCTGCAGAGGAGCTGCACCTCCCAAAATGAACATTAGCAAAAGAGCGAAACGTCACGTCAACGCTGTCCACCGAATGACAAATCATCCCATTACCAACATCTGCTTTTAGGATCTACAATTTTGATCCCCAAAAACCTCTGTGTCTCTAGTCTGAAAGCTCAAATTCCCTTGGCAAACATTTCTGCAACAGCGAAACCAGTTAGCCGGTGCAAGTTTTTGAATGCACATGGTGTCTCCATATTCATTTTACAGTCTGTTGCTATTCTAGGAATAATATTCCTCCATATATTCGCATAATATATTCACGTATTTTGGTACAGGTGCCCAGATGTGGTGTTCAGTTTTCCTTTTGCCAAAGTTTCGGTAGGGTAGTTATGTACCAGGCAATTTGTCTTCTTATTCGGTTGCATCTGTCTGGATTTATTAGGCTCTGCTTTTTTACTTTTGGTATCTTCAAGTTAGTGAACTTGATCCCAATTACTGTGGACTGACTAATTGCTGATTAACTTGGTTTTGATTCTTTGTGTCACTGTGTTAGCGTGACATATTCATATTTGTTATGGTTTCTATGTTTAGGCTGTGACTCACTGTGCAGGGCTTTCCAAATGTGAATAACTTTATGACTTTCATATCTATTTGGTTCAATTGCTTCGCATTAACAAGCCACCTAGTAAAATTCATTAATTTCATCCATTTCACTTCCAATTGTCTTATCAGTTCCTTTCGAGTTATCTAAATCTGATATTGTAACACTTGCAACCTACATAACACAAACTGTTAATAAATGATTGTATGCATACACGGCCTGTTTTCGAGAAAGCCCAGTTGTTTCCACTATCCCTGCAAGCGAGCACTAGATAACAAAATTAATAGCCGATCCAATCTTAGGCTATAAATCTGATAAGAAATATAGGGCCGTTTATTCAATTGGACAGCGGAATCAGAGGCCAACACTATCAGAGAATGGTCCAAGATATCTTATGCCATTTCGATAATTCCAAAATCTACATTATCTTCGATAAGTAATTGTCCATCGGTTCGTTATGTATTGGAATTAGTTTATCTGGAATCCTCTTCGGTGGTATCTGCTATATTAATGTTTTGAGCCTTTGAATGTCCTGGTGGTCTTGTTGGTTGAGCATTTGAAGTTGTATGTTTGATCTCAGATTGAGCGAATACTTTATGATAGTCTTTGATATCTGTTTATATATCAGCGCGTTTGGATTATGTCTCTGGTATTTTCAGGCAAATTGCTTGGCATGTAGGCGGGGAAAACCAAGTGTGATTGCAAGTTTGCAATTAACAACGGATATTTGAACATAGATGGTTATAGATATTATACAGCAAAGTACATTTCGGAATTCACAGTAAAAAGAAAAAGGATATATCCAATCAGTATGCGGCCAACTCAAAACATTTGCACCATAGATTTATTTTGTAAAAAACCTAGTGAGTTTCTGCTAGCACAGCGGGTCTTCAAAGCATCGTTGTGTACATTATTAAAAAAATTCTCACGAACACATGGTTTCCGAGGGCATGCAGTTGCATCTACAGGCGAAAGTTTAATGTTTAATTTAACGTGTTTCGCAAGGGAAACTTCATTAGGTTAAGGATGTTATGTTTGTTTGTGTGTACCTATGTTTGGATTGTTGCCATCAATTTGTTTACGTATGTTACATTGTTCGTGTTCATATATTTCGATTTGTAATGCTTGATTAAGGTTATTTAGTATTTGACCTATTATATACTGGAGTTTATTATTTAATGAAAAGGAAAACCTTAACAACTAGTGAGTGGAGCCTCCTTTTAAGCAAATAAACCTGAGTTATGAGACTCCGCTCTTCCATAACTAAAATAAGTATTATTTACTTCTTTTATTTTTGATTCTTTAGTTCTTGATTATTATTCATTTGCAAATATTTGATAGGATATACGAGATATACTTACCATTTCATTTAGATGATGAAAAGTATGTTACATTTTTGAATCACTGCAAGTTCGATTTTGTTAATTGTTCCTAATGCAAACATTATAGAAAATTTAAGAGATTTTTCAGACAAAAATAAGGAAAATGGAAGTGTGTGATTTGGCACTAGATTAAAGATCATTACGTCGAATAGCAGGATGCATCTTAAAAAATGGCAAAACTTCTTCCGTTTCAATATAAATTGTGGCCATCGGAGGTGATGCTTACAACCTGTAATGGGCTTTCCCTACATGTTGAAGTACGTTCAAAGGTCACACGTCGGTGTTAGTGATAGGTTAATACATTACTTACACGCGTCAATTTGACCCAAGTTGACACCTAAACTGACCATTACAAATTGTGTAGAAAATAATCTGAAAGATTTATATGTTGCCCGGTTGATGATATGGTAATAGGGTCGCCCCCTATTACATGGGATTTAAACATACAGGCGAAATGTGGGTGTACTTTGGGTACACCTCTGCCTAACCTTTCGGGGAATGCAGGCGTGATGTTATGTTATGTGTACTTATAGAAGTTCCTGCTTCACTGTATCGTATATGGCAATGTTAATTTTTATTGACAATCTGCTGTAGAGTATATTGAAAAAAGTTTTTAATAAGCCTTTAAAGTCCTTCGAGCATTTTAAATGAGAGTACTATGCTTTATGTCTTCATTGGTTCTTCTTCTATTCGTTTAGTTTACTCCAGAGGAATCCCATTTCAAACCAATATTTAACGACAATTTCCTATTGAAAAATATAATTATAAACACGCTCGTTCATATTACTCCACAGTTTTCTGTGTTCTCATTTCGACCTGCAGATTTATTGCTTACCATTTTTTGCTTGTTTATTTATGTTAAAAAAGACATCGTGTCAAGTTGCACAAAAAACGCGGAGCAGGCAGAGTAAATTATTGTACACTTATTGTGCGAATTATTTTTAGTGATATTCAGTAGCTACATGTAATTATTTTTGCTATTCAGTTGTGATTATCTACTTATCTTTGTCTGCGTTTCCTCATACCTAAACATTGGATAGTTTAAAGTCTTAAATAATTTTGCCGATTTTACCTTTGATGTCTTTTTTTCAGTATCTACGTTTTTTTATCGTAATTGTTTGGTTAAATATTTAATTAAAATCTAAATAGAAGTAAAATTAAAAGAATATTAACTCTAAGTGAAACGGTGAAATACAAGTTATCTAATTTTTTTGTGTCAATTCAGATGATGTGATACAAGTACGTCATCTGAATTGACACGAAAAGATTGGAATTGAGATAAAATGATTGATTAAAATGTAGCAGTGTTAATCGATTTTTGTCGCTGACCGTACCTAACGTCAACGTGCATTTTACTAAGTATTTCCCAAATCACGTGATATTTTAATGTTGCTAAGTGTTCCGCTTATGTGTATGAATATTAATTAGGTTTGGTATATCCGATAGGTACTATAATATGTGAATGACGTCAATTAAACAAATAATGTTATCGAAAATTGTAAATTAAAAGTATTCTCTTCATTCTCCGCATCCCGTTTTGGTAAAAAATAGGTACCACCGTTGACGTATAAACTAACAATAAAACCGCAGTGTCCTAATGTTATCAATCAATGGGAATATATTTATGTCTATAAAAACAACATAACACCAACTTTTCCTGCGATTGCGCACGTCATTGTTTTAATGGTTAAACCGCTTGCCTGAGCAAATAACCATGAGCATTCGATCCCTCTTTGCCGCACCCCACCTCTAAAATACTTCACAAAACATTACTAGCGCCATCTGGCGAACAACTTACAAATACACGTAAAAATCACAGACCTTAAAATTCACAGATGGCATTAAATAAAATTAAAATTAAAAGAAAGAAAGAAACGTTTATTGGTGCGCATAAAAAATTTTGGTCATGAATTCAGTGAATATACTTGCGTCCATGAATACTTTCAACTTTAATTCTAATACAAGTTTAGTATTCATGGTACTCTATAATAATCATTGTGCGGTGTTTATTGTTTAGATTGAAGGTGAATTACCTGTTATTCAGACAGTGATAAAAGTAGAAAAATTAAATATAAACAACAAAATAAATGTTATTATTGTTTTAAAGTAGGTACCGGTAAAACGAGGTGAATAAGAACGCAGGGGTGAATCGGAACGAAACTGTCAAAGGGATTTTAACATTGAAATAATATAGTTTGTTGCCAACAAGGGCACTTAATCGTTATTTATAATACAGTAAACACATTAGAGTCCTTTTTGGCAACAAACTATATTATTTCAATGTTAAAGTCCCTTATAAAGTTTCGTTACGATTCATCCCTCTGTTCCTATTCACCCCGTTTTACGGTACCTTATATACAAATTATTATGAAATTGACTATTTTTTATTTCTAGCTTACCTAATATCCCTAAAATCTAAATAACGAGTACATGTAGGCATATTTACGACAGAAGGTTCGTCAACTTCAGTTCTCCTATCTATATCTGCTGTTATCTCAATCTCTTCATTTAATTAAGGTTCAATATATTCTTATTAATAAGCAGTATTCATTTTGAAGGCCTAAAAATTGAAGTTCTTCTGTATGTTTGCCAATTATGGCAGCTGCGCCCGACAAAGCATTATAATTCTTTTTATAACTACGTTTCGATTATTCGCGCCAGTTCGAACTCCTCCATGCAAGTTAGTTGACACAATCGGTGCGAGCGATTTTCGTCCCGCATCCCGCGCGGGATTCGCCTCAGTTTGATTAGCTTTATGTTTTATAAAGAGCAAAACTTGCTAGGAACCGGGTACCAATTTAGGCACCGTCTAGGGTCTGCTACAAGAAAAAAATGTTATCGAAAAATTCAATAACACTTCTCCCAAGATGGGAATCGAACAAAAGACTTCGACAGTCGGCAGTCGCACTTACCGAGAAAACAAGGGGGGGCTAGACAAAGTGACATTAGTGATAAAAATAATAGAAAAGTCAAAAATGTATGTAACGACTTTCAACAGGAGTGACCTACCGAACTGAGCTACCGATAAGCTTATAAATGATGTCAATCCTGTTGAAAATCGCTGTAGAAATACAAAACGCTTTGAATGCGATTGCCATTTGTCTAAGCCCTAAAGCAGCTGGTTAACCCTAGCCTGGTTTCTCATCATCAACATCATCTGCGTAGCTTTTCGCCAACTATTTTGGGGTCGCCTTCCAGTCTATGCTGTTGAATACCAGTATTTTACATGGAGCGACTGCCTATCGGACCTCCACAGCCCAGTTACTGGGTCACACGATACCCCTTGCTAAGACCGGCTGACTTTCGTGCTTCTGACTACCCGTAACGACTGTCAAAGATCTATATTCTATATGAATAATATATTAGGTTTCTATATTAAACAATAGTACTATGCCAAAGGTCCTTTCTTTGGTATTGTTCGTCGAATCGTTGAGCTCCTTAAGTTTTGAGTTGAGCTGCACGATTACTGACAAATGCGTGCACTGACTTGACAGGTCCACTCATTCTGTGTGGTTCTTTCCTAAAAAGACCATTTCAGACACAAATCTGCATGGTATTGACATGATCTGACCAAGATTATGTCTGGACTTTAAAAGAGACTGTGACCTTTGAGTTTGTTTCGGCCTTTCTTCTCCGAGTAGTCAGATAGAAAACGTCAACCTCATCTAGTTTTTAAAATATGATTGACGTGTAACAATGTTTGTACAAACCTACTTACAGAAATAAAATCATTTATCAATAAAACCTACTACTTAACTATACCTAACCTATTACTACTAAATTATTACTTGTTAAAATTTTGGAAAAATCATCTACTTTCCAATATTTTTAAATATCACATATTTAAAAATATTGGAAAGTAGATGATTTGATGACACCATGTATCTGTCACATATCTAATTTACCTGTCTTTGCATTATATTTAATTCTTTTTACCTATTGTGGTACAGTAATTTTATTCTAGGTGCATCGTCTTCACATATAATTATATAATTAATGTGAACCTACATAATATTGTAAAACATTTTAAAAGAGTAACGGTGGAGTTTCTTGCCCATTCTTCTCCATACGGAACTACCTTTTGGAAGGGGCAACTAGAATCAATTCTATTTTATTTTTGTAAATTTTGACGTTCAAAAGTGCCTTTTATGTGCCTATTTCAAATAAATGATTTGACTTTGACTTTACAAAACAAAAGCTGAATTCGCAAAATTCCCAAATACCTTAATTCGTCGAACTTACAAAACAGTTTAAATCAACCGAATCTCTCGGTTCCACCATCGAACAGTTTCCAAGGAATGCCGAGCGTGTTTTGTTAATAAACATGTTAGTATCCTATTACTAGGAGTTTCGGCTTACAAGCACAACATCAGAATTGTTACAGAGTCCCTACGGAATTGGGTGTGGTAGGAATCATTGGACTTCCTAATTATTGTGTTCGGTTTTGAATTATGCTGGTTGAATCAATTGAGTGCCTTTTAGGGTATTAATTGAGCAGTTTACAAGTATGTATAAATATCCTTGTATATACCTAACATAAAGTAGGTATCTAATTATTAAAATATTTTAGAACCTGCACCCTAATTACGTAACACACTATCTATCACAATCTGAATCATTTTGAAGCGTATTGCTAATCCATTGCTTCATATGTTGGAAAAATTTGTCTGCTCAACAACGTAAATAACGCAATTAATGTTCTTGTACCGTCAAAATGAAAGCCATTCCTACTGTTAGTGTGTTACGCAATTACCCCGCTGTTAAGTATATAGATGATAATAATATTAATGTTATAAATATGTATGAACTAATTGACACAACTGTTTTTTAACAGACTTAACTTAAAAGTTTATATAGAGCTGATGATCTCATGTCAATATGATAAACCATCGTAAAATCTATAAATAGTAAAAAAAAACATACAAAGAATTCTTAAAAATTGAGGAATTTGATTGATTAAGCTAGACTGATTGGTTCGACGACCGATTTGTTGAAAACCATACTTCTAAATTCAAACTTTTCAAGTTCTATTTTTAAAACATTTTTAAATATTTGATTGGATGACCACTTGATTGATTTCTATCACTTCTAAAATCAAATGTTTCAAGATTCTAACGTATTTTTAAAACTTTTCAAATAAAAGCTTAAATTAGTTCCCATGAGCGTGCCACTAAATAAATATTTGTGCTGAATCGTGGCCTGTCCTTGGAACGTCGTGAAGGGGACTGGGGTAGGCAGAGGGCTAGCTATAACGGGAGCAGTAGTCAAAGCTATTTGTGAACAACAGAAGGTAAATGTGGGTTTGTGCTAAGTAAATCATGTTAGCTGTAAAGCTAAGTCTGGATTGTCTTCTTTTTTGTAGTTATTGTTTTAGTTTTGTTTGACTAATGTGTTAAGTGAAAATGTATCCAAGGGCAAGCATTTTGTTGTACTGGCAGGATTTTTATTGGGCTTGCAATTTAACGTAGTTAGTTGTTTAGAATACCTACTATTTTTTTTCTATATTTTACAAAAATAACAATATTAATATATGATTAAAATAGGTTTTTTTTTCTTAAATAACTAGAGGGATATTTAAAAAAATATTCTCATTTAAGAAGCTTTTAAAATTCAAGACATTTTCTTTTGTTTGAATGTTTGTTTTTTCTTAATTATATTTAAACTGGTTTTCTTACTGTTCTTAGTATTGTGTTGTTATTAGTAATCAATCATAAAACCACTTAAAAAAAATACCTTATTACCTTTTCATAATTGACAACACTAGTCGCTAACGGTGTATATATGGTTATTTCTAATGGTGATGATATGGTGGCACATCACTAGCTCGTAATGTTGCATTAAAATAACATTAGCCTTCATTAGTAGAAGTTTTTTTTCAATTACGAAGGTACTAGCACTTCCTGTAGTTATGTGATTCACTGTATTTTGTTCGGAAGTGGTTTTTTATACGGAGTTTTTTTTATTGTATAAACGCTTATATTGTTATAAGCGTTTATTATCTTTTAAAACTATGCCTAACTAACTTACTGTGGTTTTTTATATTCCATTGTAAAATTTATATTTTATGAATTTAATTAATATATATATTATAATTATGGAAATAAATAAAATCATGATACCGGCCACGACTTTCTTACTCACATCCATTTTATTTTCCGAATCGTTGGAAGATTTTAACATGAATTTATTACCAAACATTTGGCACTTCATATAAAAAAGTTGAGTAAAGTCCAATGCTTTTTTCATGTAACAGTTTAACAGTACTTAAATTACAATTGAACCTCGAACTATGATTACCAATTTCTTAAAGTTGTTTCATAAAATAAGCCATTCCTAATTTGACCAAAAGCCTTTAACAATATCCTTATGACTAAATACACGAAACGATGAATACAAAGGTTAATATTTAAATACTTATCAATTTGTTTATCAATTTTCAGTTACTGCGCAATAGATAGGCAATATGTTCCTAAATGAATAATAATAATTAATAATAATTTATCATTTATTCTCTCTTCACAAAGCTGACTTAAAGTTAATGTGTTGAAAAAAAATGTCTCAGCTGTATTTCACCTTTGTGAGAGACTGGTGCTTGATATACGTTTTTGGACAAAACCTGTGTTATGTGTTGTTATGAATATTACCAACGATAGTGTAACGAAATATTAACAACTTAATTTTTTGAGATACCTACATAAATTTTTTGCCGTACGGTCACCAAATGTGATAAGTAACCAGGGTCGTCGGATATAGTTGAAGGTTAGTAAGAAACCGATGGATTTTTTCGAATGAAATTTAATTTGATAAATTGCCTGTGGGTTTTCTATTAATTCAATTAAATTTTATTCGGAAATATTCATCGGTATCTTAATAAATTTCAACTATATCCGACGACCCTGGTTACTTATCTCTTTTGGTGACCGTACACGCATATTTTATCAGCGGAGTTTTATTTTAATCTTTTATGTAACAATAGTGCCTCGTTGTCTAGTGGTCACAAGCCGTGCTGTTGAGCATGAGGTATTGGTTTCGATTCCCGGGTCGGGCAAAGCGTTATTGGGTTTTCCATCTGGAATTTCTCAGTAGCAGCCCGGAGTCTGGATTTAAATATAACTGGCGAAATGTGGGTGTACTATAGGTACATCTCTGCCCAAACCTTCGGGGAATTGAAGCGTGATGTAAGTAACAATAGTTATTAACTTATTACACATACATACATAAACTCACGCCTTCTTCCGACACCGGAGTAGGCAGAAACTACAGAACGCCACCTGCTACGATCCTTACATACTCCTCTTGCCTCGTTTACGTTCATACATCTGGTCATACACGCACGCTGGCTGCGAGCACTACGCACCTGACCTTTCTGAAGAACATCACCAATAAGGTCACTATATGTCCTTCTAGGGCGACCCCTCCCGGTGTTTCCACTAAATAGTTATTATCATGACATGACATATACTAAATATACTCCCATACAGAATATAGTCTGAATTTCCTATAGGTTTTCGACCACTTCCAAATTCCCACCAGGAAAAAAACAAAAAATAATCAAGTGCACAGTATGACTAATTAATTTTTCGACTCAATCGCAACGGTGACTGCATTCAACAAAAAATGCCTGACTAGCCATTACAAAAAAGAAATAATTCTAGATAAATGCAAGGCGTAATAATAAAATTGCTGTAAAGTGTATCTTTTTATGCGTCTGGAGTTTTTTGCTGGTCTGGCTGAGACCTAAGGTCGATGGACATCTGCACTGCACGCTGAGATTTATTTGTGACCTATCAAATTTTGGTAATTGGTTGGGTATTAAATACGAATTGATTAATTTGAGATCATTTAGAACTATAGTGTATTTTTTTTTGTTATTTTTATATTTTCGTATGCTGCACTGCTTGACGTCATCACGTCAACGCCGGCTGTCGCTGAAAACCAGCGCTGGGGCTCTGTCTCGCATAGGGTCGTAGCATTATGCTGAGCGATTGCCGTTTTGCGTGGATGTGACGATATTTTCCCCCAACTCGTTCTTTTTTGTATTTGTGTGTTTTTCTTTGCGTCATGTTTACCGCAAATAAACGTATTTTCTTTCTTTTTTTTTCCTTAATCACTTAAATTTTTCAAAATGCCCATGTCCAATAGTGGACTGCTGTAAACTAATGATGATGTTGATTAGTTTCTCAAAAAGCCTGTAAGTATTATTTGGAGACCGACAAGTGAGTTTATTTATTTTATTCGGGAAGACAAACAGGTACATACGACGACATATCAAGGTATGCATTTCCAGTTTTAGCTAACCTCGCATTGTCTATGGTTTCCGTACAATGAGAAGTCAGCTTATACTGGAAATGTATAGCTTGATATGTCGTTGTCCGTACACAAATATCTTAATAAACAGGTACTGAGTTGGACTCTCACAAACCATCCAATTTGAGTGGACCTACTTAGAACATTTTGCTGAAGAAAATGTTTATAACTTTCTATCTTATTGTAACTTCAATTGGAGCATTCTTGATCGAAGCTGGGATCTAACTTTGTTAGCCAGACAAATATTTCAACTCATTTTGGGTATGAAATCAAAGACCCTCGTAAATCCTAAGGTCACATGCATACTACACCACAGAAGCATTTAAGTCTTCATATTAATTTCTTTGTCCGTTATCCGTCGTCTGAATCCGCTGCAGTTTGTTTTATGAAAATGTCTAATTCCGTCTACGGCGTATATATTGGGTAAACAAAAATATTGATCCCACTGCAGGGCAATTCTCAATCTCACCAAAAAGAAAAGAGCTTCGATCACCAAACTTGCTGACAGCCACTGGGGGTTGACGATTTCAGATCAATGTAATGTTATTATTATAAGTTTATATTATTTTCTTTTCAAAAAATCCTGAAAGACTCCTACAAACAGGAGCGACACAAAGGCACCGCCTGTCGCGCGACGAGTGGTGCCTTAGTGTCGCGTGCGATTCGCGTCGCGTGACGCGCCTGTTTGAAGAAACCTTTATTGTAAGTTAGAGATATCCATAATTAATATTATAACGGCACAAAGTTACTTATGGTACACGTCATGATAATTAATTTGGACAAGCCAAAAAGGTAGTTGCCAGCCGGGTCTATTCTGTAAAAATATCACCCTGAAAACGTCGACGAAGTGAGCTGACATTCCACCTGATGTTATTTATTTATTCATAGTTAATTAACACGATACAATACCAATAACATTAACTGACATAGAAACAAAACAAAACTATACAATGCAGACAATTGTGTCATAAACAATGATTCGCTACTTACTAACATGGAACAGTGGACACCCTCGGGTACTGTTTCTCACAGAACATCAGACATACGCGCTTCATTTTACTCCATTCGTCCGCTATGGATTGTCACTACTATTCACCTAAGTTTTCACGTTGAGATTTTAACAGAATAGGTCGGCTGGTTCAAACTCTAATCTTCGTGCTTAAGGGGAATGCGCTAAGGTAGCCCGCGAAATTCAAATTTACTTAAGTTTTTAGCTATTTGCAGGTCAGTATCAAATTGTATGTTGATTAAAATATGATTTGCAATCGTAACAAATACGGCTTTACAGAATTATAATCATTAGAATCAGCAATACAACTCCTTAAGTTAGAAATGGCCTCTAATGCATGATTTCATGAAATAATCATTCAATAGGGTAATGTGAACTTAGAGAGATGTATTGATGATTTTTATGATTATAATTTTATAAATAAATATTTGATATGGCCGCGAATCTTATTTAGATCACCATACAACCTGATACTGACCTGCAAATTGCAGAAAACCGACGTAAATTTGAATTTCGCGGGCTACCTTGGCGCATCCCCCTTAAGTAGCAATTTATGTTATCAATAAAATGTTAATAGGTAGGTACACAAGGAACTTTCATGGAGTCAATTTATGAAGATAATGAAAACATTTATACGCTAGATAATTCTGTGAGATAAACACAAAATGCTTCTTAGCGCACATTACAAGAAGCATTTTGTGTTTATCTCACAGAATTATCTAGCGTATAAATGTTTTCATTATCTTCATAAATTGACTCCATGAAAGTTCTCCATGAAAGTTCATGAAAGCTTCTTAGCGCACATTACAATGTGGATCGACCGGAGGACACGGTGGAGCATACGGTGGAGGTCTGCCCGGCTTGGGCGGAGCACCGCCGTGTCCTCGTGGCGGCGATCGGCGGCGGCGACCTCTCGCGTCCGGCCCTGGTTCAGGCCATGGTACGGAGCGAGAGGGAATGGGAAGCCGTCACCTCCTTCTGCGAAGCAGTAATGCTCGCGAAGGAGGAGGCGGAGCGCGAGAGGGAGAGGCAATCTCTACGCCCTCGCGCCCCTAGCCGCCGCAGGAGGAGGAGACACCCTGGGCGTCGGGAGTCGATTGCCGACTCCCGGCCACCGTAGGCGCGGGCTTGCGGACGGCGAGCAATGGGCAGCTCGCCGTCCGGTAAGGACCAGGCCCGGGTCGACGGCGCGTCGTGTTCCACGCGCGCCTCAAAGAGATGTCATCAAAATTGACTGGGTCCGATAGGACCGATGCCTGCCGGGGCTGCGGATTGTTCGAAAGAGTTACCGTGGCCCTGGCGCACAGGCAACTGAAGGAACACGGGTGGGTTTTAGTCAGTAAGAGTCTGACACGCCCTTCCGCTCCGCCCAGAGCGGGAGACGTCATTTGATGATTTCCCACGCAAAAAAAAAAAAAAAAAAGCGCACATTACAAAGCTTATGGCTTCATAATTAATATGAAAACAACGCTGTATTGATATTTATTGTAATTTTATGCGAGGACGGGGCGTGGTAGTTTAGGTGTTTTACCGTAGTTTAAGTTTGTACAAAACTGAAAAACTTGTGTTTTGTTATTCCTTGTAAATCATGAGCATCCACGAGAAAGGGCACCGAAAAAAAATTTGTTACCTCAGGGTAACAATTTTTTTTCCGGTGCCATAAGTGGAATAACCTAGGTGCCATTTGCTGTGTTTTTTAAGTGTTGTTTAATTCGGTGCTGTAAGTAAAATACCCCAATTTGCAAAAGACCATCACTGCTGGACATAATCTTCTTTTAGGAGGATCCATACGGTACTGTTCTACTGTCAATATTTTTGATTAAGGTTGAACTAGTCGCGGGCTAGAACTCACAGGTGGACGTGGCGAAAAAGCACGCTGTGTCATCTGACATCGTGTCCGATAGAGATATAGTATCAGTGATGAGCAGTTAGATGCTAGTCTATACACACAACGTCTAGTTTGCACGCACATAAACTGCGTTATTTTAATTCATAGTAAAAAATGCGCGTAAAAAAATACGAAAAGTCCTGTGGAAAATCGAGTTTTATGAAAAAACCGCTGCATAAATCAATTATAAATAAAGTTTATTGAACTCTTCAATAATTGAACTTTGTCGGTGAGGACTTTGTTTTGGAGATTTTAGACTTCTTTTATTACTTATTTACGCCCAAAGTTGCGTTAAAATTAGCAAGAATAACGAACCTTTGTTGGCTCATAACTTTTTAATGGCTTTTTATTTTACTATTCTATTTCCGCATAGACAAAATTAATAATGACACAAAACAATACCATGTTTAACTTTGGATATACAATGTCAAACAGTGGAGTAATACCCTCCCGAAATTGGTATGGAAAAAATATCGACTAGTGCAACCTTAAGATCATTTTTGCAATATTTCAACCTCTCCGCGCAAATATCATTGTTGAGAAAATACGACCCGTATTATTTAATTTTGGAATTGAGTTCAAAGTTTTCAAAAAATCGTCCAACCTGCAAACAAACACTATGAGTTTAGGCGTGAATTTACCAGGAATTTCTTTACTTTTCGTACTCAAATTGACAGATGAGTCTACTGTCCCGTACCTCCACAAGGCCTCCCCAATTGACCTTTACTGCAAGGTGACACCAACACTAAGGCAGCATGTTTGCAAAGCTCTTCACAACGATAATTGTTTTACGACAGAGGACCCGAGACCCGAGCAGACCCGAACGGCTAATTGTAATGTAAATATGGTCGGAGTGGCATGATAATTGTATAGCCCATGGTTTTACATATTTCCAATAATGTTAATAGGCTATGCTTTGCTGGAAAAGTACTGTTTGTTTTGAAGAGCTTTGAATTATATAGCTTCCATATTAATATTTGAAACGAATTTTTTTTGACGCAACAGGGTTCCATAGACTAATTAGGACTGAAATTGGGAACATCGTTAAACGCTTTGAGTAAGTCTTTATTGGGGTATCAAACTTTCTATTCACAAATATACTGTCAAATCTGGTATAAGTTGTTGTCATTGGATGGCCATAAAAACTATAGCCAATCAATTAACTTGATGTGATAATGAATTACGTGGATCTCATACTACCACGCGCCACGCTCCGACGCGCGGAACACGCGTTATCTCTACATAAAAACTCAATAAAAAGTACCCAAATACGACAAAAACAAAAACTTCACAGGTATAAACAAGACATCATAGATAGACAAATTAAAAATCCAGGGTCACACGTAAACTGTTCAATTTAGGCTTTAAGGCTTGTACACACCGGCGCGACGCGACGCCCGACACAAAGGCACCGCGAGTCGCGCGACGAACGGCGCCCTTGTGTAGCGCTGTCGCGTCGCGCCTGTCTGTGGGAGCCTTTAATTACATGATGTGTGACTCCGGATTTTTAATTTGTCTTTCTGTGATGTCTTGTTTATATCTTTTTAGTTATTGTTTTTGTCGTAGTTGGGTTTAAATTTTTATTAACTTTTATTTTTATTTAAATTATTTTGGTGTTTGGGATCACTGAGGGTAGGTTAGGGAACAGTACATTTTGGGGCTTATGTATATATAATTTACAGATAACCAATATATTTTTAGCATGATCTCATGAAAGGTCTTAAGGAGCCAAACACGATATATTAACTTTAATTTGTTCTTTTTCGGCAACACTTTTCATCTGCTATAAGCCGCCATGTTGAATTATTTTTGAGACGTCACATAGCCTATAACCAGCGGAAGATTAAGACGCTTCCAACGATTTCTCATCTGTCAAGTTATGATAAGAAGTTTAGAAGTTATGAGGGAACAGATGAACTTACATACATACATACCGGTCCATATTATCCCTTCTTTTTGCTTCGGCGTAGTCGGGAAAAAACGCGTTTTCGCGCAGGGATTTAGCTCCATTACCCGCGCCCCGTCGTCGCGTGGCGCGTTGTATTGTGAGATTCGCTTCAATAAAATTACCCATAAATAACTTCCAGGGCACGCTTTTCTTGGCAGTGAGACACTACACTCTACAGCATTAATTTTAAGACATATTTAAATTCTACTATTTAGAAAAAACCCTTTCCAACTATAAGTGGTGCATTATTTTTTATCAGTATACGAACCACAGCCATTTCTCCGCCAAGTGCAGTTAAGTGGCAGTCGGATGTTAATGTATGCAGTGTTAAGGAGCAGTTTCTTAAGAGCACTTATTGAGGCATCATCAGTGGATATTGTGTTTGTACGAGAACTCTGTGATTGGCTTGTATTGACTTAAGATTTGCATGCCATGAAAAGTGGCTGACACTTCCAAAGCAAGTGGAAAGAAGACAAATATATCATATTTGAAAGCTAAATCTATATCTATACTAATATTCTAAAGAAGTAAAATTTGTTTGTTTGTAAGTTTGTATGTAGGGGGTAATCTCTGGAACTACCAGTCGGATTTGATAAATTCTTTTTGCATTTGATAGCCTAATTCTAGAGGAAGGCTATGGGCTATGCTATGGCCCATAGGAGCCGAGCAAAAAGAGAAAAAGTCAGAAAGAACGCTAAGAGAAAACGAAGTATTCGCGCGGGAAGGTGATGCGATGCGACGGAGTAGGTCGGGGGAACAAGAAATGTCACGCGGACGAATGTTCAATATTTATGTAGAATGGCTTCTTCTTTGGCTTGAAGTTTTGAGTCATGGTTTTTGCTAAGGGCAGTCGTCTTGGTTTTTAAAGCCATAGATCGTCCATCAATGAAACTCATAAATACTACGAAACGAAAATACTCTTCGTCCGGTTCATTCTCTCCTTTGGATCTACCTCCATACTCCGTGTCCTTGCTTGACCACAAATTAAACGATGCATCTTTGGGCTTAGAACATATTCTTGACTTGAGCGGTTCTTAATCATTCATAGCTACTTTTTTCAATCATAGCAGAGATTGTCGTGATTCTGGAAAATCAATAACTCAGTCACGTTTAAAATTATACGGCCCTAATTTTGTCACACTACAAGTTTGAGTCATTGCTTCCTAAACCACACGGACAGAATCAACATCTTGAAAAGCAGCCCTAGCAACACACAAAGAAAATCACAACTGCTAAGTAGCAGCCCTACTGGCCCCTCATCTTTACGACACATGAGTAAAGAGACGTTTTGTTTTTCCGTCGTCTGACCATCGTCTTGCATAAGGACCTCTAGCATGATCTAGGATCTAACACCTTGATAAATCTTCAGCTTTGCTAAATACAAGTTTAACCATGATAGTCACTCTTTGGGCATCCACGAAAGAAAAGTACACAAACTACCTTTCATCATTCTATCACAGTTTCCTTATTCAAACTAGAAGGCAGAATCAACAACAACTGTGAGAGCCCTAACTACTCTCTAGACAAAGAAAGCCACAACTGCTAAGTGGCACCCCTACGAGCCCCTCATCTCAACGACACATGAGTAACTAGACGTTTTGTTGTTCCGTCGTCTGGCCATCGTCTCGCTGGCGTCTGCATCAAGGTCAAGTGACTCAGTCTTCTCTTACGACATTAAATAGATTTGGTGAGAAGTTTAAGTTTACATAAAGAGCAAATGTGGTACTTAGTGGTTCGAAACGGTCTGATTCATTTTCTGAAACTTTTGCGGTTGACAACCCCTGGTTGATGATTGAAACGAAATAACCAAACTTGCCCGGTAAATGGGGAAAAACCAATCAACTCAAAAAGTGGCTCTAATTTTGGAAAAGGCATCACGAGGTTTCGCTAGCTAATTTAATTTGACCCTGTAGATTAAAACAAATACCTATATGAATGTGTTTAGTCTCGATGCTGACTGTTCTTGTTAAGGCTCCCCCAGACAGGCGCGACGCGACGGTGCCACGCGAATTTGGTAGAACAATTTCCATGGAGTTTTCATAGAAATTGTTCTACAAGAATCACTACGCGCTGTCGCGTCGCGCCTCTCTACGGGAGCCTTTAAGATTCTTTGTGAAATTAATAGGCCTTCTGAATGCTCTATTTTGTAGCTTATTTAAGAGTAGCAACAGTTATGTTGATTTTATGTTAAATGACGATGAACTACTACAGTGGCCAACTGTCATAGGCAAGTGTGAAGACCACAGATTATAGCGAACTGTAGAGCTTTTAAATAGGTTTCCAACCAGGATTGAGTACTGTTAAACTTGTCACTACGTCATTCGCGACTTGGTTGATTATAGTGGCAAAATGAAAATACATGGTGGTTTTGATGTGAAATCAGTTCTACGACCGATTTTTATCATGGAGAAATTTCTCAGCTTCATTGAGTTCCTAATATTCTTATATTATTATTTGTAATACTTTTGCACCTATCTTTATGTGAATGTGATTCGCTTTCAGATTGTGGGTGAACAATACATTTTTATTTTCGGAACCCAAGATCTGGCAATAAATTCAAAAGATTAATGAACTTTGGCACATATTTTAGGATTAAGCTTATAACGTCAACGCATTGTTTTACATACCCCCCACATAACTTCAACATTCTATATTTAAAAAAATCATCTCAAGAAGTCTCAAATGAGTCACAGATTAAACATCACAGATGCGCTGGAGCAACGGAAATACCTAATCTTTGCATTAGTCTATCGCGGTTTCGCACTTAACACGTGTGGGTATCGGCAGGAATGTTTTTTGAAAATAATCGCGTTCCGGTCTGTAATGTGGGATAGAGATGTTACTGAATACTAGACGTGACTTCGGAAATAAATTCTTGTGTGGAGTGGGTTACTTTCGTCCTAATAGCCTGCCCTTTAGAACTGACGAATGTCTGTGAAATAAGATAGTTTAAGAGTATCTTAAAGGGCAGCTTATGGAACGTAAGGATTGAATGGCCACTTCCAAATCCATCCACTGTCTGTCTGTTACCTTTTCACGCCTAAACCGTTGGACCAATCGTTATAAAATTTACCTGGAGAAGGATATAGGCTACTATTCATTTTGCATTATGTATTGCAGACGAAGTCGCGGGCAACAGCTAGTCTGCTATAAATAAACGCTTAATTGATCATCCATAGTTGACTTGAATAGCTGTGTTGTATTGCAGAGGTCAAAGTAAGTTTTTATCACATCTTTTGAGTCTCATTTGATTCACAAAATCGATGACATTTGTAATTGACCAGCATTAAAGCTCCTTCAAACAGGCCCGACACGCGACCCGAATTGCACGTGACACAAAGGCACCGCTCGTCGCGCGACAGATGGTGCCTTTGTTTCGCGTCGCGTGCCGCGTCTGTTTGTAGCAGCCTTTATCCTCGTCTTCTTCTCTACAGAAAATGCTTATTTAAAAGTTATTATCGTGAAGGTTGATTGGTGGTTGGTCCAATTGGATCTAAGTACTTCTTGTCTAAAAAGCTAGCGTTAAATGAGAGTAGGAGTAGACACAAGACCTATGATGAGACAATAGAAACTGGAATGTGCTAGGTGCTTATTGTTCCAACTCCGAGTGTAGAAGTAATTGAGCAAAATGTGTCATCAGGTTGCTTGTAGGCGAAGGATGACTGACCTTTCAATTGTTAGGTAATTAGTATCGCAAAACGACTAGTATTGTTTAAAAATTATCATGATAGAATTTTCTGATCTGTTTATTTGTTGTCAGAGCTCATGCTAGCTGTTGCAATGGTCATAATCATCATAATTACAATAAAAAGACCCGAAAAGACACTGAATTAAACGAAGCATAAGAGGAACAACCATGCATACTCATGCTGCGATCCCACGGCCCGCTTCCTCACAGGCCAGATCGCGCCAGGCCAGACCGATAGGCCGTGGGAACCGTCGCATCCGATGAGGCCAACGGTGGCCTATCGTCGCCCGTTCGATCCGTCTGGGTAAGTGCAAAGGCGCGGCATGGCGCGGCGCGGGTCTCCTGTCGCGGCCTGTACGGCCGCGTTTCTTTTTGCTTTGCTTATCAAATGTTGACCACTGAATAAAACCACAGCGGCTGTACACGCAGCCATGCGCTCCGAATCACTTGTAATGTTGGAATAGCGGCCAACACGCTGCACCAGGCCGACACACACGCTGTGGGAATACTCAGGACAGGCCGCGACAGACCTCGATAGGCGTAGCAACGCCCGGCGCGGCCTGTCTGTTAACGGGCCGTGGGACCGCGGCATAAAAACACACACACACAGCAAACACACTCAAAACCTGAAATTATCTTACTAGTCTCCACTCTGGGAATCGAGTCCCGAGCCCCAAGATACAGACTATCTTTCTTGTTTGGGGTTCACTGACAAAATAATGCATTGTAACATTTATAGGATGTATTTTAAGCTACTCATGTTAGCTTGTGTTTTACCTGTCCCTACTTACTGTATTACCACTATAATAAACTACTTCTATTTCTATTCTATAGATAGATAGATTGATATTGATAGATATAATGAAGATTTGACAAAAATGTTATTAACCGATAGAATCCCGGTGGCCCTCTGTAGGGCCGGGGTGGCGCCACCGGCATGTCGTGGAACAAGAAAGTTCGTCAGACAAAAAAAAAAAAAAGCCCTTACAGTAAAATGCTCAAAAGACGATATTAGCCCTCATTTAGAAGCAATAATGATGATTATTTAACCGCACGACCGCGCGACCCTCTAGAGGGCCTGCGGGGCTTGACGGTGGCGCCACCCCGGCCCTACAGAGGGCCATCGGGATTCTATCGGTTAAAATGGAACTTTCATAAATAAGGTGGAAATTTCTATTAAATTTTAAACTATGCCTCTTGTTGTTTGTTTATGGTTTGCAATTGATTAATCACCTTGTGCCCTATATTTGAAAAAAAAAACGGCCAAACCAAAAACCGCTAAAATGTAGGCGCGAAAAGAGGAAAACAGATCCATAGATCATAAACAGTGTATCAGTCATCGTTAGCGTGAATCGACGCGTGCGCAAGCGTTGATCATAAAATGTTAGTACATTGCGTTGAGTAAATTTTCTGTTTGTTAGTAAACGATTAATTAGATGCTAATGTGTTTTGTCTGTTGAAAATTGTTTATATTTATTCTTTGAACACAACAATGTATGTTGCGCTCAGTTTAAGTGTATCAAGGATCTTATACATATATATCAAATGATTTCACAATCAAAATAAAAACTCTCTAAACGGTGAAGGAAAACATCGTGAGGAAACTGGCATTTTCTAGATCCAAAAATTCGTAATTTGAAGTGTAGGGAGTAACACTCGAAATTCCTTCCCTGATAGGTCTCACAACTCATGACACAGACGGCGAGTCTATTGCCAAAAACTGGGCACAAATAAATAATAGGTATATTCAGTTTAAGAGGGCTTACAACGGCACACTAGCGCCACTACTCAAAAAAAAAATGTTACTGTGAAGGAATTATGAATAACGGGTCAATAAGGACCCTCAGTAAGTGTGTCTAGAATTTTCAAATACCTTTTGTAAAGTTTCATATTGAGACAAGAAGCAACAAAATTCGATCCAAAGAAAAGCAGCCACATTCCTCTAGATGGAATTTTTTGTGCTTCGTGTCTCAATATGAAACGTTGTGAAAGGTATTAGAAAACTCTAGACACACTTACCGAGGGTCCTTATTGAGCCGTTATTCATAATTTCTTGTCAGTCACGAGATAATATTTTTTTAAAGAACTGGCGTTAGTGTACCGTTGTACGCCCTCTTAAGACTAACAACTTGACCTGCCTACTTATAATAAAACCAACAACTAATCAACGCCATCAATCCATACTATCACACCTAACGTACCAAAAACGTAACAATAAACATTACGTTATAACTGTACTGTGACGTAATACATTATCATGCATACCGCGCCCTCTGTCGGTGCCAAGTCACGTGTCATAATTATATGACAATGATTTATTGGAAATTGTCTTTGGAACCATAGATGTGGGTAGATTTGGTTTTGTTTGAACTAGGCTCAAGGTACTGTTGTGAGGAGCCTAGTCAATAACCCCGAGTGTAAGTTTTTTTTTTAAATCTGCTCTCGGAAACTCAGAACTGAAATCGAGAAATTTTATTGTTTTTTTTTTTCGCGTCAGAAGCTAGTCATAAATAAATAAAAAAACTATCTTTGGCGTAAAACTCATGTAGAATTACAAAAATATTGTCAATTGTCTACAAAAACATCTCTGCTAGCTGTTTCATGAAACTCAGACTAAGAGCAGAATCATAATCTGCATATAATGTTCCCACTGCTGGGACACAGGCCTCCTCTCTGTGAGAGGGAGTGGGCTGTAATCTACCACGCGGGCCCAGTGCGGGTCGGTAGATGTCACATGTTTTCGAATTTTTGGTACTAGGACATGTTGCTTTCCTCACGATTTTTTCCTTCAACGTTTTGAGAGCATTGATGATGAAATAATTTACACAAAGTAAAGCGCCTGTATCGGTTCGAACCTACGACCTACGACTCGTAAGTCGCGGCCGTTACCACTTGGCCAACAATGCTCTCCGGCTAAGAGCAATCACCATAATAAAACTACAGAAAACCAATATAAACATCACTCATGCACTCACGTTTTCGTGACGCAGGTAGATACAAGATTTTCATGAAAACCGTAAATGTGTCAATGACCTCGTACTCGTACGAGGAAATGCTGAAAATCTTGAAATAGACTGAAACGTTGGGTATAAGTGTTGTGATGAAAATGATGTGTTTACTGTCTAAGTCTAGCTTGTGCTAGCATCCCATTTCGTATGTACACTCGACACAGTAGGCGGGTGACAAATTTCGCCCTTATGTCTTTTGTAATAAGGTTGAAATGTGGTCAACGGTGAACATTGCCGGCTGTACTTAGGTACACTCTTCTTGGCAACATGTACGGCGAGTGTCTCTTTAGTTTACATAAATTAGAAATGCTATTAAAATACCACTGAATTTTGATTTAATGAGATGAAATAATACTCAAGAAGATTATCTTTTCGAGGCAGCTGCGGTGAAATTTTTCATACCTGACTGACTTTAAGAAGAAATGTCGATTCAAACTCCGGGATAATTTTTCAAATGCAGACAATATTATGATGGATGACTTATTGTTCTTAACCTGCAAAATACTAAAATAGTAACGTCCTGTACGCCCTGGATGAACTTTTCGCCACCAGTGGCACCAACTCTAACTAGTCACCGACACATGAAAATAATTACTTTTATCTAAAGTCGCAGGCACAGCTAGAGAAATCTTCAATACTGTTAAGACTCCCGCAGACTATGAAAACTTCATGGAAATTGTTCTACAAGAGTCGCGTCGCGCCTGTTTGCAATTGCTATCCCATTTAAGCTGATCCGGTAACCATGTAGGCTTATCAACAATAGTCTTTAATCGCTGGCCCATATTCCCCGTTAGGCACCCGTCCCACTGCCGACGAGGAAGCTACTAGCTATCAACGATTTTCTCACTCAAGGAACGTACAAAAATCTGCAGGCCCCGTGTAAGTAAAAAAGTAATATAGTTGATCGCTGACTGTTCACACCGCCGCCGCCCGCGCCGGCGAGTACCCGTTTGTCGCAGCGACAAGAGGTATTAAATGATTTTATTTCTGTAAGTAGGTTTGTACAAACACTTTTACATGTCAATCATATTTTTTAAACTAGGTGAGGTCTGCGTTTGCTATCTGATTCCTCTGAGAAGAAAGGCAGAAACAAACTCAGAGGTCACAGTCTCGTTTAAAGTCCAGACATAATCTTGGTCAGATCATGTGAAGACCATGTAGATTGGTGTCTGAAATGGTCTTTTGAGGAAAGAACCACACAGATTGAGTGGACCTGTCCAATCAGTGTACGCATTTGTCAGTAATCGTGCAGCTCGACTCAGAACTTAAGGAGCTCAATGATTCGACGAACAATACTAAAGAAAGGACATTTGGGTAGGTCGCATAAATTACTCAAACTGCCAGATTATGATTAAAATTAACCCATTAAAGAGAGTACTCGCTTCGCAAAGCTCGCTTGGCGGACAGAACACTCGCTGAGTGACTCACGTTCGGGACTTAAGCAAACCGGCGAGTAACCGCACATCGCCGTCGCTCACTCGCTGCTCGTTGCCCGCCAACTAGTTTTTAGTTTCTAGCTCCATTCGCTTTTCGCTAATCGTCAACGGTAAGACGGGTGCCTTAGTATCCCTCCTCATTGTCAGCTTATCTTTACACAACCTACCTAAGGCTCTATTGTGTCTAGACCTGATTCCTATCGAGTATCCTAAGTCTAGGTTATAATGCCTCGATATTGGATAAGAAAGCTCTGTATTTCATACAAATTCCCGTTTCACGGTCAATTTAGAGCCATTTGGTATTTGGTATACTACCAATAGGTTCGCTACTTAAAGGCCTTAAGACTTTCGGATAAATTGTAAGATATTTTAGGATTAAGAGGGAGTTTTAGTGTTAAAGGGACGATAAGAAATATTTATGCTTCAAATAAATATTGTTGAAAGTAGCTCTAGTATTATTTTCCACTGCTTTTTGGCAGTTACAAAGGAACACCTTTCATTTTCCAAGACTCGATTCTCACAATGTTAATAATAAAGTAGAAAAGGTTCAAGTAAAAATTTTGATGATCTTGTAATCGCATTTTATCAGTAGATACGTTTATCGCCTTTTTGTCACCAACAGGACCTTTCCAAGACAATGTATAGAGTGGTCTTAGTATAGAATAAGGGAGCTAGTTCCCCTATTCTACACTAAGACTGCTCTATACTTCATTAAGCCTCACCAATTATTCAAACAGCCTGAATCAGGAACACTGACTACCTCATTTACAATCACCTTACTCTTGTTATTATTTAAATGAACAGCCTGTGCAGTCCGTTGAGTGTTTAAGCCTGAAGGGTGGTACACACTTCGGCTCAGCTCATTCGATTCAGCTGTATTTGTTGAACAACAAAGCCGACCCGAAGCAATTAGGTACTACAAAGTAATGTAAGGCTTTCTTGAAAAATATTTATTTTTCTTTCTTTCTTCATCGTCACCGACCCTCGTTGAATCATTTTCGAATTGGCTCGGCGCAATTGGAGATAAGCCGAGTGGTTTTTTTTCCAAACATATATTTACTGTATCTAACTGCTTCTTTGGTCTAGTGTTCCCAAGCCCTACTGCTGAGCATGAGCTCCTGGGTTCGATTCCCGGGTCGGGCAAAGTGTCATTGTATTTTTCCATCTGGAACCTCTCAGTACCAGCCCGGAGTTCGGATTTGTGCTGGGTTGGTGGCAATAGGCTCGCCCCTATTACATAGAACTTAAACATAACTGGCAAAATTTGGGTGTACTATAGATAGGTATACACCTCTGCCTAACCCTTCGGGGAATACAGGTGTGATGTTATGTATGTTATGTTATTCGGCTTTTATTCGACTCATACTGATCGGCAAAATCCTTTCGGTATCTACCCTCGCTGAACCATATTGGGTCGAGTCGGCACAAATCGAAGTAACCCGAGCGGCTTCTTCCCGAACATAATCTATCTACTATATTCGATTTTGCCGTTCGGCTATGCCGAATAATGCCGACCCGAACATGTGTGTTACACCCCTAAGTGTTTAAACCAACAGAACACCTTGCTATTGCACTTGGATTTGCATAAATAAACGCGGTCAAGACAGGACATTACATTTCTATTATGTTCTTGTGGGTCTGCACAAGATAAAGCGCAGCAGGTCTATTATGTGCCGTCAGGTTTAAAACAGGCAAAAACAAATATTATCATTTGTCTTTTTATCGTGTGAAAATTGACTCTTTGGAAGTGATGGATTTCGCTTACATCAGCCTCTTGCTGTTTTAACGGACTTTTCAGCACAAAAAGAAGGAGTCCTAAATCTCCAATGGGAAGAAGGTACCAGTATCACGATTTCTTGTTATTGTGAAAGAAAAACACCGCGAGGTCATCGTAAACGAAAAAGATTTCAATATTTTTGTTACCTCATTCCTGAATGATCTATATGCAACCGTTGACAGGACTCATTATGATAATTAGATTCATAAAGGCTCCTTAAAACAGGCGTGACACGCGACGTCAATCGCACGCGACACAAAGACATCGCCCGTATCTCGACGAGCGGTGCCTTTGTGTAGCGCGTGATTCGCGTCCCGTGTCGCGCCTGTTTGAAGGAGCAGTCTCAGACCAAAGTGACTTTTTCTTTTTGTTTTTAATTATCGTGTCTAATATGTAGTTGTGCTTCTGTATTAATTTTATGGTAATGTAAGTAAGTGCACTAAATCAGATCGAGTAACTTGAAACTAGAAAGTTATTGGAAACTGATTATTATTATAGAATAAACGGTAAAGAGCATGTTTTATTATTATATACAGAATCATAAAATAACACATAACGGATTTTAATCACGATATACCATTAAATACTAAATATTATTACTGTCCATTCGGTCTTTCTCATTTATCATGGTCCTGGAAATAGATGTTGTGGAAAAGAAAAATCTCGATGACGATCTATGTACCTATGTAATTATAAATAAAGAACATATCGTTGACAACCACCTTTCAAAATATTGAATATTGTTCATAAAACACATTTAGCCCCTTATTTATAAACATTGCTTGAAGTTAAAAGACAGAGACATTAAAAATTTATGTTTAAACAGTTGCTATATAATCATTAATAAAACTTTTTTTTTTAAAACAACCGACTTCCAAAAAAGAACACTAAAAAACGTATAAAATTACTTTAATTTCGGAAGTCGGTGACCAAAAACGAAAACACACAACCATAGACAGACCAAAGATAAGTAAATAACCGTGACAGGAAATTATTATAACATCATCAATATAAACTAAGTGGAAAAAATACGCAGTATTAAGGATAACACAAAAACCACTAGTCAGAACTTGATCAAATTTAAATGGGACCACATGTGAAGCAGCAGCTTTCAAATAAAAAAAGAATCATCCAAATCGGTTTACCCAGAAAAAAGTTCTCAGCTAAAACACATTAAAAAAAAAGCATACAGTCGAATTGAAAACCTCCTCCTTTTTTGAAGTCGGTTAAAAATAAACCACATACCGACATTACAAAACACGATCTAACTTTAGCCTGAGTCTGAATTTTCGGGCCAGTTTTTGTGTTTAGAAAGTTCTTAATACAAAATTGACAACCTAAGACCGGACTAAGTTGTCAGTTTTGTAAAAGAAAGTGTATTTCATTTTCTGTTAGGTTCTTATTTCAAAAACAGGATCTGTGGTTAAAACCATGTCAAAAGAAAAATCTCTTTCTGTAATAAGACCTACTGTGTTGTGTTTAATCTTATTTCTATTGATTACTAGATCTGTCTCGTATTTCAGAAAACTCAAAAAACTAAAATTGATCTGCCTAACAGAAAAACGATGGCTAACATAAAAGCTCCACATCCTTCATCATCAGTCTTCTACATCCTTCATCCGATATTTTGGGATACTTGACACATAACATACATTTTTAAATATTTTCACAAGCCATATAATCACACGAAGAAAGAAACACAAATACAAAACGGACATTTGTATTTTAACCCCCACGAATCGAATCGGCGATTCGGCGTCCAATTCGTATTTCAAAATTCTTTTTTCTTAAACCGTTTTAATCCGGGATTTACCAACAGCGGTAGCCAAGATCATTCCATCACTACCGGGGCTAAGTAATCCGTGACTAATGACTTCCTACCGAATTGTATTGGAAGCCGACGACATCCAAATAGACTCCGGAAGTCGTCCACTGACGGACGAAGATGTCCTTTTAAAAATATTTTGTTAAAATGGAAAAAAGTTGAAATTATTTTGTCGGGTTGATGAAATAAAACGTCGAATGTCCACATTACCCAAGTGGGGTTATAATATATAGGGTGTTTGGCAGAACGTTGAACATACGAAAATGGTGGATAGGTGGGGTCATCTGCCTTAATCAGCCCTAATTTATTTGGCCCTGGCAACCCGGATATCTAAAAAAAAATTTTTGCTTTCTTCTAGTTTCACCACTTTCTTAACTTTAAAGTGTAATTTTTATAAAAAATGGGTAAAACATAATTTTTTTTAAATCTTTAGTGTTGATAGATTCTTCTAAAATTTTGCTTTATTCAGATGTTAGCTAGAAAAAAAGTTATGAGTCCTCAAACTTACAGAAAGATGTAAAAAATACTTAAATCTTAATTTCAACTTGCATTAAAAAAAAAAATTGCCAGGGCCAAATAAATTAGGGCTGAGTAAGTAGCAGATGACCCCACCTATCCACAATTTTCGTATGTTCAACGTTCTGCCAAACACCCTGTATAATGTAAACATGGCCATAAATCTTCTCAGTGAAAACCAGACTGCAAGAAAAGCGAATTAAAAACTTGGTAACAAGATAATTAGAAAGTGGAAGAAAATAAATAAGATATGCTCTTAAATTGCAACATGATGCATGCAGATATGTGTGAAAAACATAACCCTATATTTGCTGTCGCGCAGTCGGGTAAAAAGAGAATTGCCTAAGGATTCTTTATTGCACATCAAGTGGCAAAATCGTACTAATATTATAAATGTAAAAGTTTGTGAATATGGATGGATGGATGGATGGATGGATGTTTGTTACTCTTTCACGCAAAAACTACTGAACGGATTTGGATGGAATTTTGAACACAGATAGTTTATAACCTGGATTAAGACGTAGGGTACTTTTTATCCCGGTAGTACGCTCCCGTGAGATAATTTCCAAACTCCACGTGGGTGAAGCCGCGGGCAAAAGCTAGTAACTCATAAACATAGAAGCAGTACAATAGGAGATTTTGGTAGATAAATAGATTATTTTAGTTACAACCGAAATAGAATACCTAGTCTATTTTGCACCAACTCCGGATTATTTTGCGTATAAACAAAATATCTACTACTACTAGTGTTAGGCACAAAATTCACATTTTGGCAGCACAGCCAACATTTTCTCTAATAAAGTACACGATTGTTTGTAGAGTAAATTCGTCTTCTAAATTGAGCGCGACGTATTAGATCAACGCATGCGCTGGAGCCACTAGACGAGGAGGTAAAGAAGATCTACTCTTTAAACATGCTAAATTTAAAAAATACGTTTATCAAGATAAATAGTCAGACTTACAAAATTTTGAATAATGACAGTTTCAAACAAAAACTGCCGCCAAAAAATTTGCAGGGTTATACCTACTAGTACAAAAGTTTGGTCAAATTCGCCCTCAGTAGAACATTTATGTCATTCTTCGAATAATTATCTTAGTGAACAAGAATATTTTAGATCAAATATGAAAAGCTTAAACAGAGGTAACAATTCAAATGGATTCCAGTTCAAAGTTTGTCTTTGTTTTAAATTGAAATCACTACTACTAGTACCTATTTCCCTGTAAAAGCGCCTATCAGCGTACGAGGATCGTATTCCATCGTAGATTTTATTTCTTTCCACATCTAACATGCGTCATCAAGTTTTGGGATGAGCCTTCTGTACCCATCTATTCTGTGTTGCTCCGAGTCTTCCTGCGTAAACGCATGTAGGCGGGAACATCTCGCTTTCTTGATTTTGTAGACGTGGATCGCGAAAGCGATGGTAATGTAAGCTGTAACGTTGATGCGAACTAACATTAGAAATTATGTTGCGGTAGAATAGTTAGCTAGATGATACGAAACTTGTGTTTAATTAAAATAGACTTGTAAATTGCTATGGGAGAAATATGAGGTGGTCCAGATGAGGTCTTAAGCTTGTTCTAAAAGCCTATTGAAGGAAATAAGTTATTTCTCACAAGAGTTAGATGAGAATTTAGTAATTGGAATATCTTAAACATCGCTTTCACGAGAGCTGCGGGGTGGTTGCGAAACATACTAACAATTACAATGCCTTTAATTTTGACAATTCGACAACATTCATTGCGTTTTTTACGTTATCGAGCAGTGAATTTTTCAAACATATTAAGCAATGAATTAAGAATTTCTTTCAAAATCCTTCGGATTGTTAAAGAAAGTGTGTTACGCAATTGGGGTGCTGGTGTAGCTAGAATTGTCGCCACCAATAATTTGACTAAATCTTTATCACTGAAATGATATAGATACGTACCTCACCGGGACGTCGCCGGACGAGCTGCCAACTAAACGCATAGAGGTATATACATAGTGGGTGGCTCACCTGACGGCCGCTTGGTTACGCAGCCAACCATAAATATTATTGGCGACGCGACCTGGCTGCGTCACCATGGCATCCCGTTGGGGTTATAGTTTAAGAAACAAAGAAAAACGAGATCGATAGAAAGATAGTGAAAGTTGAAGTTGAAAAAAATTAAGACGAAAACGATCAGTGTCTTCTTAAACATGTAAAACTAAAAAACTATGACGAAAGATGTAGACAACAGAACTCCATGACAAACCAGACAAATGATATCACAGACAACGCAGTTAATAAACCAAATTAACTATTATGAGAACAAACTTCCGTTGGCAAAAGGTCAATAAATAACTTTGTTACCACTTGCCCACGCGCAAGACTAATTACAGACGTAGCCACATAAAATACTTCAAGTTTATGTACTCTTTGATAATTTACGTGAGAAATTAGTTTAAGAGGAAAACATATCTATTGGTTTTAGGTGAACTTTTGGAGAAGCGCAGCAATTTTGAAATTGTATTTGAATTATGCTTCTTGTGGGTAGTGGATAAAAGAAATATGGATTGTATCCGCTGTTTCGTTTATGCTTTTATTACCACCTTTAATCATATTGTCTACGTCATTAGTAACATCAAGTGGGTGGGCAATACCGTTCACCTTATGTGTGACAGTTACAGCAAAATGGTGTTCACCCAACATCGACTGAATTTAGGTTATTTTCTCATCACGATTCTGCATTCCAGCTCAAATCGATTTCTTCTTCCTTAACCTCTGGCTCTTTATAACTTGGTTCATCTGTAGGCGGTGATAAATTGATAATCCTTATCTTTAACTTCCATACCTAAATATTTCATGTCACAGAATTATGATCTTTATTATTTACTCAGAGCATTTATTTCAAATAAACCAATTACAGGCACTTTTGAATTGTCAAGGGGTCGGTCAGTCAGAAAATGAAGCAAGTTGCCCATTCCAAAGCATAGTAGGTACCTATGGACAAGAACGGGAACGAAACTCCATGGGCACTCTTTTAAATCAACATAACGTTACAAAAACAAACTTTTCTTATTGAACAATATTTATAGCATTTTAAGAACTTCCTCAGTTAAACTTCCATGAAATCGATTTCCCACAAATCAAACTAATTGAACGCAACTAAAAGAAACGTGCGCGTGCTCCTATAAATAAATCCAAGATGGCGGCCCACCCTTCGCGCCAAAATTGGAAGCGATAGAAAAAGTTCGAACAGTAGCAAAAAAGGTTTCACTATTCGGTGCCTATTAGCAGAAATTCAAGTTATTATCCTTTTGTAACGAGTATTTATAATGATGCAGTTTTTGTCTATATATTCTTGCTAATTAATATCGTATTGCAGCTGAAAAGCTAACAACCGATGTTGCCCTTAAATAATGTGCCACAAGTTATTGGAAATTCCGATAGTTTTATGTAAGTTCTTCTTCAGAATTTTAACAATGTTTTAACGACTATGTTTTAATACATTGCACTTAGAATCTTTTTGCAATAGTTAGGCTTCTTACTTAGTAGGATGTTTATTTTTTTCACGCAAATGTGCAATATTGTTCATTGTTAAGTTGGGTTATGTAATTTTAACGCCATAAACTGTTTGCATAAGTTATGACGCGGAAATGCGCAAATATCAATACCAAAGTGTTTATTTTGTCATATTGCTTATTTGCAACACTTACTTTCTATTACAGTGTTTTCAAGTATTAGCTTTAGAAGTCTGTAGCCTAGCAATACTTCACGATTTATGTCACATCCGCCGCATCACTGTGCCCACAAAATGACACATTTTGCGATACAAATTAGAGTAACCTACCTGCCTCAAAATTAAACCATCTGCCTCGTGCCAAAATACTTGAAATTTGGTTACAAATTGACATTCCTGTCAAATTACACGTCAACACAACCGCTGAATTCAAATTTCGCAACTGTCATATTACAAGCGGAAGTAACGTATCGGGTTACTATGAACGACGTTATGCTTCCGCCTTTAGCCGCCATCTTAATTGGGAAAAAGCTTGCGCACGCGCAAACTACGAAATCCGAACAGGAAACGGATGTAGCGGTGTGCTTTTTTAATATTTTTATATTCCTGACACGACAAGTCTTCGGAATTAAAAATATTCCTTTTCATCTTTTGAATGTACTTTTGTTAATAGTTTCATATATCTCGGATAGGGCTTTGAAGTTGTCATAACAAACTAGTGGGCACTACGGCTAATTAGATGTTAAGTGATTAATTCCATAATGTGTTAAAAAGTTTTTCAAAGAGTTGGCGGTCGGTTTTATTTTGAGGATAATATGTTTAGCTCGCTTATCTTTTTTATACATAACCACTATAGTGTGGGATTCTGCAGAAAAGTCGCAGCGTCTAAACTGAAGAACTTCCTTTAGTATAAATTTTCTAGCGTCAAAAGTTGTAAGCTCAAAGTTAAGGAGGAATCATTTTATTTGCCAGTTCATTGAATTTACTCAAAAATAAAAAAACAAAATATTTTATTTCACATAAACCTACATGGGCATTTATGAAACGTCAGAGGCTAGGTGCACGGGTCCAATTAGTCGTTTCCTATGGAGAAGAGCCGACAAGAAACTCCATGACTACTCTTTAAAAAAAAAATGTTTTTTCTGTAATTTGAAAACATTGTAAAAACAATGTTTTCAAATTACAGGGTTAATAGGTATGGGAGGACAGTGTAGGTCTGTCAATAAGTAACAGGTACTCAACAAAATAGAAAAAGTTCTACAAATTAAGCCTACAACGTTCTCACATTCACAAAATATAGAATAATCAATATGAAAGATAAATAAAATAATTAAAATAAGAGCCTATTTAAACCTAATGACACGGTTGCCATTACAACTGTAACAAATATGAAATAAAATCCTGTCTACAAAAGCCATTAGTAAAGCTAATCCAACTAGCTCCAATTGCTAGAATTATGTGGGTCTTGAAACACTGACCGGTCTGAAAAAAAATTCTGTTTTACGTACGTACGACAACATATCAAGCTATACATTTCTAGTATAAGCTGACTTTTCATTGTACGAAAAGCCTATAAAGTGCGAGGTCAGCTAATACTGGAAATTCACAGCTTGATACGTCGCCGTGTGTATACCTACCACTTTTTTTCAGAATTAAATCGATCCTATTCAGCTGTAAAACATCTCATTGAACATACCACATATTCTACAACACCCTTGTGCATTGTCTTCTCAAATTATTTCTATAATCTCCCCGTGTCACATTATTATGAATAAACCGTAAAATCACAGGAAGCCGAGCTATTTCTACATCTCGCACGGACGCACTTGATATGACGTATGTCACACGATATATCTCAAAACAACACCAAGGATGTTACGACCAAAACATATTCCACCCACTCCTATTTTAACAACAATAACGTCGAGAATTCATTGGCTATTTGTGTCATAGCTGCAGAATTAAGTTTGTCGGTCTGAGTATCAGTTTTGGCTTGACATTGATACTTGACGCCTTATTTCGTACGCGGTTTTATTTTTAGGGGATGTTTTAAGTGGTTTTTTTTTGTATTTTAATGGTGTAGTTACTGATTTTGAAGGACTGACTTCGGTTTGACGGAGTGACGATGAGAACCAGAAACTGGATTTAGCATCAATGGACGCCCTTTATCGTGCTCAGAGGGCTACCATATAAATGTAATACATATTCGAATAACACAATTGATAGAAAATATTGGTTAAAGGCTCCTACAAATAGGTGCGATACGCGACGCGACAAAAAAGCACCGCTTATCGCGCGCCTTTGTGTCGCGTATCGCGCTTGTTTGTTGGAGCCTTAAGCCATTGATTGCCATATTTTTGGATTTAAGTTACAAAATTAAGACAAGGACCTGAAATTTACCTGTTAAGAACCAACTATGAAGAGACGCAATAAAAAAAGGTATAATTATAAATATGCCTTTTTAATATTCTCCTATGGTTATTGAAATTCCTTTGATATTTGAGACAAGGAAATGTAAAAGAAACTAAATCTGGTTACCATTGATGTTGAATGATTCAACTTCAGGAAATGAAAGGGAAGATGCGGTTCGGCGGTAGATTTTAATGTTGCCTCATCGGTCTAGCTGTTTCTAATCCAGTTTCGAGTTCGTGTGTTCAATTCTTCAAGATATAATTTTCAGAGGAGAACTTTCCTATTTTTGAAACCCGATAATTTGGCAAAATCTCACTTTTGCACATTCATTTCATATCAGCATGTGAAATTCTATAGTCTTAGATAGCACTCTTAAATATCCAGTGTGCATTAACAATATGAAAATTTGCTAGCTTGGCAAAAGTTGGTGATAAGTAGGTTGTATAATGTATTTAACAGGCATCCTCTCCTGATAAAGAACTAAGGGAAAAGATGGCCCGTAAACACACAACCAAGTATTGATCGAAAACGCCGACCTCATCTAGTTTAAAAAACATGATTGACGTGTAAAAGTGTTTGTACAAACCTACTTACAGAAATAAAATCATTTAGCATTTAAAGAGCTAAAAAAGTCTTAGCAGACCTATCATATCAGGCTGTCAGTGAACAAAACATAAACGTTTACGTTGCTATGGTTATTCCATTTATGACCTAGTTTCCCAGATTAACCACAGATTCTTGCACCTCGAAAACCTTGATACCAAAACAAAGATAAACAATAATCAGACATCTGAAGGCCAATTCCCGTCATTTAAATCTAGTCGTGATCATAAGATCAATGATTCAGCGTATATCAATATCAAAAACATATAGAGAAGATAGATGGATTTTCAAAGTCAAAGTCAAGTCATTTATTTCAAATAGCCACAAAAAAGGCACTTTTGAACATCAAACTTTACAAGAAAATTTAATCGAATCTAGTTGCCCCTTCCAAAAGGTAGTTTCGTATGGAGAAGAATGTGCAAGAAACTCCACAGTTGCTCTTTTAAAATGTTTTACAATATTTTCTATACATTAATTATAATAGGTCTTTACCTATGAAATTGCCGTTTTGTATGAAAAAATTTAAACGAATTTTTTTCATGAATTTTTTATTTGTATTAATCGAAGTAATCACCCATGCAATCAATGCATCTTTGCCATCGCAGTGGCAGTTTATTGATGCCCTTCTTAAAGAAATCAGCTGGACGGGAGGCAACAAATTCTTCAAAGGCATTTTGTACTGCCTCTCGGGTATTAAATTTTTGTCCCGCCAAGAAGTTATCCAAATTCTGTAAAAAGTAGTAGTCTGTAGGCGCAAGGTCTGGTGAGTAGGGCGGATGACGGAGAGCTTCCAACCCCAGTTCTTGCAACTTGGAGACCGTCTGCTGTGCAGTATGAGGTCGCGCGTTGTCGTGCAGGAGCAGCGGAGACGAGCGATTGACCAATGCTGGTTGGAGATGCGCCAGCTTCTCCATCATTGTGTTCAGTTCTTCACAGTACACATCTGCAGTAATGCTCACCCCGTTTGGTAAGAAGCTGTGATGAATCACACCGGCGCTAGACCACCAAACAGTGACCATCACTTTTCTAGGGGTAAGTTTTCGTTTAGGGCATTGTTTAGGTGCTGAACCAGGATCCAACCAACTTGCTGAGCGCTTACAGTTATCAAACAGAATCCATTATTCATCGCAGGTAACAATGCGGTTCAAAATTCCTTCATTTGTGTGTCTGTTGAGCAGTGCAAGGCACGTCTCGACGCGTACTTCGCGCTGGCGATCATTGAGTTCGTGGGGCACCCATTTGTCAAGCTTTTTTACCTTGCCAATTTGACGCAAATGGACCAATATTGTTTTGACGCTAACGTCGAAAGCTGCTGCTAATTCAGCCGTAGATTGTGTATCATCAGCTTCCACAATCGCCTTTAATTCGTCATTGTCGACCAAAGTCTTCGGACGACCGCGAGGTTCATTTTTCAGGTCGAAATTTCCAGAACGGAAGCGAGCAAACCAATAACAGGTGGTGCGTTGGTTTGTAGAGTTAGCTCCGTAAACGTCGTTGATGTTGCGTGCCGCTTGTGCCGCGTTGCTGCCACGACGGTACTCATATTCCATAATTACTCGAATTTTTAACGTATCCATGATGACGAAAAAGATTGAAATGCGATGAAAATGTAACACTAATCAATAAAGAAATGACTACTTTTAGAAAAAAAAAACCATGTTTTTAAAATAAAATTAATTTGAAATTAGAATTCATAGCCAAACAAAAATTATTTTGATTTGAAATGGCCAGTACTGCAGAACGGCAATTTCATAGGTAAAGACCTAATATAATTATTTGTGCCAGATTGAAACTGAGATTAGAATGCGAATGTCCTTAAAATATGGGAATTTTCCCTCTGGTTCAATTAATCAACTCAGCCTATCGCAGTACACTGCTGGACACAGGCCTCTCGCATGCTGCGCCACAACAGCCTTCCGCCTTCCGCATCCAGTCTGTCCCAGCCACCTTTTTGAGGTCGTCGGTCTATTTAGCTGGGGGGCGTACCACACTACGCTTACCGATACCCGGTCACCATTCCAGGACTCGTCTGCTCCACCGGCCATTGGTCCTCCGACAAACTTGGCCAGCCCACTGCCACTTCAGCTTGCTTTCTTTGAGAGCTATCTCAGTAACTCCGTTCCTTTTCCGGATAACTTCCCTTCCTCTGATTATCTCCTAAGATTGAATCTGTTACAGTACTCGCAGAACCTTACACCTCAAAAAAACCTTGATACCAAAACAAAGACAAACAATAACCAGACACCTGATGACCTCAATACCTTTCTCGTTGCTCCTTATTATGTATCACGTGTCGAGTCCCTTAAACCGAAGCCCTAATAGGGACGAAACTATTGATGAATGGCATCTGCTATTCAATATCCTGGTCATGTACTAGTATTTGCCCTTAGGGGATTGGAATAGCGGCACCATGAACCAGATAGACAACCGGGAGTTCATGAATTGGTAGGAGTTTGATGATGTCAGAAAATACTTTCTGAGGAAAGACCACCTTCCGTTCTGATTTTAAATATTTTGCATTCCCTAGCAAGGTCTGTTGTTGCCAGTTAGACCACCAAGTCTTTGGGCTATTACTTTTTAAAGTTCAGCCATATTTACTCAATAAATTTGATTTCTGAAAGTCTAAGCACAAAAATATCTTGCAGTCTTTAAAACATGCTCCAAAATCCTAAGTTCCAGTAAATCGAATCATCAAATGAACTTGAAACTGGGTAAAAAGATCTGGAGGTCAATAAACATTACTGAAGAGGATTCTGTAAAGCCGTGTCCTCATTTTTATCAGTAGGTGTGTACCTGATATCGGTAGGTAAAAGGTTTTAGTACAGAAATGGAGACCATGTTTCAGTAATGGGACAAACTTGTTTCAGATATACATCTGTGAATAAAAGTAAATTTCAGTGCAATGCATGCAGCACGTATGTGCTGCATGCATTGCACTGAAATTTAAAGACATCGGACAACATTTTTCTGAAGTCGGATTTCCCGTTTTCAATCGCCCTAAGACCTTGAATGAACGATTATCGATCATAATTCCTCACGCCAATCATGCGTTCCTGTATCCAAACAAGGAAGTGCATGTGATCGCCATCGGAATGTAACCTTCATTCATAATGGTGTGGAGGATGGCTTAGCCATTCATTAATTAATTGATTAACAATGAGTTTGTGATCGTCGTTTGTAATTAGTAGTACAGTTATAATAGTGAAGTAGTATTTTGTATTGGGCTTTGAGGTGTTGATATAGTTGATATGCTGGGGAGTTTGTTGTTGAAAGAAGGAGTGGCTTCTTCTTTCCAGCTAAGTGGTGAAGAGCGGACGTTTTTTGGGGGACTGTCTTTGTCTTATGTTATTTTGACGCTCTAAAAGTGCTGATTCTCAGCCTAGTTTGAATAAATGACTTTTGATTTTGATAGTTTTTAAAGGTTGGTTTGCACTAATGAAAAAAAAAAGTTTGAGTTGGAAGTCAGTGCTTTGCAAAATTAGGGCCTAATTGCGGGCACCAGCACCTTAATTGCGTAACACACTATCAATCACAATTTGAATCATTTTGAAGCCTACTGCTAATGCCTTGCTTCATATGTTCGAAAAATTGGTCTGTTCAACAACGTAAATAACGCAATGAATGTCGTTGAACTGTCAGATTGAAAGCCATTCCTACTGTTAGTGTGTTACGCAATTACCGAGCTGATATCAAAACAATTTCCTATCTTGGTAGGTAGATATGCAAATCTAAATCTGACCAAAGTTATATTTAGATTAAGTACTTTATTCTTACTTAGTTCATACCAATTAACAATTATATTGTCTGGTGATATTTTGCAACATAAGTTACAATGTTGTAAATTGCTGTTATTTATTTTAATACAGGAAAAAATGTTAACCAGTGTGCAAACTGTAACCATGAATTCAGCATAACTATGATTCTAGACTAGATGTTATCAAAAAATTAATCTGCTGTTTCATAGAAAAGTGCAGTCTGGATTTGTGTCTGTTTGATGGCAATAGTCTCGCCCCCTATTTCATGGGACTTAAACATAACTGGCGAAAGGTGGGTGCACAATAGGTACATCTTTGCCCCCTTTGGGGTCGCGGGCGCACAGAGTGGGGACTTCGTCCGCCCACCGAGTGACCCCAGGGATGACGGTGGCACAGTGGTCACGTGCTGCCGTGCATAGTGAGGCTCAGGGGAGGCCCCTTTACAGTCTCCCCAGGGATGTGCATTACAGGCGTTGCACAGGGGGGGGTTCCGGAATTGGTATTTTAAGAGGAACCGGGACCCCTCTATGTGCTGATGGTGATCACCAGGGTGGTTTTAGTGAGGTAAAAATCCCACATTCCCCGACCTCCCTCCCCGGAGGTCGGATGCCTTTTGAAGGGTTCCCCCCGAAAACAAAAAAATGCACCTTTGCCCAACCCTTCGGGGATTACAGCCATTATATTATGTAATTATTATTCTGAAATCTTGTATGCAATCGGATCTACAAGAATTTTCCTACGCACATTTTTGCTACACTCAAGCAAGATCTATTTCAAATTCAAGTGTAAATGAACTCATCATAAATCATTTTGATTGACTCAACATAATGTAGTACCTCGTATATACTATTTTGAATATACAGTAATTAATGTACACCTACGTATGATATTCTTTTTGGCTTTGTTTCAAGCAATTAAACAGTCATATGTAACGGCAATAAGAAAGATTTGCGTTACATGCATGATTTTTTTTGTATGAGAATTGTTTTATTACTTGCTATCCTAGACTAGCTACTGCCCTCGTCTTCGCCCGCGTAGTAGTCAAATATAATATAAAACATATACCCTATACCACTGGGCAATAGTGGAGTTGTAGAAGTTAGAGACTTGGGATATATGCATTGAATCACTATGAGCAGCAAAGAAAACAAAAAAAAAATAGTTTAAAAAAAAAATGGGACAGTACCTAAATATTTTAGTTTTTTTTTTTCGGAAATCTTCTTATTTTATTGCAGTATCGGGTTAACCTTGACCTAAAAAACCATTTACGTTCTGAGAAGCATTGCCTTACGACGCACCATTTCCGAGAAATAGGCCTCGCGCCCCTAAGGCTGCACTTCTTCCCAACCCAAACTTGCAAACTTTACCTCTTTCTACTATTATATTCGTGTAGATTTTATTTACTTAATGTTGAAATTTTTGTCGTGAACAGATTCAAAATCTTTAGACCGAGACTGCTGCCGTTTCCAAATTATTTTTCTATTCGCAGTAGAGTATACCTGTACACAATCCTAACTTTTTCTCCATCTTTTTAAAGAGCAATTCATATTTCAATGATGACCGTTGTTTGCTTTAAAAAAAAATTGGAGTGTTTGAAACTATGACATATTTAAAAATATAAGCTTTGGTGTATCTTTTTAATTGATAATTGTAAACACTGTCTCTTTCACACAAGTAGTGAGGTAGCAGCTGTCACTAATGTCATCTGTCAGTTACCACGAATGGCGGGAAAAGGTAGAGCACGAGAGGCAGAGTATTTTTGTGGTAGTGAGCCAGAGTATTTTTATTTTTTTTTCTAAATGTCATCGCCCCGGTCAACCTAGGAGGTTATCGGCTGTTTGACCGGGCTTGCCTGTGGTTGCCTTAATAAATTAAGGCCTCCAGCCAGGGCTTAAAAAATGTATTAACTAGGTGACTACACGCTAAGGGCACCCCCTGTGGGGTACGGACCTCGGCTTAGGGCGTCGCTCGGGGAGGGCAGCAAGGGATAGGCTGGATCGGAATTATTATTTAGGGACTAATTTGAAGCTACATGCTCAGCGGCGCGTGGTGCTAGCTGGCTCGAGCAAGGGCCGGGGCCAAGGGCCGGGGAGCCAATGTAGTGACATAATCAACTTCAACGATATCCTCAAGATTCTGCGTAAGCATTTCACTTCAATCAATCAACTCAGCCTATCGCAGTCCACTGCTGGACTTAGGCCTCTCCCACGCTGCGCCACAATACCCTGTCCTCTGCTTTCCGCATCCAGTCTGTACCAGCACCTTCTTGTCATTTCACTTATTGAATTTGAAATCAAAAGTCCCGGATTTTGAACCCCTATTTCCATAATAATTATATCTCTCTCTTAGTTGGAGTGTCAATTATTGGCTTCGACTTTTAAACACACTCGAATCATAAACTATTATCCTTCACAATTTAAATTCCGTACTAACCCGAAACACCCAGGGTCAGACCACCAACGTTCAAGATTAGCCGCCTTCCATTGTCTTACATAATTTGTACCCCGAACAGTGTCAGATTAAAGGGTTTAAACAATTGGATATAAGACCATTGTCTTTGGGTTAATTCGGGAGTACCAAAATTATATGAAGGTTCGGGAATCAGAGAAAAGTATAGTCCTTTGCTCGTTGGATTTCATCATCGTTGAGTCACAAGTAAAAACGAAAAGATCTTGTGGGTCTTTCAAAATTGAAACGAAGTTTTTGAGTGTCAGACTGTGGTTGAAGCAAAATAGCCTGTATTAGGGCCAATTGAAATAATGCAAAACATTTGTCTTGACGACTTGATTAAAGGGTGCCTCCTATGAAGCTCAACACTTCTTCCATGAGCCAAAAACATTCGGCGTTGGTAGGAAATTATTAACTCGAGTATTTTTTCTGACTGGTTTATACAGTAAACTGTTGTATAAATCAACAGAACTCAATTCGGTTTGTTTCGACTTCTCGTTCTTACACGTGCTTTCACTAGAACCTCTTTATTAGAAGTTTTTGTATTGCCATTCCTTCAACTGGGATGGAGACAGAGCCTATCGAGACAACGTCTTAGTCATTATTATTTTGTCAAAGTTTATTTAAGCTTCATTCATCCTTCACCCAAAACGGTCATTTGTAAAAATCTTTCTCACGCCCTCAGGGGCTATTGTTTTTAAAAACACCAAATCTTTTATTACTTAAGTTTTGAGTTTCCATGTTTTTGTGGCCCATGGGTGCATGGGCTTGCATCTGCTCAACATATGCAACCACTAAATCGATGGTTAAGAAGCTTGCAAAAAGAATAGTGTCGTTACGGTGGGATATCGACATTTTTATGAGTTAGTTGAAGAATTTCATCATTTAAAAATAATTATTATCTTGGTAGAAATTCATTTCGTTCTCGTGTAATATGTTACGTTTGACTTATATGGGTGTGTTTAAATTTAAAATAAAACATTTCCTATTTTTGCATACTTTATTCATATTTCATTTTATAAAAAACCTACAATTAATGAAGACTTAGTAAAACCGCAATCATTAAAAAAAACATTTTATCGATATCGACATCAAAATCGATCAACCCATCACTATCGCAGGCCATAATTCACAGGCCACAAATCTCGATGGCAGTTAAAATTTCAGCCGGGTCCACTTGCGAAACAAAGCGACGTTACATTGTACAACTGCAATATATTTGTAAGAAATACACAATCGGGCACATGATATTTAAAAATAAGTCTTTGAGCAGGCAATTGAGATTTTTAGTCATAAAAATGTTAGTACTTTTTTAGTGTTGGTGGTACGTATTTTTAGTAACAACATCACTTAAATCTTAGTAAAACATTTTGTTAATCTTTAACTCTCTACATACAAAGTTTTTAAAACTTAACTCAAAGTTGTGTCAATGTTTGAAGAATTTTGATTATAAAACGCCACAGCACAATGCTTTTAAGTAGGTATTACCCTCCAAAAATTACGCTCCCTTCAAAAATACTTTGTTTATGTCGAAATTGGACCCAATTTAAGCTAAAGCAATATAGCCCAGTCTCCTTTTAATAGCACCTGACTCCCAAAATACAAGCCTTTGCTTAATTTTAATTTGGGTATCAGTTTCAGTGCCTTAAGTAAAAATAAATAAATACTGAATATAGATTCAGTATTTATTTATTTTTACTATTTTTTTTTTGTTTGGTACATAGTACCTATGTACCTATCTTAACAATAAGACGAAATTAATTTCTCAACTCCAAAACAAATAATCGTACAGTACATGATTCCCATTTTGGTTCAGCTCGCCTTTGCAAGAAACGTAGTGAAGATGCGTAACCCACTGAATCAAATGAACTTGACAATGCGTAAATAAAAATTAAACAGCCGTTCTTTTGTGTCCCCCTTTTAGTTCATACGTCAGTCTTGAGTCAGAATTCGTCTCCTGACGTCAGTTTTAACTCACTATTATTTCATGCAAATTGTTATTGTTGTTGTTGTGTTGTGTTGTTGTAATTATCTGTTGTTTATTTAAATTTGTGTGACTTCTCAATATTAATTTAAGTATTGGTAAGTGTAAAGATTTTACGACTGATCTTGGATATGAGTGGTATTGAAGTATTCAAGTTTAAGTTGACTACTAAAGTTCAAAAAAGGCCTATATCCATCAGAGAGGCTATGGATAATGAACATGATGATGATATTGGAGTATCTGGCTAGATTAAGAAAGTATAGTAAAAAAATAAAAATGTATTTAAAAAAAAAAAAAACCCAAAAAAATTTACTATAAAATCCAGTAGGTAGTTGTGCAGTTTCTTGCTGGCTCTTCTCCATAGGAAACGACCAATTGAATCCGTGCACCTAGCTTCTGACGTTTCATAAGTGCCCATGTAGGTTTATGTGAAATAAAATATGTTGATTTTGAATAGCGCTATTTGTAGAGCCACCTCGAAATCGCTAACAAAATAAACCATAGCAAATAAGCAAATAAATTCTTAAAGTAGCACCCCTAAGTAATATAAACCCTAAAGTGCAGAGCGAAAGTCAAAGTCGTTACAATAAAAGTCCTTAAAATAAAAACTGAACCCAATGCTCATTAAAATCACGTTTGCGTTTAAAAATAGAAGTCGGTTCGGACACCTGAACGCTATAAATCTACTTGTATATTATTTTAACACGCCCAAGTGTTGCAAATGGATTTTCTATATTTCACTGGGAATTGGGTTCGGGAGGAATTTTTTTTTCGTTGTTTTGGCGACATATTTATTGTTGAAAGTTGCAAGCGTAACTTTCTGCTTGACTTGGAGTCTTGTTTTCACTAGAAGTGTTGAGTGATTAGGTGACAGAAACTCTTGGGATGAAATGTAATTGTAGTTGACTGACAAATCTGATTTAGAGTCACTGAGTTGCATTCGTATCCTGTAAATATTAGGTAAGCTCTTTGCGTCAATGGCTATCGCTGCGAAATCACCCATTGCACCTATAGATTTACGAGAACAAACAGACAGTGCCGCTCAACTAATAAATACATCACGTCAAGTTAATAAATTTCAAATAAGCCTTAAACAAAAAACAAACACAATAAATCTTCGTTTATTGTTAACAAAAGTCAATGATATTCATTTAATCGACATTTTAAGAGCAATAAACATTTTTTTTAATCCTCAATTTATACATGACTGGTATTTTAAATTCGCGAGAGCTCATTCGCATTCACAAGCTGCAGTGGTAGGGTTTGTTTTATGAGCTGAGAACGCAACGCTAAAGGGTTACTTATTCTCGTTATTTTATGGTGTATG